>JAWNKV010000294.1:0-620661 GCA_035041805.1 Amiota mariae
ATTGAACGCCTGAACGGTCTACAACTGAATGCGCGACTTTAACTTCGCTAAACCCTTGCCTCATGTCCTATTGTCGAAAAACTGTCGTAAGATATTAGGTCGGAAGGAAAGAAGCAGCGTAACTTGTCAAAACTCAATCAGTCTCTGTTCTATTTCATTACACTAATAGTAATCTTCGATGTTCTTCACAAAATCGTTTCAAAATTTCACGTGTAATTTTATCGCCAATATCTTGTAAAATTTTGCAATTTCTTGTACATTAAGCATACATAGACCGTTTAAACGGTTCTCTAGCATCGTTGTTTCACACGACGCAGTGTAGAAAAGAACCTCTCTAAATGTTGCTTGTTGTACAATGCTGTGCCAAGAAAATTAAAATTGCGTTTTTTGTTGCAGCAAAGAATATTTCCGCTTCCTTTAAACCTTCCGTAAAGTCTTGTTCCCTAAGGTTTTCTCTTGTCATGCTCTTGTCCTTTCATAGTTTAAACCATAACTCAGCTTCGTTCTCGAAAAATTCTAAATGGTAGTATTTGCAGAAATTTATTGATTTCCCTTTAAAATCAGCA
This sequence comes from Amiota mariae, assembly GCA_035041805.1. Classification (NCBI taxonomy): domain Eukaryota; kingdom Metazoa; phylum Arthropoda; class Insecta; order Diptera; family Drosophilidae; genus Amiota; species Amiota mariae. Next base: position 567 of record JAWNKV010000294.1, read on the forward strand.
AATGACATATTAACCATTAAATTTTCATTATAAAAATGCTGCTCCAGTGTGGATATCAGGAAATCTAAAAAAAAGGGATAAAGATCGATCGCTTCCCAAAATCGCATGGAGACTCAGCAAGGTGATTGGACCGATGTTGTTGGCGAGATACAATGCGCGAGACTTGTAAATCAGTCCCAATTGCAGCTGCAGTTCTGGTGGAATTCTTGCAAATAATTTGGTTCTCCTCGTCCGCGTTGCTGCTATGATGTATGCACTTGTATGTTAGTCTAGGTGTGCGCTTCAGTTGACTTGAAGTGTCTATTAATTGCTATTCATTCTCTCAACTTAATTTTTTTACAGCATTTCTAAATAAATTTGATGGTTTTTTATTCTTCGAACTTTTTTTTGAAAACAATTGTAGTAAGTAATAAAATATCTACACACCTGCCTGTACCTGGCTACGTCCATGATGACTACGCTTCAACATTCTACAAGCCCCTGTTCGGCAATACTGGATCAGGTTGCGTCCATTCAGCAATGCTGAGGGTACTCATTATTGCGGCTGTGGCTGCCTTTACAGCTTCCCAGTTTGGTCGTCTACAGTGAGTGGCTCACCAAAGAACTCCTCTATATGTGTTCTTTCGTCGCTAACTCGTGAACAGCATAAGAGAACGCGATGAGTATCTTCGGTGTATTAGCGCAGACAGGACAAGAGGGGTCCTCCTCGCGAAAAATTTAAAGCAACCGTGCCCGCTAAGCAACTGCGTCATATGGAAATCTACATGGTGAACCATGTATCCGTGTTATCCATATATTCAGGTTTGGAATTAGCTAAAACGTCCAGTGCGCCGTGTTTGACTGCTGCATCTTGGTTCTTCTTCTTTGGATGCTCCAGCGGCAGTAGCGAAAGTCCCCTTCAGTTCACGTGCCTATATGTCGATCGGGGGTATCGATACTATCACCTCGATCGCAACATCCGACACGGTTTGAAAACCGTTTGGAATATGTAGAACACTTAATCGATTGGTAGTCCAAAGGGGTGTAGTCGAGATTGTAAGGAATGTGAATCTCAAAATATTTAACCAAAAATTTCTCAGGATTACTTAAATTAAACGCTCACATGATCGGATGCAAGTGAACTCGACTTCCATCACTTACAAAACAAAACCTGACATGATTAGATGCAAGTCATCTCGAATTTCTTCACTTGCGAATTGAGTGCCAACAAAATCGGAAACAAGTCACTTTACTCCTTTTACAATTACCTATCTCCCTAAGTACTTGATAAAGTGCACGATGCAATAGACTTACTCTCATAGCAAGCCAAGCGGTCCCATTGCTGGTTTAACTCTCCCATCTCTTCCAAGCATATTATTTATAGTATATAGTACTTGAATTCATCTGAAAACAAAACTTGCTTGCAGGTGATGTGATTTAGATACATTTGATTTAATGATTACTGTGTCATTCAAATTGAATATGCCATTTATTTATTTCACTTTATACTTTTGCAAAGGCCCTCCCCCAAAAAGGGAGTGTTGTTCTTGGTGATGATGTTTAACATTATAGCTCGCATCCAAATTCTCCAAAATATTTCTTGGGCGAATGCTGGTGGTAAGTGGCATCTAGAGTGCATTACCTGACCACCAGTTTGGCTTTCGGCATCTTCATGGTGCAACAGAACAGATTCATCGATTTGTGCAGCATCTCCTCGAGGCCATCGAAAACAAAAAATGTAGCTCTGCCATTTTTCTGGATGTTCAGCAAGTGTTCGATCGCATCTGGCATTTCGGCTTGCTAGCTAAAGTCCGTCCTCCCAGCTACCCAGTATCTCCTTCTTAGGTCATACGTGTTTGGACGCTGCTTCATGGTTGAGGTCCGGGACGAGCGATCGCGCATCAGCAGTATTGGTGCGGATGTACCTCAAGACAGTGTTCTTGGGCCTGTCTTGTACACACTTTACACCGCTGATTTGCCAGCACCTGTCGGTGACAATACTTGCCAAGCCACATACGCCGATAACACTGCCTTCATTGCCAGCTCCTCCAGTGCCAGCGAGGCTTCTAAGATTACTCAGGATTTTCTGGATGTCTTTAATATGTGGGCAGACCGCTGGAAAATCGCAGTCAACAGTTCAAAATCGCAGCACTGTACATTTCCACTTAGGAGGGATTCCTGTCCAACCATTTTGCTGCATAACTCGGTCATACCAAAGGTGGGCACTGTCCGTTATCTGGGCATGATCTTGGACAGGAAACATACCTGGCGCAAACACATTGCCAAAACTGCTGTAACTTATTGTCAAAAACTGAAGAGGTAACAAAGTAACCATCTGTAAGGCTATAGTTGTCCCGTCCTGGACATATGGTATTCCCCTATGGGTTACTGCTGTTGAGACAAACGTCTATCTCATCCAGAAGATGCAGAACTCTGCCCTCCGTCAGATAATAAACGATCCTTGGTACGAGCCAAAAGATGTTATATCCATGGAGCTGAGAATCCTCTCAGTCCGTTAGCAAATCAACCTTCACACAAGCCGGTGTAAAGACCGGCTAAGAACTCACGTCAACAAATTAGCACCCGCTCTTGCCATAAACACCTCCAGGAGGAGGCTCAAACGTCTCCGCCCTGATGACATTTGGGTGCACGGACACAAAAGAGGAAGTAGTCTCCGTTTTTGAAGTACTCAAACATTTCCCTGCAAATTTGTTATGCTTTAAGCCATCTGTCCATTCCTAGCATTTGTCACATGAATTTTTTATAGCCCTTAAGTCGGTGGTTTATTTTTGTCCATTTGAACAAAAAAAAAAAAAAATACTTTATACTTATATTTTTTACTCATTTATTATGTAAGTATGCATAAAGTTTATAATGCAAAAACTTTCATAAATTTAAAAAAAAATTTATCGTTCCAAAGAAAAAAAAAATATATATATTATAATATAATAAATTGGTATTTATCATCCATTATCATCAATATGTTCGTCTTATTACTACTAGAAATCTATTGTGGAGTGTGTGAGATTAGAAAATATTTATGCAACTGATGCAGTTGCTATTTTGCATTATTGTTTTCAATTTAGATTTTATTTTTTTTATTTTTTTGCAATACACACACACTCTACTCCATTCCTTTCATTCCATCTACCGGATACCATCATATCGAATGCTTATGAGCCCACAATAATGTTGTTAATAGGAATGTGTATCAGTTTAACAAAGAATCCAATGAAGCCCATTATGCAGAAACCGATGGCGGTGGCAATGGCAATTTTTTGAAATTCCTTACGATCAGGTTTAGTGCAACGTTTGACCAAACGAAGTGAATCCTTTGCAAAGGCACGTCCAGGCTCAGCAAATTTAATAACCTTATCCATACTGAGAATTTTGAGTTTTAAATTGTTTGTGCTAAAAAATAATACAAATAAATACAGATTTAATTAATTAAAAAATCTAAATATAAAATCACTATTCAGTCAGTCAGTCAGTCAGTCAGTGAGTGAGTTAGTTAAGGCTGATTTCCACTGGGCTGAGCTAGTTTGTAGGTAGCGAGCAGCAGAATGTAGAAATGGACAAGTTGGAGTGCGCGCTAGTAACACACAGTAGTGACATACAAAGATCTTCACTCATTCAGTAGTCACGCAATTTTGTATGCAACTGAAATACTCTCAGTTGCTATCAATGCAAAATCACATTGAAAATCAGAGATTTTGTGTCTGTAAGAGCACTAATTGCGACTAAGCGCGGCTGTCATTTTTGCTGGGTTATGTGTACATAGTCAGATTGTTAATATCCAACATATGATGACAGTCGTCAAATTTACTAGCAAATTGGCTGGCTACTAACTAGATTGCCAACTAGCCCTATGGATTTGAGCCTTTAGAACCACTTTGTTTGACTTTCACTTATGACGTAGCAGCACCAGCATCATCACCACAACCAGCATTTGACTCTTGTCAATTGTTTGTCTTTGTACTGGCGACGGTGGCGGCTGCGGCACACACTCACATACACAATTTTTTGTACTCGTGGCGCGTGGCGTTTGTTTTGTTGTTGTGTACAATATTATTTCAATTCAATATTTAACACAAATTTTCATTTGCTTTCAAAACTTAAATTAAATGCATAATTATGTTTTGCTAATTAAATTATTTAAAAAAAAAAAACCTTTTTAAAGATTTATTATTATTTGCATTTGAAATTTAACACAAACAATTTGAAAATATATAATCCAACAAATAAACAAAAAACAAAACAAAACAAAATATGCCACAAATACTTAGAATAATTTCAAATTTAATTTAATTATTTTTTCATTTATTTAAATAAATGTTTCATGTTTCGGATTAACAAGAAAAAAAAACCTACCAAACAATTCACACTTTATGCTTGAAATGATGATAAATTCATGTGAAAGCAATTGATGTCGTTGCTCTCTTCGTATTGAAAAGCCGAACAGTTACGAAGCATGACAGCTGTACGCACGAACTAAATCCACGTAACTCACAGGGTTGCTATAATAGTATTAGCAACACTACATTTGACAGACAGGGTGAATGGCAAAAATTCAAATTCACACGCTACTTCTCTAAAATGACCATAGACAAAGTCTATGAAATTATAAAGACTGGAATTCAGATTTATTCGGACTTCGAAATTGTGTTTGTTCTCAAAATTGTTGTTTTGCTCTTAAAATTGCTGTTTCACTCAAAATGTCAATGTTTGTGCCGGACCTCATGCACCTTGATCCCAATAGAGTTTTGCCCACCTAACAATGGTTCAGGGTGGGGACATGTCCGGTCAATTTACTTTTTCATACTTCCACCAAAACCCTAACATAATCACCTATACATTATTCAACATAAAAAACCCAAACCCTACACCTGCCCTACCCTAATTACTTAACATTAGCTAACAGACCCGTGCGGCCGCCGATGTCCCTGGCCGCAGGTGCTTCCACCCTTCCTTGCACTCAAACACTTCTATAAAAATCCTACTCTAAACGGACCAACAAACGGACTTTCAAATCGGATAACCTTTTCTTTTATACTATTCACGCAGTGAATAGAAACCTAATCTCCAATTAAAGTCCTTAGAAAAACTGCCTTTCTTTATACGGCTTGGTTCTAATTTATAGATTTTATATACAAACATTCAAAAAGCTTTCAGCCCTATGTTATAATTATGATACGAGTATAATGGTAAATGGTCTTATATCCATAATATTGTATACACAAACATATTATCTTTTGGGAAAACTTGTCTAACTTCTTCTCGGTCTTACCCTGGACAGAAGGCTTAACTGGCAGGAAAATATTAAGAGGAAAAAGAAGTAACTAGGCCTGGAAAGCTGAAAAATGAACTGTCTGTTGAGTTATGGGTCCCAGTTCAACTGCGCTATAATGTCCTATTGTACAAGGCAATAATTAAACCCACATAGACATAGAGTATCCAAGTATCTAAGTCTAACATAGAAATTATCCAACGTTTTCAATCGAAGCTTCTGAGAAGAGTAGTGGGTGCCAATTTCTATCTACGAAATTAGGTGCTAAATAGAGACCTTCGGGTGCCCCTGGTCAAATAAGAAATACGACGGTACAATGAGCTACATAAGACCAGACTTAAGAATCACCCCAAATATTTCTTGAGATTATGGTGGGTCGCAAAAACAAATTCTTATCAAGAAATTGTTATTCTTCTTCTAAATGTCCATTACTTGCCTGTAGGATAAAAAGTAACCAATAATAAATTATAAAAATTCATTGAATTGTAATCAAAATCATAACATTAAGAATCATTACATATATAGTATTATAAAACATAGTAAAAGTAACCAATATTCTAAGAAAGTCATAAATTTAAGAAGTTATCATAATTACAATATAATTATACGTACGTAGTAATACTAAGTACTACTATTCAGGATAAACAGGGGATAGGATCTAGTAGTATGGTATATGGAAAATTAAACAATTGCATTCAAACATCAGACGCCCTATGCTCCAACAGGAGATAAAGGAAATCATATATATATATATTCAAACATCATCATCATACATATGCTGATATATTGTGCATTGTTTATACTCTTCACTCAGTGAATAGTATTATGAGTTTGTCATGAAGTTTGTAACACACTGAAGGAGACATCAGAGACCCCATAAAGTACATACAATATATTCTTGATAGACCTGGATCCAAATTAAAGTTCTTATTAGAAAAACTTTTTTATTTTTTGTACTATCAACTTGAAATTTGGGTACTATAAGTGTCTGACCCATATCCATGTAAATTTCAAGACCCACGTGAGATATTACAACTTCGGCATAACCAATTTTTTTTACTGGTTTTTAGATTATTAGTATTAGTAATTTATATTAGATCTTTTTGCGATTGAGAATTTGCATCATGATTAGGGCAAGCACCAGTATTTCGGATGCACAGAGATAGATCGATGACTATGAAGATCTTTTTTAAGATTAATAAAAATAGCATAATAATCTTTTTAAGCACTAGAATTTGGAATGAATAGATTTTTAGGATGTATATGAAAAATCATACATATATAGCATAATAATAATAATAATCATCTGAAAAATCATTCATAATCTGAAAAATAATAGGTACATAATCTGAAAATCATACACAAATGTGAAATATGCGAAATAATACAATAAATAATAATCATCATTCTTTTTTTGAAGACCCTTCTTCTTTAAATCATATACTCATCTAATTTAATGGGCCATCCATATATTACGTCACAAGTTATGTGGGTCCGAGGGGTTCTCAAAGAAGTGTTACCACCTGTGACAGAGTGTTGGTGGGTACGAGTTCATAAGCCTTTTGGCATCACATGTCAAAATTTATAAACGAAAAACTTTAAAAAAAAAATATTTCCAACTCTATTTTTAGGCTTTGTGACTTCAGACCTAATACTAGGGGGAGGAGGGTAACAAAAAATCATAACATTCGTGTAAAATATGTAACATAATATAGATGTCCCCTAATCTGATCAGATTAAATTGGATTTTCTACAAACCCATTATATGTAGTAATATATCAGGATCAAAAATGTTGTTAATGTTGATGCTATTGGTTAATTTAAAATATATGTATTTAGAAAAAAAAGATAATTTTAAATAAAATAAATCAATTTAATATTAAAAATTCATTTAGAAATACAGTATGTACAAGTCCTAGTTCCTGGTCATTTATCTTCGTTCCATTGAGCAACTAAACATGACAATTACAATAATACTTTCGAATTTATTAGAATTGGTTTTCCTTTATACAATTGGAGTTGATAATTTGTTTAAGGTTTATTGGGTATTCTATGAAATTCGCTTAATTTTTCTTATATAATTTTTTTTATTTGTATAATCTATATAATTAAATAAATAATAATAAAAATCAAAAACGGAAACAACTTTTTTTTTCTGTGAAATAAATGTGAATTTGAATGTGAATTCAATTCATCAATTCATTCATTCACTAATAATTAAAAAAAAAAAAAAAATTGTAACACTTGCTAATTTCTAAAACCTAAACATATACATACTACTAAATATATACATATATATTATAAATATATATATATATATGTATATATTTAAAATAAATCATTATCATATATATATATATTTATAGTTCATATTCCTTTTATAATTTAAAAAAAAAAATTACTTACATACATAGACACACACACACACAGACACGCACATGCACATATGTATAAATATATATATATATATATACATATAGACATGTATATGCATGTATGCATGTATGCATATATATATATATATATATATATATATATAAATATGTATATATTAATAATTAAGTAAAATATTCTTATATAGTTTAAGTTGTATGTAAGGGAACGTCGCAGGGGGTCCACACATTTATGTCTATATGTATATGGAATTATGTATAATTATAATAATAAAATTATCAAAGAAAAATTCATTTTCTCTCCCTCTCTCATTGTTTCTCATAAATGTAAAATTCTGAAATTGGTTTCTTATTTTCTCAATTATTTTTTTTTTGTTTTTTTTTTTTTTTTTTTTTGATTTTTTACAATTAATCTTAATTACAACAAATCAAAACTCAATAATAAATCATTTATAATGGGGGGTTGTGGGTTAAATTACAAAATTAGTGTTATACGATTTTATGGTTAAATTTTTCGGACTTTAACCTATAAATAGAAATTCTTCCAAGTCTTTCAGTTGAATGCACAATGCACATATATGTATGTACCTATAAGTAGAAGCATGTAAGTAAATTGTTTGGATGTAAATGTGATTGACAATAAGACAATGTGTATATGTGTGTGTGTGTGTGTGTGAGAGAGTGTGTGACTGTGTGTGTATATTTGTGTATATATATGTGTATGTGTGTGTGGGCGGGTAAGAAGTGGGCCGTCATAGTTATATATATATATATATTTGTGGTGGGTGGCATGTTTACTTTCGCCGGTTGTTCATGTTACGCCTACCGTTAACAAAATTGCGTTGTAATTGAAGGCCAGAATTGTTATTTGCACCACCTCCCATTGCATTGGGACCGAAATTATTGAACGGAAAACCTGGAACATTTGTTTGAGGGCCAAGGGCATTGCCGCCAGTTACAGCTGCAACGGCAGCTGCATTCATAATGCGAGCATTCATAGCAAGATCATTTATACTATTTAGTACATTGGGACCAGAACCTGCAAATGGATTAAAGCCATTGGGATTTGTGCCATTTGGTGATGGACCAACGCCAACATTGCCACCACAACCGACACCGCCAGCTGCCAATATTGGCGGCATACCAAGTAAGCTTGGTCGTTGATTTGGTGGCGGTTGTCCGAATGGTGTTAAATTCAATTGTGGCAAATTGACATTCATATTGATTGGTAGAGGACCATGACCAAATTGATTTGCCAATAGATTTGGTGGAGGTTGACGTAAGAAACTCATTTGGTTTTGTTGTTGCTGCTGCTGTCGCTGTTGTTGTTGTTGTTGTTGTTGAAGTAATGCAGTTGGAGGTGGTTGTGACATATTTGGTAATTGTATGAAGCCATTGGTATTCGTTCCATTTACTCCATTCAGGCCATTCTTATTCGATGGCATATTCATTTTACCAATTTGATTACTGCCAATATTCGAAATACCTCCACCACCAGCATTCGCATTATTACTATCCTCCTCTGTCATATGACAGATTTCACCATTGTCATCGATGAAAATGCCCAATTGAGTAAAGATTTGTTGGATGGTCGGATTGCTTATAATAAAGCCAACATCGAACAGCTTGTTTGGTGCGTCAATTTGATGGAATTTCTTGAGTTCAGTGGTCACAAGTGCCAGCTGTTGATTAACCATGATTTTGTTATTAGAACCGAGATTCTTATACCATTCTGATTTCTGTAGAAGGTTGCGTAATTCGATACTTTGTTTATTGGCACTGGCATTGCTGCTGCCGCTGAGGGTCAATGTGGCAGAGCCAGCAGTTGAGCTACTGCCTGCAGCTGCTGCAGCAGCAGCACGTCTTGGATCACCGCGAGCAGGAGCCTTATTAGGTAATGGTGCTGGAGTTGTTGCTTGTGGTGGTTTGCTTGTTTGAAATCCAAACAAACTTGGCATACGTGTCACTACTTCCTTGGTATATGGTGGTGAAGAAGGTGTCACTGCTCGTGGTGATGACAGCATATCACTGTCATCTGGTGAACCAATACTCTGACGGCGTTCGATATAGGGAGTTTCTATTATCTCCGGTAGGCCAAGTATGCGACGCATGCGAGGATCTTTTGTTTCAATATCTTTATTTGTATTCCGTAAGTCTATGAAATTGGGTTCCTCTACATCGAGTTCTTCTAGGTGCCAATCTATACTATCATGAGAATTAATTGAGGCATCTATTTCGGTTGAGGCCGGATAGTACACAACTGGTTGGAATGGTAAACGAAAATCGGTATCCTTGAGCGGACCACCCTTTGCATAACGCATATCGAAGTCTGACAGTTCCATACGAATCTTTTCTCTTTTCTGCTCCTTTACCAAATCACAATCATACATAGAGCGACGCTCATAAAGATTCGAACTTGATTCAGAGGCTTGTGGTTTCGGTGATGATGATGTTGGCTCTGGTGTCGATGATTGACCTGGTGTCGGTGTCTGAGAACGTGAATCACGCGGCATAAAGAAACCAGCCTCATTACTATTCGTATTACTATCTTCTTCGTCAGTACGCTGTACTGTAAATGGATTACGAATTAAGCGCAAAAACTTTGCATTTACTTCGGGATCCTTTTTATCATTATTGCCAAATAGAACACCACCAAAGAAGATCTCTTTCATTTTTTCTCCGGGCGTTTTATATACATCATCTTTCTTGTTGTCATCATTTTTCACTTCATTCTTGTTTTTGTTATTGTCCTCCTTGACATCATTCTTGGTAACAGCAGCCTTGACATTATTATTCCTATACATTTCCATAACATCATCATTATTTTGATTTGATATGTCCTTAAAGTTTTTGTTCGGTGATCCACTGCTTTCATTATCAGCAGCATCATCATCATCGACACAATCATCGTCTATGACCAGTTGTGCTTCATCATCCTTATCATCATCCTTATCGTCATCATCATCTGGAAAAGTATTGTTAATTAATAATTAATTAATATATACATACATACATACATACATCATCTATATAAGTGTGTTGAATAATAATTTGATAGTATATATATACTTACATAAATCATTACATGTGATATTGGAATCCTTTAGGTATTGTGTATAATCCACTGTCACAATGCCACTGCAAACGCCACTACTGCTGTTACTATTCGATGATGCACAATTCTCAGCTGTTTCTTTATTATTGGTTATTATATCCGGATATCTATGAAGGGCAAGACGCATATCAACATCACCACCAGTATGGTTGCTATATGGACACATTAACAACACAACAAAAGACCAACAAACGGGTGCCAAAAAAACATAAAAATAAAAGATACACACCCACAAAAATATGGGGCACAAAAAAATTCATGATAAATAAATGGTTAACTACTTAGTATAAATACTCTGAAAATAAAAATTATACAAAATAAAACCAATAAAAAGAAGAGATTTACTTTGGCTATGCCAAAGTTTTAATACTATTCACGTATCTTTTTTGTGATATAATTAGACATACTATGGTATGGTATATGGTATATTAAGTAAATCTCTCTATAATATATACCTAACACATGACGAGGAATTCATGTCACCGAAAAAAAGCCAAGGATCAGACAATGATTTATAATGAATGACCCAAATTAAGTGATGAACCTATTAATTTATCATATTATAAGAGCATAAAATTAAACTCTATGAAAAATGTTATGTTAGTTTGCGATGCGATTTCAGAAACTTTAGATTTGATAATCAAACTGACGGATTTAGTAGTACCTAGTATGTGAACTAAAATCTATGAATAGTTTTTTAGATTAATTCACGGACACCCATTGTCTGATAATATATCCCCCCTCTCTCTCTCTCTCTCTCTCTCTCTCTATCTATCTCTCTAACTCTCTTCCGGTACAGGGAATAGAAGGGACTCTGCAGGAACCCAGCTGAAGGTTATCGGTCGGGATAGAGGTTATGTATGGTGAAAGGCCTTTAGATATAAAGGTTAGCTGCGAATAAGTAACATTTACAAATTAGCAATCCCGTACAATCAGCGGATGTTTGGGACATAGGCATGGAAGGCCACACAGCTGGCACTGTAAAGCCTTAATTATAAAAACTCACAATACCGAATACTACACTGATGTGGTGAAACATCAAGACCAATGCCATAACCTTCAGCAGCAGCTAACACAGAATAAATAGCTGCGTATAAAGATAGAAAACTATTAAACGAGACCAATCATGCAGGTACAACGTCAAAATCGGCTAATCGTGGGTGCTAAGAATTCCCAGATGATCGCCTACATTCGAAATTGAAATAAAGAAGAAGATATCCCCCTATACTCGCTTAATATACTTTATATGTATGCATGATAATGAAATTTTAAACCCTTTTTTGTAACTAATTATAATAATAAGGTAAATAATCTATCTATGGCAAACTAACAGCTAATGACCAAATTTAAGGAATCTATTTTATATGAGAGGCAACAAAATTTGAATTCAATAGAATATTAAATTTGTGAGCTCAAGATAAGAATCAGACAAATCAAACTGATGGATATACTATGTATGTAAATAAATAATCTAAAATTAATTTTTTGTGATCTAAGGATCAGATTCTGAATCAAACTGGCGGTTAGATAAATATAGAAAATATCTACTATATACATAGTTTTTTTAGTTCATTTCCCGATAAAATTTCTCTATTCAGTCCGATAATGTACTACATATTTTAATACTATTATAAGGTCAGTAAAATGTTTCATGAAAAAAAAAAAAAATTTAAAGAATTAACAAAAAAAAAAAACAAAAATTGTACTTACAATAAGCCACTAGTAGTGAATCCTTGATCACTAGTGCTAGTGCCGCCAATACTATTACCACCACCAATAGTTGTTGTATTATTGATAGCATCAATTGCTGTTTTAGTCGTGGTAATTGAGGTGGACGAGTCAGTTGGTTGTTCATTCGTTATTTTTTGAATCTCGCTCACATCGGCTATAGTTAAACCAACCTCACTCATTTGACCGATAGTCAATTGTTTCATTTGTTCCAGATTTGTGATGCCCAATTTATTTAGTTTGATTATATAATCAGAGCAGAGTACATCTTCCAGATTCTTTAAATCTAAATGACTGGGTAATGGTTGCGGTTTCGGTTTCTCTTTTTCATCTGTGTTGTCAGTGTCGCTAATGTTTTTGTTGGATCCACTTCTTATGGGGCTATCATCACTAGCAGAACTATTGCTAGAATTTTTGTTCAAATTCTTATCAGAGTTCGAGCCATTGCCACCTTTTTCAGCCCAACGTGTTTTACGTTTCTTTTCACTACCTTTTAAGTCTCCATTATCAGGTGGATTTATGACCATGTCTAGTAATGATGGTATATTATTATGAACATTTGATGACGACAACAACGACAACGACGACGACTGCTGTTGCTGTTGTTGCAACTGTTGTAGCTGCTGCTGCTGTTGTTGTTGTTGCACTTGATTTTGCTGTTGTGCTTGATTATCCTGATTATTATTATTATTGTTGCTGTTGTTATTGTTGTTGTTGTTACGCCGATGATTTGGCACATTTGGAATATTACTAAATGGAGGCCAAGTATTTTGCACATCAAATTTCTTACAAAGCTCTTCATGGCGCCGTGTCATCTGGATAATGGCCGCCTCACGTGGTATACGCTTAAAACTACCCAAAATATCTTTGGGCGCCGTTTCAAGATGTTTAAGCAAAATGTTACGCAATTGCTCGTTCAATGGCTTTCCGTGCATAAACATGCAATTCTCCATAAAGCATTCCATGCCCAAGTAATAGAATTTACAGGGAAAGTCCTGATGCATATATGAGCATTTGTCGCGCTTAGCGCAGCATCCCATCAAATAGAATTTACACAATTCCAACTTGCGTGGCTCCTGACGACTCTTACCACTGCTGCCACCAACATTACCTTCATCATCGGAATCACGTGCACGCGAACGCTTTTCGCTATGTCTCTGCTCTGTGCGATCACGATTCTTTCTACCATCGAGCTTACGTCGTTCACGACGTCGGCGATTTTCACGTTCATCTTCTTCACCTTCAGTATATGGTGATTCATATGAATCGTAATTATCCATAGACAACAAGGATGGTGGTACTGCTACAGTTGCCGGCGGAGCACCTGTTGTTAGTGTGCCTGTTGTAAGACCACCGCGTGGTGGACTACCACCTCGTACGTTCATCATTTCATAATCATCCATATCGCTGCTATCATCGTTAGTTACTTGTGAAGCCACCGCAATCACTTTTGAGCCTTCTTCCTTTGATTCTCTGCGAATTGGTGATTTTCCTTCCGGTAAGGGTGAGTTCTCTCGCAAACGTTTCTAAATTCATCAAAAAAAAAAAAAAAAAGAACAAAAAATTTAACCATTAAAATATATAAAATTATTACCCGGTTTCTTATAGAATCGAGTGTCATGTCGGACAAGGCGAATAGATTGGACTGATCATTTCGCTTGTCTTCAAATTTTTCATCTTTTAAACTAATCTCTTTCAATTGTCCCATATTAAAATTGTACCGATAATCAGACGATGTACTTTTTTCTAATATGTCAACTGAATATAATTAAATAATATTGAATAATGGACAATTGACTTTTAAAATACTAGTAATGACACAATGAATCAATCGTTTTACAATCGTTTTATCGAAAATCTCTTTCGATTAATTGATGACATCGATTAATCAAAAAAAAAAAAACAATATCAAAAAAATGTCATTCTTCTTTTTTTTTTTTGCCAACCACTTTTCATGTCTGGCGAAAGAAATTTTTTGTTTTTATACTCTTCACGCAATGAATAGTATTATAAGTTTTGTCATGAAGTTTGTAACACACAGATGAAGGAGATATCGGAGAATGCTTAAATGCATAAAGTATACATATATATTCTTGATCAGTGCGACTGGACGAGTTGATTTAGTCATGTGGGTCTATCTGTCTTTATGTATGCAAACTAGTCCCTCAGGTTTTGAGCTAGAAAGCTGAAATTTCACACGCAGCTTTCTTTTTGCCATACACAGTACATTTGTCGAAATCAGACGAATCGGACCACTAGGGGAGTTCCCCCCATACAATCCGGGATGAAATTTGGACTCTATAAGTGTCTGAACAATATCCATTAACCATGTAAATTTCAAGACCCTCGGACCACTAGGAGGGATACCACCCATATAAATCCAGATTCAAATTCATGTTCTTATTAGAGAAACTATTCTATTTTTTGTACTTTTTGTTTGAAATTCGGACACTATAAATGTCTGACCCATTATCCATTAATCATGTAAATTTCAAGACCTTCAGACCACTAGGAGGGATACCACCCATACAAAATATGAACTTAGAACAATAATCAGAAGATATAAAACTGTGTGAAGAGTATTACAATAATAATTGAATAACCGATTAATAATTTTTTTTTTTTCAACATTATAACTACCAACCTTTCCTTCACGTTCTGCATTTTCTTTTTTTCTCTTACGACGACGTTTACTACGACTTTCTTGACCTGGTTTCTGTAGCTGGGCAGTAATATCAGGATTCTCTGAGGCACCTCCATCCGTATCGGCGGTATTACGTGCATCCAATTTTGGCATAGGTGGCTCGATTCCCTTCTTTTTAAGGGCATTCGCTATGGCGTGCTCAATTTCGCTAGCATGATCATCTATGAAAAATAAATTTCGATTAACATATGAAATATTGAAATATTTATAGATTGGATTACCACCTTCAAATGCTGCTGGCTTTTGTTTTTTGCTGTTAGGGGCTGAACTTGTCGATGGTATTGGATTATCCAGATCACTGTCAAAGCCTACTTGTGCTTCATGTGCTAGTAATTGTTTTTGTAATTGTATTTGCTGTTGCTGCAAAGCAGCTATAGACTTGGTAACAGAAGTCACATTCTTAAGAGCATTACTAAATGTATCTGATGTTGGAACGATGGGCTTTAATTGCACTTCATCTTCATCATCATCGATCTCACCATCTTCGAGATCTTCATCATCCACTTCATCATTTACTGTAGCTACTAGAGCTTCTTTCATTGTCTCATCTTCAGCGTTTACGTACAATTTCAACATTGTGAATTAATATTTAATATATGTAATTTGTATTTAAATCTTTTAAAAAAATGTATAATTGTGTAATTGTCCCCTAAGGGGTAGTATAATAGTGAATTGTTTATATAATTTTTATGTTTTGTTCCTACGAAGAATAATAATTGTTAATTTTTTTTTTTAAATCATAAATCATAAACTTATGATTCTGTATAGACATTAAATCGTTGTCGCTTAATACAATCTGCAAAAGAGAAAGAGAAAGAATGAAATTGTTAGTAATCAATTTTGACTGACTTTTCTTTTAAGTAACTTTTATACTTTAAGATAGTATTTTGACCTTTCATTATGGAGAAGAACCAAAACCAAAAATTTATTAGCTTCTAATTCATTTTGAGTAAAGAGTCTTTTAAAGTCTTTCAAAGGGAGGCCCTCAAAATTTTAACATTGGTATTTTCTTATATGCGTAGTATGTATATGTATTCTAGTATAAGAGGTAAATATTTGATATGCCTCTATATGAATATTATCTATAATAAGCCATTATAAAGGCCTGACAAGTTTTAAACATATGTTCTATATGTAAATTTATCGTTCAAAATTTCAACTTAACCAATCCTTAAAAAACAAAATTTTCTGACAGAAACCGTTGGAGAGTTTTTATTTCCGCCCTATGCTCCGATTAGGAGCGATATCTTGTATTCGTACATTATATCAAGGAATTAAAAAAAAAAAAAAAAAAAAATTATTAAATGTGATGTCTGTGTTGTGAATATTTTTATGAATATTTATATTCTTCTGTATTCATATATTCATTCTTCTTGCTGAACTTCGTGATAAGGATTGGCTGTGAAGATTGAGATATTCGGGTTTGGTTGGGAAGCAATAATATGGTTTAAATGCTCTTTATTGGTAAATAGTGTTGCAATTCTATATAAGATAGTAATTTGTTCCCCGGATAATCAGTTACCTAGGAACTTTTTCTGTTTTAAAATCATAAGAAATAATACTTTTGTGAGGGTTAATAAATTATGTAACTAAATAACTCATCAATTAAGATTTGATATTGTTCACACTGGTGTAAAATGTATTACCACTTTAGTCAGATATTTTTAATGATAATGCCTAAGATCATTGATATCATGATCAGCCTTACAAAGCGAAACAATCTAGCTAAACATGTCCGATTATAGAGTTATACATGCTATGTATATTTCTATGCAAGAACTCACAATTTCACTTATAAAACACATTAAAGAATAAATAGTATAAAAATTATGGTATTTTTACTAAGTAAAATATACTTAGAGGTGTTTTTCCAGTTTATATAAACATATACTATTGTGGGTTAAATACTAAGTACATAATTCCCATTTTCATTACATCATAGACAACTAACGATGGCACTTCACTTCACTTCAATCCAATCCAATCCAATCCACTCCAATTTATATTACCAAACTTTATATACTTTACCAATTGATTTTGTGTGATTCCCCTAAATTATGCTTACAGAGACACATGAATATCTATCTACACATCTTTATATGTATTTCCTTTTTATGGCGTATGAATTTCCTTGTATCGTATATATTCCTGATCAATCATTTATTGGATAATTAAAAGTTAGCTGAAATTATATATACTATACTACATAGGGTACACATGGTTGATAAATTGTTGGACGATATTTTTTCTTAGTTATGTTCTTTTAGGGAAATTCCGATTCCTGTAGATCAAAAACTTTCGATTTCTATGAAAATATATTTTGATATTGGTAGCATATTGTAAATGTGTATAAGAGTCATCTATCTATGTATCTTAACCTTTTGAGACAACACCTACGTATGTACATTTATAGAAAAATCTTGTTTTTCAAGAAGTAGTATTGATACTTGCAGCATATACTATATATCTTTATCTCCCCATATATTGCTTATTAAATTTTTGCTACTAAGTATTAGATGAATCTGGGATAGATAGTAGTGAGGCGGCCTATTCGAATATTTATAATATTTTACTATTAAAAAACAAAAAACATCCCTTATGGGTTTCTACTGTACTGTAACAACAAAAACAGCAACAACAACAGAAATCACTAAATATTTTATCAAAAATAGAGTAACAACAACAATATGTATGTACATATGACAAATACATATGTACATACATATGTTTGTGTATATGTATTGGGTGGTTGGTATAAAATCATACATGTATGTATAATGTATCTGTGTATGTACAATATAAAATATAAAAATATTTTATTTGGAAATTGAAATAATTAAAAATCAAACAACAATTAAATCAATCAAAAATAAACTATTTTTTTTTTTTTTTTTAGATGAAACGCAATAGTATCTGATGACCAAAATACAACATACATACATATATACATATATACATGCATATGTTTGCACATACATGTACATACATACATACATACATAATTCTTTCGTTCGTTAGATATACATAATTAATAACAATTTTTGCTTGCTACTTTTACTATTTTCTTTTAATTTCTTTACATTTTTGCTTTAATGATGAATTTTTTTCATTTCATTTGTATATGTTACTTTTTGAACTCTATTCTTTAAATTTTTACAAATTACGAATTAAACTATATTCAATATACCACACATGTATTATCTATGTGAGGAGAAAAATGTATTTGTGACTATATACCAAGTAGTATAATTGAATTAAATAAAGTATATATATAAAGATTATCAATTTCAATTTTCTTCAAATATCAACAACATTCACTTTGGATAACTAAAACGTGTGCGTGTTTTGTTTTGGCTTTTGAATTTCTGCATATGAAAAGAAAATACCTTATTTTGCTCTGTCACATCACAGTCTCTTTTTTAATTTAAATGAATGTGTATGCGTGCGTCTGCTAAAATATTGCGTCTGTATGCATCTATATGTGTTGTACGAATGCTCGAATGAACAAACGAACGAACGAATGAATGAATGAGTAGGTATGTATGTATGTATGTGTGTGTGTGTGTGTCTGTGTGTGTGTGTGTGTATCTATGTGAAACGAAGGCTAACCTAGAGCGGCGACTTGTTGTATTTCTACAGCTTTACTTGCGCTGCTACTACTTACTCGTATTTTGTATTCCATTCACTCACTAAATTCATATGCCAAACAGTCAAGGTATCAATAATTTTATAAGGTGAGCACAAACGTGGAAAAGAGAGCAAGCTGCACGAGAGAGTGATAGTGGGAGAGCGCAATGTATTTAGATACACAATATAAGCACATAGATACAATCATATGTGCATATGTATAGATAGATACATTTATAGTCATTTGCAATGGCTTTCATTTGCGAATGTGTGTGTGTTTGAGATAGAGCGAGAGAAAGAGAGAGAGAGAGAGAGAGAGAGAGACTACGTGAGATAGGGTAGGTATGTAGATGAGAGTGAATTTTACGAACTATTATTCACTCACCTCACAAATTTTATGATTTTAAATATTAAGAAAAAAAAAAAAAAATTTAAAATTAAAACAAAATAATATTTTATATTAAATATGTATGTCGGTATATTATAAAAACGAACAAATGAACGAATTTTACTCAACAATATATATTCATATTATTTCACACATTAGTATTTTATCACTTCATCTGTCAGTCCTCTCACAGAATATATTCGCAAGATCAGCATTACGATGGAAATTTTTTTTTCTGTCCATCCGATTATTTGCTAACAACTAACTAGCTTCTATATGTAGTTTCTTATTTATTGAGATTAAATTTTTATAGCTGATATTTTTACAGGTGATCTAAATTGATATCTAACCGATCACTAGAAAACTAGAAGATACTCACAACATAGTACAAATACCACACACAATACGAAAGCATGAATATGTACCAAATTCATTTATAATTTTGAAAATATAGAACTGAAATATTGTTCATTCAAATTTGAAATAAAGGTTTCTTTTCACCACATCTCAAGATCAGGACTTTCAATTTATTATATTGTATGAGTTGGGGATTGACATTGACTAGCATAAGAATAAGTGTACATTAAATGACAATTTTGTTTTGCATGCCATTCGACAATCGAATGGCAATGGTGCCAATCATGTCGAACACTGCAAATCATTTGAATGACAGATTGAATGGTATCGTGTAACGGTAACCATTCACCAATAATAATGACAACATGTCGTTTGGTGTAAGCCCACCCACCCTAAGTTAATGACTTGAAAATGGATTAATGAAATTTATCTGTACAGAAAAGAACTATTCATCATAATTATTATGTTGATTAAATCTGATTTGATTATTGAGTTTATTTCGTAGTCTTTGAAAATAAATTGATAATAATGTTCAAATGATTTCTACATGTTTGTTGTTGTTGTTGTTGTTGTTATACCTTTTAGAGATTGTATGAGATTTATTAGAATTAAACAAACAAATGATCTTGACAAGTATGGTAAACACCATAAAGTCATAATTCTCAGGAGACTATAACTTAGCTTAGTATTGTGTCTATGTATATTTGACACTATCTAATTTTATAGTATATGTGTACATACTAAGATAGTAAATGCGGTCCATTAATTTTTTGGTAAGGTATGAAGAGTGCAATTTCTGATCATCATAATACTAAAACTGGATCTCAAAGTTTGATATATCAAAGTGAGCTGAAATTTTAATGTCAAAAATTATAATATTAGTTAATTAGATGATGATTAATCGATAGAATATATACATAGTACATATCTAAATAGACCATTAAATACATAGACTAGACAATTCGCTTATGAATCTTTGATTTTACATTTTTCCTGTTTTCGAATTTTGAGACAGTAAGCCTGGAATAAGTTGGTCATTTTTTAAATAATAAAAATCGATAAAAGTGTTCTTGTTGGAACCTTGATATTTTCGAATGGAAACTTGAGATTCCAGAATATTGAGGTGGCGAATTGTCTGGTCTATGATGAATTTTGAACTTTGTCATTAGTTGGGGACAAATGCAAACGGAAAAATCAGATATCTCTTTTGAGGTTTCTTAAATCGTCGAATGGATAGAAGATGGCTCCCCAGGGAATGGACACACTCACTGTATCTGTGTTGTGAACTGTAGCCCACCTAACATAATCTAACCCAACCTACTATAACCTACAACTATGATGATGGGAAAGATATTTAAACGGGGATCATTTCAATATGTTTTGTTGTTTGGAAAAACTTTTGTAATGATATTATTATCAATAAATATATTCTAGATCGATATCTATATTTTCTTTTTGTGTGAGGATGATGATGTTGTATGTATAATGAACATCATTATCATCAATAGGATCGATGTTAATGTGTACGTGTGTGTTTAGGGTCTGTTCTGTGTCAGTGCAGGTGAGTGTTGATGTGGGTGGATGTGGGTGGGTTGGCAAACTATAAGTACACATATTTATTGATGTTGTTGCTGTTATTGTAGGGCACTTAAAAATGAGCACAAAAATACTTTTTATTATTATTGATTACTGGTTTATTTATGTTATCGTTTTCGTTTTGTGGTTATTTGTTGTCTTTTTGTTAATGTTAATTATATTTTATTATATTTTTTCAACTCCAACTACACATTAGTTTTTTTTATAATTTTTGTTTTCTTTCAATGACTTTTATAGTTTCCAGGTGATTTGATTTAAAGAGCATTAATTACTCTCTCATTTTATTTATCGATTAAAATGGCATTTAAAGAAAAGATATCTTTACCAAAAAAAAAAAAAAAAAAAGAAGAAAATAAATATAATACTAAAAATATCAAAACAAAATAAATTAAATTTGAAATTGAATAATTAATGAAATAAATACAATTTTGTAAATAAGTAAAGGTATTTGAGTTATTGCAAATCATCACTGACTGACACAGGAGCAGAGGGTAATGATAAAGAGAGAAACTATTGTTGCAAATTAACAAACAAAATGCGAGAGAATAAGTTAAAAGAGACAGTGCGGTGTGGTGCATTGCATTACATTAACTCTCCCTCTCTCACTCTCTGTCTGTCTGTTACTCAATATCCATGGTAGAGAGAGGTAGAGAGAGCATAAATGTAATTAAAGCGCATTGACAAACAAAAAGAGAGTTTATGACGATGATGACAGTGGGGGGAAATATGGACATAGACAACAACAATTATTGCACTTGTTTGTTTTATGGTTGGCACTTTTTCATTTTAATTTGCATTTTCTTTAAAATTTCAAATTTCCCCTACTTCTTCATCTCCTTCTTACCATAATTTCAATCGATATTTTGTTGTTATTTTATGGAAAAAATACTATCGTATCTTTTGTAGATAAATAGATAGAGGAGAGGCGAGCAGCAGAAAGTTGGTCTGGAATGTTGTCGATGATGAAGATGTTGATTTACTATAACTTACTACATAAGTATAGAGAGTGATGTTGTTTGTATTCACTGACTGACTGATTTGACTGTTTTTTTTTTTGGAATAATTTATATATGGTATAAACATATCTGAATTTTAAGTGTATGACGATGATCGTTCGATCGTTCTGTTTATGTCATTAGTCAAGGTTTCTTTTTAACAAGCGAGTAACTGACTGACTGACTCAGTGAGTCGAGTAACAGCAGACATAAGGACAGACAGACCGACAGACAGTCAAATTATACAAAGCAGACAGACAGTAATTAGAGCGAATGTACTTATAAACGAGTCTGTGAGCGAGAAACGAACGAACGAATAATTAAAAGTAAGGAACGACGAATGATGACGAATGTAAAGATACAGGAACAGCGGGGAGGAGTATAGATGCTCTTCTATTGCCTTTCGATGCTTGAGATTATCATTTGTTAGCTGACAGCTGCTTTGCTTTTTCTTTTTTAATGAAGGCACACAGAAATACACGCATATAAATTGGTATATACATGTGTGTGTGTGTGTGTGTGTGTATGTATATATAATGTTTTGGTACAGTTAAGAACTGAAAAACGAGTTGCTTTGGGTAGAAATGTAAAGACAAAGGAAGGACGGCAATGTCGAGGCAATCAATAACAAGTATACTTATTATTTGTCCGTCTGTCTGTTTGTTTGTCGGTCGGTCTATGTTGGTGGTGTATGTTTATACATACATATGTATGTATATGAAAAATTTATTGCGGATAAAATTATATTATTATTGTACTTTCTTTTCTTTCTTTGATTGTGTGGTTGTTATTTTGATTAACTCTCGCTCTGCGCTGCGCTAAGCAGCTGCTGCTTTACCTCTCTCTCTGTTCTCTTTACTTTTGCATTTTGTTTTTGTTTAATTAACGTTTTTCTCTCTCTCTTTTTTCAACGAAGTGTGATTACGCTTAAACTTAACCTTTTTTTCTTTGTTTTTTTTCTGGATTGTTTCTCTTCTCTTTTTGCGCTTAATTATATAATAAATAGAAGCGTTAAAAAAGAATATTTGGTTGATTGGCTGGTTGTTCTTTGGCTCCATTTGTTTTTTTGAAGTTTTTGTATGTTCTTCTTTTTTGTGGTTAATTTCTCTTGCTGTTTTTTTTTTCGGTATTTTTGGTTTTAATTCTTTACTTTTATGGTATTTTTTCTTTTTTGTTTTTTATGTTTGTTTGTTTGTATTTTTGCCTACCCCTTCCCTTTTTGTGGTGGACAACAACAAAAGTATCTCTTTCGATTTTGGTTTTTAAGAGAGATACATTTTGGAGCAGGCACCAGAAGGTAGTCCAGCAATATACGTACATACAGTATAATATATTATCGTTTTTTCAATATATCTTCTTATATAGAATACATATACACAATGAAAAGGTTGTACATATACTAATACATATACATATTCATATGTATATACACATATATACATACATACATACATAGATATGTATGTCAGCAGCATACAATGCAAATCGAATGGAATCGAATTAAATACATACTATATAACAACTACTAATTAGTTAGTTATGATGTATGTACGACCGTCTATATAAGTATATACACATATGTATGTATATACATATGCATGTATATGTAAGTATATGGTAAAACTAATAGATGTAGATATTACAAAAATAACTTGCTCAACATGATGATGCGTGTGTGTAGTGTGTACAATTCAACAATCTTAACTTGAATGAAACGAAATAAATGATGAGAAAACGATTCAACTCAGGTTGGATGACTCAAATATGCCATTGTGCCATTGCCATGCCATGCCAACCGAAAGAAAATCGTGTTTACTGCGCAGCACAACAAAAACAACGATACAGAAAGATAGAAAAGCGGAAAGCGGAGCGAGAAGAAAGCAATGAGAGTGAACGAATGAGCGAGCAAACGAATGATACGACGCAGTGTTGCTGGATTGTTCAGTAACCCCTACAAAATGAGTGTAGCTGAAATAAAGGCCCCATCAAAAAAAAAAAAAAAACCCAACATCATCAGCAAAAACAAGATTATCATCTGATAATTTATTTTTCATACTTATGTTGTTGGTTGATTGGTTATAGTGTTTTTGATATGAAAAACGGTATAGTACTTAGTGTTCTTGTGACTTTTCCTAGACGAAATAGCCGGTGGAATCAGTTTTTGAGTGACCTTTTGTGAATTGAACCTGAGACAAAAGCTTTAACTCCATTCATGATCCTACAAATATTTACCTCTCTACATATACGATTATTTCAGATATGTAATTCTCACTCTACTATATCCAATGTAATTGTTCTTTTATTAAATAATGCATCATAAAACTAATATGACATGCTCTCACTGCACTGAAGACGTTTGATTTGTGACAGAAGTTTTATACACAATCACGGGAGGTAGACTAATTTTTTCACGTAATATTGATCGTCATCCTGTATATCTTCCAGAAAATATTTAGAGTCATAGGCCTTGGAAGCTAAACACTTCATTATCATTATGACATACTTATGACAAACATAGTTCCATGTCTGTCACTAATTATTTAAGGATGAATTATGAAAAATGTCAGATAGATATATCAACAAATTGCATCACCATAGCAACTACATATTTGACAATAATTTTGCTAGAAATCTACATGAATGAAAAGGTTCCATGTTTTAGATGTTCCATATATGTATATTTTGGGCTAGATTAGATTTTAAGTTGTGTATTTGTTTACAATGTAGTTTTATATTGGTTGAGCCAATTGCCAATCCTGCGTTGTTATAAAAATGTGTTGATTGTCTTCAGTCTGATCGTAAATAAAATTACATACACATTTATAAAATAAAAGTAAATAATATTAAATAATTTCTATTACTTAGCGTTTCATTCATAATTTTACTAAATTTCACTAAATTATGAATAAAATTGTAAAATTTGCCATTCACAGTGAACAAAAAGGCAGCGAAAACATTCAGCGTTTATTTTTTCTGCTAAAGGCTCCCATACATACACTTGATTTTATTGTAGTAAGCATTTAATTACAATTTTATTCAATATTTAATTTAAATGAGTACCCCTTTGACATATATTGTATTATATATCTACTTTAATTTCATTTACTAATATAATACATACTTAATTACATAAATAAATTCATGCAAATAGAAATTTATTTTGAAATCCAATTTTTACCTTTTTCTCTTGTATCCTTTTTCAATGTAATTTTTTATTCAATTGATTTATCTATAATGTTAAATAAATTTCTTAAAATTTTCAACATTTATATGCAATAAATTTTCATTTATTTCTCGGTCAGAGTGCAGCCTCATGAATATTGAAAATCAATTGTTTATTTAAAAAACTTCTAATATGGCAGCCCTGTGCGCGCTTTGACAATTCATAATTGCTGTAGTATTGTAGCATCAAAATGCTTTTATTGTTATCGATAAACCGATAACAAGAAACAATTACTCAATGCACTGAATTGACTGATTGACCAGCACTTTGTTGCAGGTGTATACTAGTATGGGTTCGGTTTTCGTTTTGGCATTGTCCAACACTAATTTGGCTTGCGGCACCCTATCGCAATGTTGGTTGGTTGAAAGTTGAACAGCAATAAGCGGCTACAGCGACAATAGGCGGCAGCAAGCAGTAACAAACAATATTTGTCTGTCGGCTGGAGCACTACTGCATTGCGTTGGTGATCGTTCTGACTGTCGGTCGTTCTTATTGTGATTTGTCTTGTCTCTTTGCGCGTATCTATCTATATCCAGCGCAATATCTTACATTCTCTCAGTTCAGTTCAATTCAGTTTTGTTGTGTTGTGATTTTTTTTTTTGGACAACAGTTAAAAACTAAAAATTGCAACAACAAAATTTCGGTGTTGAAAAAAAGTAAATATAATTTTTGTTGTGTTTTTTTAGTGATTTAGTTTTTTTTTTTTTTGGTTTGAAAAACTACACGTGTGAAATTTGTTTGTTGTTTCTTTCTCTCTCTATCCCTCAACAAAATTTTGACACAAAATTGCGGTTTATTTTATTTTTTATTCTGGAAAAAAAACAAAAACACGAAACACGAAAGCAAACAGAATTCTAAGAAACTCTTTAACTTTTGGCAATAACAAAATTTGTATTTGTAAAAATCTCCTTGTTTTTTGCTGTTTATTGTTGTTTGACGCGTTTTTAATTGTTGTTGTTGTGTGTGTGTTGCTATTATTGTTGTTGTTGTTGTTTGTGCTGTGTAGCACAAAACTGTGTAAAACATAAAAAAAATAAACGAAGGAAAAACAAAATAAATAATAAGTTTAGTTAAGAAGAGAATAGATAAAGAAACTAGCGGCAAGCAAGCGAACGAGCGAGCGAGCGAATTAAGAGGGAAAAGCAGATGATGTTGATGAAGAAGAATACGAATAAGAATATGATGACGAAAAATAAGAAAATGCGACAAGAGAAGCAAAAAAGCAAAAAAAAAAAAACAAAAGAAAAAAAAATAGAGAAGTGAAGTGGTTCAAGTGAAATTACCTTTTGTGGTGGTAAAAATTAAAATTATTTTAGTTTTTTTTATTTGTTTTATGATGATGTTTCGCTTTGCAGAGATACCTTACACCACTCAAAGGCCAACGGCATATTAATTTTTGCCTTAAATATCCGCTACATATTTTCAATTTCTGTTTGATTTCATGTTTGTCATCTAAGTGAGAGTTGATTGATTCTGATTCTGTATGAGATCAAAGAATACATACAACACATTTTCGGCTTAGATTTCTAATTTGTTCAATAAGAGTCATTCATTCATACATAGTATATGTTACGTACAATGTGTCTTCACCAATTAGAATCTTAATAAGATTTCAAAGAGAATTTTGTATGAACGAACCAGTGAATATATTTATCAAGAATAAATATTCCTTTAAAGAAAATTCTATATGATCAGTGAATATCAAGTATCAATATCTTATTTTCTTACAATATTTTCTTCTTTACATTCGCTTGCTTGCTTTGTCAAGAAAGAGAAATAATTAAGTTAAAATACAATGGAAAATATGAAATCAAGATCATGAATGAGTTCTTCATAAAAACGAACAATTCTAGTTAATATGTACAGTCAGTCGGCCGATATAAGAAATTGTATATGTATAACATCTTTAAGTGAAACCAGTTACAAGAAAAAAAAAGATCAACTTTGGCTATACCGAAGTTGTAAACTGTTCATGTACCTTTTATATATTCTGATTATTGTTCTAAGTTCATGTTTTGATGAGAGGTACCCCTCCTAGTAGTCCGAGAATCTTGAAATATACATGGTTGGTGGATATGGGTCACGGACTAATAGTGACCAAATTTCAGTGCCATAGTACAAAAAACAAAAATGTTTTTCTAATAAAAACATGAATTTGGATCTGGGTTTGTATAGGATGTACCCCTACTAGAGGTCCGCCGATCTTGAAATTTACTAGGTTGGTGGATATGGATCAGGCACTTATAGTGTACAAATTTTAGTTCCATAGTACAAAAAACAAAAATGTTTTTCTAATAAGAACATGAATTTGGATATGAGTTGGTATGGGGTGTACCCCTTCTAGTTGTCCGATTCGGTTGATTCCAACAAATGTATTGCGTAAAAAGAAAGCTTCGGCTCTCTAGCTCAAAAACCGAGAGATTAGTTTGCATACATGCAGACGAACATACGGACATGGTTAAATCAACTTGTCTCGTCGCGCTGATCAAGAATACATATAGTACTTTATGGGACCTCCAGTGACTCGTTCTGTGTGTTACAAACTTCATGATAGACTTAAAAAATAACATTTTTCTTTCTTTGAATTCAAATCTTTTATTGTAGAAAAATTAACAAATTTCAATCAAAATCAAACTATGTATGTATATACTTACAATAGTAGTTCCCGTCAATAATAAGCTATGATCTATGCGATCTTTTAGGCAAAAAAAAAAAAAAAGGCAAAAGAATTCTTTCTTCCAGACCATATTAATGATTCATTTTTCGAGATTTTTACAAATATTAAGTCATCATCCGAAACGAATGGTAAATTGGATTCATATCCAAATCCGGCATTGAGTTGAGTACGTCTCATTGAATTAATGCTAGTGTGTTTCTCTTGGGTTTCTTTACATACGGTTGAGTATTATCTCGAAGCAAAACATGAAATGCCGGCTATTTTTATTATTACATGTTATTTATATCAAATAGATTCTCTTTAGAGACTCCCTAGATTTCAATAGTTCATGAAAGCAGCATTCGTAGATCCTGTTCCCAATAGCTGGTTTCGATATTCCACTGCTGATTGGCACTGATTTCACTGGCTATTATTTTCACTTACGTATGTCAAACCTAAATAATCAGCAAATCAAGTTTTGGGTAATCAATTGGTAGATTTATTTATATGAAGTTTGATTTCATTAGTATCGGTGCCTACGTCCTTTTTGGCGTCCGTGCACCCAGAGATTGTCAGGATGAACGCGCTGGAGTCTTCTTCTGGTGGTGTTTATAACCATAGTGGATGCTTACTTTTAGCCAGTGATTATACCGACTTGTGTGATGTTATTCAATTGGTTTTAAGTATTCGGAATATGGTCCAAGTTCTAATTGAGGAAGTAAGAATGGGTTTTAAATTTTTATATAATTATCAGTTTAATTTTTTTCTCAGAACAAGACATATCAGAGCGTTGCACTTACATTATGTAGTTTTGCTGTTAGGTCCTCATAAGTTGAATTTTGATTCCTGATCCCAACTCAAGAGATTCCTAAGGTAAGAAGAGAAAGAAAGAATGGTTAGTTGTCTTTCAATAATCTCGAAGATTATGATCTTTAATGCTTTGCATAAAAAAAATCATCTGCTGCGTAAGTTGACAAAGAAGAAAAGCAAATTGTATTGAACTAATAAAGTATAGAATCGAATCATTATAATTAATCATTATAAGATATACCAAAATCTTGTGTATAATAACAACAACAACAACAACAGCAGCAACAACAATAAACATAAGTGAAATAACAACAACAACGTGCAATAAATAAAAAATATTAATTAATTAATATTTTATAATTTGAATTATATTTTTTTTTTTAAAACAAAAACTAACAGATTATAAAAATTAAACTAATTGAAAAAAGAATGAAAAATTCTCCATCATTTTTCTGCTATTTCAAAATTTTCAAGTTTCTTGCTGCGTTTTGACTGATAGCAATATTTTTTTTATTTAAAATTTTATATATGTATATATAAAAAAACATTTTTGCCGCTAAAAATAAATTGTAAACGCGAATTTTTGTTTCCCTTTTCTCATTGCTATCATCATCATTTTCATCATCATCATCGATCAATTGATCGAACGACCGAGCGACGTCTGTTGGGATCTTAGAAATTTGTGCGTGAAAACTACTGAAAATTAATGTGTGTGTTTTTTTTATAATTTTTTTTTTTTTTAGAAGTGAAACTATATTTTTTCTTTAAACAACAAACGACAAATTGAAAAAAAAAAACCTAAAAGTAAAATATACATAAAACAAAAACCAAGGAAAACAGAAGCAAAAGCACAGAAAAGTAGAAGAAGCAAAAAAGAAGGAAGAATCTTTTTTGTTTTATTTTTTTTTGTTGTTTTAAAGTTAAAAAGCAAAAAAAGAAATCAAAATGAGCGACTTCGATTTAAATGTGGACAGCCTCATTCAACGGCTATTGGAAAGTAAGTAATACTATATACATATACTATATTGTACTATATACTATTTGATTGATCTCTTTTATACAATAATTGAAATTGATAGAGATGAACAAAATGTTTGTTTGTCTTCCCCTCTTATTTTTTAAATGAAAATTATTGATTTTAGTATTTGTTTAATTAACATTTTTGTTGTATACTCGTACAATTTAAAATATTTATTTTATATAATTTATTTTTTAACATTTAATTATTTGTTTTTGATTTTGTTTAAATTTATTAATTTAATTTTTTTATATATATATTTTTTTTTGTATCTTTCTTTTAATTTTCTTTGAGTATTTTTTTTTGAATGACTAAGAGTGTGAATGTGATATTTACAAATCAGTTTAGTAGAAAATTGAGGGTTTCACTAAATACCTACAGAAACGTAGACTGTAGACTACATTGGAACCTTTTCCGTAAGGTGCTAAATGCATGAGTCAAATCAGTTCGGTTCTTGGACTTATGTTTGTATTAGTTGGATGGTGTATGAAATTGTTTTTATCAGACAGAATGAAATTTTTCTGTGTAATTCATATTGGAACACAATAATCATTATATTTCAGGCAATTTATGCAAAAACTTAATATGTTATACACCTAAACCTTCCTCATGAATCATTCCGTCAATTGGTGAAAACCATATGAAAATACACTTGGTAAGTTTATAAGTTTATTGCGTTCGGACAGACAGAAAGACGTTTTAAATTGTAATGGACCCTGTTTTGAATCAACTCTTCTTTTGCATCGATAATCTTATAGGCATTGAGGCCTAGTTTACTTGCAGAACAAAGCTTAAGATTTACTTTCTTATTGATTGATGATGATGGTGTTTTATGTTTTCTCTGTCTTCTCTGTCTTCTGTTGCTTGCTCTTAGCTTAGACTTTTAGAGTGATACTACTGATTTACTATTGCTATTTCTTTTCATACATATCTAGTACATTTGAAAAGAAATCTAATTGATATTCCCTCTTTTACACTCTACCCCTCAATATCTCTCTATCTCTGCCTTCGCCTATCCATCTCACTAACTAATAATTGAGTCTATAAAATAAATCTTTGTAAATTTTTGCTCGTTTGAATTTATAAGCCAAGTTTTAATTTCTATTATTTTATTTTGATTAATTTATTACTATAAAACCATAGAAAAAAAAGAAAAAAGAATTAGACTTTATTTGTTAATTCATGCATCATCATTCAACATTCCATTGAGTTTAATTGTCTGTCTCTCAGTATGTTTGTCTATTTTCTCTACTAAAACCAATCAATATCAATGCCAAATATGTAACACAATAACAGAATAATATTTACAATATGAAACAGAACTGAATAGAACAGAACATTGGATTCTTAGATTCCACCCAATTTTCAAGAACGTACAGAAATTCGACACACATAATTTGTATTTATTAAAAATATAAGTCCGATTAATTCAACTTTAAGTACACGTACATGTATTGTTTAAGTGTAATTTCAAAATAAAAATATTTTAAGGAAATGTACAAGTTTTCCATACCAATTCAGTTTATTAAAACTCAAAAGTTTATATGGCAAGTACACCATACTTATATTTGTTTGATCAATTCAATTTCTAATAATAATTTAAAAAAATATTAAACTTATCGGGAAATTGAAATGAAAGTATGAAGTTTGAAAACCAAAGTTGTTTTGGATTTTGTATGGATGGGAATCATCTCATTTCTTTCAATTAATCGGAGAACTATAGTTTTCTATAAATGATCATCTGTGTCTGTACCAAATTTCAGCTCAGAAATTAATAATTTCCATATACATATGTACATACATAGTATGCAGAACTGCGCACTCGGATCGAAGTTGTATGGAAATGATAAAGAGATGTTTGACAAAGACTATTTGATTGATTTTAATATAAAAAAGTTGTATACTATCATTTCCCGTATTCCGATCCGCACCAAACTTCATAGGTGCGCTCTCCAGACTATGCTAGAGTTTCCCTTAAAAAATTTATCAAAATCAGTTTATCGGTTTCAGAGTCTATAAGGAACATACATACATACATACATATATATGTATTACAAACATTATGACAAAATGATAATACCCTACATAGTACATATACATACTTACATAATTATATGTATCTAAAAACCTTATTCAGCAACAACATCATCATTGTTTTTCTTGTTGTTATTGTTATTGTTGCTATTGTTATTCTGTTAGTATTATTTTTGTTTGTTGTCAGCATCATCATTATCATCGTCATTGTCGTAGCGATCTTCATTAGCTGTTGAAATGGGGCTCCCGAGAATTGACTTTTGAATCAATTAATTTTAATTGATTTTCATTGCTTCTAATGCACTAACAATAATGGGCAAAACAACAACAAGAACAACTACGAACGACAACATCAACAACCACAACAAAATAACCATAACAATTACAATAATAAATTTCATCTGCAAAAAAATACTTCATTTATTCAATTCTTTAGTTTAGTAAGTTGGTTCACTTCAATTTTGTTCTCTCTCGTGCTGATCCAATTATTCAAATTAGAAGATTTGCTATTGTTACATCATACTTAGTATATTTGTTCTTGTAATATAATAATATTTTTATTCAACTACATACGTATTAGACTTGAGCATGAATGCATTCCAAATGGTTTTTGAAACATTCACTCTAAAATGTATTTGAGTTTTTTCTCATTCATTTGTAGTGGATGTGAATGTGTGTTGTGTTTCATTTCTGAAATATGAATGTCATTCAGATTCATATGTTCCTATCTACACAGATTGTGAATGAACTGAATGTTGGTGCGAGTGAATTTGGAACATGGAATTTTTTGTACATTTTACAAATGTATATTGAATGTGATCACGTCGCTCACATCGCCCACCCTCATTCTACAAACGCTAAACGAAATGAAATGACAACGAAAGAAGACAAAGAGAAACGTTGGTTAAAACCGCTCGCAACGGCTCAGCTTCCCCACATTGTCTCGCTTCCCTAATCTACAAGCATAAATTCGACTAATAAAACACGAAAGAAGACAAAAAAAGAAAAGTCGGCGTAGCTGATCGACAATTGTGTTATCTGACGGCACAGTTTTCCTCCCACTGCCTCGCTTCCCTTATTCAGAAGCAAAACTTGTACTACACCTCACACAACTATGACAGTGAATTTCCAATCGTTTTTTCCACATTCGCTGTTTCATTTCGTATGTTTCGAATGTGAAGGCACAACACTCATTCAATCCATTTCAAACTGAATGTGTCAAATACTCACTCATTTCTTCTCTCACACAACATTGCCAATTTCGTCGTCTACATTAAAAATTTCGATTAAGATTTATGTATATGGATGAGAAAACCTATGATGGATGGATAGGGTAGACGACACTATTCATCTTAGGGCCACCGAGTTCATTCTCAGTCAGTAGTACAGTGTTTGAGTTCTTGAACTTCTCAATAGACTAAATTACCACTGACATCGCTATCATGGTTCTTAAACCTACTATGTATGTACTGAAAACCCTCTTACCACGACAATGTTGGTTATTGAGTAGTGGCAATTTAGCAAGACGGAGCTATGGATATAATCGATGAAATATTTATATTAATTAATATTTTTAAATATTTATTCATAAAGAAGTTACTCGTTAACCGTTTAACCGAACTTATGTTACACTACTTCAATATATCCCATCATATCTATCTATCTTATTTCTCTTAATTTTTGCACTGATTCTGATTCGATCTTTGCCTTTAATATTTAAAGTTTAATATTTAAAGAAAGAAAAAAAAAAAAAAAAAAACAAAAAATGTTTTCCTCTCTTGAAAGGTGTGAGAGATCTTTCCATCTTTCCACCTAATTCAATTGTTTGTTTCCCCTCTTAATTTTCTTTTTTATTTATTTTGTTGGCTCTCCTCTTAGTCACGCCCTTATTTTTCTTTATCATTTGTTGTCTTCTTTTTATGCTTATCGCAAATTTGGGTCTTGATAAACTTGAAATTGAAATCGAACACGAAAGCAAATAAGAATGCGAACGCAAACGCATTCATTCTTCATTCATTCATATAGTCATTAGTTGAATCAGGTGAAAATATGTAAACACCAAAAAAACAGTACCAAAAATACAAAAGAAAACAGAGCAACCAACAGACAACATACTATGTATGTACATAGTACAATAATAAGTACATTCTATAATAATATAAACCATATATGTATGTATGCAGTACATTTTCTATTTGTGTGTTGAATACATAAGAATGAATTTCTTTATAAACTCACACGCTTGAAATATTTTTTCTTGAAGTAAAGAAGAGGTTTGTTTCTCTGTTGTTAAACGATAAGTATTTTTCAATATCATAAACTGAACTGAACACAAGTATA
Organism: Amiota mariae; assembly: GCA_035041805.1. NCBI lineage: Eukaryota > Metazoa > Arthropoda > Insecta > Diptera > Drosophilidae > Amiota > Amiota mariae. Next base: position 34,817 of record JAWNKV010000294.1, read on the forward strand.
GCACCCAGGCATTTGTGTGAAATGTATAAACATTTTAGCCTGATGTCTGTAAATCTTTCCTGCAGTATGCTTGGTGGAAATACTCGGCATTTCGATAGTATTTAACTAGTCGTTATAATGTATGGCTTGTGAATTCAGTAGTCGTATGTAAATCCAGTGGCGAATCAGTAATTGAGTACAATTGAGAGGTAAATGGTGAAACGATAGGTGAATGGTAATGCAGGAGGTAGCAACTACTGGTGAACAGTAATGCAGACGGTGGCAATTGACTCCTTTCAATGACACCGCTATGTTAAATTCACCAGTAAAAGGGGATAGAGTTGGCACTGGTACTGGTTTCAACTGAAACTAGTCATGAAAAATTTTGAACCAGTGATTTATACTGCAGATTTATAACCATTATATTGTATTGAAGAATCCTATAAAATATTGTTTGTTGTATACTCCTCTTACATATATACACACGCCTAATACTATAGATCATGTATTGATAATACAGGAGTTTTGATATATAAAAAAAAAACAATTTTCTGTCTGAACACGATAAATTCATTAACTATCAAACGAATTTTCATACGGTTTTCATCAATGGGCGGAAATTCCAAAAAACTCTAAAGGAACAGTAGAAAAGTTGTTTAAAAATAAATCGAAGAATGTGGTGTGCAAGTAAGATGCTTAGAGACATATTTAATTATCAATCAAACCGCCTTTGTCAAACATCTCATCAGAACAACCAATCAGTATCCACTCATTTTTTTTTACGAAGGACAGTCAGGACAAAGTCTGCCCGGGTATCTAATGTATCTATAAAATATGATTAACATTGAATTGGACCATCCATCCTGCCCTAAGCATTATACTCTTCTAGATAAATAGTTTTTGAACAGGTTTTCCGATACAATATTATTATTGGTGCAACTTTCACTACATTTTTAGTTTCATAGTTTTCAAAATATTGAATCTATGGTATCTATTGTTTCATTCAAGATGATTCGAATACTTGACAACATAGCCATGGTAATTTTTGACTTTCGCCATGAATTTAGGATAGTTAGGCGCCTAAGTCATAATCATAACTTCAGGATTAGGTTTGGTTATGAAGATTGTGATTGAGATCGAACTTCATTGGGAAGCAGTAACATCTCTAAATGCAGAGGAGTAGCCTTTCTGTCTGTATGTGATGATTTGCTTTGTTCATCGTCCCTCTATAGTTAGGATTACATAGACAATTCATGAGCTTCCCTGCTAAGATACTAAAAAGTTTTATTTATCTATATAAATGAAAGAGAAACTGATTAATACATGTACTACATACTTTAAATGACAAGTGAGTGAGTGGCATTTTCAAACTCAAGTTGCCAAATTACTTCATTCAACATATTCATTGCCTTAGAAAATTGGTACCATCAAACCAGCGAACCCCAAAATCAAAACCAAAATATATATATATACAAAAAAAAAGATTGTAATTATCAGAAGCATATAGAAAGAAATAAATACGACCTAAATATGTACATAACATACATTATATTTGAAGAGTATCTATGCTTTGATATGACCAAATTTAACAATTTTTTTTTTTGCTTTGCGTAATATTTTTCTTCGACTTTACGCTCTGATAAAACATAAAAAAAAAAAAAAAAAAAACCAGAGAAAGAGAGTAAAAAGTTCACTTTATGAAATGTGGAAATGGAACGATTAAATTATGGTTATATACTATGTAGTAAGCGTGTGGGTTGATGAGGCAGATCGATGATAAAAGTGAGTAATGATCATGTGAGGAAGTGCCCCAATCCTTCTGCTTCTTCAGTATGAAGTCTTTTAGCAAAAATAAAGTTTAAAAAACCTTTGGGATTTTAATTAAGAGAACCTTTATACTTTCTATTTATTAAAGAGGTTGTTTTGAATTCCCTGAATTTCTATTGAATTTTCTTATTTAAATAAATTTCTATATGGTTTTTTGGGCGCTGAGCGATTGAAATGTACGTACATATTCTTAACTAGCGCTGTGCACGGGAATGATAGAACAAACGATATTTATTTTTTTTTGTTGATGACTCACAATTTAAAAATATATGTTTGACAAAGACAACTTGATTGATCTCTAAGGTTTTTATATGCATTATTTGATTCACCAATTTCGATTCATTCTGTAAGTCGATTTTGATTAAATAAACGCTATATATTACTCATAATAAAGCTTCATCTCTTTTAGTAATTCGATTTTGAATCCAATGAGTGGCTTTAACGTGATGCGCGCACAAACAAACAAACACAAAGATAAATTTTACGATATTATTATATTTATAGATAATATGAAATTTTATTAGATTAATCTGTTTTTGTGTTTTATTATGATTTGCTTCAGTAATTGCAGATTATAATTTGTGTTACATAGATGGGATTCTGGGACTTTACTAAGTTCTTAGACTTTTATTGATTATAAACCGGCTGTGTTGTTACCCAAAATCCACAATATTGTACTCTACTCGCAGAGACTAGTATTATAAGTTTGTCATTAAGTTTGTAACACACAGAAGGATACATCGGAGACCCCATAAAGTTTATGTATTTTTGATCAGAGCAATAAGATGAGTTGATCTAGCCATGTCCGTCCGTCCATATGTGTCATTTTGTATGTATGTAAACTAGTTGCTCAATTTTAGAACTAGAGAGCTGAAATTTGGCACGGAGCTTTCTTTTCATCATACGCAGTACATTTGTCGGAATCAGCCGAATCGGAACATTAAAGAGGGTACCCTCCATACAAACCTGGATCCAAATTAAAGTTATTATAAGAAAAACTTTCTGGTTTTTTCTATTATCGACTTGAAATTTGGATACTATACTGACCCATATCCAAGAACCATTAAAATTTCTAGACCCTCGGACCACTAGGGGGGTACCCCCCATATACAATATTTGTATGACCCATATCCACCAACCATGTAAATTTCAAGACCCTTGGACCACTTAGAGGGGTGTGGAGAATATTACAACTGTCTTAGTCTTGTTGTTACTGATTTCTATTTATTATAGAAAAGAAAATGTTTTTCTTTCTGATTATGACGACTGTTCACTATGTTGATGATGAATGAATGGTCTTATTGGCTGTCACTAGGGAACACAGCAACGCAACTACTACATGTAGTACATATGTGTTTTACCTGTGTGTGTGTGTGGATGTGTGTGTCTCTATTTGTACAATATTTGTTTTTTTAGAGACACATCATACGTAACCTAGTGCAATACACAACAAATTGATGCCTTCAAGCAAAGCTTCTGCTGCTTTTTATAATAGTGGACTTACTACATTGCCATCTTTAAGCGTGGATCTCTTCTCTTTTCCTTTGTCCGGATATTTGTTGTTTTGACATATTTAAGCTGCTTACATACAAACACATGATAGACAGAAATACATACTAGGATGGATATGTCATGGTGGTTAGTATGAGTGTGAAAAAACAGAAATGTGCGTGTCCAAATGACTTATAAAGTACTTAAGTACTTTGATAAGTTGATGGACGTTTCCCCCTGCCGCAATTTACATTTACATTCGATTTTCCGTTTATATTCTAAATGAAATTTTGCTTTGCAATGTAATTTTCTGATATCAAATTCTTCTCTTTTTGATTTGAATTCATAGATAAAGAGTTCCGAATTCCTTGATTAATTTTATATATATATAAAAAAAAAAAAAAAAATACAAAAAAAAAAATATTACTGATGAACTCATCTTACTCTATATGAGTTGTATACATATTCCATGTTTTGTTACCAATATTCTGATACTTACTTGTATTTGTAGTACAACTTATCTTGACTACACTCAGCTCACCTTTGCTGTCAAAATATTGTAATAGTATAAACTCTTTTTTAAAAATATTGCATGTCTTGTTCACATTCAACACTAAACGAAAAATAAAATAAAAAATTTAAAAATGCATTGCAGCATTTTAGGCACAGAAGCAATTAATTCAAAATGAATGAGTTTTTATTTTCAAGTTGAGTTGAATTCAGCTCAACTCAGCTCAGTGCAATTTAGTTTAGTTCAGTTAAGTTCAATTGATTGAAGGCGGCAACGTTTCAAGGTTGATTTATACAAGGTGACGATAACACTTCATAGTAACAAATATCAGCCACTCAACCAATCACATTAGGGTATATGTTCATCATCATGAACTAAAAAGTACTATGTATTAGAATATGTAATATTTTATCATGAAAAGTTATATTAGACAACTTACTGTGTTTCCTTTACCTAAATTGCAATTGGATAAACTTATGTTTTATTTTGGTTAATATGAGACACATGATGTTGATGATTAGCTTTGTTGTTATGATCGTATAATTTATAAATGTATGTAGTGTGGTGGAGACTCACTTAGACAAGTTTCATACTTTTCCAAGCTTTTAATTAATAAGGCAATGAAAATAGTCGGTCCAATGGTCTACAACATTCTTGTTGTCACTTACGCTTTGACGTGTATCATCGTCTACCTAGGCTTTCAAAACTTCCTCGTCGTCAACTATTCTTGTTTATTTATTTGTTGTTGATCTTGCGAGGTTTGTATCATCTGATTTTAACTTGTAAAATAATCTTTTTAATTTTGCTGTTCTGTCTGTTCCTTTGCCAAAAAGTTAGTTGAGCTTTAATCTTTCATTCTCGAAGTGATGGACCATAATAGTTGATAGTGAATATGTGATTTTCGATATGCTGATGATAAGCGGAAGATTACCTTGTTATAATGATCCTTATTCTATGAACAGAAAGACACATATTCACAATTATGTAGAGATGATAGATGATTATGATACAGTTCTTCTTTGATTGATTGGGTTGTTTGTGCTACAAGGACAGCTAACAAGCAGAATGAAATGAATTGAACGAAGAATATTGAAATCTCATTTAAAAAAAAACAACAAAATGTGGCATATTGTTTTATAATTTAAGACATTTGGCCACATCGAGTCTATGATCTGCTAACTCTTGTTAGATCTAAGCATAATGCTTCTTATTTGACTAGACCACAAAATCCACTAAATATCAACTTTTTTCATTTGATTGTTCTCTCTCTCTCTTTCTCACATGCATAGAAAGACAGACATTTAAAATGAAGTTTTTTAAGACTCGTTTTCAATTTAATGTTTCAACGATGCGCCAGACATATGGTATTTTTCCATTAGACTTGTCCTTATTGCACCGCACCCTCACTTAAAGAATTGTGTGTATGTGTGTGGGTGACAGTGTTCGGGGTGTCTCCCCTAATGTCTAATGTTTGTAATTTGCTGCTGTTGTGCTCTGCTTCTTTTCGTTATAAAATGTTTGAAAAATGTCACAAAATAAATTTTCACATTAATTTTAAGCGCACATCATCATCATCATTATCATTATTTTTATCATTATTTTTCTCTCTCATTCTAACAAAACTCTTACTTACTATTTCTTCCTTCGTCATTCTGTGTCACGCAAATATATTTTTCACACTTTAAATGATGCGTCGTTTTAACCACAAAATGTGGTTTGGTCCTGTTCTCATTATCATCATTACCACCATCACCACTACCATCATCATCATCAAAATAATATTAAATAATATTACTGATGTTGTTGTTGCTGCTGTTAGGATGAAAATTTAATTTAAAAAATTGAAATTGAAATTGAAATAGATTATTTATTACACACAGAACATTAGAATAGCTTAGGAGATTGTTATTTTGTTGCAATGACAGTTTATAAGTCCTCATATACATATATATAGTAAATAGTAGGTCTTAAGTAACTTGCTGCTTGCTTGCTCCCTCTTCCAGAATGATCCAGTAAAATCCAATAAAATATATTTAAGAAAGATATTTTCTTTGATTAGTTTCACTAAACAATTGATTACTTTCAACATTTGGCCTATTCTACTACTACTACTACTACTCTGTCAGAAAGTAACAGAGCTTTGATTTAGCAAACCCTAGTTATGGGATAGACCCCAACCGACGCTCATAAAAAAAATAAATAAACTCTTATGTTTAGAGATATAAAAATTTCTTATGCTTTTCCAGATTCTAAAAAAAAAAAAAATGTTGAAAATTCAGCATAATTCTTAGGAATCTCTCTTGTTTGGATATACATACCATCATATTGATTTTGATTAAAAAGCGTATGACATTTTTGATTATTATTTCTGTACAAATCTTTCTCATTGTTTCGAAATTTCATTTGAAGTGTGGAATATCTGATAATCGAGACCTTCCTTTTTTATTCTTATTATTTGCACGCATTGCTATACAATATTATAGCATCATCATCATTGGCTTGCAATCCACATTTGTGTTGTCATCTCTCGTCATCATTTTCTTAATGACTTTCTTATCTTATTCATTCATTCATTTATTTCAACATTCATTTATTCATTCATTTAATTTTTCATTTACTTGGCTTTTGTCATGGTTGGCAATTTTCTATTTATTTTTATTTTTTTATTTTTCATAAATTATCTTCGTAATTTAATTTTTAAAGTTATAAAATTGCACGCTACATATAATGAATGATGATGCATCGCTTCTACTACTTATATCATATTCATTAGTATGATATTCTCATATCTCTCTGGGTTGCATTGATGTCTGATGTCTGCCAATGGAAAAATGATTCGTTTGTTTGTCTATTCTATTGTTCATGGGTAGAGTAGTTTTCAAATTTTCCATTTAATTTTTAATGAAATATTGTGAAATTTTTCCAATTACATTTTGTTGAAAAATATAATTTTCTGGCAAACTCATTCATCATTAGTTTCTGTTACAATATGTTTAACAAAAAGATCAGTTGTTCATACGTATATTTTCTTGATAAACAGTTAAAGCAATATGAGTACTTAGACAGTTTTCTTGGTAAAGTTAGTTATAGATCAAATTTTTTATAGAGTCTACCTAAATAAATATGATATGTGGATAGATTATTTTCTTCGTAATTTCATTAAGACAAAATCATAGAAATTGATCGTTTTTATTGGCAAAAAAATTGAGACAAGCTTCACTTGAGGCGAGTATTTCACTAGCAAAATTATTCGTCATAGACAGAAGCACATGGTGAAATGATTTGATGTCTGGCCCAGACTAAAAGGTGGATGGCATAAGAACTCCCAACCAAGTTCCCAGAGCTTTTGACGAGTAGCTATCAATGTGTGTGTGGCATGGCGTTGTCCTGATGGAACACAATTCCTCTACTATTGGTCAAAGTTGGCCGCGTCTGGGCTTTTTCTTCCTTCGGACGATCCAATTATTGATAGTATAGGTCTGAATTAAGAGTTTGTCGGTAGTAGATGATTCTATACCAATTCCGTCAATCCTGGCTTGGTCATTGTTTGACAGTATCGTAAATGGCCACTTTTCATTATTTGTCATCATCCGTTTTGGATGGAAATTCGTTTCATGATGATTTTTTTTTGTTTTTTGTTTTTTTTTTTTATTTAACTCGTGTGAAGGAAAAATGTAAAATATGTATGATTGATTTTCTCTTTGCAGGGTGTCCATCTTTGATGTGCGCTCAAAAAATACTGAATCAAGCAATCACTCTTATTGAAAAAAAAAAAAAAACATTATTGTTACAACTTATTGTGTGTGTAGTCTTTCATGTTTAATTTGTTCTTTGTTTTTCTCCACTTTTTTTTATAATGATTTCCTTGTCATTAGGTGCCAATAACAAGAGATCATGAGCAATTAATTAAGCCAATAATTGCGTAAGTCTCGTGTGAAAAGCCTCTTTGAAATTCAACCAACCAAACACCCACCCACCATCACCTTCTCTCATCACAAATCTCTAAGTATGTACTCTCTGTCTGTCTGTGTATGTGTGTGTTTCAGCATCGTTTTCTATTCAAACTATCTTCTTACTACAATATATATACCATGCCGGTCTGTTTAAACATTTTCCATGCCTCATAAAAATTATTTCGTAATGCATTTCCACATTATTTCATTAAAACGTTTATAGCCATAACCACAAATGGGGCACGTATGGCATAAGTGGCTGATTGCATACAGCAGAGCAGCATACACCTATATACCTACCCCACATCCCCTACTCCTTGTTCTGCCTTATATTATTTTTGAATAGACCCTGGGGGGATTTTTTGTATTGTTTTGTTTTGTGATTTTTATGATTTCCACAGATGAAAGTAGAGGAATCAGGAAATTTCCTATAAATGTTAATGTGTTGTATGAATGTGATTGTGTTTTTAGTTGTACTATTGTTTTAGTTTGTTGGTTTTTATTTTTCATAATTTTCATTTAGTTTTTCTTTTTGTTCGTTTTTTTGTGTGTTATTTTTATTTTGTAAATTTATTTTGTTTTTCTTATACATATTTCTAAAATGTTATTAAATAGAAAAACAAAAGGAGGGTATCTCCAATTCAATCCCTCAAAATCACTTACAAAATAAAATATAAATTGTGTATAATTTTTTCAAATCTTTTAAACTCTTGTTATATAAAAAAAAAAATATATCAACTATAAAATCTAAACAAATAAAATAAATAAAATAATAAAATAAAATAATATAATAAAATAAAATAAAATAAAATAAAATAAAATAAAATAAAATAAAATAAAATAAAATAAAATAAAATAAAATAAAATAAAATAAAATAAAAGAAAAGAAAAGAAAAGAAAAGAAAAGAAAAGAAAAGAAAAAAAAAGAAAAGAAAAGAAAAGAAAAGAAAAGAAAAGAAAAGAAAAGAAAAGAAAAGAAAAGAAAAGAAAAGAAAAGAATAAATAAAATAAAAATAAAAGAAAAAGAAAAGAAAAGAAAAGAAAAGAAAAGAAAAGAAAAGAAGAAGAAAAAGAAAAGAAAAGAAAAGAAAAGAAAAGAAAAGAAAAGAAAAGAAAAGAAAAGAAAATAAAAGAAAAGAAAAGAAAATAAAAGAAAGAAAGAAAGAAATAAATAAAAGAAAAGAAAAGAAAAGAAAATAAAATAAATAAAATAAAATAAAATAAAATAAAATAAAATAAAATAAAATAAAATAAAATAAAATAAAATAAAATAAAATAAAATAAAATAAAATAAAATAAAATAAAATAAAATAAAATAAATAAAATAAAATAAAATAAAATAATAAAATAAATAAAATAAATAAAATAAATAAAATAAATAAAATAAATAAAATAAATAAAATAAATAAAATAAATAAAATAAATAAAATAAATAAAATAAATAAAATAAATAAAATAAATAAAATAAATAAAATAAATAAAATAAATAAAATAAATAAAATAAATAAAATAAAATAAAATAAAATAAAATAAAATAAAATAAAATAAAATAAAATAAAATAAAATAAAATAAAATAAAATAAAATAAAATAAAATAAAATAAAATAAAATAAAATAAATAAAATAAATAAAATAAAATAAATAAAATATATAAATAAAATATATAAATAAAATAAAAATATATAAAAATACAAACAAAAATAAAAAGATTTTAAAAAGCAAAAAGAAGCTGAAGAACATGCACAGAAATTACTAATAGCTCAACATATGAGCGCCATGGAAGCAGCTGCCGCTTCTAGTGGTGGTGGTACTGGTGATAGTGCTACCTCACCTGGTACTGCTTCTGGTAGTAGTGGTGGTGGTGGCGGCGCCTGTGGTGGCGGTCCAGTATTATCACGTACACCAACTACTGAATCTACTCTATCAATGGATGATTTGAATGAAACGCAACGTCGTCTACTACAGCAATATTCAATATCACCGCCAAGTGAGACTTTAATATCAGCTGAAGGTGATCAGATAACAGTACATCATCCGCGTGAGGAACCTGTTAAGAAATCTAAATTAAAATTACGTGATTTCTTTGTTGCGGAATTCGGTATATACAAAACAATTTTTGAAATTTTCAAAACACACATAATTTCAATCTCACAACCTCTATCTGTTATAATAATATATGTAGCAAATTCAAATGAAAATCAACCTCAAACTGGCTATAGCCGCTAGTCAGTTCCCGCCAGACAACAGTAGTCCATACTGTACTTGTACTGTACTGTATTGTACTGTACTGTAATTTTGTAATATTTAATTCGTATTCGTACTCTCTGTCATGTGTCTAATGGTGCTACTACTACTACACTAAAATATCGTTTGTCGTCGTCTGTTCGTTCGTTAACATTTGTCTTATCTTTTGTATATATCGTTTTTGGTTCATACTACTGTAATTAAGAACACTTAAGATTTGCCTCTTATTTTGTTTTCTTTAGTGATTTTTTTTTTCTCGATTATTTCCTTTTCTTATTATATTACATAAGCATTTTTCATACTATTAAATATTCGTATCTAAATATTTTCCACAATTTTGTAATTATTATTATTATAATTAAGAAGTAGGATAAGAACACTGATTACACATGGCTTTCAGTTCAATTTTTTAATTAAAATTTTTAATTTCATTATTTATTGCATACTTTTTGGCATTTTGCTGTATCTAAAACCTTTAAAGCTGATAATAGTGTAATTGATAACAAAATTCGTCACTATACTATAATCACTTATGATAACTGAAATATTCATTAAGCAAATATAAGTATTTATTAATTAAAAATTATAAATTTTGGGAGACCCATGGGAGTATAAATTGATTTCTGATTGATTGGTTTAATAAAATGAATCACTTAACTGAAATATGTAAGTCTAAACAATCAAGATCAATTAAACTTTCACTAAGTAAGTTGTTTTGTTGAAGCTATAATTTGACAGAAAAATTAGATTACGATTAGATAGTACTACCTGAGGATGGCATGTCTAACGACTGCTGGATGAGCCTCAAGCTGTACTGGATGATTTTATCGGCAGAACTCTTTCTCGTGATTTTTGTTTGTTAAGAAGGAAGGCATGAGAATTGCGGGACACTCGTGTCGCATGTACCAGCGAAACATAGATGTTTGCTACCGGTTTTCTATGTCTTTTTTCGCATATTTCGTTGTTTGTTTATTTTCAGATATAAAAGAGAGTGAATAGTTGCTTGATGACTATAGCTGAGTGTAAACACAACCAAGAGACCCCAAAGTAGAACCAACAACGATAAGTGTCGCAAGGTTTTGCATCACACCACAACAATATCGAGAATATTTCGGAGTATGGGTTTGAAGTTCTTAGAATGATGTTTCTACAATTGATTGTTTATACATATTAAATTTGTCTTCTAAACTATTATTATTAATAATGGATGTTAATTTAAAAAATCTGACCTGTGTCACAAGTTATGTCGGATTTGATTAGCCTACCGCATGCATAATATTGACAATTTCTGCAGAGATGAATGCCTTGTTCTCCTTAAAAATGATAATACTTCTTACAATTTATTGTGAACTGCGCGCATTCATTCTATTTAGCCCTGCTTAGAATAGAGGTCACTCATGAGCAAGTTGTTCCGGATCTTTCACGACATCTAAACAGAGACCACAGTATGCCCAAATCTGTGCACATCGATGACCTATTGTGAATGGGATAAATTCTAATCCTACGTCCCCGGAGCGATGCTTAAGCTAATCTGCATTATTTGGAATAAGCTGTTGAATCCTCCGTGGCTCGATATTGCTCCATCTGTGTTGTCATTAGTTTAGATACCTGGTCTTAATCTCATCACGGCTTGCTCTCACTGCCTAAAATTATGCATGGATTTTTTGTCAATTTAAATCATCATAGAAACCTAAGGCTTAACAAGCACTAAACACAAAAAGAAAACATTGAATATTGAACTAAACCATCTTTCATGAATGATATTCAAGGTAGCAATTGTACATGTTTATAAGGGTGTGCCTTCTATCACCAACCATCATCCATTTATCATCCATCCAAAAAACTCGTACTTATGGAAAGTGTGGAGGTGCTTGGATGAGAGTTGAAATACTATTTAGAGAAGGGGAAAAATAGTGTAATAATGAAATTCTATTTTATAAATTGAATATTAACACATAGGAAACAATTCATTTCTTTGTGATTCGTTCGTGATTAGTTCAATTTGACACGCGACAAGAGTAGCAAGTACTATGTAAATAGAAACCGACAACAACAAATTTTCAATGTTGATCATCATGCATCAAGCAAATTAGTGGGGTCACTTGATTTCCTAAATACTCATATAACAATATACAATATGGAAACAACCATAAGAATTAACCTTTTATAAAAAACAGAAAAGAAATTTTTTTGAAATTTTTTATTGCAAAAATTACTGCAGACATGAAACACTTTTGTACAATTTAAAATGCAATATTTATGCAATTTATTATTTGTTTTTTTCATTTCCATTTTTATTGCATTGTCGGATAGTACTACTATATTGAGGGATTGGGTACGGTTGGGGATCTTCTAATGGTTATTATTATTATGGTATTCATAATGCAAGTTCATGAACCAATCATACCAAATCAGATCTGATGGAATGAAATCTCTCCTGTTTTTCTTTTCCTCTCCATTCTTAGTTAGATTTACTCTTTTTTTTTTTAGTATATTCATACATACATTATTAATTAATTATTAAGTAGGGAATATTTAAATAGGTGACATGACCTAGTAAGTCTTAAGTTCTACTTAATGCTAATGCTAATAAAAATCGATTAAATGAACCAACTAAATAATGAAGTAACTTAACTAAACTTGGAAAAACAAAACAAAACAAAAAAAAAAAAAAAAATACCTATCAACACTACTCACTCTGGTTGGTAGAGTAATATGTAATAGTATGATGATGAGTGCAGAATATCTATAAGAATCTCATAGATTCGTTCGTAGCATTCATTGGATTGAATTTGGTTTGGTTTCATGTTTTTGCTTCTGGTTCTGTTCGTTTTTATTCAATGTAGTTTTGGTTGGGTATTTGTGTGTGTGTTTATTTTTTTTTTTGTTGTTTTCTCCTCTCGAATTTCATCCATTTAACTAATCAGCATTTAAACGAGTCTTTCACGTAACTAACTTTTGCCCTGTTGCAAGGTTACGTCGTAGTCCGTATAACTATGCCATGCCATGCCATTGCCGTGTTCGGTTTTCTTCTTATTGTCACAGTCAGTCGCCATTTTCATTTCGATTTTGTGTTTTGTGTCGTTGTGTGTTTATCATTTCCGCTTCCTCCTTTCCACTGACTGACATTTCATCAAATTTTATAGTTTTGTGTTTTTTTTTCTCTTCCATTCCTTCATTCTTTCCTTCTATCATCGTTCATTATATTTATGATTTGCTATTATGCCCTGATTTCATGTTTATATTGATTGCATTTGATTCTAAAACAATAAAACAAGGAAATATGTAGTTGGTACACACCAAATAAATATAAATAAATAAAAAATAAAATCCAAGAAATTTTCTTTTTCTAAGCTCAATAATACGTAAGTATTTACTTCAAGTGGGTCTCCTCCTAGCATATATTATAATAACTGAGTGCTGATATGATAGTAGAATCATCCTATGACATTTGAATGAACTTTCGTATTTTGTTCATACTCTGTAACACAAATGTAAGAAGGTTTTTTGTATATATATCTTATAATCTTATGATGAATGGAGAAAGTTCTTAAAAAAATATACGATGAAGATGGCATTCGGATGTTTGTTCTGAAGAATTTTTCAATGTATTTAATTGATCTTCAAGGCACATAACCATAGATATCTATACATATATTACAATAAACCAAAGTTCTCCACCGTTTCTGTCTGTTTGTTCGTGAGAAACTCAAAAACTACTGAATGGATTTTCATAAGGTTTTCACTAAAGGACGGAGTGATTCATGATAAAGGTTTAGGAAAAAAGAATGTTTGAAAAAGCCCAAAGAAACAGCCGAAAAATATAAGAAAATCGAAAATGGTCAGTTATGCATATAACATACAGATAAAGCTTATCTTAAAATTGATCAAGTGTCTTTGTCAACCAATCAATATCCAATTGTGTTTTGGAAGGAAAGGCAGGACAACTTCTGCCCGAGTATTTTTTTTGTCTTGAGGTAAAAAAAAAAAAAAAAACATATAACATCTAACATTTCCCATAAGTGATTGCTCTGCATTAACTGAAAGAAAGATGTGTTTTCTTTTTTCGAAGATCTTGGCAGTTTTGATATCTTGCAGTCTATCCTATTCCATCCTATCCTACTGAGGCCCTGATTATTAAGTATAGGGTATTACTATAGTACTATTTTTATATATCAATCACTCGTATAATCACTCATTCTTACATTGTGTTTCCATTTCCATCAATGTTCAATCGCTCGTTCGTTCGTTTTTTTTACTTTATTATTTTTGTAATTGTTTATTAGATTTAATATATTTCTAATATTCAAATAATTGGGTTCACATTGAGCGATGTCACCAAAATACGAGTAAACATTTATTCATTCAATATTGTTGCTACTACTTGGCTTTGATATTCCCTCTAGTACTTTTCTTTCTTCTTGTTGTTTCTTGATTGAAAATAGAAATAGAATTTTCTTATTTGTTTTCTTTTTCATTTGGATTTATTTGAATGTCATAACCTTCAATAATTGAGTGACGAAAATCATCATCATCATCTTCATCATTGTCAACATCAATATTATTATTACATATGTATATGTTTTAAGATATTTACACATCTTAAGATTGTTTGTGTTTTGTTGTTAATGAAATGATAAAAGAAAGAAAGAAAGAAAGCTTCCGTATCTAGTGATGTTGTTTATCTTTACAAACATTATGCACATGTATCTACAATAAATTAAACTGAATACGTTTGTAGTATGTTTATATCTTCTTGGTTGATTTTGTATATGATTTCTAAATATACAGAAGTACGTGATTTTTCTTAAAATTCATCGTTTTTATACTTACTTATTAAAATGATATTTATATTATTCAGATACATATTTATTTAAATTTTAATTAACCAATCAACAATGATAAATAAATACAATAAACAATAAACAGAGATTTCTCTCGCATAACTGAAGCGAATGGCAAGTGCAGAGGCAGAGACAGAGTTTATCGTTTATCACATAATCATATTTATTAAGAATTCAGAAATGAAATGCAAATAATATTAACTCAAGATTCGATTCGTTGATATAATATATATGTATATCACAGCAATAAATTGTGCTGCAATCTTATAATATTATATAATATCTTATCAATTGAATTGACATACGCCTCTGTTGAATTTATATGAATTTTCGCGAGAATCAAAAAAACTAACCTTAATTTTTTGTATGCCACTTTGAATAGCACACCCTCCTAAAAAACGCTTTCGTCGAACTATTCATTTGTAAAATCGCTGTTATTAGTAAATATAGACTACTTAATATTAAAAAAAAAAATAAAAAATAATAATAATATAAACATCCGAGAAAAACCTTTAACAGAGGCAGAAAAGCTAATAAAAAAGCTTATAAGGGTACTGGCCTATATGTTAAAAAATATCATGCTAGAGCGAAACAAGTCGGAAAGTTTTACTCGATTTCATAAGTGATAATTCTAAATATGGAAAAAAAGATGAAAATTCCATCACACCATGTGCATAGTAGCGCGGACGGACAATTTATTTTGATTAAGTTTCCAAAAACGCACTACTTACTTACCAAGATAACGGAAAGGTTCTGAAAATTAAATATATAAAGTGACTAAAAATACAGAAAAATCTTCCATTTCATACCAATCCCTAAGCAAAACCCCATGGTTTTTAACACACTCATTTTATCAGAATTACCCGCGCATCACGCTACATCTCAGATCGGTTCGTATAGCAACTTACCGCCTCTTCTGTTTTGTAGAAGATCCAAGCAATGATTAGCATCCCATAAATTTTGAAAATAAGACAATGAGATTGCCCGTATAGTTCTGTTAAAATGCGTGAGGCTAAAACTTTGGGATTGTGCTTAGGGATTGGTAAGAAGTGGAAGCTTTTTCTATATATATAATCTCTTTATAAATTAAGCTGTCAGAATAAAACTTCTAATTATGGTTAGACTTGCATTAACACATCTTTTTCCATTATCTTGGCAACTAAGACGTGCGTTTTTGAAGCTTTTTCTCTAAATATTGTAAGTCGTCCGTCCGCGCCATTAAGCACACTGTGTGTTCCTCTTTTCTTGTTTTCTTTCTTCCATATTTAGACTCATCACTCAAAAAATAGAGTAAAACTTTCACGGCGCGCGTTACTGCTTCCGGCAAAGTCAGCATTGTACGGGAATGATAGAAAGAATATTTATTTTGTTGTAGCTCACAATTCAAAAAGAGATTTTCAATAATATTGACATAATTATCTTATATGCAAAATTTGATCCATCAATTTCTTTCATCTCCGGGAATTTTTCTGAAGTTATAATAGTTATTCTGCTATTCGTCGCGGAGATAAATCTAAGATAATAAAAATTGGTGCAGCAGTTCTTGAGTTATAAATGATGAAACCAGTACGACTTTTTTTATGTATGATATATAGAAGAAGATATAGGCCTTGCCCCATGGATCAATATCGGAGCTGTCTCGCAGGTCTTTAAAGCGGGAGCTCGACCGTATAGTCTTTTCAGGAGCTGTCTTAGCATCTTAAAGTCGCATTGCAATTGCTCCCAATCGGGAAAAGTTCTGGCATGCTGCGCCACCCTGTGTGCTCGAATGCAGTGACTCATAAAGTCAGCAATTACGTCATTCCACCAATAAGCCGCCTTTCGCGTTGGTACCTGTGCTTTCCTAGGCAGAAAGTGTATCTGCATATTTTCTATGTTTTAATTATAATTCGAAGTTGATTTGTAGTAATAGTTTTCTTTGAATATCTTAAGATATGTAAATGTTTTCCATATAAAAACTAAACATTTTTGCAAAGTTGGTTATATGGTAGCCATATCATATATGTAACTGTGCGATCAATCTAATTCTTGGATATGCATTAATTATAATAATTTTACGTTATGGGGTTGAGGTTTATTTTCAAAAATTAAGTTCCATAATATTTCTACTTTCTATCATACACATTGTTTTTATATATCACCCACCCACTATCTATAAACCATAAGCTTCTTGTATTAAAGAGATAGATAGAGATAGAGACATTTTTTTTTGTATGCAACGCAAAATTTAATTTTAAACAACAAATTCCAGAGAAATGTGACAGTTAGAAGGCAAAAATAAGTGTGTCACTGAATCACAAAATTCCATAAGAAAAAACCAACGCCAAACATTTTAGTTCTCAAAGTTGCGAATCAATTGATTGCGTTTGTTGCCGGCTTTGCCAATTAGATTTCCTATTTCTGCCACTTTTTGTTGCACACAGGGCACACTTCACGCACGTTTAACCAACGGAGAATACAATGCAAGTGAAAGCAACGCTCACATTTCTCACAAACCACTTTACATTCTATATCCTGATTAGATAATTGATTTCCCTCGCATGCAAGGCATACTTGCGCAATGTTGTTGCGGCAAATAAGACAACAATCCATTTGAATATCGCAAGACCATTGGATGAAAACCTCCAAAGGAGGTTTTGATTGTTTATTGCTGTTGACCATGTGGACCATGTGGACCTTATCGCTTTTATCT
Organism: Amiota mariae; assembly: GCA_035041805.1. Taxonomy (NCBI): domain Eukaryota; kingdom Metazoa; phylum Arthropoda; class Insecta; order Diptera; family Drosophilidae; genus Amiota; species Amiota mariae. Next base: position 52,358 of record JAWNKV010000294.1, read on the forward strand.
TGTTCCATAATTACTTGACTTATTGCTTTTTTCTTAAAGCAACAATGTGTACGTGTCAAGGTTTCGAATAGAAATAAATTTAAGGGAAAGGAACAGCACAAACATTTAGAAAATTATTTCACAGCCTTCTATGTATGTTAATATGGAATATGTATAAAATATGAATAGAATGAATACAATTTCTAATCACAATAAAGTAGTCTAATCACTGTTGATCACAAGTTTGCTTATGTCAATTACTTTTGAACAGTTGGTAGTCAGAGGGTGCAAGGTCCGGGCTATACGGTGGATGCATCAAAACTTCCCAACCGAGCTCCGTCAATTTGTTCCGGGCCATCAAAGATGTGTGTGGCCTAGCATTATCATGATGGGAGACAATTCCCTTTCTGTTAGCCAATGCTGGTCGCTCAAAAATGGTTGCATTTTGTTACGTTTCAGCAGCGTTTCACTGATGGTTATACGGTCAATTAAATTTCTTTGTGTTAATTCATGTGGTACTCAAATATTGAGCTTCTTTGAGTCGGCCGCTTTTTTTTTTTAGATAATTCCAAACTGTCATATGGTTGATGTTTAGTGTCTCCGCTATCTCCTGACAGCTTCCGTGACGGTCTTTCTCCATCAGTTGTAAAATTTCATAGACATTTTCAGTGACAGGCTGACCAGTGCGAGGTGCATCTTTCATATCGAAATTTCCGGAATGGAATCTAGCAAACCACTCCTAGGTCCGGCGTTCGCTCACAGCATTCTCACCGTAAACTGCACAAATTTTTTGGCATGTTTTGCAGCGGTTTTCCCTTTTTTTTTATCGTAAAAAAGCATCACATAGCGTATTTCTTCAGATATTTCACTCATATTCAAATCAGTATAACTTTTAACACGAGCAACGAATTACACAGCTGTCTTCACAAAAAATGTAGCCTGAAACATGCGTTTGACACAATCAGATTAGTGTTGCCAAATCTATGGACACCAACACCATCTAGTGGCAAAAAACCGCGGAGACTTTTTATGTGACCCAATATAAATTTAAATGCATTTATTTATTGATCTTTTTTTTTTGCAAAACAATTGCTTTCTCGCTTGAGACATAAGTAAACATTACATTTTGTACATATAATAAATGATTTTTTGGTCCATCCTGGTAGTTTGCACCTGTCATTATATTTTGAATCTACAAAATCCGGCATATGCATAACATGATCAAGACGTACCTCCTTTGGTGGTTGAACGTGGGTAAGTTTTCTACGTTTTTGGTAAGTAGGTGATTGATTTGAAGGACACAGTTCCAGTGATAGCGATTCATTTGATTGATTGTGTTTTTATAAAGTGTAAGGGACGATCTGGTGTAGATTGATGTGAAATCGATCTATTCATTCCACGAGATTTTGGTGTTCCATTTTCAATGACAGAAGTTGTTAGAATGAGATAGCCAAAGAATTTGCTACGCTAGCTGGAAAGTTTAAAGAATCTGAAATATCTTTTGTTGTTGGATCTTTAAGTTAATGCAATCTTTTCTGTACTCCATCGAAGCTGAAACCAAAGCAAGATCAATAAAGTACAGTGTTACCCCAAGAGTTCATTTTCTAGTTCGAATAAATTAACTCCACCCATATTTTCATTATACAAACGAACAACTTTCGGTCTGTCTACTTCAATAAATGTATGCAAAGTTGTATCCCATCGCATGGCTTTGTCTTTCGTGCCTTGTGCCTTCGACCCTCGTCCACTTTTAGACATTATTTTCTGCTCAGGTAATGGAGGACTGTTTACTCGTACAGTTCCTATTACTAGAATACATTTTGTTAAAAGTATTTCGAAGAGTTGAAACGAAGGAAAGTAGTTATCAAAATATAACTTGTAACCTTTAGCTTCTGGAATATGTTTTGCAAGTTCATAAACAATTGTTGATCCTGTTGCAATTGTTTTAGACAACATAGGATTTATAATAGTGGTTGAGCCTTGATAGACAATGAAGTCATAAGGCCACACAGTAAATATACCTTTATACCCCAAGCACATGGCTTGCCTTTTATGTACTGCTTTGCAAAAAACTTGCCCTGCTCATCAATACACAAATTTTCTTCTAAAGGCAAGGTATGCAAATGACGTCTAAAGTTTTCAATTGCTGGCCTTACTTTGTAGAGTTGATTATTTGAATGATTCGACACAAGAATGATGTCGAGGAGTTTAATGAAATATGATTTTTTGGATTCGTTTCCGACCCAAAAAGCAGAATAACTACTAAATTGTTCAGAAAAAAGAACCAACGGAATCTATAAAAAAAATACAAATAGGTTATGTTTGAATTGTAGTTTTATAACTTAGTGCAATTCATTATTTTCTAAAATTATCGTAGCCTAGCAAACAAACATAAACGAAGTAAAACAGTGATACTTCAAAGAAGACAAAGAAAAGAAAAGAAGTGAAGAAATATCATTCCCGTACAAGGCTCATTTTGCCGGGGAGCAGCAACGCGCGCTGGGACTACTAGTAGCATGTAAATATAGAAAAGTTGCTTTAATTAAATAATTAAAATACATATTATCATATTTACTTATTACCTTTTTTGTTTTTAAACTTTTTTAATTAATATAATTAAATGTTTTAAATAAATTCCAATTGACATGTGTTCGTTTCAATGATATTGACATGACAATGCGAACCGAACAAACAAAAAACAGGAAGGTAAAATACGAAGAGAAAGTCCTGTTTACTATTTATTTTATCCATAAAAATAGTAATGATGATGATGATGATGATGATGAAGTGCATTTAAAATGAATATTTGTATAGAAGTTATACATACATAACAGTATAATAAATTCATATTGACATGTGTAACCATCATGTATCCGAACTTGATGCATTTTCCTGTTCACTTAGGGTTGATTTCTATCCCATTGACTGCTTCTGCCAAAGCATCATATTTCATTTCATTTCATTGCATCACATTATACTATATTACATTTCTTTTTAAAATAATTGAATGCCAACTATTTATATTGGCTACGGTTTATGAACGGTCTTATCCCTCTTTATTTGCAGTATATATTGGAAGGTTTTCTCCTAAGCTTATAATATTATCACATTTTTTATAATTTTCCACACAAAATGGTGGTAAAGGAAATGAACATGGACATGTAATCTAACATAAATATAGTCGTCTGACAACTAAGTGTTTGATAACCTGAATTTTTTCAAAAAGAGAAGGCTTTGAGAATATATTTCAGTCGGATGAGTTCCCCGATTACTGATGCTATAAAATCTTAGTTTACATTTTCTAAATTAGATGATAGGAAGGTTTTTTTTTCAAAATTTTATTTTAAACAAAACAATTCAGGAACATGACTTTAATACAATATTATAGTACTTACTTACTAAGAGTGATATTTGTTGTATGACAATTTAGAATAGATATTTGACAAGGACCAGTTGATTGATTTTGAAATACATATGTCTCTAAGCTTTATATGCAATATGTATTTGATTTACCAATTTCGACCGATTCTGTATGTCGATTTTTATAAAATAAACGGTAAATGTTACTCACAATAAAACTTTTTATTTTTCAGTAACTCGATTTTGAGTTCAATGAGTGACTTTTACTTGATACGTGCACAAACACTTTCAGTCTATGCAAATTGGAACAGTTATTTTTGATGAAATCAATGTACAGCCTGGTTTTGAGTGGATCTCTGACAACGTGCCTAGGCCATTGGTTCCTTTCTGAACCACCCAGAATTTTTTAAAATTTCAATTTTGATTTTTTAAATTTTAAAAATGTTTTTTTTTTTTCATATTATTTTTAAATTTTTTTTTTTATATATTATTATTATTATTTTTTTTTTAATACTTTTTTGTATATTTATTTATATATTGATTTATATATTTATTTATATATTTATTTATATTTCTTTAAATATTTTTAGATTTTTATTTTTTGTATTTTTTATATTGTTTTTTAAATTTATATTTTATTTTTTTTTTATATTCTGTGATGGCAATTCCTTGCATTTGGTATCATTGATCGATCGATTGTGCTGTTAATACCGATAAGAGATTAGAAGAGTAGTGGTTGTGCCAACTGTTACCTTTTTTCGCACGCCCCACCTCCATTAATGTAATCAACTACCGTTTCTTTTTCCTCAACTTGTATGTTGTCAGAAGGTTGTGCTAGTATGGTGTAACTTGGGTAGGATAGATCCTTCCTCCACATCATAATATCGTTTCGATTCGGATGCATTTCTGAGTTCTACGAGTATTGCGTATGTGGACCCAGAGTAGAGCTGCATTAGTATATATATTATATATTATTCCTATTTATTTAATGTATTTATTTATACTATACTATATTATACTGCGTTCTCTGGGATTGTGTGTTGACTGGGTGGAGGGTATATTATGTTCGATAGAACCGATGTACGATTGTTGAATGATATTCTGTTATCCTGTAATTCATTTTGTTATTTTTTAAATTTATTTGTCATTTGTTGTGTTCTGTGTCTGTATTTGCATGAAGGTCAATATGTCTTGGCATCTTTCCTAGTCGTGTGTTGGTTTGGGGTTGACTTGGCTTGGTTTGCCTATTGAAGTTTGAACCAAAACCTAATTCCAAACTGAAACCAGAACCGAACCAAACCAAGACAAGACTAAAGTCGTTGAAATCAACGCGCAACATGCATACACTGTGGTAGTCAGTGACGTGGTGGAGGGGACATGTGTTTTATACATGAACCCACTCTACTTTTATTTGCAATATTAATTTTCAAGCATTTTTTTTAAGTGAGGAAAATGTAAAATACCGATATCATCAGTCCCCGGGAAAATAATCCGCCTATGCCGATGGTAGTGGCAGTGCAAATTATCGAAATGAAGAGACATAAATTGTTTTAATTTTTTCCTTCTTTATTTTTTGTTTGTTTTACCACAAATATGTGATATTTGTTGCCAAGTTGCGTTCCGAGTTACATTTGGTTTGGTTTGCATTTTGCACTTCTCTAGTTCAGCACTTCACTTACTAATAAGAATTTTAATACTTTTGACCTTTTGACTTAGTTTTTTTTTTTTTTTTTTTTTGTATTTTATTATTATTTTTTATTTTTAACTTATTTTCTTGTACTCCTCTCTCCGCTCTCCGCTCTCCTCCTTCTTTCATTTGTGTTTTCTTTTTGTGTTCTTCTTTAAAAAGAAAAGAAAAAGAAAGAATCGTTTGCCATATATACATAACGAGTACATAGTAGAAGATTTTTGGAAGAGAAGAAAGTGTTGCATACATTAAGGTGTTTTTGCCTGTGTGCTATGAAAGGAAAACTGTGGAAATTGCTTTGATTAATTGTGTTTATATGGATGTATGTGTGGGGTATCTGTGTGAAAGTTATTGTTTTACTGCTATTGTTGTTACTGTTACTGGTTGCGTCGTCAATTATTTCATTTAACTAAATTTTTTTTGCATTAAACAAATGTTTAAGTATAGAAAAAATAATAATAATAATGATAATAATGATAATAATGATGATGATGATGATGATATGCATGTGTATTAGTAAATGTGTACTGCATACATGCATGCATATATACATACATACATATGAGTATCTACGTGTGTGTGTGTGTGTTAGTGGTTTTGCCACTTGGGTGCGGCTCCACTGACCTTGGGCCTTGGATGTAATACTCTGCCTGTCTGTTTGTCTGTCAGTTGGTATATGTAGTATATAATTCTGTTTGTTGGTCGCTACTTTTGAGTTCCTTTTCTTGTTGTTGTTTTAAAACATAATTCATTATTATTGTTGCTATTTTTGTTGTTAGATTTACGAAAGACCTGACTGACTGACTGACTAATGCTCTGATTGACTGCCAAACTGCTTGGCAAACTGCCTGCCTTTCTTGTCCTGCCTTGCCTAAATGCATTTTGTGTGTGTGTGTGTGTGTGTGTGTGTGTGTGTGTGTGTGTGTGTGTGTGCAATTTGTTTTAGCACCTTTGCAAATCGCCTACGTATATGCTACACTTTCAGATTGTGGTTAAGTCTGCTTTTGAGCGAGCTCCCGTTGTTCTTGTTGTATTGTTATTTTTATTAATATCATATTTTGACGTAGGTCATATCCTGCTGTGCACTGCTTCTCATGCACACATTCAATTCACATTGGCTCGGTTAAGTTTGGTTTGGTGGTTTTGATATTGTTGCTGACACATGTTATAATGTTGTAGGCGTTGGAATGCTTACATTTTGACGCACTTTGTACTCTTCTCTATTCTATTTATATATCCTTTTCCCCAACAAAACAACAAGCAAAAGCACTTTCTCACTTTCTCTCTCTCTCTTTCTGAGACTAACTGACAAACTCTGTTGGTTGCAGTCATTTGCTTCTTCCTTCCTTTCTTCCTTCCTTGTTTGCTTTGACGGTATTTTGTTGTTATGTATTGCATTATAAATCAAGAGCTTTAGAGAGAAGCTTCTTCTGTCATATACAGATACAGATACTACATACTATATGGTATACATATGTTTATATGTATATACTTATATTGGTTGGTTAAATTTACTTTTAAGCAAATTTTGTGTGGTGGCATACTTTTGGTTTGGTTGTTGTTTTTAAATATTTAAAGGTTTTCGCATATTACGCGTTCCAAATTTCGCGTTAGCATTTGCGTTTCATTTCGTCGTTCTTGCAAACGCATGCAATTTTAATGTTAATTTTCCAACACTGTAATATTGAATGAGTGTGGCTCACTGTGAAAGGGGTCAGAAGGGTAAGACAGAGGTTACAATGGTTTTAAAATGTTTTGGAATGTTTGTTTGTTCATTGCTCAAACGCCTCGCATTGACTCACTGACTGAGTGAGTGAGTGACTTGGCTGCTAATGCGGCTTGCATGTTTCATGAACTGCGCTCAAAAGTAGGCAACAACACGAACAGATAAATCAAATGCGCAAAACCGTTTGCATACCAACACACAAACACACAGATACAGATATTTACAAACCCACACATATTCTTATTCACAAAATATATGCAAAAGCTAAAAACATGTCAGTCAGTTTGTTAGTCAGTTGTGTCAGTAAGTCTCTCTTGAGAAGGAAATAAATAAGAAAAATTGAATGATGAATGAACATTGAGGAAATGAGAAAATGAGTGAATGAATAAATGAATGAATGAGTGCAAATGTCTAAGGAAAAGAGTCTTCGTGTTGTTGCATAAATCATGAAGCTCTTAAAGTCAAAATACCTAAGTAGCTTCTGGTGAAAGAAACTAGAATTAGCTAAAAGAAGAAGAAGAAGAATAATAAGAAGAAGGGATTTTGTTTGTTGATTGTTGGTTAAGTCACTCAACTTTCTTTTCTATTTTCTCCCCTAACCAAAATCTAATTAGGGCAACATACATAAATCGCTGTAGTTATGTAGGTAAAAACAGGAACACAGAACTGCTGGGAATTGTATTGATTTGAAAAGAAACCACTAACCATAATTTTTCTACTACACTTACATATATAGATGGTAACTACTAAATCTAATCTTAGAAGACTTCGAATTTGATGTTGATGAAACTCATCCATGGATGAGAATGGTAATGTTGTTCTCATCGTCATCCTTTAAAAAAATAAGGGCAATGTTTCCACAGGATCATAAACCGTACTAAACAGCAGTGCAAAATGTAGGTTTTTGAGCCTCCGGATTGATTGTTGTGTTGTGTGCTAACAGAGACGGTCTTCATATCACTAAAGGTAATGCCTTGTTTTGTACTTTCTTCCATTGGAATTTAGTTGCGACTGCACATATTTGGATACCGTGTCTCTATACAGGGGCCATGATTTATCGAGAGAAAGTAAGCTACTCCCGTTGTGTAGTCAGTGAAGTTGGCAACTAAGTAACACCGACCGAAAGTAAGCCATTGATCAAGGATGAGACTATGCTTTTTTTTTTTTAAAGAACAAAAAAAAATTTTCTTTGTTGTTTTTATGATACAAACACTCAATTTATAAGTTGATGAAGATGAAGACGATTATGGATCATCACCGACTTTGACTTATCTTTTTTCTTCTCGTCCATGATTTTTTACAAAACTTTGTTTACTTTAAACAAAGTTACTTTTCTCTTCATGTATACAATATATCTAAGTATATACATATATTTTTTTTTATGAAAATCTGTCATTTATTTCATTACGTTATGTTGTGTTGTTGTTTTGCTGTTAAAGATATTAAAAGTAGAAGAAGTGAAAGTAAAAGAAGAAGGGAAAATCAAATCAAAAATATTTTAACTTTCTTAATTAGCAAAGTTTTAAAAGTTAATGCTCCGCATAAAATCATGCTATACTTTTTGTTATTTTTAGTATACCAGTTTCTTCTTCTAAGACACTTTTGGCACTTTTTGGATTTTCAGTTGCTTAAAAGTTTCTTTCTATGACAACTTTGATTTCAGTCCGATTACGTGACGTAAATTTGTTTAAAATTTTTTAAATTTGTAACTGAATGGTGATGATGATGATTTGAAACGATAAACTATGGGGAATAATCTCTTTATACTTTAAACTTTTAAATTTAAAATAGTATAATCTGACAATCTCTGGTTCCTTTATTCCGTCCGTTCTTTCGTGGCTTATTTCTTTTACAATATTTATTAAAAAAAAAAATAAAAAAAATAAAAAAAAAAAAAAATAAATAAATAGCCTAAGGCATCAGGGGTTCCAAACCTTCTGTAAGTAGTCTTGAACAACAACATTTTTCTTTCTGACACCTAGATCACTATTCATAAGTTCCCATTTTACTGAAATACTATGTATGGTTAACTCATTTTGATTTCCCCAATTTCTTAGAACAAAAAAAGAAAATTTATTCATTATTATATTTAAACTCTTCACGCAGTGAATAGTTTGTCATGAAGTTTGTAACACACATAAGGAGACTTTGGAGACCCCAAAAATTGTAAGTCAGCGCGACTAGTTGATTAAGCCGTGTCCGTCTGATTGTATGTATGGAAACTAGTCCTTCAGTTTTTGCACTAGTGGGCTGAAATTTTGCACGACGCAATTACATTTGTCGGAATTGGCACAATCGGACCACAAGTAGAGGTAGCTCCCATTCAAATCCAGAACCAAATTCATGTTTTTATTAGAAAATTTTATTTGTTTTATGTACTATGGAACTGCAATTTGGAGACTATAAGTATGTGACTCATATCCATCAACTATGTAAATTTCAAATTTCACCTTCTCACCACACGGAGGGGTACCTTTCATACAAACCCAGATCCAAATTCATGTTTTTATTAAAAAATTTTATTTGTTTTATGTACTATGGAACTGAAAATGGAAGACTATAGATATCTAACCCATATCCACCAACTATGTAAATTTCAAGACTCTCGAACCACTAGGAGGGGTACCTCCGAAACAAAAAATTAACTAAAATCTAAGGTTATAAAAGGTACATGAAGATTATTGGAACTTCGGCATAGCCAAAGTAAATCTTCTTTTTACTGGTTTTTACTTACAATAAAAAAATGTGTATGATGTATTTGAGAGGACTTGCATTTTCTGTTGAGCCAGCAAGCAACACGCCAATCTGACTAGTTAGTTAATGTCTTAATTGTTTTGCAAACAAGTTCTGCCACAGTAATGATAACAGTTTAAGAGCCACTGGTTTAAGGCAACGCCTTCAAGTGTTATCTCTTCTTGTCGTCGTTGTCGTCTTCATCATCGCCCTACAATTGATAGGAAGATTATAAGAAATGACAAAAGTCGGCATTTATCCCTTGACCTTTAAACGTTTGAATGACTAAACTAATATAAAAGCAAGAACAGCATTGAATGGCAATGTCTGGCATCATCGTTGCGTCTTTAGGTTTTGTTACATTGTCTTGGATTATTATTATATATACATACTATACTATACTTTTGTATGTATGTCGGTCAATCAGTCAGTATGTGTGTGAGTCAGTCAGTAAGCCAGTTTGTGAGTTTATTTAGCTGCTTTACCTGACTACTGACCCTAGTGGCCAACATTTTGTCATAGTTTTTCATCACTGTGCCATTGTCGTTTTGCTTTTTTTTTTCTTTTTTTTTTATTATCGCCGCCGCCATCGTTATTTTCACTCCTTCCTTGTTCAATTCTGTTCTGTTTTCTTTTGTATTCTATTCTATTTTCTTTTTGGCCTCCATGGTATTTTCAATTGTTTTTTGCTTTTTCGTTCATTTATAGAATGACGGCGTGTGTGTCTATTTAAAGTTACAACAAATAAAAAATAACATTTAAAACATTTAAGAACATTTTTTCCGTGTATTTATTTTTGCACTCTACTATTCTCGTCTCGTTTCGTTTCTTCTCCTCCCTCGTTTTTCACTCTTTTTCTCTTGTTGTATTGTATTAGATTTATTGGATCTTTTTATTCTATACCATTGTGTTATACCATTCTTCTTTGCCGCTTCATTTGTTTTCCATACCAGTTTTGTTCCTCCTTTCTGTTCTCATCTATTCACTTCTTTATTTTTCTATTATTTTCTGTTCATTGTAGTTCAGTACTTTTCTACATTATTTTGCACTTAGTAGTGAGTGCATTTTACTTTGCATTTATAATTAGCTTAATTTTATTATTCATCATACCACATGATGGTTTTACTTAATGCATTGAAGATGAAGAAAACTTTTGGAGACACAATTTAGTACATACATATGTATGTAGTAGTGCATATATATTATAATATACGCACGTGTATTTATACATACTCAGTAGTGTGCCATTTATTTCTATGCAAAAATCAAAGAAGTTGTTGAGATATCAATATAATTTTGATTAAAGTCTTTCAATTACTACACTCTAATAATTATATATAATCAAATACCACTTTAGTCACTTGAAGCATCAAACAATGAATGAAATTTAGCATAATTTAATCCAATTTTTTCCAAGGTGACTGACTACACACACGTGTATTGTCTTTTTTCTTCGCCAAATGCGTCGACTGTTCCCTGGTCTCTGGTAATGAATCCATGATTTGTCTTAAGTCGCAAAAAATCGTTCTGATTGGAATTGAACAAACCTTTTCGTCGTCACAATAAATCAATTCTTTATTATTGAAATTGATGGTGCAGAGTCCTCATACTTAGTATTTATATAATGTAATGTTCACAGGGATTTCCTTGAAAAAATCTACTTAACTAAAATGCTAAGAAAAGAAACAATCCATGCGAGGCAGGGTCGGGTATATATAATATCGTAAACGTATTTCAGTCTGTGTACGCTAATCTCACAAACGGTTTTACCAGTTAGAATACGGGTTTCATAGGTGTATGTAGCAAGCTTCCTGTAATACATAACCTTTATTCAAATAAAATCGACCTACAAAAGGGGTCACCATTAGTGGATCAAATTTTGCATATAAAGCTTATAGACATGTATTTTCAAGTCTTTTTCAAACATCTATTTCTGTACTGTGAGTCACAACGAAATAAATATCATTAATTCTATCATTCCCTCTTGCAAAGCCGATTTTGATAAAATTATGCCGGGGCATAGCAAAGCACGCCGCTGCAGTTAGTCTTAAAAAAAAAAAAAAAAGATTAATAAGTAGTTTAAGAAGTACCAGACATAATAAAGAAATTTTAAGTGGGTATTGTACTATGTTATATTGTAGTACAGTCATTCTTTTTTATAAAAAAACACTTTCAACTCCTCCATTGATGTTCAATTAGGTTTAATAATACCTTGTGAGAGCACTGAGTAGCTGTCATTATCCAAAATATGAGAGTCTTAATCTCTTTATATGATAGTTAGCAATATATTACATAGTCCAATCAATCCAATTATTATACGTTTAATATGTACTTATATCATATGGAATTAACAATTCGTGTTTCTTTTGTACAGACGGGCTCGTTCAGTACTATCTTGTGTCTAAGCCTCTGGAGCGTCATAACATCCTCTAAGGAAGCAATGTTTTGCTCCGTCCTATTCCAAGCAAATATTAAATGCAGATTTCTAGCCTTTTCTTCGTACTGAGTTCCACGTCCTCAGTTTCTTTATCTCCAGTAAGATCAGGCAACACAGTCTTCTTCAATCTGTGCGGTGGGCGCCAAATTAGGTTCAGTAGTCCATTGCTCGATTTCAGAAAGAGAAATTTGTTGCAATGGTTCAATTTCATGCAGCAAAGTTGAAAGAGATTCGATAGAACGTGCTTCAATTGGCTAACTTGTACACGTAACTCAGAAAGGGGAATGATGTCTTCAGAATCCCAGTCGGACGATTCTTCAAACTTTACTTTTCTTTTTCAGCCGCGTGTTCTGCATTATCCCGTTATTTTAGCCAATCACTCTGAATCTCGCTCTCTTCATCTTCTTTTGGCATTCACATGTACTCCCCTGTAGTGATATATTGCGAATATCGACGGCAGTTATTCACGAATATTTAAATTTTTCGTTCCAATACTTTTTTCACGAATTTCATTTAGCAAAGGAGTGCAAGTATTGAGTAAAAAATTGTCGGATGTCGCAAGTACTGAGTACGTAATGAAAAAAAAAAAACAAAAAATATGTTGCAAGAATCGAGGTGTGCAAGTATCGCATAAGTGTCTTAAGTGAATCGCGGTATCATATCTGCTCTGTTTATGAAGTGATTGACTTGATTATATTGCGCTCATCTAATATCATTTTGTGGATGTTTTTTTCATCATTTCTCACGTACTCATTTTTATTTGAACAATTCGGAGAATATATATTTCTAAAAGTAAAACTCTGTTGAAACTTTTTACATGAAATTGTATTTGGTATTACATAACATATATATAGTTTCAGAAATCAACCCACATCACATCACATCACATCACACCACACCACTCCACCCCATCCTAACTCCTCGTATAGTCAACATAGAATTTATATTTTTTAGTATGAAAAACTTAATTAAAATACAATTTGTAATATTTTCTCTTCTTTAAACAACAAGTTTTTTCCAGCTTATTGTGTTGTGGTATGTGTGTGTAAAGTATTTATCAATTTCCCATAAATTTTTGTTATTCTGTTATTCTCTCTCTCTTGTATTATATACATATATATATATATATATATATATTATATACTATATGTGTTTGTATTGTATTTTCCTAGAAAAATCGAAACTGAGAATTATGGAAAAAAATACAAATGAAAGAAGCTCAATTAAAAATATTTTCTATTGAAATTAAATTAATAACTGTACATACTATTTCATGCAGTTCTTATTGTTTTTTTTTTTTTTTTTTTTTTTGTTGTAAATCGTGCAATTTTTGTTGTGGTTTTTCTATTTTATTATTACTTATTATCTTTTTTATGAATAACATTTTTTATATAAAAAAAACTTATTTTCTTGAAATTGTGAAAAGATAAAAACCAAATTATGTAGTTTTGAATTTCATAAAATATAGAAATAAAATTGATTTGAATTAATAATTGTTTATACTAGTAGTAGTGCGTTCCGTTTTTCCCTGAACAAATTTTATAATTGTCTCAACTCATGGAGAATTTTTAAATAATATTTTAATAAAAATTAAATAAAAAAAATAAATAAATGAGACTACAAACCTTTAATTGGGTATAAATATACAGAGAGCCATTGTTGATGGCAGGTTATATCAAGTCAAATCTATAACAAAAACAACTTGAATGGAGTGGAGTAAATTTTCTTCATCCAAAATATAGAGAAAACTACAATAGGCAGCATGAACATTTCTATTTTACAGACATTTTTCTCACATTATTTTGAATTTGATGAGTATCCATTGAAATGTAGAAATATCTATCATAATCATTTATTGCTCCCCAATAAAGAAACCAAGAAATACGTATAATGAAACTTTACTTAATCTTTAACTTAAGAAATGTTTTGTGACAATGGTACCTAATAGTATGAGGCCGTACCCGATGCCCTCACTTGTTTTATTTGTTTCTATTCTAAAATGATAAATAAAATAAAATAAAAGTTTATCAGTAAAAACAAACATTTAGATGCCTTTCAACTTACGTTACATACTCGTACATCTTATTTTCTCAACTAAAAAACTAAAATTTAGATGATCAATTATTATACATTATTTTATAGAATCTTTAAGTTAAAATTAATCCAAAGAATTTTTTTGAATTTGATACAATTTTTAAATAAATACATACAGATATTGTAGAGATGAAACGGATATCCGACCGCCGAATAGCCATCCGAAAATAGCCAATTGTTACGTCTTACAAGTGAACATTCGTAGGGGATGCATTCGAATCTTTTCATTATGAGGAAAAACTTATGATAATAACTGAGAATACCAGCACGATTAAAAATAAAATAAATCCTCCATCGATGACCTTTTGCAAACGCACAAGAATTGGGTTTTCACAAATTTTGAATTGTTTCCAATGAAATATCTTTCTAAAGTCCTTCGACCTCAAGATACAGAGTCGGCAGTATCTAACGAAGCTCACTACACGTTCTGGGACTGCTTTCATGAGGTAGCGAATGATGATTGTTTTCAGTCTCACGATTAAGAAAAGAACACGATTGCAACGGAGATTGCTTTTTATTTGAAATCAGTGCGCATTGGTCACGATCGTGATCCTTATATTTGGTGGCCAGCTAATACTGTGCAATACCCCAAGTTATCAAAATTTCTTAGAATTTATTTATTTTTCTGTATTGTAGTACATATCCTTGAGCTGGGTGGTATTACTTAGTTTCTTTGATTTTATATACAATTTAAGTGTCTTAAGACTAAAATTAAAGCTAAGGAGATTATATTTTCTGTATTAGGTTTAGATTATTTATTAGTTGTATACATTTTTAATACTATTTTGATTGGCTTCTGTAAGTAGTTGGTGGAGTGGGAGGCATGTGAAGTTACTCGCATAGGAATTGGTTTTGATTGCAGTTGTATGTAAGATGGGTTATCGTCAGTGAAGCTGCGTTGGAAAAATTTCATATTGGTGTGTTAGTGTTTTGTTCAAAAGATGTTCATGTGTAAATCTGATGTGTCCCAGTTTGAATGTTGTGTACTTAACGCTATGATTTCTGTTTATAGCTGACGGGATGCTGAGTGCTTTTCGTGTAGAATTTACTTGCTTATAAAAATGTAGTTGATTGTTCTGTTGTATTGTTTACTAGATGATTAATGTCGTTTTTATTGGACGTCGGATGATGCAGAAGAGGTGGAGCTCGTGTTGATGTTTTCACCGCAGTGTCGACTTGGTCGTTTCCTAATATACCGACGGCCTGGTACCCACATTTTATTGGGATTATTCATGACTATATTCCTTATTATGCTGACAGTTCAATCCATATTGTTAATGCTTTTGACAGCTAGGAGTTATCGAGTCAGTGCTGATGATATATTTGGCCCCTTTAGGTATTTGCTGCAAATTCCATGGCAGTCAGTATGCCTGCTGCCTCTGCGGTGAAGATTCAGGTGTAGTTTGCCAATATGGCTGATATTATGCTGCGGTTTTCTTCGGAGATGACGCTGAAAGCTGTGATGTGGTCCATAAAGATATATTTCCATGTTTGGAACATTTCTCGGATGCAGTTGAAACCCGATCTATATTATACATTTTGCGTTGTCTCTTATTTTACAATATATATTGCCTATTGGAGCATTATTGATATCTACATACGTCCTTATATCTATATTCTTTTAGTTTTATTTGAAGCATTTTTGATTGATATTGATTATACTAATAAATGCTGATGATATACTGATAACTTTATAATAAGAAAATAATCGGTTTAATATTGAAAATAAAATAATTTAGCTTCCCAAATTCTAATTCATAAAAATGATAGAATAACTTAATGCACAGATTCTCGGTTATAATACTTACGTATGTGTATTTACTATGTGCATTTTATAGAACTTTAGGATAAGATAATAAAATGTTTGAAGTTTCTATGTACATACATATGTTGTTGAGTCTTAAGGTTTATGCTTTTCATTGCGTGAATAACAAAACATAAAATTATGTTTACACTTTGGTTCTCAAATATTTTTATACTCTTCACGCAGTGAATATTATTACATAAAAGTTTGTAACACACATATGTATATTTTTGATCAGCGCGACGAAATGAGTTCATCAAGCCACGTCCGACTGTCCGTCGGTCCGTCTGTGAGTCTGTTTGTATGTACGCAAACTACTCAGTTTTTGAGCTAGACAGCAATTTCGCACGGAGCTTTCTTTTTACCAAACGCAGTACATTTGTTAGAATCAGCCGAATCGGACCATTAGGGGGGTACCCCCCATAGGTTCCAAATTAAAGTTAAGTTGTGAACTTCTATTATTAACATCACGTGATCTTTAGTATGAATTTTTAAATTATGTGGTTGTAGTGTAATAATATAAAGAAATTCTTGGTTATACCATTGATCCAATGGACTTAGAATTTTGATTTGATCAATCACCTGATGCTGCATTAAGTTAACCTTAAGTGAGTCTTTACTTAATATACATTTATAAATAAATATGTCGTAATAGTAGTTGGTTAAGTTAGTTTGTTAATAGAAAAATATAATGTAAGATTGTTAAAAAAAAAAAAAACCTTAAATTTCAAATCTGAAAAATTAAGGATTCGAGTCTTAGAGTGACAGGACTGCACAGAATTAACTAAATCAATTCTCATCTCTTTTCCGATTTTTTCCTGTAATCGGAGATCTCTAATTTTGACATACCAACAACTACTATGTATAACATACTTATATATTTATTATACATAGTATCAGTGTCATCTGTATAGAATTTCAGTTCAGCATTTCCTTTTTAGGGTTCCGTACCCAAAGGGTGAAAACGGGACCCTATTACTAAGCCTACGCTGTCCGTCCGTCCGTCATAGAGTCTATCTTATGAACTGTACTATGTAGATAGAATGTTGAAATTTTCACAAAATGTGTAATTCAATTGCAGCTATAACGACAAATAATAAAAATAAAATAAAGTTTAAAAAATAAAGGGTTCCTATATAAAAAACTTGTAACATTTGTTGCAGTGGAGCATCATGTTTTTGAAGTTCGAAACAGAAAAGAAATTCGGGGAATACCCGAATTAGAGTTGGCACTTGCTTGTGTTGCCGAAGAAACGGTTGGTTTCCAAAATTCAGAAAAGTTAACTCAAAAGTTAACTTTTTAAAGCAGTAGGTAGACACTGAAATTCGGTTAACTTAACCGAGAGATTAGCTTTTGCGCGAGTTAACTTTTTCTAGATTCTACAGTATTTATGTTATTTCTGTATATGATGTTCACTATTATTTAAATACATATTTTAATTTAGCTTCAAAAAAACTTGGACGATGGTACGGAACACTTCATGTGCGAGTCACACTCACACTTGACTTGATTTTTTTTACTTTCTGCCCTCCATGTGTGTTGCAAACATCAAGGCAAAGTGATAATACTTGTCTAAAGTAGTGTCGTGAAGGGTGTAAAAACACTAAGAGTCGCAGGCAGGCAGGAAGAAAAACGTCTTCCGATTGTTCATAATTATTGTCTTTTCCTTTTTTTTTTTTTTTTTCATTATTTATTTTTCTTGACTGTTTTCTATTGTTGTTATTGTTGCTTACAAATTTTAAGTTTTATAAAGAAAACAATAGTTTCGAAAAGAAGAAGAAGAAGAAAAAAAAATAACAACAAAACGATTGTCATTTTGTATGGTCCTGGTCCTTCAGAATTGTTCTTTGTTATGCAGTCTCTCTATTCTTTATTTTTGTTTTCATTTTCATTTTGTTTTACGTATACGCCATGTATACTGCAATATGGAGGTAGGCAAACAAACAAAGGAAAAGAATAGATTTATTGAAAGAAGAAATAATATTTAGTTCGATCAATTGATCATAATATGTACTATGTACTCTGTACTCTTTACTCTGTATTCATAGGTAAAGGGCATTTAGAAACGATGAAGAATTCACAAAGTATTTTATATATGCAGTTTATATTCTATTCCATTCTATTCTTGATTAGAGTGTAAGAAAGAAAGTATTTTTCGCATCTCAGAGTGCACTATACAAAGAGTAAAAAAAACTGAAACATGTTTTCCAACATCTATTGCCTACGATGCATATAATAATAAAGTTTTTTGCCTAAACTTATTCAATATCTTTGTGTTTAAAATACAATATTACAGGGAAATATGAAGAATGGATTTCTTGGGTCATAACATCTAATCACATCTTAAAAACTTTAAAATATGCCTTATTTTTAACAAAATTCTTAAGCTACCATTATATACAATATTATAATTTGAGCTTGAATGTATTTGCTTTTATGGTAGTTTTCGGCAAGAGAATCATTAGGTGGTGCCCTGAGCATTTCTTTCGATCGATGCAATAAAATTGTTTTTTTTTTCTAGGAAGTTTATAAATCATCAATTTTGGGAATAGTCACGTGTGCTTAGAAGAATATGTTATAGTATACGATAATTATGAACTCCTTTGGGGAAGAAAGTTGAAGTGAAGTCGTTTTAACTGCAACACAGTTCTGTTATGTATTAAAGGCCTTGCTAGGTGGTTGGGGTTAACAAGTTGATTACTTCATGTTGGCGATAATCCAATCAGTTATACGTTGCAGGACTTTATTGCTTGCATTCTATGTTTAAAGTTTATAGCATTTTGATTTCACCATTTGAGGGTGATGGTTGTAATATAATATTCCAATTAATGGTCAATGATAATCACCTGACAAATGAATCTGAATTCTGTAACAAAATTTCTGCTTAACATCTTAATTATATTACTACACATACATATCACTACATACCATACTCCATATAATAATTTCGATGATAGGATTGTGAATAAGGGAAAAGCGAGAAAATTAATTAATAAATAAATAAATAAATAAAAAAAAAAAAAAAAAAAAAGATTATAATAATAATTAAAAGAATGTATTCTTAAATGTTTGAAACTTAAAATCTTATTTTACAATTGTTAGTTTTTGTGTCAATTGCAATGCGTTTTTCAACACTTTCAGTGCTATATATTTTTATTTTGGTGCCTCGCAAAGAAGCAGAGCAACAAATTAAAAATCTCTAAAAATAAATATGTATATTTATTTTTCTTTATTACTTATTTCTTCTCTTCTTTATTGGACACACGCTGCTGTTCTGTGCTGTTGTTCTTCTTTATTTTGCACTTTAGTGTATGTGTCTGTCTTTCTGTCAGTCCCCCCGATATGGTTCTGGTTCTACTTATATATGTATATATTTTTACTGCAATAATACCAACAAATATGAACGAATTGAGTGCGTATTGTATCGTTTAGTTTCGTTTCGTTTCGTTTGTGCTTCTTGTTTGTGCCATGTGTTTGCTTTTCAACATTCAACATTGGTTTATTATTCTTTTCATTATTATTATTATTCTTATATATAGTATCTTTTATTCAATATAAAAATAGATCACGCATACGCAACATAAGGCCAGTGGCACTATTTAGTATTGTGTGTAGAGTGTTGAATGTTTTCCTTCTACTTATTATATAAAAAATTAAACAACTAACAAATCTTTTTAATTCTCGCACATGTATCTATGAGTATATGAGGAACACAAATTTGTATCATTGTTAATACATATGTATACGCATTTATTTATATACAATTTGTATTTATAGAAAAAAAAAAAAAAAAAAAAAACAACAAAACATTTTTTTGTTCGTTTATTGTTGTGGGCTTTCATTTTTTTTTTTTTTAACTTATCTACTTAAAACTTTGAATACCAATCAAATTTCAGTCATCTTCTGTCTTCTCACAGAAAATTTTCATTGAATTTTATTAAAAGTGTCACAAAATGAATTTAGTGCAATACAATATAATAACACACCGAAAAAAGTCGCATTGCAGTTTTCTTGATTTTTCGTAGTTTGAGGTAGTAAAAACATTATAAAAGTTGGTAAAATCTGTTACTGACTTTGGTTAGTTTGAAACAAAACTATGCTTAAAAGATAATGGAGAAAAATCCTATAATTTTGATCTTTTTGCTAAAAAATTTATTTAAAAAAAAAAAAAAAAAAAACCACTCCTCTTTTGTTATTTTGTGAAATTTAAAGCTTTTTTAAAGGAAGACAAAAATATTTTACCAAACAATTATTTTTCTGTTAGATTTATTTAAATGGACTTATTATACTCTTCATGCAGTGAATAGTATTATAAGTTTGTACCACACAAAAGGAGGCCTCGGAGACTTCATAAAGTCTATATATATTCTTGATCAGCGCGACGAGACGAGTTGATTTAGCCATGTCCGTCTGTCTATTCGTTTCTTGTATGCAAACTAGTCCCTCAGTGCTAGAGAGCTGAACTTTTGCACGAAACTGTCTTTTCATCATACGCAATAAGTTTATCGTAGTAGAAGGGATACCTCCCATACAAACCCATATTTAAATTCATGTTTTTATTAGGATTGTTTTGTTTTGTTTTTTGTACTATGGAACAGAAATTTGGACACTATAAGACTCTGATTCAAGACCCTCGGACCACTAGGAAGACTACTTCACATACAAACCCAGATTCAAAGTCACATTCTTATTAGAAAAACTTTTTTGTTTTTTATACTATAGAAATTTGGACACTATAAGTAGCTGATCTATATCCAACAACCATGTAAATATTAAGACCCTAGGACTACTAGTAGAGTTACCTTTCATACAAACCCCAGATTCTAATTTATGTTCTTATTAGAATTTTTTTTTGGAGCTGAAAGTATAAGTATCTCACCCAAATCCACCAACTATGTAACTTTCAAGACCATTGGACTCCTAGGAGGGGTATCTCCTATACAAAACATAAACTCAAAGCAACAATCAGAAGATATAACAGGTGCTTGAAGGGTATTACAAATTCGTCTTAGCCAAAGTTAATCTTTGCTTTTAATTTTAAGCCCATTACAATCAGTTTTTCTTCATCCACTTGGTCAGAAGTGACTTTTATGTAAGTTTCCATGCCCTCATGCCCTTTTAGAATTCTTCTTGAATTTCAGATGGTCTTGTATACTTTTTCTGAAAATAATGCGGCATACCGAAGTTTTATTAAACTGTATTTGATAACAATACTAGATCTCCAAGTAAACTGAGTGAAAACTATATTAGAGTAAGATCCAGTTTAGTAAAAACTGACTTTTGTGCTTGCTATTTTTTTTTCTTCGGTTAGGTGTAAATCGGACAAATTTGAGCCAGCCAAATGCTACTCTGATTATCTTTGTTCTATTAAATACAGTAATTGTTTATTTTTTTTTTTTTAATTCTTTATAAATGGAACTGATGCATTAATTTGGTTGGAGATGATCACATTTTTTTTTTTAAACATTATTATTTTATTTCAATTAAAAGATTTACCAAGACTTTTGTTTTGGTAGCAACTTATTGATTGGCCCTCGTTATTAAACACGAAGGTAACAAAATACAAACATATGTCAAACAAAATCAACAAATAATTACTATTGAATATGTAAGCAAATAAATATGTTTTTTTGTTTTTAACACGTGACTTTGGTCTTAAATGTTAAAAAGAAAAACAAAACAAAACAAAACACAAAACAAAAAATAAATTTGGTTTCAAAGAATTTTTAATGCTCTAAACAAGAACCAATCATACATGATGTGCATTTAACTTACTAGGCTTAAAGAAAAAACTTTGAATAGCGAGAGAGATAGATAGAGAGAGGAGGGAGGATCCTTTATCATTTAGTTTCTAATCTGGAAAACTTATAAATGTTATTATCATTAGGGATATAACGATTCAAATCCAAATGGTGGATCCAAAGTGGGCGATTCGTGCTTCCGAGTCGCTTCCCTTGTTGGAACGATGGTAATACATAACCTGAGAACTTCCTCATAAAATATCCCCATTAATGACTAAGTAGTGGAACGCACAGCCTTTTAGTTTCGCTTATACGATACCGATTTCGATTATTGTAGTAAATAGTTGGCGATGCCAAAGCCGATAACGATTCCACCACTTATTGTTCAGAATGAATAGTTTTCGTGTGTAATAAAGAATCCTTTTCTTTTGTACACTTTTCTCTTGTGACTTTACAGGAACATTATCCACATTATTATATCTGTTTGTACTTTTAAGTAACGAGTAACAAATGTTGGTGTTAAAATAAATCTCACTCTCCAAGTAAAGAAATCTCACAATGATTTCGAGATATTAAATTGTTTAAAAAAGTTAAATCTTCTTTGCGATTATTGTTGTCCGTGATGTGTTGATCCTTGATCTGTGCTACAAAATGTTGGAAAACTGTAAAACTTATAGCGTCAGAAATTGGCCAATAAATATACTCATATTTATATAATTTTCTATATACAAAATTATTCTAACAAACATGTCTTTGAATTGAAGATGCATGAAAAGCATTGACATTCTATTACTACATTCCTGAAGTCATTGTAGCCCTACATCTAACTTACTAATGTGTAAATTATTTAACGGATTGTGTGAGTGTAGTATTGATCATATGTGGATGTGCCCTTCTTATTTTTTTTTTTTTTTTTTTGTTTTATCCACCTTGTAACAACCATACAGACAACAAACAAACACTCACTCACTCACTCACCCACCCCTCGGCTCTTACATATCTTACGTGTTAAGTACATTAACGTTGATTATAACGTTATTTACATTCGTTTATGAAAAGCTTACGCGACAGACAAAAAAAAAAAAAAAAAATAAATAAACAAAGAGCCAAATACAAATAAACCTACAAATCTCATATTAGCGATGACAGACATTGTTTTGTTTACAATATCACAAACTAACCAAGCAATCAACCGCTCAGAACTAAAACCCTACCATATACATATACGTACATACTTTACGAAACGTGGTGTATGCGTAACCTCGAAGAGAATAATGATTCTTATGACCGCGATGATGATGACGATGATGATCATTTTAAGACAAAAATATAACAAATGCCATTGAAAAAGATTCATTTATTTTTGACAAAAAAAAAAAAAAAAAAAAAAAAAACATAACATTATTTCAAATCTTAATTAGTTGAAACAATTAAGAAAATAAAATTTGAATGGATTCATGAGTTTTGATGAAGAAAGTAAAAACAAAAAAAAAATTAGTAACGATCCGCCCTGGCTTTCCACGATGATAATTGAAGTGTGTTTCGGTTAGAGGAAGATTTTCATCTAATTTTACTTTTCCTTCATTCTTCCATTTCAAAGCAGAACATAATGCACTGACAATAGACGTTGTATTTATTGAAACGACAGGATCATTCATTTATACACAAAATTAGGAGTCTCCATATTCCTGTGTTCGGACAATTCTCTGGCTCTTATGTCCAGAGATCGCAAATAACGCAACACTTTCATAGTTTTTTATTCAAACACAATGATTAAGGGATAAAAATAACACTTTCAACAATGTTTTCGGTTGGAAGTGTATTCGCTTAACATATTTTCAGTTTCTTTTCCATCATGTTTTCGTCGGACACTTTCAAAGAAAAAAGTGTTTTTTGAGTATTTATACACTTGTATGAGCAGCTGGGTTTGCGTTTCGCTCTCTCGCTCTCTTTGTTGTGCATACTGATATCACTTCAAGGGCGTAGGCAGGTACGAGTAATGGGAGATTGCCCTCCTGACAGGGTGTGGATATTTTATAATTTGTTACTTATTAAAATTGTTTGGAAAGTCTATTGCTGTATCTCCTTTAGTGAATTCCATATTTAGTGAACCTCGAAGATTACTATTAGTGTAATAAAATAAATATTTATTTCCATTAATAAACAAACACAAAACAAAATCCTGGCTACGCCCTTGTGTCGCAGAAACAGAAGCTATACCGTTATATTCTCTTTCTCTCTAATGCAGTCCGACTCTTTCCACTCATGTCAACTACCCAACGAACACACACTTTTGCTTTCCATTTATTTCGTGTTGATCTTTCAGAAACACTTTTTTTTTGACAGCTCTTTCAAAGTGTTCCTTTAAAAACTGTTATTTAACACACAGTACTTTTTGTTCAACTGGAAACATATGAGTATGAGCGAGAACATTGACCAGAAAAATTAAGTATTCTGCGCAGAACAAAATCGATATGAGCAGATCGCATTGAAAATAAGTGTTGACTGTTATTTCCGAATTCTGCTTATGTCTATCGCTGTCACAATGTAATGAAATACACATTCAATGGGCTTTTGTGAGTTATGTCTATTCTGGTTAAGACATTTCATATTCTCTGTATCATTTTTTGTTGTATGCATGGTCAACATCGGTAGCCACAATCGTGTGATTCTTTAAAATGAAAATGATGATTTTAAGTTAAATTTCAAAATCACAACATTTGAAGAAACTTTGCTGCTGCTATTAACAATGAAAAGCTGCAATGAGTAACAATAATGAAAATGACAAACTTCTTACCAGATAAGAAAAAAATACATAAAGTGTAATTCATATCCATCAAGCAGCTAACTCAAGTGGCCTGCAGGGGCAGTATATGCATTTGTTTGTAAATAAATTTTTAAAATCAAAATTGGAAATGATTGATAAAGAATTAATTGTTCTTATTATTGAATCAATTGTGTGTGTGTGTGTATATACTAACCTTTCGTATAATATTTTCTAAATGACAATGAAAATCGTATCAAAATCCGTTGCGTACTTTTGAAGAAGTAAGCGGACAAACAGACGTGGAAAGCAATTTTGTTTTAATGATTGATGTGCTATCAATGTTTACGATATATTTTCTTCTCTTTTTTACCTAACATTATGTGGTACAATACATTATTGTTTAGATTTACATGGCAGATTTCATAGTATGGTTCTTTAAAAGCCAGTAGTGATGGACTATCTTAGAAGTGTAGCAAAAAAAGAAAAGTTTTTGCTATGATAGCAGTTTCTTGCAACATTTAAGGGTGTCAATATTGAAAGATAGTAAATTCTGAAAAAAGATACACTAGATACACACAAAAGTCAGAAAGCAAACGTCATTCCGTGATTAAATCTAGATTAAGTCAAGTACATCTGATCATATCGATGCTCTCTTCATAAGTAGTTCATTCTCAGGTAGAAAAGTGAGAAAGTAGTGTCCGATCGATTCGATATGCATATCATAAGTGATAAAAGCGAGTTTACTTGTGTATTTTTAGCTAAATCATTTCTTCTGGAAAATTTGACGAATGGAAAAGCAAATATGTACTTAACAAAATTCCTTACATTGTTTTTAATGGAAAACTTTATGTTTTATACTTTTTAAACTAAAGAAACCATATTATTTATTTAGTCATGCATTGTTGTTTGATTTCATATTCAAATGGATAAAACTTTTTTTTTTTTTTTTTTTTTTTTTTTAAGATTCTCATATCAATTTCTACAAAGTGAAAACTATTTGACCTTTCTTCATTCATTATTGGGTGATTTTATTTACAAAAAAAAAAAAAAAAAAAAAAAAAAGGAAACAAAACCACGGAAGAAGAAGCTTTGAAGCAACAAACTCTTATACTTAGTTTATGGTCAAAAGATGTGTGTCAATGAAAATGCACGGAAGCAAAAAACGGAAACATTGCATACTTTAGGGCACAAGAACACCGGCGTTTCTAGTTGAAAAATATTTGAGATTTTTGTTTTTCAATTTGTGAAATCCTTTTCTCTTCTATTCTTTGTTTTGCTTGTTTGAAATTTTCTCTTTTTTTTTCCCCATTTTAAAGTTTTCAGTGTATCCATTGTTGTTGCTGTTGGTCTTGCACACTTGTCCTTAACCAATGACCGCGGCGTTTTTAAGTATGCAATTTAAAAGAAAAAAGAATCTATGCAAATGGGGTTTCCTTTTTTTCATAGTATTTTTTATTTTGGTCTCATTTCGCAGAACTGAAATCAACTTGAACACGTCTTTGGACTCCTTGACAGTAGCAACAACTACTAAGACTACTGACATTCATGCCTTCAGTTGTTGTTTTTTTTTCGTTTATTTTTTTTTTGTTGCACAAGCTAATGACACTCATTATAGTCAAAAGCGAAAGGACATATAGTATCTGTGTTTGTGGCACACACAAACACACATAAACTTAAGCATCAAGCAAATTTACAATATGCTTCCGAGGGAAGCTCCAGAAAAATATATGCTTCTTTTATTTATTCTTTTATAGCTTTAATGACGATTTGTTTATAAAACAGGCCCGTCGAGCTCTTCTCTTCAGCTCAATAGTCATCAACCCGAGTAGAGTTCGGTGTTGTTTTAGAATTAACAAATCATCGGTCGACCGCTTTAGAACATTAAATTCTGGAATTTCTTTATCACTTGGCGACTCCCATGCATTTGTTTTTGCGGACCCACATATGCTTTTGTTCGATCAACTGTGTACCATTCAATATTTCATTGCTATAAACTAGAATTTATCCTGTCATTATCGGTTAAGTAGAACGTTAAGTAGACTAAGATCGTCTGATGTTCAGAGGAAGAAACCAAAATAAGGGCTCCGATATGCTAAGGATCATTGAATAGCAATGTCTCAGCATATTTGTAACAAACTCGTTGGTAAACCAATTGTCTTATAAGGATTTGTGACTGTCAGGTCCAGAAAACAAACGACTCCAGTTTTCCGACTACATTAAATTTCGCTGCTATATTTTTTGTTGAACATATAACCAAAGGTCGCAAATCACCGTCAACCCTTCCATTTGGTCTTCAAAAGACCGGTTTTTAAAAGACTGACTCGAAAAGCTCAGTTGTCGACCAGTGTCTGATTCGAAAAACTCAGTTGTCAACTAGTGACAGATTCGAAAAACTTGGTTGTCAACAACCAAAATTCGAAAAAGTCAGTTCTCGACAAGTGACTGATTCGAATCAGTCTTTTAAAAACCGGTCTTTTGAAGACCAAATGAAAAGGTTGACGGTTATTTGCGAAATCTGCATATAACTTAAAACATATTCTGTGCTTTGTTCTGCTTACCTATATGCAGATCATTTATGATCAACTCTATTATTATAAACATAAGAATAGATTATGCTAAGTTTAGAACACCAACATATTTCTAATCTAATAGTAAGCAATATATTTTTTGCCTGTCAAAAAAATACTAAAGATCCTAAATACTACTAAAGACATATCTATATGTTTGGGTTGAGGCCAATTTAGGAACTTTTTAGATTACCCATGATGTACTCAGTGGTTTTCCTTTTTTACCCATTCATTAATTTATGTTGGAAGTGGAAGCATGGTATAGCATTTGGTTTAATGACACGTTTTGTTCTCTATTCTGACTCAATCAATGTTTTTGACTAACTAAAAGACTGACAGACTTAATTCAACTTATGGTCGACGATGACGACACTAACATCGTCAGACCAATTGATGAAGGTCATTGCATATTATTATTATTATTATTTTTTTATTATTATATATGTACTTATAAAAAAAAAAAAAACAACAAAAGGAAAAGTAAAGTGATTTTGATTCTTTTTCTTTTCATCATCTACAACTCGATTGATTTATGAAAGGAGAAGGGTTCTTAGTTCTCATAGTAGTTGTGTTCGAGTTCTTATACTTTCGTTCGTCTGTGTCTGCTTAACTGGGCTTATAGATTGCAGCAATTATTGTTAACTGATGTATGTATAATGATGTTAATGATAATGATGATAATGATGATGATGATGGCTTCAAGTGGACTTTAAGTATTGTTAATAGGGCTGTTGTTTCTGTTGTTGTTGTTCCTATTGCGCTGTTGTTGATTGTTAGTAGTTACAGCTTAAAGAACATTTTAGTTGTATTGTGTGTGCGAATTGCATGACTCAAGGTTCTTTCTTTCTTTTTCTTTTTTTTTTTTTTTTTATACTAACCACTTACTGACCCTAGACCAACCTAACCTAAACTAACCTCATATTGAAACAGCCACACACCCTCAATAATCATCGACCGCCATTATGACTAGCGTAACTTAAGCTGTCACGTTGTATTATTATTTACGAAGAAATGAACAAAAAAAAAAAAAAAAAAAAACACAATTATTAAATCAAATTGCTATGAACTATGAAGGATGGAAAGTTTTGCAATAGAATTATTATTTTTTCATTAAATATCCAGTTCGATTTGTTTGGTATGGTAAAAGTAGATTATAGTTTCCTTTTGTTTTCAATCTAACCAGTTTTAATATTCAATAATTGCATTTGCAATCGATTTCTTATGAATTTCTTATTTTCAATTAGATATTGAAACCTCTGTATTAACTGTACCTAGTATTAGTTGGAAATGTCATGCAATTTACCCATGGTATAGTAAGTAGTGCAAATCATCATATAAAGTTATTATAGTTATACTAAGGTTTCAGACCAGAAAAACATGAAAAACATGTACAGATTATTGTGTGACACGCGTACGAGTGTCTTGTTTTGAGGAAATTTTGATCATCATTTTTATGACCTCTTTGTGGAATGATTGACACAAAGTGATAAAGTCTAATCATCTGTTAAATTGTGTGTGGATCAAACATAGTGATTCAAACCTTTAACCGAATCCTCGTGAAGAATACATATTACATATTCAAAACCTCTTCTATCATTATTAGTGAATCATTATGGAGCTAAAATTGGTATTCCATCATCAAGTATGTCTTCATTTGTCTACTATCTAACATAAAAAAAGAAGTTTGTGTCACTGGACAAAATTTGTAGTGCTTAAACTGTGATGTCTGTACACCTGCTGCATCAACTGAAATGTTTCTGATGAAGTAGTTTTACATTGTAAAAATAACGTCATACATTTCAGAAGATACTGATATATTATTCATTACAGATACATAATTTTTACACTATAAACTTGTTTTAGGAGATCCCGGTGATGAAATTATCTTCTTTTAATATATAATAATTAGTGTTTTGTTTGTTCGTATGTTATGCGCTGCCATACCGTTCATTTGATTGCATTTAAATTAAAGTGAATGTGTATGGTTGGTTCCCAGCTTCAACATAGGATAGTTTTGGTTTCGATATGTTCAAACAACCCCTAAAAGTATAGTACAAAAAAATAACTAAAATAGCACTAACACTTAAACTGTGTTCTTTGATGATATTCACAGAGAGAATATATCAAAAAGATTCGGCTGCATCCAACCAGTGCGAGGCCGGGTCGGATATCGGTAGTAATAGAATAATAAAATAAATAAAAATAAATTTTGTCCATAATATTCAATTTATTTGAACAATTGAATCGAAAAGAAAGAATCTAGAAACTATTTATAGATTTTAAGAGAGGGAGAGACTGTGTCTGGTTTGAGTTGTAATAGTAGTGAGTCACAAAGTCAGTGATGGTGGCCAAGCATGGTAAAGGATGGCATTGTCCAATTCAAAATAGCATGGTTAATAAAAAGTAGAAATCGTAGAGAGAAATAAGACAGAAAACTAAAAGGTAAAAGTACCAAACTGACTGCAACACTTGGGTGTTTTTTCTTTGCCTTAACTGTCGTTTCGTTGAGTATTCAGTAGATTGTGGCAAAGTTATGTCGTTCAGTTGTACATGTCGAACCCGGCGAGCTCTGAATGGAATAGATAAGACACAAATTCTCTCTCTCCTTTCATTTTAACATTGTTATATTTCTTTGTCTAATTTTATAATAATTTTTTACATTTTCCATTTTCATTAAAACGGAATTTGGAGAGTTTTTAACATTCATTCATTATTTGGATAACACATTTTTCTCTCTTCTTAAATATTATATATAAAATTCAAAATAAAATAACTCAGTTATTCAAATACTATATTTTACATGGTATGATTAATTCTTATAAACTTGTATGTTTTGTACTTCTACCTTTCCAATCTAAATGGATCGCTTCCATAAATGTATGTATTGGTTAAATGATTGATTGCTCATGTTAAAAGTCTAAGCATTAGTTGTGTTATTTTTGAACCACATCTCATTACATTAAACTGCATATATATTTTAAGTTTAACATAAAAAAAAAAATAACTGTTCACTAGAATACTTCCAGAGTATTGTTCGCTTTGAAACGATAAAATGTTTTTACAACACTAGTCCCATATCTATACCTTGTATATGTTTAGACTAACTAACATTGTTTCCCCTACCACATCCTCTTCCGGTTGCACGACGTCGTCGTCATCATCATCATGTGGTATTTGCTGTGTGTTGTATTTGGTCTTAAAATATTTATTAGCATAGTCTGCTTGGTTTCTAGAAAAATAAAAATAAGCAATGAACTAACAAGAAATGTATGCACGCACATCCTTTTTAATAAGTAATCCTTTAGTGGAGCTTAGCGAAGTGAAAGAGTGCATAAATGAAAGAAAGATAGATATGAGATGATATGGGGATGTATTGCGATGCAATGAAATAAAGAAAGGAGGAAGTAAGTAGAGAGGAGAGGAGAGTAGAATAATAAATGAATGTTGCATTACAGCTGCTGTTTTTGCATTTGCTTCCCATTGCTTGTACACGTGCCTTTTATAAATTCTTTCGCTGTTGCTTTCTTTTTTTACTCCCTTTCTTTGGTCTCAAGTTATTTCACTTGCTTAAATCGGGTCATAAACCGACAGTTTTCCATTATGGTAGTTTTAATTTTTTTCTTATACTTTTTTTTTTTTTTTTTTTATACAATATTTTCCTTTTATGTTTTTACACTCAAAATCAACAAACAAATCTGAATGAAGGCAATGTGTATTTGTGTGTGGGACTAGTAGTAAGTAACGGGACACGCTTCATTTAAATGAGCTCTCAGCTTTTTTAAGTCCAAAGTTTTGGTGTCACATCATCATAAAGTAGCATACTTTCATCAGAAAATAAACAAGAAAGATAAAGTAAAGAAAAAAAAAGATGAAAGGACAAAAAACTATAGTCTACTTTATGGCATAGAAACTATCACTTTGTCAGCATCATCACCACAAAGGCGCGTGTTCGCAATTCACCTCCTTCCCTAGCTCCCTAATCTCTTGGATCATCACTCTTTTTCTCTATCTCTCTATTTTTCAATAAAAGCATTCACTCATAAATAGCAGTTTTGTCTTGCTTTTTATTTTTTCTTGTTTTTTACATTTTTTCTCTCTCAGAATCCTCTGATTTTACAGTTGGATAAATTAAGTGTGTGTGCATAATGTTGACTACTATTGCTACTATGACAACTGATGTTTGTCTCTTTGTTTCTTTATTCCTTTTTGTTCGCAATTTTTAATTTCCCAAGACTATGTGACCCAACTTCCTTTCACTATGCCCTTGTAAACCCACTAGGGTATACCACTATAGCCTAGTTGGCGTCACTGATGAGTGAAACTAATATGACAATCAACATGAGGCTGCAGAACAGAAATCAACTGTGAGAATTGTGCCTGATGCTGCTGCTGCAATGCGTCATAAACAAATAGCATATACTTCTACACTCACTCACGCACACACACTATATATTGTAGTAGAAGAATATTCAACCTGATTTTCCTTTTTCTTTGTTTAGTTGCTACTTTTCACTTTAGCTTCTCGCTCCTTCATTTGAATGAACAACGAATAAATATACGCAATTGTTATAATTGTTCTTGGTTATTATTATTGCACAGTTCTTTTAGCAAGAAAAATACTACACAGATGAACTTCAGCTATCCGGACGGACCTCATATTTTATACCTTTATATCAACCGTGAAGTACTCTTCTATCTACATAATGATTTTATTCTTTGCAATATAATGGGTAATGGTACTATATCTGCAGAAATGGTACTTCTTCAACTTCGCATTGTTCTCTTGAAAATAATATTTATAAAAATATGTACGAGTAAAAATAGGTTTAATTTCTTTGAATCTTCGAGCATAAAAATATCTACTGGTTATGTAGACTTGGTAGCAGTGATTTATATTATGTTTAGAATTTTACATAAACATACAATACAATTTGTTTCACTAAACACAAGATTAGTATAAGCATGAGTAAAATTCTGAGGAATCAGAGACAGAGAGAATAGGGTATAGCTTAGAATAGTCTAAGTCACCATATAAATAACCAGATCAGAGATCAGTTTCAGATGTAAAAAATTTTTAATAATACGAGCTTTGTTATTTCCTCGTTTTTCGTCATGTGGTTAACACATTTCAGATCACTGCTTTGATTTTGGATAATGATGGTAATTTCCAATCCGCACCAAACTTTACCAAAACACTCTCTAGACTATGCTGGAGTTTCTCTGAAAATTTTCTTAAAATCGGTAAATCGGTTTCGTAGTCCATAAGAAACAGACACACAGTCTCACAGATATACAGACAAAGTTCCTTTTTATTCTTATACTTGTATAGTATATGAGAAGAAGATATATACTTTTAAAAAATTAGAATCTTTGATTTTTATGCTCTGACAGCAATAGGATATCCTTCTTTTCATATTAACTTCTGTTATCATACTATCATATCTTATAATGAATTAGTTTTGTTTGTTCATATTCAATGAAGGTTGCTAAGAAACTTCTATGAAGTATAGACACTTTATTTTGTCGTTGCTGTTTGGTGCTGCTGCTGCTGCTATTATAAAGTAATCATTATTATGTGACCTGTGACCAAGTTAGATGAAGATTTTATTTAAATTTATTTTTTTAGAATTTGCATAAGAAAATGAAAGATTTTCTTAAGTATGCCAGGTGTTTCAGAAAAGAGAATGATGTTGGAGAAGATGATGAAGATGGAGTATGAGGTAGCAAGTTGCGTAGATAAGGCATTTGCATCAATCCAAATTTATGCGAAACGGAAGTACTTAGTACTATGGTTGTGTGGTGTTGTTGCTGCTTCTATTCTCGTATCTTCTATCCATCCTCAACTTCAACAGAAACAGCCATAACTCTAGTTAATGTACGCATTTGTATCTCCTAGACATGGGCATGTGCATGAACATGGGCGTTGGGTTTGCTCTCAAATGTTTACTCAAATGAAAGCAATAGAAACTTCATAGTATACTACTACTTGAAGATGAATCTGAAATGTGAAGCCTCTTAGAATAAGCAGCGCAATCATAATACATATTGTATAAGATAATTTTTGAGTTTGAGTTTGGAAACTTTTAAAAGATTTGCAAAAGATTCGAGATACAATGATGTGTAAATGCAAATATTTTATATTCTTTCGTGCTGTATCTGTTGCTATTGCTGTTGGTGTTGAAGTCATCAGTTCTTATGAGGCCAGCGTTCTACTTTATCCTTTCTGAAACAGAATCTGATTTTGTTTTTGATTTTTTGACTAAAGGTGCAAAGAACTTTTGGAACTTGAAACTTTGTTGCTGTATGCATAATATATTGAAAATAGTTTCCGCTTCAGTAGCGCAAACAGCAATAGAAGAAGTATAAAGTAGGTTGAAGTAGATTGGGTAGGTCCTGACCTGATCCACACTTATACACACATTGGTATAAAACATAAAGATATATAGTATGTACTTCTTGTGCTCATAAAGAATCTATGCAATGCATACACGCAAGTATCTCGTGACAAAAGTTTGTGCCACTCTTTGCTTGTTAAATTCTCACACACTTCACTTTACATTGTCTTTTCTTCATTTTCACTTTGCCTTTCACTTATTCATGCAATTCTCTCACAACAATCACTTTCTTGTCAACAGCTCTGACTGCTTGATGATGATTATCGAAAATACATATATGCATTCTTTATATGTAGATATTATTAAAGTTCAAGATATATACATATATATTTTGGGAAGTAATACTCATTCATCATTCATTTATCTATCTATATCTATCTATATATATAATAAAATAGTAGATTTCGTCTGTCTGTCTGTTTGTTTGTTTGTTTGTTTGTTCGTGCTTCACGTAAAAGCCACTCATTGGATTCAAAACCGAATTACTTAAAGATAAGAAGTTATATTGGGAGTAACTTATAGAGTTTATTTCATCAAAATCGACCTACAGAATCGGTCGAAATTGATCAATCAAATTTTGCATTTAGAGCTTAGAGATATATTTTCAAATCAATTAAGTAGTCTTTGTCTATCATTTATCTTTGAATTGAAAATCATCAACAAATTAAAATAAATATTGTTCCTTCTATTATTGCCGTATAAAGTTGGACCGGGTGCTCTAGTATACCATAATCTTTATATGAATCTTAGTTAAAGGTTTTAATCAAAATCTTTGATGTTTGATTTTATTGTTTATCCTTCTAACTTAGTAACTAAACTGGATGAACATCCAAACTCCGACATTTTGGTTAGAACGGGATTTTGGATGATGACGGAAGTCTAAACATCCGGCTATTGAAATACGAATATAATGAATGAATGAAGAATAGAAAGAAACATTCAATATAATATTCTATGCGATTGCGTTGCACTGCTTGGAAGACGAACGAACCAGGACCAGTTTTCTCAGGAAAACTTTCTCACAAATATTTGTTGACTCAGCGAGTATTAAATGAAACTATTTGAAGATGCTGTAACTAACTGCTATCACTTCTGAATAAACTCGACCTATTCCTATTCCATCCTCTTCTCTCCAATCCTATCCAATCCAAAAATTTTCCCATGCCCATAGAACTACTCACAATGGGATTTTACCTATCAGCTTTCATTTTTCTAAATAATTCATTTTTAGTTCGAAAATTCGAAATTTATTTTTGGGTTTTTTAATACAAGTCAAGTGCTAAAGGAAATATAAAATATCTACTACAATGTTGAATAAAAACTTTTATATGTTAAAGTTGAACAGAAAGAGGGAAATGAGAATGAGGCCTTACTTTTACAATAATACAAAAAAAAAAAAAAAAAAAAAAAAATTAAAAGATTTTCTGCAAGCTGAGCGAGAGTCAGAAAACAGTTAGTTAGAATTCTGTTGGATGATTTTGGCAGAAAAAACACAATTGCAAATTTAATTAAAATTTGTATGAACATTTTTACTGAATCTGTGCGTTTGGGTGTGTGTGGGCGTATGGCTGCGTTGGTGTTGATGTGTGTTTGTGTATATTGTAATTTAACTTGGCTAACACTTCAATACGATGAGATTCACTGTAATCTCAAATGCACAAAATTAATTACTAAAGGAGAATTCAGTTCAGTTCTGACGAAAAGGAAGCATTTAGGGTAGAGTATAAGTTGATATAAATGGAATGTATACAACAATAATAAATGGAAATATACTCCAAATGAAAATGACGATGATAATGACAACAATGACAGACTTCACTTTCTTTGAAATTATTCCTCTCGATGACAGTTTAAGTTTTTTTTTTTTTTATTTCAGGAGAAAACAATAAAAAATACAAAAAAAAAAGTAATTTTACTCTAAATGAATTCTTTTTATTGTTGTAAATAGAAAATGATAAAGGTTCATAAGTTTGACAAAATAACTGACATTATTAAATCACTTTCCATTCAATTCCATCAAATGAGATGAAATGAAATGAAAAAAGGTCCAAGGTTTCTCTACAAAATAAAACAAAAAAAAAAAGTTTTGATAAGAAAGTACAGACAGACTGCAAGTCACAGGGAACTGCAAATTAAACCCAAATGCTTTTTGGGGAGACCCTCTTCAGCCGCACAAACCTAACCTACTGATAGAGCCAGCCTTCTTAGCACGACTAGATTGGTTTAAATAAAGTCGGTCACATATTCACTTTGGTTTGCTTATTATTTATCTGATTACCATATGTTCATCAAAGTTTCTCAAACACACTTTAACGAAAAGTATCTGATAAGATGAGAGATTGTCCTCGAAGATATCGATATTGGTATATTTTTTAGTATGAATTCAATAATCCGGATACTTGCTAATTCGGATAACCAGTTTCTTTCCAAAGTAGTCTCAGTAATTCGGACACCTACACGGTTTTTTATTCTTTTCATCCAAAATTTGGTTACTCTTAATTTCTTAATCAGTTTTGTCATTAAAAGTTTCCTTGACGACTTTTGCAACATGTGGCCGAGCATTGTAGTGCTTGAAAGATCATGTCTTTTAGCATTTTGTGGGAGTATGTACTTTATTTCTCAGCTCAATTGTATTAAATGTTGTTGGTAACGCACCACAGTGATAAGGATCAGAACCTCCAAACTGATCCTACCAGATACTCAGCATTAGCTTTGTGTCATAAATAATCAGTTTGACCGTATGGATTGATACATAACTGGTCTTACCCCATGATTTTTACGCTTTTGGTTTTAAGTTTCGCACGTGAAAACCCGAAGCTTGACGTCTCTTTAATTGAGTTGATAAGGAATAAAATTTGTTACCCATGGCCATGAGACAGTTGTAAATTGCTTGTTGACTATCAAGTTTTTAGCCAGCTTCCCTTCAATTTGGCATGAATTTTGACTTAATAATGCCTCCCAACTCAGCGTTCAACTTTACTGGATTTCCCTCAGTCCTCAGAATGTGATTATTCTTAAAATGCTTTTATGCTCCAGTGTTATGTTTTTATACTCCTCACGCAGTGAATAGTATTATAAGTTTCTCATGAAGTTTGTAACACACAGAAGGAGATACCGGAGACCTCATAAAGTATATATATTCTTGATCAGCGCGACGAGACGAGTTGATCTAGCCATGTCCGTCCGTCTGTATGTATGCAAACTAATCCCTTAGAGCTAGAGAGCTGAAATTTTGCACGGAGGCTCCTTTTTACCATACGCATTACATGTGTCGGAATAAGCAGAATAGGATTACTAGGGGGTGTACCCCCCATACAAACCTGGCTCCAAATTCATGTTCTTAGAAAAAAAAAAACTTTTTCGTTTCTTTTTTTTACTATTGTTTTGAAATTTGGAAACTATAAGTGTCTGACTCATATCCACCAATCTTATAAATTTCATGACCCTCGGACCACTAGCAGGAGCGTGAAGAGTATTACAACTTTTTATATTTTTTATTTTTGTAAACAATTTGTACAGATACCTTAAAAATTTGTATAGTTCATATAAACGGACAAAGGTGTCCTGATGTATCAACAACTTTACCCTCTTTTATTTTATTTTTTTGTTACGCTCATGTTTGGCGAAGAAATCATACTTGAATTTGGATGGTTATTTTTTTTTGTTCTCAACTCAAAGAATGCACAGCGTGTCAAATTGCTAGCCTTACACTATTTATACAGTAGATAGAAATGTATATATACAACACATTCATGCACATACACAGACATATATATATATATATATATATATATATATGTATATATACATATAATTATAAGCCAAAGTGCTCTTTACTTTATGTATTTTTGCTTTGCACTTCCGCATTGCATCGCAAAGTAGGCAACATTTTTGTTTTGTTTGTTTATAATTGTTGGATCTTCTTCTTTTGTTTTTGCATATTTACTTGGCCACACGCTCGCTCCCTCGTCTCTCATCTCTTGTTTTATATATATTTTTAAATGGTATTTCTTAAGTTTTCCCCCATTTATAACAAACATACAATACACATTTCTTCTTTGTCCCATTGTTGTTAAATATTTTTCATGTAAATCGATATTTTGCTATACTAGTACAACAATAACAAAAAAAAAAAAAAAAAAAAACAAATAAAATAAAAAAAATAAATAAATATATATATATGTATGTCTAATTACAATTGATTAGCAGCAGAGTCGTCTCTCGTTCAACGTACACAACACGTATGTCTATGTCAGAACCATCAGAATATTGAAGGTCATCATAATCTTGTGTCGTGCTTGTCTAAAAAAAAAAAAAAAAAACAAAACAAAAAAATATAGTTAAAACCAAAGGGCACTAATTATTAAAAACCTTGTTTATACCTCATATTTTTAACATACGTATTCTCCTTATATATATATATATATATAATATATATATCTATAATAATAAAAATAATAATAATAATAATGATTATTTACTGTACTGATGCTAATGATGTTTCTTTACCCTTTCCATTTTTTTTGTCTTTTTCTCTTCTTGATATTTTATAGTGCGCAGCTGCCGAACTGGCAAACAAGTTCAAATGTCTGAGGCTGAAGTGAGGGGACTATGCTTGAAATCACGTGAAATCTTTTTACAACAACCGATCCTATTGGAACTGGAAGCTCCGTTGATTATATGCGGCGATATACATGGGCAATATACAGATTTATTGCGTCTCTTTGAATATGGTGGCTTTCCGCCAGCTGCCAATTATCTATTTCTTGGCGATTATGTTGATCGTGGCAAACAATCATTGGAGACTATATGTTTATTGTTGGCCTATAAAATCAAATATCCAGAGAATTTCTTTTTACTACGTGGTAATCACGAATGCGCCAGTATTAATCGCATCTATGGTAAATAATTTATAATACATACATAAATACATATTTGTAAATCAATAATTAAATTAACAAAAATATATATTATAGGCTTTTATGATGAATGTAAGAGACGTTATAATGTCAAATTATGGAAAACATTTACCGATTGTTTCAATTGTTTGCCGGTTGCCGCAATTATTGATGAGAAAATCTTTTGCTGCCATGGCGGCTTAAGTCCCGATTTACAAGGCATGGAACAAATTCGCCGTTTAATGCGACCCACAGATGTACCAGATACTGGTCTGCTATGCGATCTATTATGGAGTGACCCAGATAAGGATGTACAAGGTTGGGGTGAAAATGATCGTGGCGTTAGTTTTACATTTGGCGTTGATGTGGTTTCGAAATTTTTACATCGACATGAACTTGATTTAATATGTCGTGCACATCAGGTAAATATAAACGTACAATACATGTATATAACAAATCGTCACCTATCCTATCAATCCATCAAATATCGAATGAAGTTAGAATGTAGGTAGATAAACCTATTCACTTTTATCACTTGATCCATCGTACTGAATCAAATTCAATATATTACAGATGATGAATTAGAAACAATGTCAGATCGATTGGAAACCGTAAACCCATGAAACTGTAATTAATAATTGTTTTGGATTTGGTGATATTAAATTTTTTATAAATATCCTCATAGTTAAATAGGCGTCCATTAATATCTCTCTATGAAATATTAGATTTTGTTAACATTTAGATCTTTTTGTTGAAAATGATTATCCAATTTTTTTTGTATCCTAATTAAGGTCCTTATCAAATGATTTCTTCACTAACGACCAATGTACATAAGTATATAGATTATGATTAATGAAGAAGCATTTGCTTATTTGGACCAGACTCCTGCAATATCTAGGTAACCCGTTATCATTATTTAGAATCAACATCTAATGATTGCAGACTGCAAACTTATTTTCGAAGAAAGAATTTTAGTATTTTGAACCTAAACCAACAAGCAAAGTACTCCTATCAGTAACAAAATGAGTACAAGACAATTGATAGCAAACAAAAGTGAATTACCTACCTACCCCACTTCCAAAACAGACACAGACCGACATGTTCAGGCACAGGTGGTCAACTAGATTCTTCATATGCACAACATTGGATGCAATTAAATTGTGTTAAGACTATATCCATTTTTACTCGATCTTATGATCATTAAAAAAGGCGACACAAAATGGGCTACACACCAACACACCCATCCTTCCCTAATCTAATCTAATCTAATCAAATTGACTGATATATTTGCTGGTTAGAATGCAACTGAATGCAATTGATGCTTAGAATGCAACTGAGAAGGATCAGAGGATCCATGACATTTTATTTTGAAAAGAATATAGTACAGTGGACGAGCATAATTCGTTCCAGATAGCTACTAGTTATGTGAAACATTCCTTCTTCGTTTCAAGTCGAAGGAATGTACAAACTCAAATATTGCATTTTTAACTTTTATTCAACGATAGTTTTATATAGTATATACTTGATTCTGCTTGATTGTCGTTTCTTCTAGCAAGGAATGAGATAATCTGAAATAATGAAACAAAAAAAAAAAAAAAAAAAACTATTTAGGATCGTTTCACGCAGTGAAGTTTGTAATACAGAGAAGGAGTCATCGGAGACCCCATAAAGTATATATATTCTGGAGCAGCGCGACGCGACGAGACGAGTTGATGAGCCATGTCCGTCTGTTTTATGTATGCAAAATAGTCTCTTAGTTATTAAGCTACAGAGCTCACGTACGAAGCTTTCTTTTCACTATATATTTGTCAAATCGGTCCTCTAGAAGGGGTGCCTCCCATACAAACCCAGATCCATCATATTCATGTTTTCATTAGAAAAACCTTAATGGTTTTTTGCACTATAGAATTGAAATTTGAACACTACAATTGTCTGACTCATATCCACCAATCATATTAATTTCAAGACCCTCGTACCACTAAGAGCGTTACCTCCCATGCAAAAAAATATATACTTAGAACAATAATCAGAAGATATGAAAGGTGCATGAAGAGTAATTCAACTTTGGCATAGCCATAGTTAATCTTCTTTTTACTGGTTCATCAAAGGTCATCAAACCTTTAAAAATTTGTTGAAAATGCAACACATCATTAAATAAATGTGTAGAGCGTTTAGCCATTGCCTTATAACGGGTGATGTCAAAGTTTTCTCTTATTGTGACGGAAGATTGTTGTTCTTCTGTTACATTCTCCTTTCTCAAAATTCCATTCACATCGGTACTCAGCTCTTGACTGTGCACGTACGTTTCTATGCATTATCGATAGTCTTAAGACAGGCAACGACAAATGTCGAAGAGATATTTCCAAAAGTTCATACCGCCAACACACTCGTCGAGGGATCTCTGTATCATCTGTCTATTTATTACATTCACTTATTATATTTGTATATTTTTCTCAGGTTGTTGAAGATGGTTATGAATTCTTTGCTCGACGACAATTGGTTACACTATTTTCGGCGCCAAATTATTGTGGTGAATTTGATAATGCCGGTGGCATGATGACGGTTGACGACACACTTATGTGCTCATTCCAGGTGAGTGTGGGATACATCTTGTTATCAATTAATATAGTAACTTGTTTTTATTTCTCTAATTTTATTTATTATGTGTATCGTTGACAGATCTTAAAACCATCCGAAAAGAAAGCCAAGTATTTATATAGCGGAATGAATTCATCGAGACCGACAACACCGCAACGTAGTGCACCAATGATAGCATCGAATAAGAAAAAATAATATATCCATCCGCTTCCATTTCCTTGAAATGCATAAACCAACAACAACAACAGCAGCAACAACAATAATACCAATAACAGCAACAACAATAATACCAATAACAGCAACAGCAACAACAACAACACAGTTAAAATCAAAATCAGCAAAATTATATAAAAATCCTTCAAAATATAGAAGAAATATCGTCATTGTTGTCGTGGTTTGTTTTTGTCGTATATTCATAAATAAAAAATAAAAATACAAAAAAAAAAAAAAATTATAAAGAAAATATATAATAATAAATTTAAAATTATAATCGAAAGCAAAAAAAACGTTAGAGACAAAAATTTAAGTAAAAAAAAAAAACAACAAATGAAAGAAATAAACAAACTTTTTAACTGTTAAAATTAAAAATTAAAAAAAAAAAAAAAAAAAAAATCAAAATGCTTTTTGTTTTCCTTCCTTCTTTTTTTTTTTTTTTTCTTTGTTATTTTTGTTTGGTGTGCGAAGTGAATTTCATATGATTAAAATAAATATGAATACAAAATACAATTGATAGGAATCAAATACAAAAGGATTTTTACAAAAAAAAAAAGTTTCTTGGGAAAAAGAAAATTAAATAAAAATTAAAAAGACAGAAAAGAAAAAAGAGAAAGAGAAAAAAAAAAGAAAAAGAAGAAGGCAGATACAACAAAACATAAATATTGTACACTATAAATTATTATATATAAAAATATTGGACACACACACACACGCATACTGATACTATAAATTATATATGTTTTTATGCAATAGATTGAGATTGGGACATTTGTCAGTTCTTCTCGAGTGATCACACACAAATTGGAAACACATACTTAAATGGAAATTTCCATTGATTATGATGATGCATCTTATAAAATCCTTGAATGATTCTTATTTATCAAATAGCAAACATATTGTTAAGATTTTTTCACTTAAGAAGGATCAAAAGAAAAATTGTATGAATGCACCAAGTTATGAAATTACCCGAGAGATGCTAGGCAGGCAGATCAAATAAAGCAAGTTTAATATTTGAAAATAATCGAATCGAATGAGTTTTGTATATAAAATACATGTGCATAATACATAAACACAGAAATAATTTTCAAGAAAACTAAAAAAAAAAAAAAAAAAACAAGTTAAGTTTAAAGCAATGAAACCCATAAATTCATGAATTCTTTTTCATGAGATTTCAATTTGATAAAATTTTATTAGTTTTCAATCAATAAATAAGATTAGATCATATCATCGAAAATTATACGCTGTGCCACTGCCGCTCAACTAAGTGGGTTGAACTCGTCTTCAAATGTAAAATGGCAATAATGTCTATTCAATCATATTGCCGATTTTAATAAAATATATTTGTTTTTTAAAAAATACAAAATTGTTAGTGAGCCACAAAAGTTTGAAGTTTCTTTTAGGCATGTGCAATGATTACAATTGAAAGTACTTTTGAATTATCTACTCTGAAATGTCTACTTGAGTTGTGTACTAATTTGAAGTGATTATAAGTATATTGCGTTTGCTGTATGAAAGGTATTCAAATTCACTTCTTTAAGTACTAATTTCAAATGATTACTAATAATAGTATAATACTTATGTATTATGAGTAAAAATGTTGTTCTTGTTGCTCACGGATTTACCCAGACAACACCAGCTGTGCGAAGTGAAATACGTATTTCGAAAAAATAACCAAAATATTAACAACAAAATTAGTAAATCTGATTATGATCTTTGCATATGTCTACTCTCTTACCAACGTATAAATATCTGTGTCAAAATTATAATCGCATGAGAAAATAGCTAATAATTTTCATTGGATATGTTTAAGCAGGGTTTTTTCTTTTATCATCAGATATGAGAGTGTGATTTTAATAATGCATAAAGTTTCCATTTTTGCAATCAACTCGAAAATTCGATTTGGCATTGAATCAATTAACTTCATTAATTGCTGGTGTCTGAAGGAGTTCTAAGCTTCAAGAATGGCATCTTTCAGTGCATCTTTAGTAGAATATTGATTATTTCTTCCTTTATAAACCATGCGAATCAATGCTCTCCATACATTCTCCATTACATTCATGTCAGGCGTAAGTGAAGACCATTGAAGAAATGGAGCATTGTCATCATCGGTCATCAAATCAAGTTAAAGTCCTTCGCGATGCATGACAAGGTGCCATTATCTTGCTGGAAAACAGCATTTCCATTTGGACAACAACTTCTCCGAAAGTAC
Source organism: Amiota mariae (assembly GCA_035041805.1). Lineage (NCBI taxonomy): Eukaryota > Metazoa > Arthropoda > Insecta > Diptera > Drosophilidae > Amiota > Amiota mariae. The sequence goes on from JAWNKV010000294.1 coordinate 95,569, forward strand.
GTCAATGTACTCTTTTGAATTCTTTCTTTAATGCAGTTCTAGCTTTCCAAGAGCGCAAATTGCTAGCCAAACCATTAGGGATCCACCACTGGAATTTCTCTTTGAGAAATATTGTGGTTCCAGTCGTCGCAAATCTCGCCAATATCCATTGAAACCATTGGGTGTATAAATTTTCCTATTCTTTTCATCAGACAAAATTACCTTGCAATTAAAGATGCTAACAAGAAAATACCTGATTCCAAGTATGTGCCATGTTACTGCGGCTAAACTTTTTTCTGGTTTCCTTATGAAAACTGGTGAGTCGGGGTGCTACCTTCATCTTTGAGTACAGAATATTGCCCGAGGACATTAATGCGCGAAAAATTGTTGACCGAGATGCATCCAAGATGTCTACCCACCCTTATATAATTTTCGGGACAAACGTTCTTCATAATATTTATGTCCAGGGTAATTTCACATTTTGGCAGAACGTTGGGAATTGGAAGCAGTTCTGATAAATAGTCTTATATCTGCATTGAGCACGTCCTTTCATAAAATTACCATTCAGTTGAGCTAAAATAAATGGGCATTTTTGAGAAATTTATATTTTTTTTAAAATGAATTGTACATTGGTTAGAGACTGCAAATTTATGTATGTATTTAATTATCAATTGATTATTCTACACAGAAAAATGTATTAAATTGAAATTAGTACATTGGTTGAAGAGATATTGCCGTTTTAATTTTAAGATATGTTGAACCTATTCAGTTGAGCGGCATTGTATCTTATGTGATGAAGTAGGGGATTTTAAGACATGAAGACAATGGAAACTATTTTTATTAAATGTTAATAGATCAATAGATTCGTAAGCGTAAAGTGGTTCTAACATTTACTCAGATCAGCTTAGCTCAGTTCGCATAAATATAAACTGACAAAGAGATTTGACTTGAATTGATTCTCTTTGTTACACTGATCCACTGATTTTATGTTAGGGTCACGGATGCATGTTGCCACATTAAAGTGATTAAAATGAAATGTATCTATCAATTGTTTATGTTCTCCAATTGCTCATATCTAAGTATCAAATACTGGTTTCTATTGGTTGTTATTAAATACAAAATACAATTCAGTATGGAAAGAATTTAAGACTTATTTAGTTAGGTTTTGATTGTTTAATTGACGATTTCTACCATGCGTTCGAGTCTTGAGGGAGTTTCTGACCTGCAGATAATCGAATATTAACACATTTTTCTATTACTTACAGGGTTTAGATTATAGTTACTTATAATATATAATCTAATTTAAATTTTAAGAGTGCTAGCTGCACTGTCTGTCTTATAAAAATGATTAAATTAAATTACTAAGGTTACAGGATTTGATGAAGTAGGATATTTTGTGGATATTATCGAAAAATGAAAATTGGATTAATGTGGACGGTAGATTGTTTCCGAAGAATTGTGTTCTAGTACTGTCAAGTTTTGTGCAATCATCTGAAAGATGTTTGATTGACAAAGTATTACCACAGAATGGGCAAGGAGTATAGATTTTACCATCGAGGAGATGTTGGTGTGTATGTTGACTGTGTCCCGTTCTCAATTGGACAAAAGTTGAACAAATTATTGATTATCGCAAGAGTCAGGGAAATGGATGGGAGTTTTGGAAGGGTTATTTTTTTTATTATATTGATATCTTTAAACAATATAAAATATATAGATTTATATTTTTTAATTTTTATTTATTGCTTTTATCTTAACTTTCATGCCTTTAACCTACTACTGTTGTGTGTCCATTGAGCCATTGATGTTTATGTATTAATTGTGTGTCGTTCTGTGTGTCTAATGCCTATTTAAAAAGTTAAGGGCATTTATCATTTTCAATTTCAATAACTACTACTACTATAAAGAAAAAATTATTATTATTCAAAAGTTTATATAAGAAAAAAAAAAAAAAAAAAAATAATTGAAAAACAAAAACAATTAATAAAATTAATTTAAAAAACAAAAATGTTAAAGCATTTTCTCTCATGAATTTTCCTATGTATCTACTTATAAAATAAATAAATTGGTATTAGATTTTGTTTTGTTTTCTTTTTTAATGAAAATATATTCATTTTTATTTCTATAAAATGAATTGCATATTTAAATAAATTATTACAATAATAATATTATAGTAGTATATAAGAACTGAGTCGCTTGAGCTTTGGATTTTTGGTTATAATTTTAAAATTTAAAATTTAAATAATTTATATAATAACAAAAAAATTAAAGAAAATATGTATGATGAATAAAATTCAAAATTAGATGAATTGATCAGGATGAAAATGGAATTAAATGATTAAAATTCATTTAAAAAAAAAATATATATATAAAATATAGAAAAATAATTAAATGAAATATATAAAAAGAAAAGAAAATATGAAATTGTTGAAATGACTGAAAGAGTGTTAGTAAACTAACAAAAGGATTTTGGTTGAAAATGGGCTAAAATTGGTATGTAATTGGTTAAATGAATGAATAAATGAATGAGTAAATTAAATTTAAAATCTAAAATATATTGAGCACCCAATTGAGAGAAATAGAAATATGGAATATACAGCGAGATATGCAATGAATTTATATATACATATACATACATTATATATATATTAGAAAAAATTTATTAAAAAGAAAGAATGTTACAAATGGATGAGAGAAAGAGAGAGAGAGAGAGAAGGGAGAGAGAGAAAAGAGAAGTTTTATTTAATTTTAAAATTTAAAAAAAATTAAAGAAGACACATGCAAGGAATATTAACAATAATAATAAAATCATATACCTTATATAGAAAGATAGATAAACGAATGCAAACCATATAATAATAAAAATAACTTAAAATTCGGTTCACCGAGGCTTACATATAGTAGTACTATGTACCTTTCACCACCAAAATTTTGATAAATTTGAACATTTCGTGTTAAAATGAATTTGTAGTTTCTTTGGAATATCTTAAGAAATGCAAAATTTCATTAATGAAAATAGATGTATTGTATATCAATTCCTTTAACTCCGTTTGTAGCGTAGGGCCAATCTTTCTTTTGGTTTCAGTAATCGGGTTGCTTCAGAAAGATAGGAGATTAGTCTAGATTTCCTAGTATTGTGATTGCATGGTGCAGTTTCTGACCATTCGGACCTGCGTGTTTTCATGTTTATATAGCGAGTCGCTTGCTCCACTTCAGACGCCCGTTGTAGCTGCTAGTAACCTGTGGTAAAACCCTACTTTCTGCCGTATGTAGAAAATAAATGCATTGCTTTTAGATTCGATGCTCATATTCAACCTTACTGACAAGATAACAATTCTCGAGATGGAGATATATCATAGCTACGTAAATAAATGTACAATCTTTCAAATTTTTGTGGAATATGTTCTGAAAAAATTTCCATGGGAAAATGATTTCAATTGAATTTAAAATTGGAAAAAAAACAATAGAAATCTTCATAGCGGATACTTCCTCCAGTAAACGAAGAACATACATATGTATTATATATGGTATATCAAAAAAGTAAAGTACGACAACAACAAAATTTATCTGACTGACCAAATTTCAGCTTGATAACTTGAAAACTAAGATAATGAGACTTGATTCTCCCCATGTTGAACATCAAGGCATAAGCATAAGGTAATTAAACATTTTATAATATTGTGAAAGTTATAATAAGTAGTTAAAATAATATTAATGGATCTTATGGGTACATAGAGAATTGTATTATCAGAGCTATTATTACATCTAGTAATCGAGGAAATACATTGTCTGTCAGCATAGGCCAAAAAAAAATTGTCATGTATCTGTATCAAGAAATGTTCTCATTGTCACAATGATTATGGTGTTTATAAGTAGTTTATGAGGACTTCGATGAATAATTCTACACTATACCTAGATTGGGTGAAAGATACATATGTATATAGAAAAATTACTTATATAACAATAATAATAAATGAACAAAAAAAAAAAAAAAATACAAAGTAACTTCGGTTTAACTGAAGTTTAAATATTCTTCACACAAAAAAATATTATAATATTGTAATTTAATCTCATAAATTTGTATGATGATTATTTTTATATATTGTACTCGTATATTGTAGTATAATTGAAAATAAATTTTCATTCAGATTTAATGTTTATTAGAAATTGTAAGCAAGTTTTCCAAGTTTCCTATTTGAGTATATAAAGAGGTTACGTCGGTTTAACTATTGTATATGTATTTTGATTATTTTTACACCATAATTCTTATAAAAATCATCATTAGTTTTGATCAATAAGTTGACGATTAATGAAGATGACTTAACAAGGTCTGACTTCATAAGGATATGTATGCAAATTCAATGACATTCATCCATCTCCAATGCCATATAGTTTTTATTCTATTTCTTTAAATAATGAGTGATCCATTAAAGTTTCTTGTCAGACATCAGACATATAATTGTCTTGAGTCAGTGCTATTAATCTGTGTAATTTTTGTTGCGTTATTATAACTATAGAATTCTGTTTTTTGTCAAAATTTACAACTTAATAATTTAAAAAAATAATGGTTCAGAATAATTAAACGTCGTTTATTCCAATAAATAGATCAGTTTTTGTTTTAGTTTTATCAGGCTGAGTATTTTAGTTCTGTTATGCATAATATATTGAACTGAAACAAACACCATAATAAATCGATTATTTACTAAAAGTGTGAAGGATATGACTAACATTTCATTGATCTGAAAATGTTAGAAATAATATATATAAACAATATATTCTATTTTTTTCCTATTAAACAAACAAATAGCATTTAAGAGGTTTTTAACTTAAAATTATTGAATTGAAATTTATATTTATGATTATTATGAATATAATTTTGTTTTTTTTTTTGTTTTTGAATTTAAATAAATAATGAATTTAATAATACTTTTTATTTATAAAAAAAAAAAAAAATATATATTATCAATTTATGCATTTAAAAATTTGAGTTTTGCACACCACAATTAATGAATTAGTTAATTAATATTAATAACAACTTCTTTCTTTCTTTTCTCTCTTTTAATCTCAGTGTTAATACAGGGGGCTGTTGAATAAAAATGCAACAAAATTGTAAACAATATAGATGAATATTTTTATTTTATTTACAAAACTATAATTAATTATGCATAAACTAAAGAATGAGTGCTTGATGCTGGGACGACTCTACTGCGACTTCTGGACGACTCTATGATGACTATAAACCGACTTTATGATGTCTCTATGATGAATCTATAATGAATCTATGATGACTTTATGACGACTCTAAATGACTCTAGAATGACTTTATGACGATTCTATGATGACTCTTTGATGAATCTATGATAATTCTATAATGATTATAAGACGACTCTATGACGACTTTATGATGACTCTTAGACAACGCTATAATGATTGTAAGACAACTCTATGATGATTGTAAGACGACTCTACAAGACTACTCTATGCATGACGCAACTTAAACTTAAAATCATTCAAAAAGATAATAAAATTTATAAACTAAACTCTAGTTGGTATAATTTTTTGATTTCTACCATACAATAAATGAATTAAAGATCTGATGTTGCACTTTTTTCAGCACCTACTATCTACAATATACAAAATTGTTATATAATAAATAATTTTATATTTTCTTTTTAAAACTGTTTCAATGTAGAATTATTTATTATAAACAAAAAAAAAAAAAAAAAAAAAAAATACGAATTTTTAATGTTTTAAATTTAAAAAAAAAAAAAATGAAACACCAATCTATGCATAAAATAATAATTATAAAATTAAAAAAAAAAAAATAAAAATAAAAATTGCAAACACAAAATTAACAAAAAAAAAAAAAAATTGAATTTTTTCATTAAACTTTTTCTTTAGATTAGTAGTGCCTCTCCTCCCCTCATATAAAAGAATAATTGAAAAAAAAGATATATTATTTATTCAATAAAAGAAATAAAAGTATATTTAATTAATTAAAAACTACAAACTATTTATATATATGTATGTTAAAAAATATATTAGAAACATGAGTTAAATTAAAAAAAAAAAACAAAAAAAATAAAAGAAAGTATATATACAAAAAATGGAAAACTATTCAAATTCAGAAAAAAAATATATATATATAATATTAAACTTACGCGCAGAGAACACAAAATACAAAAAAAAACAACATTGCTAAATAAAATATATATATTTTAAACAAAATTACAATACAATAAATTTTTAACCTAATTAAAAATTAAAATAAATTAACAAATATCCAATTATTTCTATATTGAATTTTGATCTTGATATTGTTTTGTGTGTGAGATTTATATATAAATATATATAACAAAAATGGAAATCATTATATGGGTAATACAAACTAATACTAAAACATAACAAAAACAAAACAAAACAAAACAAAGTAAAATACTTATATATACATATACAAAATAAATATTATATATATATATACATATGGTAAATACATATTTGTGTAACAAAAAAAGAATATATTTATTAAAAATCAAATATTAATAAAAATAATTATCAAAAAAAAAAAAAAAAAAAAAAGAAAAGACCATATATTTTATTACTTTACGACAATGGCGACTTAGCCGCTATACAGTGGTCAGAATTGCCTGTTTTTTTTTTGGAATAAATTGGAAAAATACAATTATGCTCTCGAAACTTATTGTAGCATATTTGTTAGTCATATTATCTATCATAAAGGTGTCGAAATTCCCATGTGAGGTATACTGATGGTTTTAACACTGACACTGGCGTGGAAGCTACAGTCTTTGGGGGATGCCATAGGAAACACATATTCAGGCAAAAATAGATTAGAGAAGAGTTAGATGTTCTACTGCTAATAAGTATAAACTCATTCACTCAGATAGCAAAGCTACCTCTCAGCGCTTTTGAGTTCAAATTGAAAATTGTTTGCGACTGTCTAGTTTTACTTAAGAGATTAGCTTCGAATAACTATGTCAATCTTATTTGGATACCTCAACATAGTGGGTATCATGGATATGAACTCATCAGAAAAGTACTGCTAACGTCCTCATTGCACCACAACCATTCTACCACGCTGTCATGGAGTTTTACAAGGGCTAAACTTGAAAAGTGGCTTGTTGATAAATTGCATCAATATTGGGTTAATACAGAAAATATTAGAGAAGCAAAAACCTTCATGCCAACCAGATTTCGCAAAAAGGGACTAACACGAAATGGTATACGGTTTGCCTCGGGTTTCTTATTTGGTCATTGCAGAGTGTTAAAACATCTACGATCAATGTACTCGTAGACTATGTAATGAAGAGAAAGAGACAGCAGAGCATGTGCTATGCCATTGTGAGGGTCTAACCTGAACCAGACTCCGCTATCTGGCTTTCCAGTACTTGGAACCAAATGAAATTCCAGGTTTGCCCTCGAAGAAGGTTCTGGAATTCTTGATAAATACCGGAGGAACTGTAACTACGAGGGTTATCACAATAGACCTACTGGTGGCCGCAGTGACATGGTATATTTAGATTCTGCGCTGAAGTTTAATATAATGTAAATATAATTTTTCTATAAATATAATAAAATCGTAAACAAAATCGAATTACTGAAAGAAAAGAAGCTTTATTGTGAATAACATATACTGGGGTGTGATAGAAAAAACAGAGATTTTTGGTGTCGGGTGTTTTCAATTTCGTCAAAAAAAAAAAAAAAAAAGAAACGTAGGTGTGATAGAAATCGCGACGATTTCATTTTTCGAACAATGATGTTCGAACGAACTGCTGATTAAATACTGGTTTTTTTAGGGCCACCTGAAACGTATCGAATTTGTGGCTACACTTATCGTTTATTTTTCTTTGGATCCTCTTGCTAGTATTTACACTAAGCCACTGATGCCAAGCAAATATTTTGACATTGCTCACTCCCTTTCACATTTCTCACTCTACAAAAACCAATCAAAAACAAAAACACTTCATTTCTCAACAAACAAAAATCGTCTATAGTCCTCTGCGTTAACACATTCCAAACATGCCAACTTTTACCAATGAGATTATTAAAACTTCTCATTAAACGTATCACTTTATACGCATGTTTTAAACAAAATTAAAACATCACAGCTTCATTACCAAAAAATACAGTTTATTTTGACATATAAATTAATTGAATTAAAGTCAAATTGGTATCTTCGGAAATGTTAAAATTTTTATGCAAGCAGGTTGGCATATTCAGCATTGTTTGGTTTTGCTTATTTCGTCTATTTTACTTCAATGGAAAAGTGATTTGAATAAAATGCAAGTTTATTACTTAAAAACACTAAAATGTTGAATTCTTTAAATGGTATTTAGCGAGAAAAACAATAAACTATAATTCTTGGTACTTTTTTTCCTTTAATAATTTAATATAAGAGAGAATTTAACCAAATCGCCTGTAAAAAATTAGGCGATTTGAAAAACGTCAGTAGCGGTTTCCATCACAAAGTGGAATGGGATGGGGGTTAAATTGAGACGAAAGCGGTTTCCATCACACACCAGATAGCGTTTATTTAATCAAAATCGACCTACAGAAATGGTCGAAATTGGTGGATGAATTTAAGACCCATGAGACCCTATCTTATTTTTTTTTTTATTACATGACTACGTCTTTAAATTTGCTTCTATAGTGTAGTGGATGGTAATTAAAAAACTTCTGATAAGAAAATATGGGCGATACAAAATGTAATTTCATCACTCGATTGCTAAAGTATCAAAGAATTGGTTACGATGAAAGAGGACCCATCGCGCCAATTACGTATGTACGTTGCTTAGTCCTTTACTTCTGTTGGGGTGGACTTATTAAGTGGCATTCTGTTGTACTTGGTGCGGCTACGTCCTCTGCAATATACTATATTTGATTACTGTAAAGTGGCTTTCTCCGGTGTATGCTAAGTTAAGTCTAAGCATTCAGTGGTACTTGATACGTATATATTTTATTTTTATTTATACGTATAATTAGGGACGGTACGAAACCTCCGATATATCGATACTCTTCTTTTTTCGATACGATCGATACCGATATTTATATCATCTCGATACTGAATAGCGATATATTGGTATCGATACTTTTCTCGATGATATCGAAAAAAATCGATTCTTTTTTTGTCGACACCATTCGATATATGGAAAATACCAATTATTTTTAAGGTGCTGACTTACAATAATAGAAATATGATATTTGTCATACATATACAGTGAAAAAATATAATGAAGTGTGTGAACAGCAGTTGGCTCAAAAAAAAAATATGTTATGTAAATATGACCAAATATTACATATGTTCACAACAAACGCAGCTTGTAAGTTGAAGTGCTTATTGCAGACTAATTTTATTTCAAAAGAATATTTCCAAACTGAGTTAAAGAAGATTAACAAATTACTCTATGTATAAAGAACCGCATAATTATGCTGTTATTAGACTTATGTACAAACTATCGTATGACTATGCAATTATCATTTAGGTAAATTCAAGAAAATAACATCGCAAAGGCTACTCTACTTGATCCACGTTTCAAGCATATTCATTTTACTGATCCAATAGCGTCTGCATCATCAATATAGGTTGAGATCTATTATCGAAACTTGCTCCTCATCATGCGAATCCGATGAAGAGTTAGTCAATAATCAAACTGAACCCATCTACGATTCTTGGGGAACCCATAAAGAATTGGCCCACAGTAGTAAGAAGAAGAAGGCGAATTTCGATGAAAAAACTTCCGACGAGTTAGCAGTTTACCTTAGGAATCCAGTTACGCCTCTCTTAAATTCAAATCCTCTCGAAGTTTGGGAATAAATGAAATCTATTTTCCCAAACCGTTACGAAGTAGCACTCAAAATGCTTGTCGCCATGGCTACTTCGGTTCCATACGAACGCCTGTTTTCTAAAGCGGGGGCAACATATTCACAAGCCAGGAATAAGTTTTCTGTAAAAAAATTACAAAAACTGATATTCATGGGGAGTGTTCCGGAAGAAGAGTTCTTTTCTAAATAAAAATACTTACTTTTTAAATTAAGTTTAAACAAAAAATATGCTGATATGAATATGTTCATTACTTACTTAATTTAAAGTTATTTTTTACTTTATTATCCTTTGCACTAAAAAAATAACTTATTCAAATTTTCCAAATATAGGAGGTACTGTCGATATCGATATTTTCTACCGATATATATCGGTGTATCGATATTTTTTTCCAATACAGCCATCAGGAAATATCGAATATCGATATGTTACACCTAATATCGTGTCGAAGGAAATATCGATACTTTGAGGTATCGTACCGTCCCTACGTATAATACGTTGTACTAGTATTGCCGTCCTGGCATCACAAAACCAATTCCCTGCTGATAACTGATTTTTTGTACTATTTCTCTGTTTCCGGCCAGCATAGCCATCCAGTGATACCCATAGTACACCATATGACAGAATGTAACGGTACCGGAAATGTAAAAGAATGAATACGCAGTGCAGGTGCCTGGCTTTGATTTGAGCTCATGTCGTAATACCGCTAAGCGCAGACAAATTGCAACTACATCATCAGGGAAGGTATTATCATGATCATCAAGTTGCATAGCCGGTGGAGTGCCCATATAGCGAAACATCAATAGTTTTACTTATTATTACAGAGTTACTAATTGACATTTCCAAGATAAATTTCCATATCAAAGACCAAAAGTTTCTGTTTAGTAAACATCACAGTCAATGGCGTTATCAAATTCATTCTCTCGGGTGTGTGCACATCCATCCGGGCACAGCGTTATCAAAAATTAATCTCTGTGTGTTACGATGGCTTTTAAAGTATTCTAAAAACATCATTAAGATTATACCCGAATACGAGCCAAATCGCCAAATTACATCAATCATGATGGTCAGAGACTTTATATCTCGCAAGACCGCTTGTTGCCCGACTTCATGCTTAGCAAGTTTAATTTGTCTCCAAAAACGCTATGCAAATCATTTATTGATTTAACGTTTACCTGTATGCCATTTGCTTCATACCTTTCGTATCACAGATCTATCATAATAAAGTTATAAGTATCTACATATAAAGTAATTATTTCTTTGCTTGATTTGTTTCCTAAACCCGACAAGAGGAAAATGTTGCCATTACAAATAAAACATGGAAATCCGAAGGACTTCTTGATATTCAAAACTGATTAAATTTTTTTATTAAATATAAAAGAATTTCATAAAATACATTTATTTTTATCAATTTCGTACCATTAAAATAAAAAATGTTTCTTTTCTTCAAGCTTATTTTCATCATAAAACACATAGGAATGGTTATAGTCTTCTATTTCAATTGCTGGTAACATCAAAAGTCCAACAGCATCCTCTAAAGAGTTTGGCTCTTTTTAAAATGGTTCTTTTTTAAGCATATGCTGAAAAGATTGAGATCTAAAGAAACCAAGGCGCTGTGGCACATATCTGTCATGTTGTTCAACTGTTTCGTATACATACAATATATTATGTGTATCAGAAGCATTTTACAATAATATTTCTGCATAAGTTTCTGATATTTCCATTTCCAGAGGCCTGCATTTTACTTTAGCTTCCAATACCTTTTCATAACTTGAATATACCATTTATGTATATTGCAATTATTTTAAATTTTTACCACTATTCAGGAGGCATTGATTAATACATGCATGTGCATGTAGCACATGTTTAATATTTGAATATCAACTTCTTTCACATTATAGAAACGTAATACGTTCACTTTAAATGAGTACAAAAAAATTATGAATTCATTTCAGAGCGAATAATTCATATGACATTTTGAATGCATTCATTGTAATACAAAATTATTAAAGAAATTTTTTAATACAATAAAATATTGTTAAAAATGAAAAATAAAAAAAAAAATACAAGAAGTGTTTAAAGTGTGAAGAGTCTCCAGGGTCATGTTTTGATGTTTGATGTTCATCTACACACCAGCGTAAATGGTGACATTTTACAACACTGCACATGTTAAATTATGAATGAAATATTTAATTATGAAAAAGAAAAAAGAAATAAAATACTTAGTCACTTAAGATTGTCGTTTATCAATCATTGGTTTCATAAATTGTATAATGTCCAAAAATACACACATACACACTCACAAAATATAACGTTGCAACTGCAAGATTATTAAAGAAACATTTTGATCCAATAAAACATAGTTAGAAATAAAACAAAAAAAAAAAAAATTTAAATTATGAAGACTCCCCTGGGTCATGTTGACTCTGAGGCTTTCAATTATCAATCAGGTCTTATACACCTACACACACTCATAAGGTACAACGCTGAAAATCATCTATAAGGAGTATGAAATTTGTCATAAAATCTTAAATTATTTAATCAAATTTTTACATTAAACAGAAAAAACAAGTAATAAAACTTATTAGTACCCAAAACAAATGGGAAAATCACCAATTGTGTAACAAATCGTAACTACAAAAAAGGCCAAAAAGGTCAAAAAAATTGGATTACGGATGGAAATAAGTGTTGCCACAAACGGAAACGTCAGGATCCCATTAACTTTCGTATAGGTGTAATATGTAATTATGAATAAAAATATTATAACATAAATATTTGACCTCAATAAAAGGAAATTAAAAAAAAAAAAAAATATATATCCGAATTTTTAATTATTAAATGTAAATAAAAGAAAAATTTGTCCGATATTTTTTTGGAAATATTAAGTCAAAGATTATAAAAAAAATAAATAATAAATATATTTCTCAGCTCGTCCATCGGTTAATTTGCAATACAGTTGAATTGGATTAAGGATGGAAAAAATTGTTGCCAGAGAAGGACGTGTCAGGATTCCGTTTAATTTCCTACGTGTAATATGTAATTATGAATAAATAAAAATATTATAACAAATATTTGACCTCAATAAAATTAAAAAAAAAAAAAAATCCGAATTTTTAATTATTAAATGTAAATAAAAGAAAAATTTGTCCGATATATTTTTGGAAATATTAAGTCAAAGATCATAAGAAAATAAATAATAAATATATTTCTCAGCTCGTCCATCGGTTAATTTGCAATACGGTTGAATTGGATTAAGGATGGAAAAAATTGTTGCCAGAGAAGGACGTGTCAGGATTCCGTTTAATTTCCTACGTGTAATATGTAATTATGAATAAATAAAAATATTATAACAAATATTTGACCTCAATAAAATTAAAAAAAAAAAAAAAAATCCGAATCTTTAAATATTAAATGTAAATAAAAGAAAAATTTGTCCGATATATTTTTGGAAATATGAAGTCAAAGACCATAAGAAAATAAATAATAAATATATTTCTCAGCTCGTCCATCGGTTAATTTGCAATACAGTTGAATTGGATTAAGGATGGAAAAAATTGTTGCCAGAGAAGGACGTGTCAGGATTCCGTTTAATTTCCTACGTGTAATATGTAATTATGAATAAATAAAAATATTATAACAAATATTTGACCTCAATAAAATTAAAAAAAAAAAAAAAATCCGAATCTTGAAATATTAAATGTAAATAAAAGAAAAATTTATCCGATATATTTTTGGAAATATGAAGTCAAAGACCATAAGAAAATAAATAATAAATATATTTCTCAGCTCGTCCATCGGTTAATTTGCAATACAGTTGAATTGGATTAAGGATGGAAAAAATTGTTGCCAGAGAAGGACGTGTCAGGATTCCGTTTAATTTCCTACGTGTAATATGTAATTATGAATAAATAAAAATATTATAACAAATATTTGACCTCAATAAAATTAAAAAAAAAAAAAAATCCGAATTTTTAATTATTAAATGTAAATAAAAGAAAAATTTGTCCGATATATTTTTGGAAATATGAAGTCAAAGACCATAAGAAAATAAATAATAAATATATTTCTCAGCTCGTCCATCGGTTAATTTGCAATACAGTTGAATTGGATTAAGGATGGAAAAAATTGTTGCCAGAGAAGGACGTGTCAGGATTCCGTTTAATTTCCTACGTGTAATATGTAATTATGAATAAATAAAAATATTATAACAAATATTTGACCTCAATAAAATTAAAAAAAAAAAAGTCCGAATTTTTAATTATTAAATGTAAATAAAAGAAAAATTTGTCGGATATATTTTTGGAAATATTAAGTCAAAGATCATAAGAAAATAAATAATAAACAGATTTCTCGGCTCATCCTTCGGTTAGTTTGCAATACAGTTGAATTGGAAAAATTGTTGCCAGAGAAGGACGTGTCAGGATTCCGTTTAATTTCCTACGTGTAATATGTAATGAATAAATAAAAATTCTATAATATAAAAATGCATCAAAAATCTCAATAAAAGAAATTAAAAAAAAAAAACTATTAAATAATTAATGCAAATAAAAGAACATTTTCCAAATATTTTTTTAAAAATATTAACTCAAAGATCGAAAGAAAATATATATATTTCTCAGCTCATCCTTCGGTTAGTTTGCAATACAGTTGAATTGGATTAAGAATGGAAATAATTGTTGCCAGAAATCAAGATTATAAATGTCAAAAAAAAAAAAAAAATTTGTCCAATATTTTTTTTTGTAAATATTAACTTAAAGATCGAAAGAAAAAAAAAAACAATATATTTATAATTTCTAGATCGTCCATCGAATCCTTTAAGTTAAAGAATAAAAAAAGGTTAAAAACAAAAACTGACCAATTTTTAACTTATCGAAACATTTTTAATATAAAGCCAATAAATGAATTTATTTATTGTGCGAATTAACGACTGCCTTAATAAAACGACTGAGTTGAGAAAAAAAATTTTTGTTTTCAATAATTTACAAAATAATATGTTACGATGGCATAAATCAGGCAACAAAAAAAAAAAAAAAATCAATAACATTGTAAATAAATAAATAAATTTTTAAGATTATGATCACCACAGAACAGAAAAATTAAAATAAATAAATAAAATTTCAAAGAAACATATTAATATGAGAGAGAGAAATGCAACTTTCATGACTTGGACCCAAATATTAAGGCAAATGTTGATCTCATCCACTATTCAAAATGTTATATAGAATGTGAAGACATTTAAAAAGACTATAACTGAAGAAAAATTGTCTACTTAACGTGGCTCGTAAGGGAAAACGCTTAAATTTTACACGAGCGCACATGACGTGGAATTCTGATTGGCGCAACGTTGTATTTTTCTAATGAAATATGAAAGGTTCAGACGAATAACCTAAGCAAAGAGGAATACAAGTTGGATTGCTTTTATAATCCGTGATAGGGGAAGGGTGGTTGGCGTGGGTGGGTGAAGGGTGTGATGGTATGAGGAGTCATTTCCTATTACATGTGTGGTACATGTGAGTTACATTTTTTGACATCAAATATGAATGCTTAATATTTCAAGCCAAGGGCAGTTGGCGAAAATTAACAATTTCAATAGAGGTTTCAACTTCTTTATTCTAATAACAGAACTTACCTATTAATTGAAACGGTTACGTTCTGCTCAAGTCGATTAACGAGTTCCAGGCTTTTGGAATATGATAAATCTATCAATGTTTAGATCAGCAAAACCTCAAGGTTTAAGAAGTTATGGCAAACTATTATGGTATCAACTGAAAATATTTGAAACTACTCACCCATTTAACATTCCATATGGTTTCAATATCGGAATTATATATAATATAAAAATAATACCTACATAACTGCATACTTATATAAGTAAAAGTACATATATTTCGAAATGAATAATAAATGTGATTTTAATTTTTGTTTAATTTTTTTTTTTTTGTTTTCCTTTATTAGTTTTTATTAATTATTTATTATTGTTAGAATTTTTTGTTTTATTTGAATAATTCTGCTGTTATCTTGCCATATATACGTCTATATATATCTACATAAATGTGTGTACATATTTAACATTAAATGTATTTGTATTATAGAAATGGCAAATGTTAATAATAATAAAAATAGTAATACATAGAAAAAAAAATAATGTTTTTTTTTTTTTGTTTTTTTTATTTTTGTAAATTTGTAAGTTAAAATAGCAGCAGTTTTCATTAGTTCTGACATTTTTGGAAGGAAGGGGATTCTAGGATTTTAAAACTTCAAAATATGTTAATATATTTTCCTTTCTATAAAATTTGTATTTTATTCATTCAACTTTGTTTTTTTTATTAAAATACTGATTCAATTGAATTCTTTTTAATATTTGTTTAATCAAAACTATTGCCATTGCTTTTCTTGATCTTTATAGATCCGATTCTATATTATTACAATAGATTGACACTGATCAGATTCTGGTTTTTTTTTTAAAACAATTTTATACATTTGAATATCTTTTTGTTTTGTTTAAAAACTATTTCCATACGACGGAAGCCAAATTGAAAGCTTATATATATATAAATAATAATAATGTGGTTATAATAATAAAAAAAAAAAAAATTATACATACTTTATATGTTTTAGATTTAGTTCTTCTATATACAATATTCGGCTTTGCCGAAGCTATTATACATAATAGTATGCAATAACACGAAGCTTATCTTTTGTGTTTTATTTTTATATTTTATATTTTAGATTACAGATTATTTGCAATTTTTTACTGGCATTTTTTTAAAAAATGTTTATTTATTTATTTATTTATTATGTATATAAAATAAGTTTTATTTTGTTTATTTTTTAAAAAACCCTCCAAACTTGGACTTGCAATCTGCTTTTCTTTAAAAGATTTAGGAAGCATTAAGAATAAAAAAATTAGAGCAGAACAATTTGTTTTAATATTAACAGTATTGACTACTGATAGATGATAAGATAGAAAATACTCGAAGAGATACCACTCTTGTGATATTCCTGTTCCTGGTCCTGTTGAGATGCAATGCAAGATTTCCCCTAAGAGACCAGCATCATATAATAAATATCATAATTATCTCATATCATCATATCATATCATATCACATCATTATATTAGAAGGATCCTCATCCAGGAGGATGAGGAGTCTCGCATCTTCAGATGGACTCTCGGATCTAACATTGGATATTAAATAACATGTTTGTATACGTATATGTATTTTTTTTTTTTTTTCATTTTATTTCTAATGTTTCATGTTCATTGTTTGAGGGGTATAACTTAATCGATGAAACCGAAGTTTTTCCCATTTTTTTTTTTAATGAATTTATATGAAATTGAAAGTTTTTTTTTTCAATAATATTATTAAACTTTCTAATTTTGGCAATCCTACAACAATTAACTCCTTTAAATTTTGAAACAATAATAATTTTTTTTTATTCAAATAAATTTAATGTATAAAAAAAAAAAAAATATTGCACTTATTTAATTAATTAATTATTTATTGATTATTTCAATTTATTAAATAAATTTGAATGTTTTGAATTAAATAAACAAAAATAATCTTAGAAATAAATTAACTTTTGGCACATATTAAATAAATAAATGGACTCATCGTAATATCCTTATCATCATCACCATTTGTTTTACAAAATTTCATAACAAATTTTATATATTTTTTTTTTTTTAGTATAATATATTTATTTATTGCAAATAATTGATAATTTCAATTGAATGAAAAAAAAAAAGTTATAAAATATTGAACAAACTCAACAGACACATGGGCAAAGCGAGCTTTTGGCCTAAGGGGGAGTGGGCAAATCAGCAATTTCCCATAGTAGATTAAAAACTCAACACTTAACAGTACTAAGTTTGCAAATTAGTTTGATCTAATGCTAATGAAATGCGGGAACCGCCATCTACTCTTGGCCATTTTTATTATGCTATATGACAATTTACAACTGGAAGTTACTTTCCCCCTTTCTGTTAAGTGAACTAAATATACATATGTATTGTACGTATATCTATGTATGTCTATATATATCTATATATTCATCAATTTATCATATATTCTAATAGTACAACTTAAAAAATAATAAGTTTTACTGTGAGAACAATGAATGAGATCTTTATGAAAGCATGTGATATAAATAAAAATTTTAAATATTTTTACCATAATAATAATAGTAATATTAACAGAAAACTTCAATTTAAGTAATTTAATTTATTCAACAGTCGATCCTCTTAAAAACATTAGTAATCGGCAGCATACAATTTGCCAAATATGGGACGCCTGTAACAAGAACACATCCATAGAAATATTTTGGATACATAGTATGCACCTGGAGAAACCTTTCTCAGAGTTGCAAACCCTCATCATTCCTTGTTCTTTCGTTTCCAAACCCAATTTAGTAAGTAGATAAGATATTCTGCTTCTTAAAAAAATTGTAACCTCAATGATTTAATATAACCTGATTAAATCAAGATGGTTTTCTATATAAAACTGCAACATCATATTTAAGTTTAAGAGAAATAAATTCCATTTATGTGATTCTATTACTTAAATTTAAGTTGAAAGAATCTATTCAAAATATCAATATGAAATCTTCACAACTATTTCATTTCCCAATGTACCAACAGATATTTTTAAAAAAATATCAATGGTTTTTCCATATATAATTTTGGGAATAAACTCGTATTCTTTTATAACGAAGTTATTGAAACCAGAAAACCATTTTGTTAAAGGGTAGTCTTTGCTAAAAGGATTATGTGTCCAGCATCTATAACGAAGTCGTTGTGATCTCATTCAATCATTTCGCTATTCTTTTAATTATTTCTAAAGTGATATAATTAATTTGAATGATCTTCATTGATGCGACTATAAGAGGTCTGTAGGAATGCATTTAAATTTTCCACAACAGTATGTACCCATGAATGTGTACTTATCACATTTAATGAACTCTTTGAAGCGTTTGAAGGTCTCGCAAGACCCTTGGTTTGCCCAAAAGCGGCAGTCGTTCAACCCATAACATTGCTTTATTTCTATATCCGCCAACTAATAACCCCTCACAATTTATTTAGAATATTGTAATGACAAATAAATAGGAGTGATCAATATAATGCGAGTATCTAGAATGACGTTACAAATATTTGATTAAAGAAAACAGTGTGGGAAATATAAAATTAAAAAAAAAAAAAAAACAAGAAATGTTTAAAATTTAGAATTTCCTGCGTCATGTTGGCTCAGAGACTTTCAACCATCCATCAGTAGTTACTTAAATTGGATGATATTCAACCACTACCTACGTATGATCGCAACTTTACAAATGTACAACTATGAAAGGAATATTTGATCCATTAAAAACAGTGTTGGAACTATAAAATTAAAAAAAAAAATAAAACAAAACAAAACTCAATTCAGAATTTTTGTGCAATGGGAATAAATGGTAAAAGTGGAAAAAGATGATTGTTTTGGAATAAAAGGTGTAATAAAAGAGGCACAAAATACAGCTATCTCCAATGTGAGAATGTGACAAGAGATGTAAATGCAAATTAAATTTTAAAATAAATAGATGAAAAAAAATTCATTACCGTCTAGGTAAATAATAAAAATGTTTTGGAATAAAAGATGTATTGAAAGAGGCACAAAAGACAGCTATCTCCAATGTGAGAATGTGACAAAAAAAAAATAAAAATGAAGAGTTTGTCCCCACGTACACAGATCTTCAAAAACATATGTGAACCATTTACTTTGTGTTTTAAAAAGAGATGTAAATGCAAAATAAATTTTAAAATAAATAAATAAATTTTAAAATAAATAAATAAACTTTAAAATAAATAAATAAAAAAAAATTCCAAAAAAAAATTCATCACTTTTAAGGAAAGTGAATCCTTAGGTTGTCTGAGAAATTCAAACAACAATATATTATCGAAACTACATTGAGATGGAAAGAAATAAAATATATAAAAAAGACTAACTTTGGCTAGGATGTGAAATTGTAATACTCTTCACGCGCCTTCTAGTTGTCTGAATTCTTGAA
The DNA here is from genome assembly GCA_035041805.1 of Amiota mariae. Classification (NCBI taxonomy): domain Eukaryota; kingdom Metazoa; phylum Arthropoda; class Insecta; order Diptera; family Drosophilidae; genus Amiota; species Amiota mariae. Next base: position 115,421 of record JAWNKV010000294.1, read on the forward strand.
ATTTAGAAGATTGGTGGATATGGGTTAGATACTTATAATGTCCAAATTTCAGTTCGATAGTATAAAAAACAAAAAAGTTTTTCTTATAAGAACTTTCATTTGGATCCCGGATTGTATGGGGGGTACCTTCCCTAGAGAACCGGTTCGGTTGTTTCCAACAAATGTACTGCGTATGATAAAAATAAAGGTCCGTGAAAATTTCAGTTCTCTATCTCAAAAACTAAGGGACTAGTTTGCATACATACAGACGGATAGACAGACAGACGGATAGACAGACAGACGGACAGATGGACAGACGGACATGTTTAGATTAGGGTAACTGATACTGAAGCTACTGAGTAGTAGTATCTACATATGAATGATTCAAATGCCAAATCGATTTACTCCATAAAACAAAAAGTTGAGAAATATAAATTATGAATTCAAATAAACTGTATTAATGGAGATGTATATTTTATATAACGACATATTTAAAATTTAAGGTCAAAGCCGCGCATTGAGCGATTAGCGACTGAGAGACGGTCGCTTGAGTGATGTGGCCACAAATCGCTTGAGTTATTTAGTTGTAAAAATATCTTTATCTAGTAAAATTAAATATATAAAAAAATGACCATCGAATCTTTTGATTTGTTACTGAATAAAATTGAAAACCTTATTAATAAGCGTTTATCAACATTTTCTGCTGTGCAACGATTAGTTTTATTATTATATTTCTTTTTTTTTCCATTAAGTTAAATGGAAGAAATTCGACAGATATATAAAAAATTGAGAACGCTCTCTTTTTTGACCGATTTATCCAGTCTACATAAATTCATTGTCTTTGCTTCTTTACTTTTGACTCTCAGCGATGCATAAAAATTAAAACCAATTGAATTGCTGAGCGATGTCGCTCTGACGCTCACGAAATTCGCTCATCGCTCAACAGCTTTGTGGCCACAACAATGTAGTTTCATAAGTTTTAATATTTTACGTTCGTACGTCGCTAATCGTTAATCAATGCGTGGCCTTACCCTTAGATAGAATATATCGTTATTATTGCTACAATTTTTACGTATTAGGATATAATAAATTGTTTTAAAATTAATAATTAATAAAATTCAAAAAGTGGAGTTAATCGATTTGGCAAGTGTATATAGTTCCATCTCACCAAATGGCACACTTTTGAAAACATTGTCCAGGAATTAAAAACAATTTTAGAAGAATAGGAACTTGAAACTGAAAAAACTCTTGCTGTCATCTCTGACAATCCAGCAACCATTACAAAGGCAATAGGGATAATGTTTTGCAAATTATAAACTTGAAAATTTTGATAAAAGTTAAAGGCATCGTGGGATGGGTCCATCATGCGACTTCTGCATGCGATAAATTCTCTACAACAGTGATATAGGATGTTCCTACCAGGTGGAACTTCACATCTGATATTCTCTGAAGATTCATAGAGCTGCGATTGTTCATAAACAAAATCGTCAATATGAAAACTACTGTTCTATCAATGCTCCCTCTGCAATCGAAATGGAAATCTTGCAAGAAGTGTGCGAAGTTCTAGAATCAATAGCAACAGATATCAATGATGTAAGCGTCGAACAACATCTCACCAGCAGTATGGCAATTCCAGTGACAGCCATACTTAAAGAATTAGTTGAGAGTTTAAATCCAAAAGACCAAAATGGGAAGACATTGTAATACTCAGTTTAGTATTTTGCATGAAAACAAATGAAGGCTGACTACAGAAATGATCCTGTGAAGTATAGTCTTCACTTGTTTTCATGCAAAACACAAAAAAACTTGTTGACACCACACAGAAATCGTTCTATCCGTTATTACCGAGCGATCATCGAAGAACAAACATCTCAGAATATTTCCGAAGAAATTTAACAAGAGACAAGTTGTTCAAAACCTCACGCTACCGAATAAAGCAATCCCTCCGCTCACTCAATGTTTGCTCAACGCAAACAAAAAAAGCGCTTTAGTTTGATAGAATAGTGTCATTTATCCTAGAATCCGAGGTTCAAAAAGATATATGTATTAGGATGAGCCCAGTCTTAAATACAGTTTCGAAACAAATACAGGAAAATCAGCTTGCATCTCCTACTCTTTCCGACACCTATTCAGACTCTTCAGGTACAACATCTTCCTCTTTGTTTAAAAAGCACAAACAAATTATTGTGAAGATGTGATCCAAAAGTAATGTGGCATGCCAACTCACGGAAGTGACGGAGTGAAGAGTTCAGCCTGTATTTGAGGAGGCCACAGGAAAGAATACGACAATACCCTGTGTTATACTGGCAGCAGATGGCTGACATTTCAAGCAGTTTCGAAGGTCACTTTGAGATACGTCCCTACTGTAGTAAACTTGGTGCCTTCAGAGAGGCTTTTTTTCGGAAACAGGACAAGTAGTGAGAGATCAGAGAAGATATGGCCAATAGGCTTTTGTTTCTGAAGGATTTTGATGGCGAGTCTCGGTTTTAACCTTTAATTCTTTTTTTTATTTAACAGAAACAATGACTGAGAAATGGATTGATGGCGAAACCTACTTGTTAGTCCATTTCGATGAAAAATCAATAATTAAATACTTGTAAACAAGTACAACAAGCGTAGTTGAGTTGAATAAATGAAAGGAACCACGATTTTATTTTAGAATTTGTTGATTTATATATAAAAGGTGTTTATGGAGTAAAATATGTAAACAAACAGTGTTCAGTGTTGAACAAAGAACTGAAACGATTTACAACACTAAAAATTGGACTAATGCCACCTAGACACAATACAACGGTTGCAAGGGAAATTTATCATAGTGTTAGTGAAGTACGTACATGAGAGTCACACGTACGTCGCTGTACGAAATATTCAATGCTTGTGTCCAATGCTTTTGGATATTTCGTACAACGAGATAGTTTGTAGTGCATAGTTGTCTCATTTACGCCTCCATAAGTTGAGTGTGTATGAAAGAGACAAATATAGGTAAGTGGTCATTTATTTGAAATTTTTGTAGTGAGCGGATGTGTGCGCTTGTCTGAAAATTTTGTGAGGTCCCGACGCCTCGCCAAGTGTGGAATATTCGTGAAGTGTCGAAAGAAAGAAATAAAAAAAAACAAACATTTGTTGACAACAAATTGAGAAAATATAATGATGAAACGGCTGTATGAATCACTTCGTTGCATGGATTGTATGCTGTAACACACATACATACGTAATGTTGTATTACAGCAAGTTGTATCGTGTCTAGGCGGCTTAATTCTGTAAATACGAGTACAAGCATTTTATCGATCTGAAGCGATAACTGACACCTGGAATGAGACTGAGTCTGACCACGTAAAAGGGCATGAAATGGTGTATCGATTAATTAGTAAAAAATAATAATCGATGTCATAAATCGATGTTTTTTTGGTCCATCCCTACCACTAACCCCCAGTAGTTCAGTACCGAAGTGACTTGTCACAAACAAAAAAACAGCAAGTTTTTTTTTCCCTTTTTCTGCGTAGTGACTTTTGAAGTGTTTAGAAATAAGATGCGTAGTTTGTAAGTATTGTAGATACTGGATATAAGTAGTAGTTGAGCGAAAACACTTCCAACCGAAAACATTGTTGAAAGTGTTTTTTGTGTACCCAATTCCTTGTGTTTCAAACAAACTGTTTTTTTATGTGTTCATTGTTATTTGCGACCTCTTTACTAGAGTAAGAGCATCATGTTAAAAACCAATCCATTCACTTATAGAAACTCCAACAAATGACATTAAAACAAATGAAACAAATAAATATCTCGAAGCTTAAGAATCCTACCATCCCTTGTTACACAGTGTCACACTTCATCACCCTTTAATTGTGACGTAACATATGGATCACCCTTTAATGTTCTTGAATCAAAAGATTATTATTAAATAATAATAACATATATTCGAAAGATTCCTAGTGCTTTTTATATAAATAAATAATAAATACAATACATGAATCTCACGATTCAATATATATATATTCATTCATGCGTCGTAGCATCCTAGAAGATCATAAATAAATTCTTGGGCGGCAATTAATACGATTAGATTATAGGTAGAGTAGTTAAAGTCAAAAACGATAGAAATCCAAGGGAAAGATACGATATTGTCCACACACGACCGCCTAATATTCGTAAGTGTCACATTTGAAACAGAACACAACTATTAATATTATTGAGCAATATCTAAGTGCTGAAATACAGCACTAGACCGATTAATTTATATGTAGATCCATCCACCATATTTTTATTTTATATTTTTATATTTATATTCTTTTTTATAAAATATTTTATATTTCCAACATATTTTCATTATATTCTTCACGCAGTGATTAGTGTTATAAGTTTGTCATGAAGTTTGTAACATACAGAAGGAGACATCGGAGACCCCATAAAGTATATACTCGTACGTATATTCTTGATCAACGCGATGAGACGAGTTGATCTGGCCATGTCCGTCTGTCCGTTTGTATGTATGCAAACTAAACCCTCAGTTTTTGAGCTAGAGAGCTTTTGCACTGAGGTTTTTTTTACCATACGCAGTGCATTTCGGAATCAGCCGAATCGGAACACTAGGGGGTGGGGAGTACCCACGATACAAACCGGGATCTAAATGAAAGTTTTTATTAGAACAAATTTTTGGGTTTTTGTACAATCAACTTCAAATTTGGACATTATAAGATTGACAGATATTAACCAACCATGAAAAATTCAAGACCTTCGGATAACTAGGAGGGGTATCCCCCATACAAACCGGGATCCAAATTCATGTTCTTACTTGAAATTTTGACACTATAAGTGTCTGACCCATATCCACCAACCTTTTCAATTTTAAAACGGGTATTACAACTTCGGCATAGCCAAAGTAAGTCTTTTTTTATAATTTAATATATAATAATCATAACAAAATCTTATGATTATTTATTTAGTTACTAGAAACAAGCATTCTTCTATTCAATAATATGGGATAATTTATTATTAAGAAAGGTTAAGCGACCATTTGTGCCTACAACTATAAGTTAATGAACATAAAATAGATAATGATTTTATTTTCAATTCAAATCCATAGAATCATCTGGAGGATGTTTCCAAATTGACACCACTAAAGGAACAGTAATTTATTATGTTGTGATGTGATTGATACTAAAATAAAACTAATAAAGAGTGGTGACAGATTTGTGATGCTGAGTGATTTTTTAAAGATTTGTCACAAGTGATAAAATGTATATGTTTATCCGAAAGAGTCACATTATAATCACAACAGAGCACAACTATTAATATTATTGAGTCATATCTAAGTGCTGAAATACAGCACTAGACCCATTAATTTATATGTAGATCATCCATCGATAAGAACCAAACAAATCAATGGGAGCGTAATGAATTTAGATGTAAACATAAACAAATCCATCAGCAATAAATCCTCTCGTTTGTTTATGTTTGATCAACTACAATACTTAAGTCTTGGTATAAGAAACCTTAAGTCAGTCGGGATTAAATCGTGACCATAAATGAATGACGAAGACCGATCCTTGCCACAGGTGATACATTTATGTGATGTCCCAAAGCTTAAGAATCCTACCACCCTTTGTTACACAGTGTCACACTTCGTCACACCTTAATGTTTTTGAATAAAAAGATTATTATTAAATAATAATAATACAGAATCATGACGTTATTCCTTTACTTAACGTGACTTTTGCCATTGTTCTTGCTGCTGATCAGATGGCCGCTGATAGTCGTTAGCATCTTTAGGCATACTGCGTCTTCCCATTTTGCTTCATTGAGCATTTTGTATAAGAATGTCAAATCCCCAGAATCGACCACTATGAGAGGAGGCTTTGGTTGCCTTTTTGGTGGATCATAATTTCCGGCGCCTGGGGATTCAACATCCTCAGACAAAATTGAGGAGTCGGAACTTAGCAGTGGTTGAAATGCAACAGAAGAAGGTACGAGTATTTTTAGTCGAACTGGAACCATTTCTCAAAACATCATCACATTACTCGTTTTCATTTTCAGCAGCAGTGATTTTGAATTTGAATGTATGCCAACTATTTTGTGAAACTTTGAATTAGGTAGTCTAGTTTCCGAATCGGAAATAAAAGAAAGTCTTGGGGATCCCAACACGAAACAATTGTAACAAAAGTATACCCATCACAATTTGTCTTGCTTAAATGACAAGAATATTGATGATACAGGAACAAATTAGATGACATCAATACTAATAATACCAACAGTGATAGGTACAAGCTCAGAAGATATGAACCGAGATAATAAAGAGCAAATGAGGTAACTGACTGGATACATACATTTTTGTAACATTAAGTAAAGACTATTAAAAATATTGGATTGGACAACTCGTTCACAAAATTGTGGTTGCAATCTCGAGACAATAAGTCTGGAACAATTTTCTATGGCTTTCAACAACAATTTCCACGAAATTGTTGTTAAAAACCATACAAAATCTTTATTCGTATCCCAGGATTGAGTGTCTGGAGAGGTGATACATTTATGTGATGTCCCAAAGCTTAAGAATCCTACCACCCTTTGTTACACAGTGTCACACTTCGTCACACCTTAATGTTTTTGAATAAAAAGATTATTATTAAATAATAATAATACAGAATCATGACGTTATTCCTTTACTTAACGTGACTTTTGCCATTGTTCTTGCTGCTGATCAGATGGCCGCTGATAGTCGTTAGCATCTTTAGGCATACTGCGTCTTCCCATTTTGCTTCATTGAGCATTTTGTATAAGAATGTCAAATCCCCAGAATCGACCACTATGAGAGGAGGCTTTGGTTGCCTTTTTGGTGGATCATAATTTCCGGCGCCTGGGGATTCAACATCCTCAGACAAAATTGAGGAGTCGGAACTTAGCAGTGGTTGAAATGCAACAGAAGAAGGTACGAGTATTTTTAGTCGAACTGGAACCATTTCTCAAAACATCATCACATTACTCGTTTTCATTTTCAGCAGCAGTGATTTTGAATTTGAATGTATGCCAACTATTTTGTGAAACTTTGAATTAGGTAGTCTAGTTTCCGAATCGGAAATAAAAGAAAGTCTTGGGGATCCCAACACGAAACAATTGTAACAAAAGTATACCCATCACAATTTGTCTTGCTTAAATGACAAGAATATTGATGATACAGGAACAAATTAGATGACATCAATACTAATAATACCAACAGTGATAGGTACAAGCTCAGAAGATATGAACCGAGATAATAAAGAGCAAATGAGGTAACTGACTGGATACATACATTTTTGTAACATTAAGTAAAGACTATTAAAAATATTGGATTGGACAACTCGTTCACAAAATTGTGGTTGCAATCTCGAGACAATAAGTCTGGAACAATTTTCTATGGCTTTCAACAACAATTTCCACGAAATTGTTGTTAAAAACCATACAAAATCTTTATTCGTATCCCAGGATTGAGTGTCTGGAGAGAGCACACAATTTTGTAAGTGCGTTATCTGGTCATTACTTTTACACATTTTGATTTGCAAGAGGCAAAGTGATGAATAGGAAATTATGAGAAAATACTAGATATTCCTTAGTTCATTGGAAGAAGATCAACAAAGTCATATTAACGGAAAATAAAATAGGTGAGATAATACAAAATTTAAACCAGGGTTACCTGCATTTACATAATTTCGCAGATTTTATTAAAGAAGAATCAATGGTTTTTGTTTTTCTCTTTAAATTTTATCCCTCGTTTTTTCTATCAGTATCAGTATCAGTACACATTCTCTTTCATACTTTCTATCAGTCTCTGGAAATGGGTACTGCGAATATTGATTTATTTATGCTGCACTTTACCTAAAAGTTTATATTCTGCAGAATTCCTATTGACCTTTGGAAGCCTCCACTTTCTTAATGGTCCTGAATTTTGCTGGAATTTAGTGAGATCTGTGCTCCTTCAGCTGAATGTGTGATTTTGTCAGTTAATTGTGGATTTTATTCGCATTATGCTTTGCTTTGCTATCTTGTTGAATAATCTTTTCATGTTTTGGGAGGAAGTAGTAGGAGGGCTTATTTTTTTATGAGACCCAATATCCTATGTAGCCGATCAACTTTTTAACATGTAAAGTATCTCAACGCTATTGTATACGCCAATGTATATTCGGCGGGAATTTGAGACTCGACTGTACATGGTGCTATAAATTAATTTAATATGGTTGAACTGCAATGCAAATGATTGGAAACGCATCATGAATCAATCATGTTACGCTTTACTTTGTTCAATCAACTAAGAAGTAATATTTATAGAAGCGTTTTGGGGAGAGGATTCCCAAATATCATGTCAAGTTGATTTTCAAATTGGAGGCCAAGGTATAGTCACTGGTACAATGATGTTGAAATACCAAACACATTAAAAAGTTGTCCACCTGCACAGAATAAAGGTTCTCATGAAAAAAAAAAAAACACTTGTTGGACGCCATTCCGATTTTCAAACGTGAAGAGATTATCCAGTAAGATGGTGACCTAAAGCATCCTTAGCGGGTAAAATTGAAAGTTGACTGGCAGAGGTACCATTTCAGTTGAAACATTGATCGGCACAAACCGAACGCAGACCTTAATCCAAGTGAAAATTAGCACAGTTAAGAAAGCGGAGGCTTCCAAATTTCGATAGGGTGCCCACTACAGAAGATAAAATTTGGGATAGAGCACAACATATGTAAATAGAAAAATATATCCAGTACCCGTTTTCAAAGATTAACAATTAAGTATGAAAGAGTATGTGTAGTGGTGATATAATAAACAAGGGTTTTTGGACTAAAATTAAAAAAGAAAAATGTCCAATCTCTATCATTTCTTTTTTTCCAATAAAACGTTTAAAATTGTGTAAATGCTGGTAACACTAGTTTATATTTTGTATTATCTCAACCATTTTATTTTACGCTTAAGTAGCTTTAATGATATTCTGTGAATTAAACAAGAAATATCTGGTAGTTTTTTTATAATTTCCTATTCAGTTGTTTGCCTCCTCCAAACCGAAATGTATAAAAGTGAATAAAATTTACTCATTGTTACTTATTAAACATTTATATCATGTATATCATGTTATGTTAAGTCACGTATATAAGTTATTTACACATCTATTCTCAGAAACATCACAAAGTTAAGAAAAAAAAAAAAACATTATTCAACGAGCTTTTAGCGACTATCGCACACTTTGAAAGCATCGTTTTTAAAAAAAAGCTTTTTTTTGTTATAATTTGTAAAGTGTATGTTACCAATCTGTTAACTTCAGTTTATGCAGGTTTGCCATCTTAAAAGAAAATGAAAATATGTTGGAAATATAAAACAATTTATAAAAAAAGAATCTTATATATAAATGAAAACAGGTGTTTTTTAGGGGTTCTCCGAGTAATTCTGACTATTTAAAATGTTTTTTGTGAATTTGATTTTCCCCCTAAGTTGACAAGCCTGATTTTATCTTATGATCACGCAATGATTTTAAACACATTTCCTTTTTCCAGAATTTTCATTATATTCCAAAATTTCCGTGCGCAAACAACAAAACACAAGATTATCCATTTTACAGAGCGATAACACTACACACAACATCTTTGCCGAATGATGTTGTTTTCAAAAGCTTTAATGGTAAAAGCTTTTTTTGAGATGGAAAAATGGCTTAACAGCAAGCGAATTATGACTCGCGGAAATTTAATGAACATAAAATAGATAATGATTTTATTTTCCATTCAAATCCATAGAATCATCTGGAGGATGTTTCCAATTTCGATGAGGAGTTCACTTCAGAAAAAGCGCAATTGACACCACTAAAGGAACAGTAATTTATTATGTTGTGATGTGATTCACACTAAAATAAAACTAATAAAGAGTGGTGTCAGATTTGTGATGCTGAGTGATTTTTTAAAGATTTGTCACAAGTGATAAAATTTATATATTTATTCGTAAGAGTCACATTTGAAACAGAGCACAACTATTAATATTATTGAGACATATCTAAGTGCTGAAATACAGCACTAGACCCATTAATTTATATGTAGATCATCCATCGATAAGAACCAAGCAAATCAATGGGAGCGTAATGAATTTAGATGTAAACATAAACAAATCCATCAGCAATAAATCCTCTCGTTTGTTTATGTTTGATCAACTACAATACTTAAGTCTTGGTATAAGAAAACTTAAGTCAGTCGGGATTAAATCGTGACCATAAATGAATGACGAAGACCGATCCTTGCCACAGGTGATACATTTATGTGATGTCCCAAAGCTTAAGAATCCTACCATCCCTTGTAACACAGTGTCACACTTCATCACCCTTTAAGTGTGACGTAACATATGAATGAACCCTTAATGTTTTTGAATCAAAAGATTATTATTAAATAATAATAACACAGATTCGAAAAATTCCTAGTGCTTTTCATATAAATAAATAATAAATACAATACATGAATCTAACGATTCAATACATATTTCATTCATGCGTCATGGCATCCTAGGAGATCATAAATAAATTCTTGAGTGGCAATTAATACGATTAGATTAAAGATAGAATAGTAAATGGGGGAAATTATAGAAATCCAAGGGAAAGATACGAAATTGGCATAACAGATAACAGTAGTAATAGTACAGCATCATTTAGTAAGTGTAGTAGATAATAGATAGAGTAGTAAATGGGAAAAATGATAGAAATTCTAAAGAAAGATATGAAACTGACCACTCACGATCAACTGAAATTTGTAAGAGGGGCTCAGAAGGGAAACTAAGGCAGCATGGGCGCTGCGTCATATGTTGTAACGTTCTGAGTCAGACTTTGGGAAAGTAGCTGCTATGAGATAGTTGCCCAACAAGATAAATAAAGAGCAGGTATTCGAACCTGTTTATATGATGAATGTTAAGCACGTGGACGCAAAGAGATGAAGTTTGATAACCATGAAATTAAATAAGTAAATGTAAATGTTTGAGAAGAACATATTATTCAGCAGAAGCAACAGGAATAAAAGATTTGACTACACTTCCGATTCTAAGAGACTATTAGTATACGAGACGTATTTTATGATACAATATATATTTTATGTGTATAGATTTTTATTATTTTATAGATGTTTTAAAGCCTATAGTGTGTATAATAAAAAAAAATAAAATAAAATGAGCAATAGTGTGACTACGTATATTTAATTACAAAAGGACATTGATGTGCCCACGTCTTTCATATCTGATTTTGTGTGAAAAATATACAAAGTAAATATCTACGTATATTTATACTCTTCACGCAATGAATAGTATCATAAGTTTGTCATGAAGTTTTGTAACACACAGAAGGAGACATCGGATCAGTGCGACAAGACAAGTTGATCTAGCCATGTTCGTCTGTCCGTTTGTATGTATGCAAACTAGTCCCTCAGTTTTTAAGCTAGAGAGCTAAAATTCTCGGAGCTTTCTTTTTACAATACGTAGTACATTTGTCGGAATCAGCCGAATCGAACCACTAGGGGTGTGGGGGGTACCACCATACAAACAGGGATCCAAAGTTCTTAGTATAAATTTTTGTTTTTTGTTTTTTATACTATCGACTTGAAATTTGAACACTTGAAGTGTCTGACCCCTATCCACCAACCATGACCCTCGGACAACTAGCAGGGACGTGAAGAGTATTTCAATTTCGGCATATCCAAAGTTAGTATTTTTTTATATTCTTTTTGTTGCTTTCTCTTTCTCATTCATTGTTATCATTCTTAATTGAGTTGAGTATCTTACTAAAGCATCTAACTGTTTATGTATCTAAACCCTCTCTGACCGTGACTCTGTGAGCATTGTATTGTAGTATGATTCGTTGCATATGTATGTATGTATCTGTATGTTATGTATGTATATATGTTTGTGTTGAGTTAAATATATACTTTGTTGGTTTTAAGTATACAGTATATGATTCATGTGTATGTACGAAACTTTCACATGATTTCTATAAATATTGTTTATATAGAATATAGTATAGTATTTTTCCTATTTGAATTTTAGTAATTTTTTTTTTTTTTTTTTGTTTTGTTTAAGTGCAATTTAATTACGTACAAATAGTATATATGATTTTTGTTATTATTATTTATAAATTTTATGCATGTATATATTTTTATATACTCGTATATATACAAATATTTCTTTAGTTTTTCTTTTGTTAAAAAAAAAAATATTTTTTTTTTGTGATTTTTTTTTGTGTTAATGTTTTTTTTTCTAATGGTTATTTATTTATATAAAATTTTATTTCTTTTGTTTTTTATTTATTATTTTGTTCTGTTTTTCATTTTATTTCAATTTGCTTTATTTTATTTTATAAAACTTTTTTTTAATATTATTTCATAAAATTTTTTTTAATTTCATTTTTATTTCAATTTATTGTGATTTTGTTTTTATTATGTTATTTCATTATATATTTTTCGTTTATTATATTTTAATTTATTTAATTGAATTTTGTTTTAATTTATTTTCTGTTTTTTTTTTTATTATGTTTAATTTTCATTTATTTGTTATTTTGATTTTTTGTTTTATTATTATAATTTATCTTTTTAAATTTTATGTTTTTCTTTTTTAATACTTAATTTATTTTATAGTTTATTTTTTATTTCTTTCATTACTATTTAATTAATTTTGTTTAATTTTTTTTTAATTATTATTGCAAGCAATTTTATTATTAATATTCATTTAACTTTTAAAGTTTTCTTTTCTTTCGTGATATTTTTATATGTTATATGTGACCCACAAAGGGTTATGTATGAACTGACTTACATATATGGAAAGTATACATGTATATAAATTAATATGTTTTGTTGCGACATATTTTATGTTAATTTATTTATCAAACTTCATTTCCTTCTTTCCTTTTGTCTTTTTGTATGTATCAAATATCTAAGTATCTAAGTAACTTTTTATATTTTGTATCTTACTATATAATTTATATATATTTTTTTTTATATTTGATTAACTGTTATTTAGTTATTATGTAATTTTATTTTATTTTATATTATTTTGTTTCATTTTTGTTCTTGTTGTATTGTCTGAAAGTGCTAACTTTATAACTAAAGTTAGTTAATAAAAAAAAAAAAAAAAACATAAAAAAAAAAAAAAAAAATATATCCATGTCTCTAAACCTAGGTTTTTATCATCGTCGTGAGTTACTGTTAGTGTTAAATATATTGTATCTTATGAGAAAAAAAAAACAATTAAAATCAATAATCATCAACATCATCATCAGCGATAGAGATGATTGTATGTTTGATGTTGTGTTCTAAGACAGAGATTAAGAATTGTATCATATCATATTCTAAAATCTACCATTTTGTTAGTAAGTGTTGCTGTAGAAATTGCTGACACATTGCTTATGTTAGTTAAGTTAATTTAAGTTAAGTTGAGTAACTTTTAATATGCTTACTAAAATTGGTGATTATACTACTACTAGTATGCCATACTATAGAACTCACTATAGTAATATCATTGTATCGTTTTAAAGTAATTGCGCTATAACTGGATCAATGAGACACATATGTTCGGCACCACGAACTGGCAGACGATTTAGACAAAAGTGCCTTATCATATCGGGCACAGTCTCAAAAGGTCGACTGAATTGTCCAAGGATATATTGACCGGTTTCATTACGTTGAATACGCATATGCATAAAGCCTTTAGCTCCCCTGGGAAGATGCAAAAATAGGATAAGTATACCTAAGTACATATGTTAAATCCTTTAAACTTACTTGAGTGATAGGGAATAATCCTGTTTAGTGGATTCGCAGTTTCGCACTAGAAAACTACCTTCAGTTAGTGGTCTTAGTGTTGTTTCTGCTTCAATGCGTGTTATGGCGCCATGATACCAACTGAAATATATACAAAAAATCAAGATATCATCTGTTTATCGGATGCCTAACATCTGAAGGGTACCAATTGAACAAATGTGCATATTAACAATGGGCGCCAGCTTATTATAATAGGAGAATTTTGTGTCATAAGGGGAATTTTATTTGTCAAAAATTATAAAACGACTTCTCTTTGGAATAATGATGGATTGGTTGTTCAGATATAGAACATTTGGAGGAGTTTCTCAGTTTTCTCATATACTTACTATACGAGTATAGTTTATCGATTATAAACACTTGAAGCCGGAAGGCTTAATTGATTCGTTTTGTTGTTTCTACTGATCGGATCACTTTGAAATAGGCATTATGTGGTCTTAAATTATAAATCTAAATAGGTTATAAGGATTTTATTATACTTAAGTTGAAATGAAAAATATAAGTATTAGACCCATAATTATTGTCATTCTATTTCTATATTGGGTTTTTAAACATTTTCGACATTTTGGGACAACGGGGAACTTCTTCTGAAACTTATGTCCTAAACTCAACTTTAACTTATGTATATAATACTTCATACAATCTCTTATATACTATTTATTAATCCATTTAAAATAATTATATTAAAAAGAAAACAAAACTATGTATTATAATATATACAATAGAATATTTTTATCCCTTACCCTTGTCGTTCGAGAGGTATAGAAACATCAATAAGATCGACAGCGGAAGCAGCATAGCCAGCAACAACGCCAATGCCACCACCACCACCACCACCACCCTGCTGACAGAGATTCATACTGAGCTCTTTGCTATGCGTTGCTGCTGCTGTTGAAGATCCCTTATGGCCCAATCGTAAGTCCAAACTACCAAACTTGTTTGCTTGTCGTGGTTCATTAAGATTGAGTGTAAGATTTTGACGAAAGATTGCCGTGTCTAAGAGAAAATATATACATTCAATTTATTAAAAATGTTCAACGATTTATATGCTGAAGTAATTTACAATTCTTAGGTGTTCTTACCCAACTTTGTATTAGAGGTCATTAATTTGCTTTCATCACGCATCGAGTGACTTGATGAAGCTTGCGATATGCTACTCGATTCGGTGCTATGCATTATTATATTACTGATTTCGGCCTGATTGGCGCGTAAACGTCTTCGCAATTTAGGCATATCAAAGGGCAAATCGCCAAGATCAACTGATGTTGCACTACCAGAATTACAAGTTGGCGCCGCCGGTAAATGTAGTTTTGGTAAAGTTAGTTTTTGTAAGCCAACTATTGTGGATTTGGCATCCTCACGTGAATGCAATGAAATGCCACTATCGGAACCAAGTATTTCATCTGCGAGGTGTAGTAGAGCTTTATTGGGTGGTGGCAAACGTCGTTGCTTCTTTAATGCTTCATTTTGTATACCATTGCCACCGACCGTGCTGCTACCCGTAGAAATTGATGCAATTGTAGTACTAGTAGTGCCTGGCACCAATAATTGTTGTTGCGATTGGGTTGTGCTATTATTGCCAATGGCTGTAGCTACAGCATGCGCTGCAGCAGCATCTTCGGGTGAGGCATTTTGTGTTTTATTTTGTTCGGATAGTTCAGAGGCTGGTTCCTGTGATGATTTATCCGAAATTGGACTAAGGATATGCAATTTGGAATGTATGACAACTGGCGCACGCAACGGGTACCCTACGCTCGAGCTACCCGACTCAGAGCTATGGGAACTGAGCGATGTCGAATGTCTCGACTCTGAGCTGGACGAACTACGATTACCTTCGCTGGTGCTCGAGCGCAGAGATTCCATGCTACCACCACTACTCGATGTGGCAATGCTTTCGGTCGAGGAATAGTTGTGCGTATGCCTGCGACCGCCGCTCACATGGTGGTGGTGGTGATGGTGTTGATGTTGCGAAAGATGTTGATTTGACGATGATGCACCAATTGTCGTCGTTTGGTGATGGTGGTGCTGCTGCTGTTGATGTGTTCCACTGCGTCGCAATTCAAGAACACGTCCTGATTCCAAGACAAATGATCGCGGTCGATGACTACGTATTCTTGTATTGCCACCACTATTACTGATATTGATTGCTGCCATTGGTACATTACCCACAGATCCGCCACTTCCACTACCACCACCGCCACTGGTTACGGCATTTGTAATGGAATTTGTTGTTGTCGTCGTTGATGGTGGATTCACATAGGCGCTATCGGTGAGACTTGTGTCATTGCTGGATGCGCATTGTTGTTGCTGTTGACGCAAGGTAGTTTGGATCGGAAGACGTAAATCACGTAAACGTGGATGTGCTGGATTTGCAGACGGAAGATTTGGTGCACTTTTTATGCTATTCATAAAGTAACGATCGCGTTCATGTTTCCCACCAGGGAATTTCATTGGAAGTGGTGCTGTCGACGGTGGCGATGGTGTATAACCACGTATGGGTAACTGAGAAATGGACGTTGTGGTAACTGGAGCATTACCACTTGCGCTGCTGTTCGCTGTTTCTACTGTTGAAACTGATGTGGATGTTGCTGCTGTCGTTGTAATTGTTGTATTATTTTGCTGATCGACAGTTAATCCACCAACACCAACACCAACACCACCACCACCACTTTGTACATTATTTCTTAATTCAGCCAGATGCAACTGACCCAAATCATTTTCAATAATCGCCATGGTTGTGCCGCTGCTAACTGATGAGTTATTGATAGTGACTTGCTCTTGTAAGGCCTGATTTTTGGAATTTTTAAGACGTTTTCCTTCTAAGCGACTTTTACTTTTGCTTCGACGTTGCTCCGCCTTTAGATCGGTGGTGGTGGTCGCATTGGTTAGTGTTGGGTTGCCATTGTTAAGCTGTAACAACACAGAGTGATTTGTTATGCGATCCACTTCATCGAGATCATCATCGGACTTGGCAATTTTGCAATCAAATGCCGTTTCGTAAATCTGACGTGTACGTCCAGACATGATGTCGTCATCAAGGTCCTCTTCGTCTTCACCGTCAACGACACCGACACCTCCACCGACGTCTTCGTCGTCTTCTTCTTCTTCGTCGTCACCGCCGTTTAAATCGATTTTATTCAAGGACTGCGCTTTGCTTGTGCTATTCAAATGTAATTTTCCAACACTGCTGAGGGCGCTGGCTTTTAATTGATGCCCTACTGATGTTGCTACTGCTGTTGATCCTGATCCAGATCCTGGCAGCACTGTTGTCGCTGCTGCTGTTGTTGAAATTGGTGCACATTCTGCACATTCATGTACGCCATGTGGATGCACATAGAATATACTACGGGGTCGAAAATATTCTTCGATTTCTTCACCCAAATTTGGCGGCGGTGCGACACAAGCGCAAACTGCTGCTGGGCCCAGCAGTCTATGCGGCGGCATCGACGACGTTCCTTCGTATTCTTCAACCGCTTCTTCAGTTTGATACTGCAAATGTTCTACTCCTGAGCCTTCTGTTGCTGTTAATGATGGCCCTGTTTTTGCTATTGGACAACACTTAAGTAGTTCACCTTCGCCGTCGTCAACGTGCGTCAACTCAAGGGCACCACTGGCAGTGGTACTTATCAATGGCAATGGTTGTACGTTGCAAGTTTTACGAACCAAAGCCAAGGCACGTGCATGCCACTCGCGTCGCTTAAGACACTCACTGCAATCCGATTCTTCCGATGTGGTTGTAGTCGGTGAATCGCAGCGTATTATATGCACACCGTCTTCAGTGAATGAATATCGTTTTGGTGTTTCCGGTTGATGGCGATATAGTCCCAAGGCACGCGATGCTTCAACATTACCACAGGACGCTAAATCTAAATTATCAGCAACGTCTTCTTCAATGTCACCGTCGTCACAATCACCGTCGTCACCATCAACGTCGTCGATATTATCGTTATCTATTGAATGTTGATACTGCAACTGCTCATTGGGTACATCAAGACTGGTACTCTTCCGGTATGGACCAAGAGTAACCGCCGGTTGGGTATGTTGCGGTGGTTCCGAAACTGTAGATTGACGACAGCGATTCTTTATTTCACGTTCAAGATTTGATGCACTTGTTATAGTTGCTGCACTTGCAACAGTATCTTTGGCCTTCAACAGGTCCGAATAGTAATAGGGTGAAGGATTACGTTTGCTCGTCTCCGAATTCGCGACAGCTAATTTCCGAGGACTTCGATGTAATTGTGGTGGTAATGGACGTACAAGATCATCTGATATGCTATCAGGTGAATTGAGTTCAGGAACTTTGACAAATTGATGATTGTCTGTGTCACTGATGGCTGTTGCACTACCACCACCAATCGCTAATGATGACGATCCACCACCAACGGCACCAACACTAACTTGATTAAAGGTATTTCCGTCGTCTTCGTCACCGTCGTCCTCGTTTTCGTCGTCGTCCGATGATTTTGGTGCTGATGAATCTATAAAGAAAATATACGATTATTATGATTATCCAATATTAGTTACTCTGCATAAATACACTCATGGGCAAAATAATAAAAGCATATTTCAGAGAAAAGTTTCATTGCTCCACAAAAAAGATATTCAAGCCAGTCAAGTGGCATTTCATTTTCATCAATTCTTCTGCCATGGATATTAATCCATTTGTAACCTTGCGCTTCGGGAATTTAATGGAACAGTTTTTGATATAAATGCAGAGGAATCCTAGTAGTAACTGGTAAATCAAGAAGAATAAGACTTTCTGAAGTAATACTTCCATAATATGCTCCCGGCATAGATGAAAATTTCTAAACTATTGTATGTTACTAAGAACTGAATTCAAGACAAAGCTCTGTAGATTCCTTTTTCGTCTCTTCCAGAGTTTCTAATATAGAAAATTTGATATACAAATTTGGATATGTGAATAATTTTGAATCCAAATGTTCTACAAACATGGTAACAACATTGTGTATTAGAAAAACAATTTATCTGGTGTAGAAGACTTCATAACAAGACGAGATGTAACATTAGTAGTAAGTAGGTATATAGTAGTGGTGTATCAACTCAATCTAATTAAAAAGTATTTTAAAGGCGGTTGTACAATACGCGTACTGCCATCACTTTTATGGCCATTTCCACGTTAAAAGCAAACTTAATTTTATGCTCTCATGCACAAACAACACTTAGGAGTTACAAAATGGTGTATGAACTAAATAAGTTTGACTTCTAAACTTGCCTGAAGCTGAAAGCAATCGCAGCCAACTGCAGTCGATTAATGGGTAACTTAATAAAGAAAGAAAGTTGGCAATGAGTTTCAGTAAGCGTTGCCAACTGTTTATCGTTGACAGTGACGTCAACTCAAAGGATGCCAAACTTTAAATGAAGAAGACGACGACAACGACAACGACCACGACCACAAGTGCATCTAATTGGTTTTAATGGCGCTAGAGATGGCGATAGACAAATAAGCATACAGATAAACAGACAGACAGACAGACAGACAGACAGACGAATGGATAGACACATGGGCGTATCCAGCTTTTCGCTTAGGGTGGCTTAATTTTAGGATGAATAACAACTTTATATTTAACATTTAGAACTTAGTTCGTCAACCCGAGTGGTTTAGGGGGATAGACAGATGTGTTCCCCTATTACACCTAGGTACGACCATGGATAATAGACAGACATACGAGAAGGCATACCGACTCACTGAAGAAGAAACAATCAAAATAAAGCAACAGTAACAACTACCCCATCATCATCTATGTCAATATTATTTCAATTCAACATGTTACCAACTGAGTTTATAAGTAGTATAACATGTTAGTGGAGTAAGAGCGTGCATAAGCTTCAATTACGAGTATATATATTATGCGACAGTCTATGAAAGAGTTTAGTAATTTTCTGTCACATTGAAATTGTAAATGAAATTTTCATTTTATCATGAAGCTTGTAATCCATTGAAGATATTTCTTATGAATATCACCAGAACAATGACAGTTATCCATTTATGTTATAATACACACACACACACATCATTTGTTACTGTGATCTGATTAATAAAAGACTCAGCCAGCATTATAAAATAAATTTATCTATCTATACATATTATAAAACAAAGTCCCTTTCCAGTGTCTGTTTGTCTGAACGCGACAAACTCAAAAACTACCGAATGGAGTTTCATACGGTTTTCACCAATGGACACAGTGTTTCATTAGGAAGGTTATAAATGTATAATTTATTAAGGTTTTGTAGATATTGGGTGAAATATGATGATTATTTCCATCAATTTCCAAAATCAAAGTGTCGATAATATCATAGACAACAGAAAGCAGTGTGGCTGATGTGCAGTTCTAATATTGAAACTGTTTAGAAATCTTTTGTTGAAATGCTACAAAAGAAATATTTTAATTTTAACTCAAACATAAAGCAAAATTTAATCTATCTTCCTAGAATATCAATCCTCCTAAAATGTCTATCAATCTATCTATCTATTTAATTAGAGACAAAACATTTGGTTTTCACATTTCCAAAAGCTTTTTCGTTTGCATATAATAAATAGATTAAACGTTTTCCTTGATGATCCAATAAATACCGAACGTAGAAACGAGTACCTAGATTCGCTAGTATATATTGTATATGAAATCATAAACATCTTTCTGTCTGTGCACGCTAATCTAAGAAACAGCTTAAACGATTTGAATGCGGTTTTGACTCATGTATTGTAGCAAGCTTCCTGTAAGACTACTACTTGATCGATTTGAATATATGTCTCTGAGATTTATATACAAAATTTGATCTACTAATTTCGACCGATTCTGTGGGTCGATTTTTATGACATAAACTTTGAATGTTATTCACAATAAGGCTTCATATCTTTCAGTTATTTGATTTTGAATACAATGAGTGGATTTTATATGATGCGTGCACAAACAAATAGACAAATATGTATAGATGATGATGAGATCAAATCAAATGAAATCATAATACAATCTTAAAGATTAAGTTTAGTTTTAAGTTTAAGAATATATGTAATTGAACACTTACCAGAATTATAATTTCGACGTTTATTTTCCTTTTTATGATGATGATTCAAACTGACACTGATATTGCCACTGCCACCGATGGCACCAATTGCATTATTTGGGTTATCGTTGTTATTATTTGTGTTGTTATTGTTATTAATATTATTATTATTATTCAAATTATTGTTGTTATTACTATTATTATATAATAATTTTATTTGTTGCTGCTGCTGCTGTTGTTGTTGTTGTTGTTGTTGCTGCTGCTGCTGCTGCTGATGGTGGTGATGATTTTCCAACTGCTTTATATGGTGTTGATGTTGTTGGTGTTGTTGCTGTTGCTGCTGTTGAAGTTGTTGCTTTTGCAATTGCAATTGCAATTGCTGATCTCGTTCTCGTTGTTTTTTATGTCCTGCACTTGATGTCGCCGTTCGACGTTTTACTTTTTTATGATAGACTTTTTTATGTTGACGTGAATCTTTTGGATCAGAATATCCTTCAATTAATTTAACAGATGCATGCCTTATATTGCTATTAGGTAATGGTGGATGTTGTTGTTGCTGTTGTTGTTGTTGATGGTGACGTTGTTGCTGATGTTGTTGAAGCTGATGTAATGTTGCAACATTACGTTGTTGGCCGGAATTATAATGATGTTGTTGCTGTTGTATTGCCGAGGATGTTGGCAATGTATTATTATTGTTGGCGGTGGTGGTTGTGTGTGTCTGACCCCCTCCACCACTATTTATTGCTGATATTGATAAATTACTTAAAATAGCCGTAGCTGTTGCTGTATTTATGCCTGGCAATGTCGATATGGGCACTGGTGGTGGTGGAACATTTGGTCCAGCTCCAATTATTGTGGCTTCTGATGCTACAGTTGCTAGTCCTCCTACCCCTCCAGCTGCTGCTGCTGTTGCTATTGTTATTCCTGACAAGGTTCCTGCAACTGCTGGTGCTATTGTTGATGTTGCTGCAGTTGCTATGCCACCAGCATCCCCTATTACTGTTGACTGTTGTTGTTGTTGTTGTTGTTGAGTATCAGCCACAGATGCAAAAGGTATCTGTAAATGTAAAATTTAAATTTATTGATTTAAATTGGATGATGTACATACAACATATTTTCATTTTAATTGAATTTCATTTGTTTATTTAATTAAAATATTTCATTATAGTATTTAAAATATTGCATATCAAGTCCTAAGGATGCCAGTACTAGATTTCTGAACACATAAAAATTAAGAGAATGTTGGCATTGTTATTTGTTTTAAATTAAATTCCAATAGTTTCGTGCTAATTACATGACTTATATGCTTTATCGTATTCCACACTTAGAATTTAGATTGAAGGTTGCTTTATCGTAGAGGTTTCAATATTTTTTTATTTATTTCTCTTATAAAAAAAAAAAAAACAACCATCTAACAGTTACTAACATATATTTTCTTATAAACAGAGTGAGGGCATCATATATTTATTAATGAATCTAGGGGTAGATATTGATATACTCTACCAAATAGTTTTGATAGATCGTAAGTGGTCCTTAAGTCGTTTTGACTAGAAAGTTACATTATATCCAATATTCAAATCAAATGTATGTATATCTAAATATACTACATATTACAGTAGTACCACGTTTCTTGCTGTTATGCGATATTTGTACTTATGCGATATTTGTACGTATACGATACTTGCCCACCTCGATTCTTGATACATACATATTTTTTATATGATGTACTCAATACTTGTGACACCCAAAAATTTTAACTCCAATGGCAAACAATAAGTTTTCGTTGCTAAAAACTAAAGACAAAATTGACACTCTATGAAAATGAAATGAGGAATTTACTATAAAAACTTTAGCTGAACGTTTGAACAACAATAATTCTAGTTAAGAGAAATGAATACTCAATAAAGAAATTTTATTCAGAGTTCAGAGTACAAATAAATGGAATCTTTTTCAACTTAACTGCATGAAATAAAACCATTGTAGTAAATATGTCGTTCTGAAATCGAGTAATGGATTATTGAACCTATGTAATTTCGCGCTCACCGCTCACAAAATAAAGAAGTTTCTATTGACGATAATCTCACTGGAGGTAAAGAAATTCATGAAAAAAATACCAGAAGACATTAAATATATCCTTAGAATGGACGGAACAAAGCAATGATTTCTTAGACAATATTATCAAGGTCCAAAAACAAGATTAAGCAAAACTTGAAAATCTCTTGAATTCAAATGTAAATTCTAAACAGATGTACAAATGTTTTTTAATTTGTTTAGAAAAAATTAATCGGTAAGTTACTTGCATCATCCACTAAACTTCTACCGAGTTCGGTTTTCATTGCGAGCAAAAATCCCAGTACTACTGTACTGAAAAGAGTCCCCATATGCTAAGAAAAATAATAAATTTTCCTATTCTTTGCTTATTTCATTCAAATTTACATTTTGAGATACATTATTAATCGACCAGACCAATTTTCTTTGGTGACTTCGTTCGTAATTCTGACAATTTTACTATTCCACCCGCCTAATATACTTTTTGGTCTTTCATTTTAAAAAAAATACAGCTTTGTTTACTTACTTCCCGTTGCTCTTCAACGATTTAAGACAAAATTATCGATAGAATTATTTGGAAATTTATTAATTTTATATTAATCAGTTGGTTTCGAAAATGAATGAATTTTTATACTTGGGTTGGTTGCGTTAGTTGAAGAAATGAATTGAAAATTTCTTAAATTTTTAAAGTACAAACAATAGAATTATTCTCATGGTTCTCATTTAATTTTGTTTTGGTCTCTTGAGCGTAAATATGGCACCTTCCTATGATATACTCATGTATGTGCTATACATTGTATGTATAAGAATGTATGATTTGTGTATAAAGTTTTACAGGTTAAAAATTATAATAAAAAATGGAAGTTATAACAAAATAATAGCAAATCAAGACTTAAAGTCGATGGAAATGGAAATGAAAATGGTGGCAACATAATGTAAAATGATAATAGTAATTTAAATGGCAAATAAATGATGAAGAATGAGAATGAAATGTTAAAAGTTCAAAGAAGTGGACAAACAAGTAAAGATATCGAGACAGTGTAGGACAATGGAATGAGTAAACTGGATGAATGGATGCCTTATAATAAAAATACTTGAAATAATATTAATAACGTATCTGTGTGTGTGTGTGTGTGTGTGTGTGGCTGAATGTGTCTGTGTGTGTCTCAGTGTATCTGTGTGTATGTGATGGTTTGGTAGCTACGTTGAAATTTATGACTTTCAATTAAAATCGCTTTTGATATTCCATTGTTGTTGCTACCACAAAAAGTTTCATTGAATATGACAATGGATCTATATACTACATAATACATAAGTATATGGAACTATGGTCGAAAGTACCTGTATGGTATAATGGATAAAGCATCTGTTATAGCAGCAACATTATGTCAATGCATGGTATTGCACATACGAGGTGTGTGCCAAGAATTAATTAATATACAATAGCACTATACAACATCAGAAAATATTGAACTTATGATTAAGAAAAATCATCATTTAACAGTAACAGTATATTAGCGAATAATAAATTGATCTTAGAATTATGAAAACTAAACGAGAAAGTAGGAATGGCTTACAGTGTGAATGCAAAAAAGATAAATTAATTTAAAGATCACTAATGTGATCTTATTGACTTCTAAGTTTTGGCTTTTCCCAAACATGAAAATTCTAATCATGAGCAAGTCATAGATTGATAAGAATGTGACGAGTAAAGGGTAAACTTTTGTAAACTTTGTAGCTAGAAATATTGGAATGAATGTACTGATGGGAGTGTATTATTTATTCTATTGAGGATTACTTTGCAGTTGTTGACTGTAATGAGATGAATAAATAAGAATTAATGGCAGTGGGATGGATACTTTTGAAATATACCTCGTACTCGCATCCTGTAAAAAAAAAAAAAACGGAAGGAAACAGAGGAAAGCGTAAAACATTGGAAAACAAAACAAGGAAATCAACCGACAGAAATGACTGCTGTCTACCATTTTATGTTGCAACATCGCTCAGAAATAACAATTGTGCGTCATATTGTCAATGTGAATTCATTTTGCTTTTGCTATGTCATTGTATGTGTGTGTATATATGTGTATTTTAGTGTGAGTGTGTTTGTGTGTGTGTGATTGTATGTTATGTATTTACTTCCGCTTCATGTTGACTTCCTGCTAAGTAGCAAAGTATCAATTTCCTACTTCATATGGCACTTGATGTTGATGTTCATATTCATGTTGCTTTTGTTATTGTCATTATCACCATTCATTATAATCTTCATTTTCATTTTCATTATCAGCATTATCATTAGCATCATTATTATTATTATAACCAATAATAACACTTTGTTGGAAGAACCAAAACAGGAAATTTATGTTTAACAATAATGTTTTCCTCATACACAATACTCGTAGTAAGTAGACTATTTTATGAACCTAAAAACCCTTTACACACATCATTAGTATTTTGTTACAAAAATATTTACTAAAGTTTAGTTTAGTTTACTACTTGACTATCCTCTGTAAATGTATCTGCTTATATTCTTCTTTTTTTTTTCTTTTTTTTTTTTTTAGTAATTTGATACCCATTATTTGGATTTAATGACAGACAATACTCTCAACATTCATCCAACAAAATCGCCATCATCATCAGTGTATATATTTACAATACACTAACTGTGACTTTTCTATGTATTTATATCCCATACCTATTTAAACCTCTCATTAATAATATATATGGATGTTTTGCTTGCTTTTATCTTTGAATCCTGACAATGAAAATTGTATCCTTTTCATTATTCATCACTCATCTTCATGTTTGTATCTTTTGTTGATAGACTCTTCACTTCTGTTCATTCTGTAATCTTGAAATCATTAATGACATTGAAACATGAGATACTAAAGTTAGAAACGGAAGAAAGAAACTTGAATTCTCTTGAAATTACATCAAATCCTTCATCATAGAAACCAATAATTTTCTTAGTAATATACGATGAGATTCATTCATTGATGTTTTAAATATACAAAGGTACGTGGTGATGATGAAGTTTTACTCCATCCATGTCAAATTGAAAAATATCTCAGTGAACAGTTTAACAGTTTAGAGCCAACAAAAGGTTGGAAGTTTAGAAGGTTGGAAGAAAAGTATTGAAAACAAAAAATGAACATTGTAAGTCGCTGATATGACTTTTTATTACATGCCTGACAAAAATGGAAAAGATTTTTCCTTCGAGTTGTCATTGGTGATAAAAAGTGAATAATTTCGATTATCCATAATATGGAAAAGCAATTTTCTCTCAAGTCAACTAGTAAAGTAAAATAATTGTTTTTAAGCGGATAATTCCTAAAAAGTTGATGCTGTATATGAACTTCTTAAATCTGATCAATCAATTAGTCAAATGGGCGCGGTATAGCAAACAAATGATTCATCTAATCCAATACTCGATGCTTGTGACTCGATGCATGTGACAAGACTCTATGCTAGTCTTCCAATGGGTTGTTTGGAAAGTAATTTCGTTATTTTAGACTACAGAATTGTATTTTCCACAGCCAAGACAAAGACACTTAAGCTACAAATCATTACATATATTTTGACAGCTGATCCGGCAGCACTTGCGTGAAAAAATCGATTGATTAAACGCAATCGTTTTTAGTTGATACCCTATAAAATATGGAAGGAGAAAAGCATCGGCATTTTCGGCATATTTTACCTTTTTACTATCGAAAAGGTAGAAATGCTATTTAAGCACGAACAAAACTATCTCATGTGTATGGAGAGGATGTGTTAACAGTACACCATTGTCAAAACTGGTTTGGAAAATTTCAAACCAAACAACTCATGAGATCGCTGAGAGATTAAATTTATCGAATTCGATCGTTTATGATAATTTGAAACGCTTAGGTTTTATCTCAAAGCTGGACATAAGGGTTCCCCAAGTTCTTACGGAAAGAAATTTGTGCCGTCGCGTTGATATCTGCTTCTCAAATGGCAAGAAAATGCTCTGCTTTTAAAGCGCATCACCACTGGGGATGGGGATTGTCGACAACAAATGTTAAACGAAAGAGATCATGGAGTAAAAGAGATGAACTGGTTCAGAGCACTTCGAGAGCCGTTAAAAAAAAGTTGATGCTGTCTGTCTGATGTTGTAGTGTTCCACCAAGATAATGTGAGACCTCATACAAGTTTGGTAACTCGTTAAAAGTTTTTACAGCTTAAATGGGATATACTTCCACACCCATCATACTCTCCAGATCTGGCACCTTCTGATTATTACCGGTTCCGGTCTCTACAAAACTTTTTAGACGGTAAAACTTTTACTTCAAAAGAAGAAGTCAAAAATCACCTGGGTCAGTTTTTTGCCAGCAAAGAACACACATTTTCTGATCGTGGAATCATGCTACTGCCAGAATGATGACAAAAGGTATTGGATCAAAATGGACAATATATTATTCCATAAAATAAAAATTAACTATAAGAAAATCGTAAATAAAAATGATAATAAACAAACGAAATTACTTTCCGAACAACCCAATAGTTTATTCATCAGACTGTAAGCCTTTCGATTATCATTTGTTTCAATTAATTAATCATTTACTTACATCAAAAGAAAAAACCGTTCACAGAGGAATCCGAAAGATGTTTGAGAAGGGTCGAGATTGTGGATTAATGTATGGTTTTACAAATTATATAATCGGAGGAATGAAAATGTCAATAACGCCATGGTAACCTTAAAAAAATGAATCATCTATCAAAATTAGATGGATACTTGAGATATACACGTGTGGTCAAAACGATAGACGCACACCTTCACTTCTTTTAAAAATGACATTGTAGCTTTTATACGAGAGACAATTTGTAAAAAGTAATTATGCACAAGTTCTATTTATTCATTGCTCTTACACGTTTATCAACAAAAAAGTAAAGAAATAAGTAACATTAAATTTTTTCAAGTTTTCTTGTAAGGTAGTTAAAATAAGGTTATTTTTCTTTGGTCAAATGCCTGTTTTGGTTATAAAATGGACATTTAAGCATTTCAATTAGTTAAAATAAAATTAAATATTATATTTAATGGTGAGTGCTGCCACCTTTTTGGCTTATGACTTCGAAAATTCTGTGTTTCATAGAGGAGTTTAGGGTATTTAGGTAATCCAATGTAATCTCACTCCAAGCAAGTTGCTTGATGTTGATGTTCCAAGATGTTGCTGCCCTTAACGACTTCTTATCTTCGTACTGCCTTCCTCCTTCATAAGCCTTGCGAGATAGCTAGTCCCACACATTTTCAATTATGTTTAGGTTTGGAGAGTATGGTGACCAATTCACTACCTCAACGTTTTGCCTTGAAATGAACGATTTTACGACTCGAGCATTGTGAATAGGTGTATTATCCTGTCGGAAAACCCATGGCAACGGTCAAAAAAGTTTATTTATCTTTGGAAAAATAGATTCCAATAGTGATTTGAAACGAACGCTGTTCATTCTCTTCTTAACAAATATTAAATCCATCGTTTCGTAGAACGTTATTGCTCCCCTTGATTCCGCCATCACGACTGTGATAGCAGCTTAAATAAACTTCTTCTTTTCGCAAATCGTGAAAGTAGTATTGGTATCCATCTGGGCCGTCTAAATTAAAACGTTTTTCTTCAGTAAAGACGACAGAGCCAATCATTGAAACGAGTATCAGTTTGAACAGTCCACGTCATATCATCTTTTGCAAATTTGGAATCGTTTTTGCTTGCGAATGCAATTAAGAGATGTTTTTTTTTATTATTTTCAATCGTTTAAGAGGCATCGCTTTTGAATTAGTTCGTTGCATAGTTGAAAGGCTTGCGTAAACTCCGGCTTAATCTTTTATTTTGGCCGCCGACTTTGTGGAATTAGAAGCAATTCTAAGAATTTTTCGCTCTTCTCGAGAACTTTAAGGCTTTGTTTCTCCCTTTGAACTGTTTTCCATATGATTCTGGATTTTTCAAATACCTTTCGACGGATATTGAGTTTCGGTTTATCTGTTGTGCAATCATCCGGTTGGATAGTCCTTGTGAATGAAAAATATCATTTTTTTCACGTTCCAAAATGCTTAAAACTTTTTCTTTACCCATATTTTGCCTGAATTTTTACTCAAAAATAATAATTTTTTTATGTCAAAATATTTGCAAACTTTTCACACAATTCAATAAAAAAAATCACTACGTTGACACTTCGACAGAACAGTTATGTGTTTGAAAAACAAAAAATTCGGACTGCAGCTTTTTCGAACAATGTTCGAATTATGATAAGCAACATTTTTTGGACAATTAACACATGCCTGTTTTTATTTTGACCGTTATGTTTGAAAAAAAGTTTGGTGCATCTAATCACATGACCAGGAGTGTATTTGATCGTAGACGAAGATCCAATTTTTTTGAGGTTAGTATTGATGAAAGGAAACAATATTTCGATGCATCAGTTAGTATTTTGTGTCTGTTAAGTGGGCTCTGATTAATCCATACTATTGTAGAAGGCAGACTCAACCAATATTGTTTGTTGTCTAGTATTTTTTTATTTTCTATTCATTGTCAATTTATTGCAACTAAAGCGATTTTCAGTGAGTTTTATTTTATTTTAAGTTTCCTATGAGTACAAAACTTTTGTATTTGAAGAAAAT
Source organism: Amiota mariae (assembly GCA_035041805.1). NCBI lineage: Eukaryota > Metazoa > Arthropoda > Insecta > Diptera > Drosophilidae > Amiota > Amiota mariae. Next base: position 144,881 of record JAWNKV010000294.1, read on the forward strand.
ATTTATTAAGAACTCCTTTGATGATGAATAAATAAATATGAGAATGGTAGGGGGGAAAAAGTGATTTATGTAGTATAAAAGGCATCACTTTGATTATGATATATAAACATACTCGTACATATGTCTGTATGACTGTGGAAAGGTGGCGTGAAGTCTGGGAAGCTAATGTGCGTGCGTGTCTCACATTGCGTATGCGTAATGTAATAAAAATATCAGTGATTCTTTGTTGCTATTGTTGTCAATGTTATTGGATGTTGGCTTTAGGTATTATTTTTTCTTCCACACGTTTGCACTATATAGTATAGTATGATGGTGATGATGATGATGTTGATGATGATGATGATGATGATAATGATGATGATGAAAAGGACGGTGATGTGAGACAGTGTATGAATGGATGGATGAATAGTCGTTGAGACTAAAAGTTATTGAAATAAACAAAGCGGAAACCATGTAAACAACAATCACAAAGATATACACAAACACACTACACACACACACACACACATAATCACAGATATTGTATATTAGACAGACATACGAGTATCTAGACTCAAATAGATAGCAGGCAGATAAGCAGACAGACAGACAGTAAGTAAACGTGCAATGGTTTTTTGTTCTGACATTTTATCTTTTGTCATTGTACGCTTTGCTACTAACTTATCGTTTATATTACTCCATAGAGAGTAATAGCAGCAACAGTAAAAGCCATCGCCATCCTCATCCTCATCATCATCATCTTTATCATCATAATAATTATCATCAACATCATTCTCATTCTCATACTCATCTGTCTTAGTAGTCAGAAGTCAGTATCATGAATCGTTGTTGTTGTTGATGGTGGAATTTCTTCTACTGCCATCCAAAATATTTTATATTGTCCCATTCTGAGAATGAGATTCCAGTAAAGCATAAAAAAAACATCTAAACACACTCAATCACCACACTCATCACTTTCTCTAGGAGTCACCAAAGTCAACTCAAACTCAAGCAAACTTCTCGTATACTGAATATGAAACGTGTGTTGTTCTAAGTATTAAAATTGTTAAGAGGTAAATGCAATGAATAAGTGGGGACGTCTGGATAACAAAACGTGCGTTTCATCTAAACAACACCAACAACAACAACAAGTCTAAGAAAAATATTGAACAATATAGTATAGTATAGAAGACAAGACAACTAGACATTTGCTTAGAGGCGCGTCTTACAATTTTGTGATACTATGAGTATAGTACACTAGTAGTATGTGTATGTTGTATGTAGATACTTTTTTTATGGGCGGTTTGCTATAGAAAAATGTAGGTAAAAATGCCAAAGTCAGTCATAGTAGAGTAGTAGAAGATAAAATTACATTAATGAGAACAAAGAAAAGTATGGAAGTATATAAAGAAGTAAGGATGGAAGGAAGGAAGGAAAAACAATAAATGACAGCGCAAAAAGTAAGAAAAACATTTTCAGTTGTCTCATTTAAGAAGCAACAACAACAGCAGCTGCCACTTGAGTTGATTTAAACATGAAAGGAGAAATTCAAGTTGAAATCAAGAATGATGACGAAGGAACAAACACTAATCATATGAAAATGACAAAATGAAAAAGAGAGAATCTTTGTAACTTAAAAAGCTTAAGACTCAATGGAACAACTGATGCTAGTAGTCTGCTCTACTCTCATGAAAGTAATAGGTAAAACAAGGACTAATGAAAGATTCATTTCAATAGAATTGTAATATGAGTTATGCTTTCTTCTCAGAAGAAGAAACCTACAATTCTTTTGAATGTTTTTTTTTTGTTGTTTGTTTTACAATGTTTTTGTATGAGAATAAGAGGATAATAAATAGAAAGTTAAACCTTCTGGGTAAATCAGAAAGGAACTTAAAATTATAAAAAATTTTCCATATTTTTTTTTTCATTATAGTAGTAGCCTTGTTTGCTAACTAAGCAGTGTGCAGAGAACAGCCTGTGTAGGAATCATAGGAGCCATGCGCACGTGTCACACGGCAGCACTGAACGTATCTTCTTCCCATGAAAAACATTGTCTGCAACAGCGCAGTAAGGCTAAAAGAAACCAGTTGCTGGTCTGAACGACCCTATGGACATTAGTAAGATACTAGGATTGATCCTATATTCAAGGAAACAACAGATTATATAGTGACTTTGAGAGCAACTTCAAGGTAAAACTTTCTACCATGATGGAATGGAAAGAAAACAGTTTTCAAAGCGATTATGACATTCCAATCTTTATGGATGGTTAAACTTAGACCACTCCTTTCGCTTACCTAACGTGGCTCACGGTCTTTCAAGCAGAGCTCCTGGCTATAAGATAGGCATGTCGGCTGGCAGGATATAACATACTGAAAGGTCGTAAGGTAGCTTTGTTGATAGTCAGGCACCACTCAAAGCACTGCAATTCACCATTGTAAAGTCTAAGCTTATAAGGGAATGTATGTCGGCGATAAGAGAGCTAAGTCGTAGAGCGGATATCACTCTCTTATGGGTTCCCGGCCATAAGAACATTGAGGGAAATAAGAAAGCTGACGAACTAGCCCACTTTGGTATATCTCTTGATATATCGTTAGCGGAACAGGTCTCACTTCCCCTAGTGGTCATCAAGAGAAGCAACTTCCTGCATTTCCTTCAGGAGGCTAACACAAAGTGGAAAGATCTTGAATTTGCATATGCTACCTGATCTAGTTACAATGATAATAAGTCAAATAGACTAATTAATAGAAGATGCACGGATATCGCACTGCTCATAGTGGTTTTCACTGGTCATTGGTGTATTGGGACTCACGTGGAGAGTCTCTCCACATTCCTTTCAGAAACCATTGTAGAAGTTGTGGAAATAAAAAGAATCACTTACCCACTTTCTATGTCAATGCCCAGCACTGGCAAAAACTAGAAATAAATATTTGTATATCATCGATAATCTCTCGGACTGTGCGTTCACATGTCCGGGTGACCTTTTAAATTACCTAAATTCTAAGGGCTGGGTTTAGCAATACTGATTGTATTCGGCAAGGAAGTGGTTTCAAAGCGGCACTTAAGTGCTAATTGTGGCTCGTAGTGGACTTTACGAATCAGCCACGGCAACGAACCATCACTAGCTTTGATTGCCTATGGACAATTTGAGAACGTTAAATGTCCTGGTTCCATTATCAAGATATTGGGGACCTCCAATGTGGGTTTGAATTGAACTATAATATCAGGCAAACAGTAACTTATGGTAAATAATGCAAATTAAAGGCTGAATGCATATATTGGGTCATGTATTATGAAATTTGTAGTTGGTACTATTGGCAACTTCAATAGCTGATTTTTTCTGAATATCTGAATATTTTAAAGTCCCTTTTTAGGGTTCCGTACCCATAGGGAACTAACGGGACCCTATTACTAAGCTGACAATGTCCGTCCGTCCGTCTCCTGCTCTATCTCATGAGTTGAAATTTTCAGAAAATGTGTAATTCATTTGCGTGTAGAACGAAAAATACACATTTTTAGAAGCATTGTTCTTTAATTTAACCTTTTGTTTAACAATTTATTTTTTAAAGTATACTTTAAGCTGTTAATTGTAGTATACTTTTAGGCTACAAAATATAAACATAATTTATATTTTAAGCAAAAAATCATATACGATTTTACGGAACCCTCTGTGTGCGAGTCCGACTCACACTTGGCTGATTTTTTATATTATTATATTTCTTAAGAAAAGCATTTGGAAGCTTGCTTATCGTTGCTCTCTCGTCATAAATTCGATCCATTTTTGAGTTGAATTATTACTTATGATGAAAAATGGATTTAATATGACAACCGTAAGCGCTCAGCAAAGTGGTTGGATAAGGATGAGTTACCGAAATACACCCCAATGCCTGGTCTGGTGCAGGTGTGATCCATTATGAACATTATGAATCTGGCTCAACGATCAAAGCTAAAGAAAACTTCAACCAACTGGACCAAATGATGCAAAAATTTAAGCAAAAACAGCCTAAATTGGTCAACTGATCGACTCCTATCTTACTGCACTATAACGCCAGACCTCACACTACACAAATGACTGTAGCAAAATAACAGGAATTGGATTTCGAACTTCTTCAACATTCTCCATACTCACCAGAACTTTGCCCCCACGGATAACCATTTATTTCACAATTTGAACAATTTATTAGTAGGAAAAAAATTAATTCACACAACGCTGTTGAAATTGCTTTCTAGGAATTCATTGACCCCCGGTTTTACATAATCGGCCTGAACATTCTTCCGCTTAAATGGCAAAAGTGTATAGATAATATGGGTGCATAACACATCACTCAATAAGTTCATAGGATAAAATATAAAACACCAACTTTCAGACAAAATTCCATTAAATTCTTCAACATAGTCTCTTTCAAGAGTAAAATATTCATTCCAATGCTTCTCTAACATTTTGATGCCTTTTTTGTAGAACGATTTATCTTTGGGCTCGGCAAACACTTCTTCATTGGAGCCAAATCTCCTTCCTTGCATCATTGTTTTTAGGTTTGCAAACAGGTAGTAGTTGTTGGTAGCAAGATCCGTTGAAGAAGGGGGATGGGGAAGCAGGGTTGCCAACTTGGGGGTATTTTCTAAATAATTAATTCCTTGTATTAATAAACTTTCAACCAACTTTGATTTCATTTCTACAAATTTCATATTAAACGACACAATATAAATGGACTATCATTGTAGATGAAAATTACAACATTATATTTTTAAAAACCTAATTGAACAGACATTCATAGCTAAACCTCTAGTAGGATTAATATTATAAACAATATCTAATGTTTAACAGAAGTTTAATATATGCGCAATTATAAAGTTATCCAAAGAGATAGTAGAATAAATATATGTTCATTACGTGTATAAAACAAAGCTAGTAGATCTGTGATATATTTAACATTTGCATAGATTATGTAAAGTTAGATTAGGGTAGTAGCATTTGATTCATTGTATTACAATTGTGAAGCGCTGAATCATTTAGCAACTGCATAGAAGTGAAAGGAATAGATCCAATGATATTGTAGATCCAATTGATTGCAAGATGACATGTCTGAGTGGTTCGGTTTCCTACTCTTGTCAATTGCCAATGATGCCTACTGTATATTTCTGCAGGTTATCATCTATTAATCTCTCTTTATGATTTTCCTTTTTCAATTAAAATAAATTGTTCTGTTTAAAGCTTTTGCATTAAACTCACACCTTTTAAAACAACAGGGAATCCTTTATTAATATTGCTATCAAATCAGAGTTTTTTTTTCCTTCTATATTTCTATTTGTAAAGGAATATCATCAAGTGACCAAGGGTCTGCCCTGGTCTGCTACTGTTCAATCATTCATTCATCTTTCATCTGTCAGTCAATCAGTCTGTCTACTAAACTGCCTGCGAGTCAATATTAATCAAAACATTCGATTCAATGCAATTCCTTCCCTACACAATTGTACAATTGTTAGTAGCTTTCATTATTTAAGGAAAACAAAAGAAAAGCAAAAAAAAAAAAAAAAAATTAATGAAAAGTCCATTGAATACTTTTAATTATTAATGTTGTCTCTTATACTACTTCGTTAAGTAAACGAAGCGAAGCATTTTGCAAATAATGAATCATATAATGAAAATCAATCACAGGAGAACAGATATAGAATATGAACAAACCCCAGTCCAAGCAGGACTGATGATGATGATGGTTCTTAATAGAGGATTCTAATATTGAGAAATAAAACAAAAAAAAATAAAAGAAAAAAAATATTATGGACACATAGAAAATAAAATAAAGGCAAATCCTCAAACGCACTTTAACCGCACATAATGTTCGATGAATGGCGAGCCGATGCCGCCTCCTTTCATTTTTTCTCTCATCTTAAACGAAAGTCAGTGGTGTAAATAGCCCAAAGTTAAAACGCACAATCTAAACTCAAACCTAAACCAAACTCAAGTGAACTCAACCAAATAACAAATCAAACTGTATGAGTCTAGAGTGAGTAAGAATGAAAACCTTATCAGACAGCAGACAATAGACAACTCCAATTCAGGGCTTAAATCGAAACCAAAGCAAAAGAAATCTAAGCCAAAGTCTGGCATAGACAGACAAATTTGCTTGTTTTGAAAGGTAATTTCATTTTTTTTTTTGTTGACTGTAGAGAAGTTGGTATTCATAAAGACTTTTTGTAATTTCTAAGTAAAAGTTTTGTCCAAATCACAGTAGTTCATCATGTCCTCTACTGTTTCTTATTCTGTGATAAAAAAATCTATATTGATAATTATGGCAGAAGACAGTGTGTGCTAAGATCCCAGAGACCGGCCCGAGTTAGCATCAGTAACTCTAGAGTTCTTTTCCAGAGCTGGAAGTGTTGAAAATATTTTTTTAACATAATAAAAATCATATATATCGCGTGTGACTCGACCAATGCCGTTCACTGCTGTGACTCCACTCCACTCTTATCGTATATTTACTTCTTTTTCTCCCTGAGGATCAGGGATACCGATATCATTCAGGGCTACAGTCTAAGTGTCCCTTGCAGGAAGCATACATAAAGGCGTTTGGTTATAAAATATTATTTGTTGCCATCAATTATTGTTGGTGTCCTTTGAAGTCATTGTTAAGTTAATTTGTTCCCGAACATAGGATTGTGTAAGTCATTCTTTTAATTTTTTTTTAATAAATTTATTTGTTGTAATTCATGAAGTCTTGCAAATTGGTCAAACAATTTGACCGTCTATGCTTACCTTAAGTGACCAAAGCATTTCAGTTTTTCTGGATATGTACAATAAAATTCTCTGATTCTCATAAAAAAAAAAACGAATTTCAAATGGATTCGGAAAGCAGTTGGTTACTACTAGCACATGAGCCCAGCTACATTACTATACTGGCAAAGGAAAGATAGGCTGTGCAGTTTGTCATTCATTCAGTCACCCAACCATGTATGCGAGGGGAAATTGTAGTACCAGACAGGAGAGGACAGGAAGAAAGCATGACTAAAAAGAAGGCTCAACTTTTGTAGTTTCAGTGTTTCTATTACATACATAATATGTAATATTTGACTTTGATGTTGTTATTGTTGTTGTTGTTGTTGTTGTTGTGTGGTTATTGGTGTTATTATCTTTGTAGTCTGTGCTGCTGTACGCACTAAACACACCCCAAAAACCATACATTTAACACCCTTCCCATTCCCATTCCCAATCTCTATCTGTTTCTCTTTCTTCTATGTCTGCATTTATATGCATGATCCATTCAATGACATGTTGCTATAGGCAGCGGGGCTTCATCGTACTTACTTACGTACATAGTATGTATGTAAGTACATACGTATATTTAGGAATTTATATTTTTTTGTGTGTTTGCAAATAAATTGCACAAAAAAAAAAAAAAAAAAAAAATAAATAAAAAGAAAAGAAAAGAAAATGGTAAATAAAATAAAAAGGAAAGCAAAATTTTTTATTATTGCCCTTCGGGGCTATATGCTGAACACATGTGCACGCTTTCACATCACAGGCTATCGCGCCAAACAGCAATCCGACGCAGCAACAGTGAGGCCTTTTCGAAACGAAAAATATGAATATTATATTTTTGGGTTTTTTTTTTTTTTTTTTTTTTGTTTTAATATTTTTTATTAAAAACCATAAGGATTTTTTGTTAGATTTTCATTTTTATGGTTATGACAGTTGTTGGCATGCAAAGTATCGAAAGTATCGAAAGCATCGATATCCCTAAAGCTAAGTAAGATTTCTATTAAAATTTATTAACATAATCTTCTCTTGATATATAATAAATTTCTTTACTCTACCCACAACACAAATCTTATAGTATTGTATGTAGACCATATGTATGTTTATGTGTGGCACGCACTCAAGGGATTGTAATAAAAGGGAAATTAGCAAAATGTTCATTCATAAATTTCTAAATCTAAAATTCTATATTCAGGGCTTATAAGTATTTGAATTTGTTTGTAAAGAACTTTCCAATTGCTTAATTTAATATAGCTAAACATCATCATCTTTGACCATTGAAATATTATCTATTAGCGAATCCAACCCTGCTTCGTACGGGTTGCATCCAAGCAAATATTCTATTATGATTATTTACTCTCTGTTACAATTTGAGTACCAACAAAGAATACAGTTTGAGTATCAGAAAATTAAAGTGATATTTTAGTTAATTTTTTGTAGTATACTTTAAGGACCCGTTTGAATATTGACGATCTCGGAATCTGGGACAGAAAACTATTGTATGTTCATGCCGGGAATCAACCATACACACTCACAATATATCAATGTAATCAGATGAATGGTTTGGTAGCTCATAACATACGAACAATTTAAAATATTAATTTTTATATATAAAAGAAGAATTTTGGATTAGATATCCATTTGTGCCATAGTTGTCTGATTTATGTTGAGTTATAGAAACAAAACTGACCAGAAGTCAATGATAAAGCATACAACATTCAATCTGACGGTGGTCACAATAAACTATGCATTATATGCAAACTCAATATTCTCATAGGTCGAACTCATAGTATTCTATGTCGACCTTCATTGGTCCAAAAACAATGTTGGAAATATATGTAAATGACATATGCATTATGTTCAAATTTGTCTCAACCCGAAGGGAGCGGGGTAGATGATAGACAAACATCAAATCAATTGGAGCAAATCAACTAATTGACATTTCACGTTGAGGCGCAACATTTGTCCTGGTATAACATACAATTTAGAGATCATTCCGAAAGTGGACCATCAGTCTAATCATGGACAAGCAAATCACCTGGCAAGTTGCTATAAAAAGTTGTGGAAATTATACTAACAGCTAATTTATTGTACAAGTAAATAGTCAGTGCAACTTGGCTTTATGCCATACAAATTTGGGTCATCATTGCCGCTTAGTTTAACATAAGGAAAGTACAAGTTGTCAGATGAAGACCCATAATTTATCCGCAGATCTAAAGATGAAATCAAATACCCATCAGCAGCTTTACGGGCATCCAAATATATTTGAGACAGTTTTCAACAAAGCTGCGATCCGCGCAAACTAAAATCTTATCCAAAGAAGCATGGGCAATTTTCCATGTAAATACAATATTATTTATCCATCTATTTATACAGATTGATTTTCGTTTGTTCATGAGTTGTGAACTTGAAAAGTACTTCAATGATTGTTCTGAAATTTGATTTCTGAATTGCATTCGACTATGGTCGTTTTATTTTTTTTTTTTTTTGTAAAAATCCAACGGAAGAGTCAGAATTGGTGGATTAAATTTTGCAGACACAGCTTTCACATATTTTAAAGCAATCTTTGTCAAATCTCTTTTTTGGATTGGTCGTATTTAGAATTAATAATTTTTTTATCATAGATAATTTTATTAATTTTAAATCAATTTTATTGTATAATTTCGTTAGCAAATTGTCCACAGCAATCCGTGGGGTCACAGCTAGTTTATCATACAAAATGTTTTCAGATGCAGCGATAAATGTATTAAAATGAAAATTATTGATTGATTAATGTTCACAATCTGATCTGTGTTCTTTGAATGCTGAATAGAATCTCTCAAAAGTGAAGCGTAGCACTGCTAATCTTTGACAAACAAAGGAAGTGAATTTCTTGTACAGATACCCGATAATCTACGTCTGTCTAAGCAACTATAAACTTTTTTTTAAGACAATTGTCTATAAAATTTATTTGTTAGTTGATTCTTGAAATACTCACTTTAATATATCACTAATTACTATACTATATAGATACCCGGGCAGACGTTGTCGTGCCTCTGATTGGCTGACCTGATGAAATGTTGTGAAAGGCGATTTTTCTTTTTTAAGATTTTCAGACTGTTCCTTTGGGATTTTCGTTTTTTTTTGTTCCGTACCCATATGAAGCGAACGGGACCCTATTACTAAGCTTACGCTGTCCGTCCTTCTCCTGCTCTATCTCATGAACCGTAATATGTAGAGAGTTGAAATTTTCACAGAATGTGTTATTCACTTGTGTGTAGAACGATAAATACTAAAATACACATTTTTAGAAGCATTCTTCTTTAATTTAATCTTTTGTTCAACAAATTTTTTTTTTAGTATACTTTTCAGCTGTTAATTGTAGTATACTGTTAGGCTGTTAAATATACACATAATTTAATGTTTTAAGCAAAAAAATCTTGCACGATGGGACGGAACCTTCCGTGTGCGAGCTCACACTTTGCAGATTTTTTTTTTTTTTTTTTTTGGAAACATTCCCATGAATCACTTGGTCCATTGGTAAAAACCGTATGAAAATTCGTTCGGTAGTTTTTGAGTTTATCGCGAACAGACAGACATATAGACACACAAAAGCGGTGGGGGACTTTGTTTTATAATATGTATGAATGTATGTCTTCGTTGATTGATTTAAACTCATATGAAACCAGAAAAGTAATACTTATTAAACAGTAATGCAGAGTGGTTTACAAATTTAACAATTTTAGGACCAAAAAGGTTGTATGAAAAATGCTTAATCTATGATTCAGAAAACTGTCAAAAAAAAAAAAAAAAAAAATTTATAATACTAGAAATATTTATTATGTACTTATTAATTGAATGTTTTATAACCATGACTATGTTTAATATGTGTTTTAAATTATCATACTTACAAATTCAGTTTGTGGACTTGGTGCAATCCAATGTTCGGGATTTGTTGGTATTGCCTCGGCTAGGCAAGGATCAAAGCTGGACGGCCTTTTTTTAACAAAATCTACAGGCAAACTATAATCATCACAGATGGCAATCTAAAAATATATAAAATTGGATAGATACACAGATATTAATAAATATATTTGACTAAAGGTTAGAAGATTCAAAATGCAAAAATAAAAATAAAATTCTCAGATTTTTGTTTTGTTTTTGTTTTTTGTTTTTTTTTTTTTGTTTACTACTTCATATATATTTCTTGATAAGGATTTCTATATTTGTACATTTTAGAGAATGAAGAGCTACATTGCATAAGCGTAACACACACACACACACACACACACACATACACACATGTGAAGAAGAAACAACTCTGACGCAAGTTTTAACCAAGTTCTTGTGGTTTGGGGGCGAGAGGTGGTGGGATTGGTAAATGTGGATTGTGGGTTATGGGTTGCCACAAATGCAAGTACGACTGAGGTACGAGTATCTTTAGCATTTTTCTGTGGTATTGTTTGAATGAGGACTGTGAATGAAAAGTATTTTTGGTTAGGCTGATTTGAATGGTAGAAAAAGTACGAAAGTACGAACGAACAATTGCATTTTCCGTTTGCGTCATCAAAAGTGGGCAACAATGGTTAAATTACACAGTTACAATTAAAAATGGCGTTGCGTACACGTGTAAAACCGAAGAGGGCTTCAGTTTTCAGCTTGATAATGATGGTGACAATGGTGTTGACGGTGATGATGATGATGATGGTGACGACTATAATGATGATGATGACGGGGTTAGATGAAGAATGGTTAGTGAAACTCAAGTGCTTGCTATGCAGCTTTCTAGTTACCATTAAATATATCTGTGTGATTGTATGGGGGCTAGAGTTGAGCCTCCACACACAAAATGTTTCCTCTGATACTTTGTGGTTAAAACAAAGTTCAGTTTGGCCAACCGTATACGATTATACATAGTACAATAGTAGTTGGAAGTATGGTAAAGACGAAACCAAACCAAACCAAACCAAACTAAACGAAACCAAAATGTAGTCAAGGTATTTTAATGTTCAAAATAAGTCTATATAAGTCAATGCGCAGAGAGAGAGAGAGAGAGAGAGAGAGAAAGAGATGCAGAGAGCACAGGAGACATGAATCCTTAAAATCTGTAAATCTTCTTATGTATAAGAAAAATTCCATCCATTAACCAACACAAAACCCAAATCATGTAATGTGTAATTAAATTAGAACAAAAGATTTGAACAGACACATACAACATTAAATTTAATTTAAGTATTTTAGGCTAATTTTAATGATCCTGGAGAAGGATTTGGAAGTGTTGGGAAATAGACAATATACATCATGAAATCTCAACAAATGAGAAAACCAAAATGCAATCAATTTACTTTATACGCCAATATATTGTAGTATAAGGACATGACTCCTCATTCATTAATTTTAGTTAGTTTGTTAGTTAGTTCAGCCTTCAGTCAGTCAGTCATCACAGTTACTGTAAGTGTGACTAAGTGAAGTGAAGAAGATGCTGTACTGTGCTATGCTGTGCTGTTTTACCAACCTCAAAATACAATTGAAGACGATAAAGTTCACGACAATTGCGGCAATACCATTCCAAATCCTTATTGCGCACTAATTCACGCTCAACTTCCCTGGGGACATCGACACATCTGCCGTGAAAACGCCAAGCGCAAGGACCCGCACATTGTACATAAGGCTCAATAATCCCACCAACGGCAATGGCACTGGCTTCGGCATCGTCTAATGATTGTGTGCCTCGAGCATTTTCGCTTGTAGCAAAATCAATCCAACAGCGACGACAGAACATGATAATGATGTTGATGCTCCTGAAGGCATTCAGTTCCTTCGTTTGTGTTTTTGTTTTTTTTTTTTCCTTGTTATCCTTACATTTATTGCAGTTCCCAGTTTTCCACTCAACAAATTTGTTACAAGGGAAAACCTTTTCGTTGTCTTTTGTCTTTGTATTTTTGTTGTTTTTTTGTTTTTGTTTTTATTCTTCTTTTTTTGATGATGTCGCCGCCGCCACTCAAGAAAATTAAAAACACAAAAAGATCCAACAAAATAAGAGACACAGAAACTTTGGTAAATTATTAACCAAGAACGTTCGCACGCACGCACGCAAGCACGAACTTTCCTTCTTTACAACAATATATACAATTGTAACTGTGCCTTGTGCGTTTGTATCTGCAATCTGTATCTCAATCTTGTTGTCTCGACTTCTATTTGACTAAAGAGAGGTGAAGTTCTTGCTGATTGACAGACTGAATGATTTATTGAGTAATGATGATTTAAGGAGCACCAGGTGTTAACGTTTCAACGTGTCATTTTCAACTGCTTAACGATGCTTTTTATGCAGTCAATGTTCTTAATGGGCCCCCCATCATAACTTGATGCGTCTAAGTATGCAAAGGTAAATCACTGTTGACTCCTTTAGGTATGCAATAATTTTTTGCTTTAGTAAGCTAACATTGAGATACAACATACACCATCATCATGTAAATATAGTTTCTTTGCTTAGAAAGTATCTTTTTTTCCATATTTTTTTTTCTTTATTAATGACTCATTTAATGATGATGACTTGACAGCCCAGCCGAGCCAAGTCGAGTCCACTCGATTATACTACTTTGTATGTTCATACAAGTTTATTTTTAATTTCTTTTTTACAAGACAAGCAGCAATGGGCCTTGAGCAATGGGTCTTCTTAAATATATAAACATATACACATGTAAACATGTGTTCAAAAAAAAAGAAGATTATGTACATTAATATCCTACACTTTGAAAAGAAGTGTTTTTAAGTTTACTATTAAATTTTTGAGACATCATCATGAATGTATATTAGTAACCAACCAATCGTCAGCTATACCGGCGCAGGTTGCTACGCCATTGCATTCTTCGATTTATCAATAAATACTTATATATAAAAATAAATATGGAAATATGTAGTATGTCTGTATGCCTGTTTGTCTTAAAAAGCAATTTTATTCTACAACAAAATGGAAAAATTACCCTGAAATGTGGGGTGATATTTTCGTCATTTGGTTAACTTTGGTCATGTGTTTAACATTTGGTCATGTGGTTAACAAAATTAACTGCTTTGATTTTGGAAAATTATGAAAATGATAGAAATTTTTTATCCGATCTGTACCAAACTTTACTGAAACATTCTTCAGACTACACGAAAATTTCACTCAAAATCAGTAAAGCGCAGACATACAGACATCAATAAATTGTCATGAAATCAAAATACTTTTAAATCTTATGAGGCCATTTATTGCACAAAAATGAAGACTCATTTTATGACAAGACAGACAAAATAATAATAATAATACTATTCAAACTAAGGAGAGTGTAGGGTATATGAAATAAATGCAGATTTCCGCTTTGCATTAGAAAAAACAAGAACAACAACAAGAACATTTTATTGGCTTTGACGTTGAACGAAAAACGTAAAAGGTAAAAGAAACCAAGATAAAAAGGTGCAATATAAATAGAAAAATAAAAAATGCAACACGATTACGACGACGACGACGATGACGATGACGATAACGATGATTATGGTAATGATGGTGATGATGGTATCGCGTGGCAAACTTTGTTTGCCTTATGGCAAGAGGTCACTGAAGACAACACGTGACTTAGTCTTCATCATCATCATCATTGCCATCATCAGTAGCAAGAATAATATTGTATCATCAGGAGCATTACCATCATCTTTGTTTAGACAGAAGAAATATGAGTCGCACCACCTTTACTACTAAAGCAGGCATATCATGCAAACTTGAAGAGTTAAATAGATGAATGTGGATGCATGAAAGCATGGATGAATGGTTTAGAATGTGTGGGTGGTTGCTTTGGTTTCTTTTGATTTGATTCAATATGATCATCATTAGCCAAGTTCGTCGTCATGGATTTTGCTTTGGTAAACATCATAAATTTTAAAAGATTCAGGTAACCAAAAATATATGAAAGGAACTCATCAGAGATTAATATTAGATATGCTGTTCGCTGGGCCTTGACTATATACTACATTGCGCAATCAACATCAACGTCCACGTCAAGTGTGTTTGTCACCAGGTCCCCATCGTCCATTATGTCCTTGTTCATACTATATATCTATTCTGTTATATTGTATATACATACAGACATACTAGCAATAATATTAGTACAAGTAACATAGGCTAACCGCAAGGCACTTGGCTTAACACAAATGAAGTGATGTGATACACTTACTACACACTACATTGAAAACACAAATAGACAAAACGAGATGAAGAGAAGGTGTAAAGCAATGAAAAATACACTAATAAAAGCAATATGATAAAGAAAGAGTCAAAACTCTGCTTTTGGCATGTTGCCCGTTATACTCGTACGTGTATATGCCCGATATTTTCACCATGATGATGATGAGGAGGACTTATGCAACCAACCAACCAACCAACACATGTTGCAGGCAGCCTGAAGCTACTACTACTACTACTACTACTACTACACTTCAATGGTCTCTCTCTCTCTTCTGCATTATTCCTTCTTTCATAGGCTCTGCCCACTTACGTTTTCTCTTGTCTTCTTGCTTTGACTTGTGTGTATATCTTTTTGCAGTGCGGTTTGACACAATTCCAAAGTCATATTCATTCGGACCGAGAATATGCTTTCTATTTTTATATACATAAATTCGGCATATAGTCAAGGCAGACAAAACTAACAAATGAAATGAATTGAAATGAAATCAAATGGCTTCAAGCAGGACTCATATTGTATTGTATAATACAATATGTATGTAAGAAAGGTGCCATAGCAGCTTTCATAGGTTTCGGGGTTTAAGGAGGCACACATTTTAAGTTGCAACAAAGCAATTGCTTTGGTTTCAGGTTTTTTTTTTTTTTTTTGTTTGATTCTCAAATTGGCTTGGCAGGCATGGCATGGCAAAATGGTGGCTTAAATTCTAAGTATATTTGTTGGCTCTATGAATTCATATAAACAAAAAGGAAAAAGAGATTTTTGGTTACAAATAATGCAATAACAAAACTGTTAGAGGGACGACTAGTAACTCGTATATTGTAATATAAATATAAATATAAATATGCAAAATGAATGAATTATCCAAAAGGATAATAGGACTTTTGTGTATAAAAATAGATTATTGCTGCAGCATAAGATAATAGATAGCACAGTCAGGTGCCAAATTCTTATAGAAATTTTCAAAGAAAATGCATATACTTTATATATTTTCTAAACCAATTTCATTTAGTATCAATCCTTTGCTTTAGGGTAAAAGAATAAATTTCATATTTAATTTTTTTTTACAAAAAAAAAAAAAAAAAAAAAAAAAATTATTAAACATAGTAAAATAGCAGATTGGATAATAATAATTTCTTTAGCTAGTATACTAGTATATTTTGTTCTTAATTTTGCAGAGTCTTGCTTGAACACACATACGTATAAACCACCATTGGAATCTTGATTCGGAGAACCCATTAAACATGCTTTACCGACATGGCGGGTAATATATCAATCTATGTCTATGCCATTTTATTCATTGTTCTGAGACTCCTTCTATCTGCTTCCATTTATCCGAATGACTGTTTTAATATTTCAAGCTATTCTCAGTTTTGGATCTCAATTCAACTGCTAGAAGATCTTTTTATAGAAACTAATGTAAAGCAATTTCTATTTAAATCAATTAAAAATACTTGGACATCAATTAACATTTATTGTAAAAGAGGTGTTAATCATATAAATTACATCAAGTAAATTGAAATATAAACTTGTAATAAGAACAAAGGCAAGTTAATCAAACAGAAAATGAGTAAAACAGGTTAATTGATAAAAGCTAAGACTTTTTCATTCATTCCAAATCAAGAGCAAACTTAAACCCAACATAAATTAATCAATCAAATAAAATAAGTTCATCGTTTTTTTTTTTCCCATACACCGAGTCATGCCAATCAATCAATCATTTAATCCAGATAACAAGAAACAACCATCAACCAACAACCATCAACAAACTCAATCACTCATCTATACACTCATCAATCAATCAATTAGTCGAAGGGTTAATGACAATGATAATGAGGACAACTAACAAAAACTGTTAGTTCAAACTTTAATTGAAAAAAAAAAAAAAGTTTGTTTGACTTGTTTTACTTCACTTATCATTTACCACTTATCACTTTCTCCCCTCTTCATAAAGTCAGTTCAAAAGTCAGTCATTAAGGCAACAAACAAATGTTTTTACTATGATTCTTTATTATTGCTATATGTAATACACAAGCATACTTCATATTAAAGTTCATTTTTAGTTTCAATTCAGAAAACTTAATCCAAAAAGTATGCAATATTTTTTGTACGTTCTATTTTCATATTCATACAAATTTAAATTATTTCTCCAAATCACCATCATCATCACTAGCAATGGGATTTATTGGTTCTAAGCTGTAATACTTATGAAAATGTTCTTAAGAATCTGGGATTTCCATACAATGTTGAAATTAAGAAAGCATACATATCAATTCTTCTTTTTCTTCGAATTATGAAAGACAAAATTTAATGGAAATTTCATTCGAAATATGTTACATGATTCTATGTCGAATATTTTTAAAGTAAGGTAAACTAAACTGAACTGAAATGTTCTTGTTGCTTTTTTTGTTTCCATTTCAATATTCATCTACTGTTTCTTATATTATATTTTCAACCTTCTACCCACACTCACTTTGATGATGGTTGACGATGCCACTTACCACAACTTTTTAATAGCTTCCCTCGTTCGTTTACTTGCTCACGCTCGTTCATTTATTTGTTGGTTGTTTGTTTCTTTCCAAAAGAACCCAAAAGGAAAACAGGAGTAATACACAGTAAAAACATCCAACAACAACAACAACAACAATAACAACAACAACCAGCAACCAGTAACCCTAGAGAGAGGTCGTTGGCGTCGTTTGGTGAACATGTCCACAGGGGCATAAACCACCAACCGGACAAGGAAGTGGGCGAACACATGAATAAAAATTGTTTATACTCGCAGAATACTAGTCATGGGAGTTGGGGGCGGGTTTGGTATAATTCGATGGGGAGAGTACAAAACATGTAAAATATTTAATTTTTAGGCGCAGCATACTGCAACAGGGTTTATAAGTGTGTTTGGGTTCGGGTATGGGTATGGGTATGGGTGTGGGTCTCCATCCGGGTTTCAAGTGTTATACAAATGAAATAAAGTAAAAATTGTTCTTTTGGTTACGCAGCGATTATAAAAAAAAATAAAAATAAATTAAAAAAAGAGAAACAACAACTACTACATTAATAACAAAAGAAAGTAGAAAGTAGAGTGCAATTCAAAATAAAAAATATAAAATGGAAAATTATTCAAAAATATAAAACAAAGGGGCGGAATTATGAAAAGTTAAACGTATTCTGAAGACCTCAACTAAACTCAAGTGAAGTACATAACATAATAGAAAATAAAGAGGCTTTTAGAAAATTACATAAAAAGTTATTAAAACAACAAATTCGATATTATAAAAAATAATAAATATATATATATAAAATAGTTAAATAATTAAAATGTTTAAACATTGCTAAGGGATTTCACCAATTTTTCATTGAAATTGTTTCATTTGAAGTCTTCAACGATTTAACAAATATACTCACTAATCAAATGAGTGAATGAATAATGTTTCTGTTACTGTTACTGTTAATTTAAAAATTGACTACTCATTTTATTCTAGACACAAATAATGTTGATATTTGCCATTTCAGTTACTATACTCTAAGACTATAACTTCTAGAAGTTGAAGGGAATAATGTGTTATCAACATTCAGCTTTTTATACTATTAGAAGTTATGGAAATTAATTGACTAGAAATTGGAATTGGAATTTATTTTCGATAAATGTCCCTACATTTCCTCCCTTGCATAAAAAAATATTCAATATTCCATATCAGCAAAGCAAAGCTAGATTCTATACTTTAGGAGAGTCTGCACCTTTGCTTATTAGAAATAAGTATATAAGTAGTTGGCAGTGTTAAAATGAGGCCGCTCGAGCTGCCAAAATGAATATCGCAGTGGTTGACCAAATGATGTCACCACATCAAAAATGGTAAACAAATTCACATAATAGTATTGGATGACCATCCACTGAAAGTACACTAGCTAGCAGATATGGTACGCATATCAAAAAATATTGAGCATCAAAGTTTGATTGACAATTTGAACATGAGAGAGAGAGAGAGAGAGTTGTGCATAAGATGGATATCAATCGAGTGCCAATTGAGTGTTTGACGAAGTGTCACAGGAATGAAGCTGAGTTTTTGCTTCGATTCATAACTATGAATGGAACATAGGTCCATCACTTCACCCCTTAGATAAAGGAACAATCAATACAATATATTGAAATGAGAGAAGAAGAAGGCAAAGACAATTTAATCTGCAGTCAATGTCAGATTTTTGGGAAAATACTCATTATCAGAGAGAAAAACAAAACAATCAGAAGTGAGTATTGTGTAATTTTTTATTGTAACAAGTGAGTGATGAGTTCACACACCAGCGGTTAAAACCAACGAATTAAAGTTTAATTTGCTTCCTCATGCTATTCGCTAGATTTATAGCCTTATCACACCGAACTAATAGTGCATTTACACCAAAGTGATTCATTGAAAATCGATTTTGCGTTTACACAGGCGTTTCTGATTCTTGAACAGCTGTTTTTTGTTTTGGTTGTACATATAAATAGAACGTTGTGGCCAATTGTAAGAAATTAAAATGGAAATTGTGTGAAAAATACATGATTAAGAACAATTCGCAGTGTATGCAAATAATTCTTGCAGCTTCCTTTTTCATTCCTGCTACTTATTTTATTAATATTTGAAAAAAAAATTACAATTTGAAATTTTCTTCAAATTGTTTGTGCCATGATCAGCTATTTTTTGTTTTGGTCGAAAATGACATTTCTGGTTTGAAATTACCGAAAATTTTCCTATACTAGCAGAAATTTGCTAGCCCTGTTTCGATTCTAAGCCGATTCCATTGTGGAATCTACCAGAAGCGATTCCCATTTTACAACAAAAACTGACATTTTTCCATGTGGTTGTTGTCCGATTCAATGGTCGATTCAACAACGAATCAATTCTTGCTTGGTGTAAATACAATATAATTCAATGTGAATCGATTTTGCGTTCAGACCGGCGATTCTGGATCATGAACAGCTGAGCGGAAGTCAATCGGAAATGACAGTTCCTAACCGGAAATGACCGAAAATTGTCCAACACTATCAGAAATATGCCAGCCCTGTTTTGATTTACAACCGATTTCATTGTTGAATCTACCTGAATCGATTCACATTCTACAACAACAACTGTCATTTTTCCTTGTGGTTGTTGTCCGATCCAACATTGAATAGATTCACGTTCGGGGTGAAAAGCCTATTAGCTTCCCCGAATTATTTCTGATTCGCAATTCGAAGAAATAGTTCGATGACAAGAGATTGAAGAGGTAGAGTCTGCGGTTAATGGCTATTTTTTTTTTGAAGATTTCGACTTCGATTCTCAGTGTATAAGTGAAATTTCGTTTGTAAAGACAATTGAACTCAATGCTACGCGACGAAAGCTCACTTTCTATCGATATCTTACAACACTGGGTCCGAAGAAAGAGCGAGCGGTGATTGATTACTTAACGCTCACTATAGACCGGGTATCGAAGCTATTTTACATCGCTGGAAAAAGTATAATAAGTATATCGAGGTAAAAGTTGATCAAGTAGAGTTTGTTTTTTAATTTTCAATTGTATTTTCTTTGTAAGGTTGGATACTTCAGAGACTCGTACATAGAAAGAAAAATTAATGAACAATTAATGTTTATACAAAAACTTAGTCCTTTCTATGAAAAAAATTGCAAGATTTGTTTAATTTATTTTGAAACAAGTTGTGCTTACAACTTTAATAGCAGACTCATTTACAAAGTCCTGGTTCAGGAATTTATTTTCTTGTCCATTCTGTATAAATACAAGTCAACTATATCATTCAGAAAGCTTGCTACAACAAACCAGTGAAAACTGCATTCAAATTGATTAAGCCGTTTTGGAGATTAACGTGCACAGATAGCAGACAGAAAGAGGCTTACGATTATATTTATGTATAAATAGATAGATAAAGATAAACACTGACTGATTAATATACTTATCTTCCCTTAAAAAATTACATATTAATATTTAATAATGAAATTAGTGATTAAAGAATAAATAACTAGAAACTTATGAACAAATAATGAATTTAACTTTAATTTAAACACTTCAAAATGAATGAGGGGGAACAAAAAGAGAAGACGAAAATTTACAATAAAGTCTGAGGGCATGTACCATACTATAGTGTGTTTGCCGCCTCTCTTAACATGGCTTGACTTGGATGGGTTGTGGGTTTTGGGCTTTGTTGTTTCTGGCATTTCGTAGAACATAAATTTTAATTAAATATTTGTCTATTACCATGCCAGTGCCAATGCCAATGTTAAGGGCAATAAGAGTGAGAGTTAGAAATATTTTGTGTTTGTGTTTGTGTTTTTTTTTTTTTTTTTTCTAAAAGAACTTGAAGACAAAAACAAAACAACAACAAAAAACAAAAAAAAAAAAATGAATGAATATATTCACTATATAGAATATACCTACATATGCCTCTATAGTAACACTCCTGCTGTGAGACTTGAATGCAATCTAAGTATAGTATGAGTTTTTCATTTGTTCGATCTTTCAGGAACGCAATGTATGCAAGTAGTAGTGGGAGGAGGAGACCGCGTAAGGTTGCTTAAAAGGTTTGCATGGGTTTGAGTTTGAAGTACTCAGCATGTTGCCATTGGCAAAACAAAATAAATGAAGATTTCTGAAAGTCAAAAGCAGAGGGAGGTAGGGAAAGAGTTTTCTTCTTTATAGTCAGTGAGTTAGAAAAAGCTAAATTACTGCCTATGCTGAGGGGTTTTGAGTCTTGACTCATCTACTCCTGATGTGCACAAATGTTGTTTGGCTAAAATTGAAGTTGATGCGCGTTTCAACAAATGTTTTGGAAAAACCCCTGGTTTCTGTTTATACTTTTATTTTGCATTTGGTATTTTTCCTCTTTGAAGCGCCTGTCGTTATGCTTTTTATTTTTATTTTTTCAAGGGTATTAAGAAATCAAGTGTCCAGGGGGTGGCAAGTTATATGTATGTCCTCTGTATGCAACATGACGACCGACGTTCGTTGTCCTTCATCGTTCATGGAATCTGTATTTATTATTTCGTTTTCTTCCTGTTTTACATTTGGTTACGCGCCTCGCCTTCTCTCCATAAGAGTCAAAAATACTGGATGCATGGAAAATCATTTATTTGTTGGCGACGAAACGCATTAAAACCAGGATGGATGAATATCAAGTGCCAACGTTTGGGGTTGTTACCCATCATCTGTCTGATTGTCTATCTACCTCAGACTAACTCAGACTACCTTATCATTTTGTCTATACATACACACACACACACACACACACACACACACACACACACACACACACACACACACACACACACACACACACACACACATATACCTTATTGTGTCTGTGAGTTTGTACATGTTTATGTTACAATTAAACACCACCGCCGTCGCGTATGTTGTTCTTGACTTTGTGTCATCATCATGATGTTGATGCTGATGTTGATGTTGAGAATGTGGTTGAACACCGGAATAATGTTGAACAAGAGAATGGTATGGAGAAGAATGAGTTTGTCATTTGCTGTCAACTAACTTGGCTACCCTTTTTGTCTGCGTGCAAATGATACCCTGTGAGGGTGTAACCTTCTGTCCACCAATTTAGATAGATCATAAGAGCTCACCAACCGAAAACTTCCAACACCTCCATCTCATCATCTTCTTAAAAATTCATTTCCCCTTTTCGTAACGAAAATTCATGCGTGCAAACAGTAAATGTCAACTCATCCATCCTTTCTGCATTCATTTATAGCTTTCAGTTCAAACTCTTCATTTGATTTCATTTGGTTCGCTTGGTTTTCTTTGCATTTGCATTTTGCAAATCCTTTCCTGTTATTTTTTTTTGAAACCCATCAAAACCAAAGGAAAAGGCGAGTCGATGTCGATGGCTTTGCATAAATTGTTTTTGAAATGTAATTTAAATTAAGAAGAAAAAAAAACAAAACAAAATAAAAATAAGTTCATTTGCGGCTGCTAAAAGTGATTAAGGCTCACTGGCCCCATGTCAGAGGCAGGACAAGGCGTGTCACTCTGCCCAAAACAGGCAATGGTTATTTAATGCATGTAATCGATGTTGTTCATGATGTACAAATGTTGCACATGCTACCATAAGACCTCCATGCTTTAATACTCAATATGCCAACACAACCCAGCCCAATCCAAACAATTCCTTTTAATTTTTTGTGCCATCGAAGATAAAATGAACAGCAAAATATGAAAAATAACTCTTAACTCATCTCCAAAGAAATCAGCTATAAAAACTATTAGAAAACTTGGTTATATGAAGATGAAAAAGGGAGCCAAAGACATATTGTAAAATTAGAATTGAAATGAGGAGAGGGAGAATGAGGATGAGAGTAAGGATAAGGATGAGGGTGGCAAAGAGTGAATTAGCAACTCAAACCACATATGTGTCCAATTACCAAACAGCAACAGCAGCACTTAACTATAAAAATAAGAAACATAACATTATGGTTATTCTATGCCACACTATACTTTCTAGTACTACTACTTCTTGTTGCCACCTAATACCCATAGAAAAACCAAACCAAAAAATTACATTTCACGCTTGACACTTTACTCAAGCGACATTTAATAATAAAAAGACAAGAAACAAACAAGAGAATGAACGAAGAATGAAGAATATCAGGCAGCAAATAGTGAAAAGAAAGAGTATTTTGGGGGTTGTGTAACAACAACCGATATAGTACAAGTTTGTATAAAATACGAGTAGTGACACAACAACAACAGCTGAAAATCCAATGCTAAAAATAGCAATAATATTTTTATGGTCACGTCTCTCTAAAGAGGCAAACAACACATCAAGACTATCCGAAAGACCGTCAGTCAGACTGACAAACAGTCAGACAGACAGACGGAAATATGTTTACATGGATGAATAGAAAAGTGAGTGAGTGAGTGAGTGAGTGAGTGCAATGCATAATCGA
Source organism: Amiota mariae (assembly GCA_035041805.1). Lineage (NCBI taxonomy): Eukaryota > Metazoa > Arthropoda > Insecta > Diptera > Drosophilidae > Amiota > Amiota mariae. The sequence continues at coordinate 168,733 of JAWNKV010000294.1, forward strand.
ATACTAGAATAGAAATATACGAAAGTTGGGGCTTTAAGTTTTGTGGTTAGTGGTTAGAAAAAAAGAGAGAGGCAATCTTTTACAAATATTGAACTTGTATATATATACAATATACAATTTGAAAGCTACAATAAAGTATAAAGTTTATAGACATGGAATACAGTACAATGACGGCATTAGCAAACAAACACTATAACAACACTATAACAATCATTGAACATAAAACATGTTCCATTGATTGGCTAAGCTATTAAAGTTTAAAAGATTAGAATTGTACACACAAACGTCTCAATCTAAATCTAATACATATTTATTTCCTATTAAAGTATTGATACTTATAGTAGTATGTACATTCTGCTGTTGCAGGCGAACATTGAAGTTAAGATCAGTCATAGGTGAACAAGGTCTTTGGCGTGCAGCTTGTCTATCCTCTATTCATATTCTATGAAGAGGAAAAACAATTTAGCCACTTATAAATTCAATTGCAAATACAATATATGTAAAAATGCAAAAATATGATTTAAAGAGATTTATCCTTCGAATTTTAAAAGGAACTTTAAAGAAAAGAAGAAATCAAAATAAACATATTTATAAATATTTAATGAAATAAATTTATTAAATAAAAATTCACACACTAAAATGACAAATTAACTTCTTTGATTACGTAGAAAATATAATTAATCTACCAAAAATACTAATAAATATTTTATTAAACAAAAAACCTATTAAACGCAATTAATTTTTATATCCTTCGAAAATGTTTTTAGCTATAATTAATATTAATTACATGAGTTTTGAAATTAAATCTACCAAAGATAAATTTTAATAATAAAACAATAATTATTTAATTAAAAAAAGACCCATTAAACGCAATGGCTTTCTATATCCTTCGAATATGTTTTTAGCAATAATTAATATTAATTACATGACTTTTCAAATTAAACAAATATATTTGTACATATAAAAAAAAAAAATTAAATAATTATTTTATTAAAAAAACTGCCATATAACGCGAATATTGTTCTACTCGTTTTTCTCGTTCTCTTGGTAAGTGGAGTTTTTCTCTCAAAGAATTGAAAAATTTGTCCCACCCTAAAGTGCGAGCGGGACAAAAAACTGATCGCTGAATGAGAAACTGAGGTCCCTACATGGTGCTGTGAGGTCCATACACGGTACTGAGGTCCTATACACGGTACTGAGGTCCACTACTCAGTATTGAGGTCCAATACACGAAAATGAGGTAAATACACGAGCAGTCTACATAGTGAAAATCAAATGTCGCGAGGAACAAAATGGAAAAAACAAAGGTGAAATTTTCGCGAGAAGAACACAAATAAGCCGTTCACCTACAAGTTGCCCCTCAGAAGACTTAGGTGTTGTACCAAAGCCAAAACCAGATGGAAATTGCTTTGAAGTAAACAAAGAGGTCACCAACAGCATAAAAACAGAAGAAGAAGAAGCACTACTAAGGGACCCTCGTACGCTCCAGAAAATGAAAGCTGGAGTGCTCCGACAGAAAAACATTAGTGCCGAATGCCTCAAAACGAGCATTATCTAGTCCAATAAAGCAGACAACTAGCAAGAGATTCTGCGAGGCCCCTACCCTCAACTGGCAGATTGTTAACGACAAGAAAGTAAAGAAGTGAGAAAATAATCAACAAAGGAAACCGCAGGGAAATGAAAGTAATACACCTTTCAAACAGAAAACAAAATCAGAACAAGACCAGAAGCAATACTGTTTAATCCCGCGGAAGGGCGTAGCTACGCAAAAGTCCTACAAAACCTTCGCCACTACGTCAAATCTGATGAATCCAGAGCAGAAGTTCGCGCTATCCGGAAGACCAAAACCGGTGCACTACTTCTTGAGATGGACAAGGGAGAAAAGGCAAAACCAGAGTTCCGAGAAGCCCTTCAAAACAAGATGCAACATATAGCCTCAATAGTGGAACTTAAACCGAAAGCTACAATAGGGATCCGGGACCTTGACTTTCTTACAACTGAAGACGACATTACTGCAGCTGTGGAGCGTACCCTTGGAGACAAAGCAGAAGAAACCAAAACTGAAGAACAACTGCCCCAAACAGCCGAGAGCAAATACGGGTCTATGTTACGTTGTCAACAGCAAATGCGAAGAAGCTACTAGATAAAGAACGTATAAAACTTGGATGGATCAACTGCAGAATGAGACTATGGAGAGAGGTTAAAAAATGCTATAGATGCTTTGGACTCGGACACCAACAATGGGAGTGCAAAGGGCCTGACAGGAAAGGACAAGGTCTGTGCATACGATGTGGGAATTCAAGCCATAAGCTTAAAGAATGCTCAAATATGCCAAGCTGCATAATTCATCGTGAATACTCTGTTTCCAACACACAGACAGAGAACGGACACCACAGAGGGCCCGGTAAACGATCCACCACCATTTTTCACAGTAGATGAGATGGAAATAGCTGCTAAAAGGTTAAAGAGCAACAAAGCCCTTGGCCCGGACGGAATCCCAGCGGAAGTGCTAAAAATTTTTGCTGCAGAACGCCCACATGTACTGCTAAACATGTATAACAGCTGTCTGTCAGAAGGCCTCTTCCCGGTGGAATGGAAAAAACAAAAGTTGGTCCTCATCAGCAAAGGCGATCCTGAAACACCATCAGCATATCGACCACTATGTATGCTGGACACGGCAGGAGAAACTCCTAGAAAAGATGCTGAAACTCCTAGAGATGATGCAGGTGGTCTGCCGGAAAGGCAGCATGGGTTCAGAGTTGGCAGGTCAAGAGGTGATAATAATGAAAAGTGTGCAATCAGCACGAAACATAAACCAATTTTCAAGACCAATAGTACTAGTGGCGACAATCGATGTCAAAAACGCCTTCAACAGCGTAAAATGGGACGACATGCTCTTGATAAGCATAGAACACCGGACTATATTATGAAGATGTTACATAGCTATCTGAAAGATCGGGAACTTATCTACGACACAAGCAGAGGACAGCGAAAGAAGCAGATAACGGCAGGCGCAGCGCAGGGCTCAATACTCGGCCCAGATTTGTGGAACGTAAGCTAAGAGGAAATTTTAAGAATTGAAATGCCCGACGAATGCTACTTAGTGGGCTACGCAGACGATATCGCAGCAGTCATAACGGCGCGAAACCTTGAAGCAGTACAAAGCAAGCTAAACCAAGTGCTTATTAGGACGCAAACATGTCTACAGTCACATGGTCTTTGTCTAGCAGCCGATACAACTGAGCTTGCTCTTCTTACGAAAAAACACATACCCCTCGAGATGGAAATGCGTCTATTCACGCAAACACTGAAGATCTCAAAGACGCTTAATTACCTAGGTATAAGAATTGACAGCAAGCTGACATACTGGACACAAATCCAGCACGCAGCAGAAAAATCAACAAGAGTGACAAGCTCTCTATCGAGACTAATGGCAAACTGTGGAGGACCACTTGCGAGTAGGAGAAAGCTCCTCCTGGACACAACGCTATCAATAGATCTCCTCGCAAAAGAGAGTAAGGAAATATGGATGCTGAAGAAACACAATCTGAAAAACGCTGCAAGACAAGCGGTCAGAGCGCATCCGATACATTTGTGGCAGCAGCGATGGGCTGCAGAAACGAAAAGCAGATGGACAGCTAAACTAATCCCAGAAGTGAATCCATGGCTAAGTAGACAGTGGGGTGACGTACATTTTTATATCACACAACTGCTATCGGGACACAGCTACTTCCGAAAATACCTACACAGAATAGGAAAAGCAGTAAATGCACATTGCATTTATTGGGACGCAGAAGTGGATGATACAAATCACACTTTCTTCGAATGCAACAGATGTCAACAAGAGCGTGATGAGCTCGAAAGCAGTGTGGGCCCCGTCAATGCAGCAAATATTGTCGGCAAGATGCTGGTGAGTAAACAAAACTGGGCACAAGTAGCTCACTATATTGAAAAGATTTTAAGATTAAAAAAGCGGGACCTGGACGCAGGTGTTACAGTTAACATATGAAATCAGAAGAGGATACCCCCTTGAAGTAATGCGCAAGCAGTTCCAGGGTGGACACATATCCTACAAAGGGCGGATGTTTTTAGTGGCATCACCACGGCACCCCTGACGATGCGAAAGCATTTTCGACCACAAAAAAACAAAAAACAAAAAAAAAATATCCATCGAATAATATATTTTAACTATAATTAATATTAATTATATGAATTTTCAGAAAAATAAAATATTAATAATAAAATAATAATTATTTTATTAAGCCAATTACACATAATGGGTTTTTATTTCCTTCGAATATGTTTTAGTTATATTTAATATTAATTAGAAAAGTTTGCAAATTAAACAAATATACTTGTATAAAATTTAAAAAAAAAAGTTAAATAATTATATTATCCATCGAATAATATATTTTAACTATAATTAATATTAATTATATGAATTTTCAGAAAAATAAAATATTAATAATAAAATAATAATTATTTTATTAAGCCAATTACACATAATGGGTTTTTATTTCCTTCGAATATGTTTTAGTTATATTTAATATTAATTAGAAAAGTTTGCAAATTAAACAAATATACTTGTATAAAATTTAAAAAAAAAGTTAAATAATTATTTTATTGAAAAAAAAATTATATGAGTTTTCAGAAACATAAAATAAATAAATTTTAATAATTATTTTATTAAAAAAACGGACCCATTGCACGCAATGGGTTTTTATATCCTTCGAATATGTTTTTAACTATAATTAATATTATGTTAATTATGTTTTATATTAGCAAAATAAATGACTCAGTAGAATAAATGAAAGTATTAAATTTAAAATAAATAGACGGATTCCAATAATTTACATTGGTTAATATTAGAGTACACAAAAATAATAAAAAGAACTTGTTAAAATAAAAATTATGTTTATTGAATAAAATAAATCAATTGATTAAAAGATGAGGAAACTAAAAAGGAATATTCAAAATAAAACATAAGTTTATTAAATAAATATTCCTACAACGAACATTACGAATGTATATTTCCTTCGAATAATAATGATTACGACCCAAAAAAATTTAAAATAAAAATTCAATTGTATCAAATAACTCTCTCCTTACAAGGGAAAAAATAAATTATTTATATTAGTTAATTGCCTAAACCAGATAATAAGGATATAAGATTTCAACGTAATAAGCTGAAAATTGGTGGAAACCTTTGTTTTCATATTTTTTACAAAAGTGTCAAAAGTGTAAATATGTCCGGTGCCAGCGTCTCAAGATATTTTGAAGGTGGAAGGTCACGAAAATTGGTTTTGTAAAAATATCTTGTTTCCTATGGTTTAAATAATAATTAATGTGTTAATAAAAGTTATAGAGCATAAAATTCTCTACAAATTCGGTCTTGGCCATTTTTTTTTTTGTACAGTTAAGCGTTCTTGAAATATTGAGCGCAGTGTGGGAAGAAAAATTAATTTACAGTTTTTTGTATGTAGGAGGCGAACCTCTGAGTGGAAAATTATGAAAAATTGTACCAGGTATTCCTTAGACTATTATCAAAAGATCCCCAAACTTAATTTAGCAAAAAATAAAATAAGTGACTTAATAAAAAAATAAAAAGCAGTTCTACCTGCATTTATTCAATTATGCAAATTTTGTTCAATATAACCAACTTTTTTTTTTTTTTTTTAATTTTGATCCAAAATGCATTGTTTTCTATATCAATACAAATGCACAGGCATATTTTTTATCAATTTGTGAACATGGGTACTAGGAATATTATCCCATTTATGCTGCGCTCTACTTCAAAGTAAAATTTTCATAGTGGGCAAAATTCAATAGAGTATTTTGAAAGCCTACGTTTTCCAATGAAACCAGATTTTTCATCGTACTTAGATCTGAACTTTAGGGTGACCACTCCATCAACTGATATGGTGACTTTGACTTTTAACTCTGGGTTTTATGCTTAATACACTTTAAGTCATCATCAGGCTGGATAAGCTTTTCATCACTCGATCTAGTGTCTGCAACTACTATGGCTCAAGTCTCCTCTCTTCGACGTCTGATCACTTGTTCGTGTTGTTGATTTTATTCTTTCTAACTCTTGGTTCTTTTAAACTATAGCTTGCCCCAACATAATCACTCCCCCAAACAATAATAATGGAATGATATACACAATTAAATTCGATATTATATATTTATATATATACATGTATTGAATTGATGAAGAAGAGTTTGATTAGTTATTATTTTTTATATTTTATCATTTGCAAAGAAGATTTTCATCTGACAATTTTTATTGTCAAAGAAAATATTTACGGAATTTAATTTTATGAATTATCGTGGGGAGATGATGATGAATTTAACCAAGGGGTTGCGCCTTAGCTTGCAATTGAATGATAAATGCAACCCCCAAAAAACACCAAAAATATGTGAAGGACTAAAACAGAGAGAGAGAGAGAGAGAGAGAGAGAGAGAGAGAGAGAGAGAGAGAGAAAGGAATGAAATGAATGCAAAAAAAAAAGGAGAAAGACTTCAGATAGACAGACAGACAAATAGATAGACACAGGTATTGGCAGACTTAGAAGAAGGAAGGAAGGTGACGGAATGGGAGTGTTGAGTTTAGGAACTTATTGACTGAAATATTCGATTCACTGGTTTGATAACATTCACTCGTGTTAAAAACAATTTTTCTAATGCAAAGCAAATACCAAAAGGAAATCATATCTTTTTTTAATATTTTTTTTTTTAGTTGGGTTTGGTTGTTTAACGTGAGTGGAGTATAAAAATGACAAAAGGAAGTAAAAGTTGATTGAAGTAAGTAACAAGAGAGACTGGGAATTCATAGAAACTCGTACTAGGGTAAATAAATCTAGTAGTATAAACCTGAATTGGTGGTTTATACATATTTATCAAAAATTGAAATTGAAACGCAATGATGCGTTGCCAGCCTGCAGCTGCACGAACAAATTCGCGACTTTATTGAAGTATAAAATATTCGTTTCTACACGTAACAACGTCAATGTTTCCAAGTAACCAATGAAATTAATGAATATTTTCATTTTTTTTTACATATTATGTAAATACATACTTTGTTAACATCATAGATACATAGTAGTACATACGTATGCATATATATACTGTCAGCATGATCAACAGCAGGGTTGTTCAAAATTTGGATTTTGATTTGGTTTGATGGCGTGTGCTGAAGCGATAAAACCAAATATCAAAGTGACAACAAAGTCATAGTCATTATTAATCTAAAGCTTAACTTATAATAACATGCTATACTCATTCACAAAAAATTGAAAAGAAAGAAAATGTATGAACTTTGTCTATATCTGTCACTTTGAGAATAACAACTTTATTAACACAAAAACACAAACAAACAACAAATTTTAAGTTTACTCCGTACACATACCATAATATTTTCTATTTATCTATACAAATTTACCAAAATACAACCCACACAACAAATAATTTACTTTATACTTATGTATACAGTACTGGAGTATATCATAAGCCCCCTTAAATTGGTTTTCACAATGTGCGTGAGCGTGTGCATGTGATTGTGCTTGTGTATGATTGTAACTCATTAAATCTAAATCAGCTTAGACTCATTGAAATGAAGCTTCGTCACTCGTTGACTGAAAGTGAAAGGACCTAAGATATCGTCATAGTCAACATCCTCATCAGACAGACAACTAAGGCAACCAGACAAACCATAAATGTTTGCTCATCTGCAGCTGTGACTGTCACACACAAGAATTGGTTGTTATTTGAGTATAAAAGAGATTTGCAAAATATAAAAATAAATAAAGGAAATGAAATGAAAGCAAACGAAACGAAATGAATTGAAAAGAGACAAATTTTTCATCAAACAGACATCATCATCATGACATGCAGTGAGGGACTTGAAGGGCATTAAAATATTCCATACTTATATACTTATATTATATGTTAATAATAAATGTTCATTTTTTGCTATGACATGAGAATGATTTGGTGTGATGTGATGTGATGTTGAACACTAATATTTACACAAAGGATACTATAAACTTAAACTGAGAATTGGTTTAATTTAATCATATCATAACAACATCACACATTCACTTCTACTTTGGAATAGAAAAAAAGAAAATATAAAGCAGTTGTACATATTGCACCCTAACTAAAAAATACTAGTTTGCATACATACAGACGGACAGGCAGATAGACGGACAGACGGATAGATAGGACGGACGGAGTGGCCATGAGGACCAAGGTGGCATTTAGACTTACGCTAGGACAGTTTCAGGTCCAATAGATTCTACATATGCTTTTAGACAGACAAATATAATAATAACAAAGAATCATTTTTCATTTAAGTTTGTCCAAAAAAGTTAAGTTTTGATGATGATGAGCAAATTATGTCCCACGAACAAATAACCAAATCAAAGTAAAAGAAGAAAATATAAGAATAAGTTGTCATTTAATGACAAAGGAAACTCGTGTTAAGAATTTATAATTAATACCTAAGGATGGTGGATAGATATACAATAGTATGTATATATTTTTCGTAGTCGGTTTGGTTTTTGGTGATTTTGGCAACAAAGAAAATTTTAAAGCGTTGAGCTTCTGATAAATTGCAAAGTTAATGTTGAAAGAATTAAACATCTCCCAAAACAAAGTTATGTAAAAAGTTTTACAAGCAAAAAATAATATTAAATGCATCAATAAAAATGAATTATAAAAGATATAATAATTTTAGCAAGCAAACTGTTTGTTCGAAATGTATTTATGAGTGTTTTTTTTTTTTTTTCATATAAAGTTATGGATTTATATTATAAATATATAGTAGATAAGAAGAGTGTTTCCTATAATTTATAATATGTATATACTTTTACTTATTAATATTTAATTCATTGACTATTCAAATTTTTTATTTATGCCTAAGTGGAAATTGATAGCAAGGAATATCATCAATTAAAAAGTTCGAAAATATATTTAAATTCTTTCCTTCTAATACTGACTTGGGTAGAGCATTATACATTCAAATTAAATTGAAATGTCATTTTTTTTTTTGTATATTTTTGTTTTTCTCTTAACAATTTTTCGAAGTTATAATTGATCATTGGTCATCATTTTGTATCATAAAAAAATACATATATTTAATAGTAACGTTCTGTCATTTAAGTCTTACATATTTTATTTGGGTACTCTAAGTTTTTTGTTTCATTTGAAAAGCCAAAAAATGTTTAATATAATTCAGTAATTTTAATTTTTTGTCTTCTTTGTTTTCTGTCTTCCTGATTTTTATCGAAGGGGTTTTTTTATATTTTTTCCATTTATTTCGAATATATTTTATGTATTGGTAATTTATAGAATTTTTAATAATTTATTTTTCGTTATAAATATTAATAATGTTTCTGAATATTTTTGTTTGTGTAGCCAACTTTATTTAATTTGATATTTTTAAATTTGCCTTGTTCGAAGAGGATTAAAGATTGGTTGGTTAAGCTTTCGTAAAACAAATAAATAGATGAAATTACATTTATTTTCATATATTTAAATTTGTTTGATTTGGTGGCTCATACAATTAAATATATATTTCCTGTTTTTAAAGAAATTTTTAATATTGATGATGTATTTATTTTTTTTTATAAAATATTAATGTTTTAATTAAATGTTGTAATAATTTTCTGTGCTACCATTCATAAATATAAATTTTTAAAATTCATTAATTTTCTTGGTGTTCATCTTCACTAACTTTATTGGGTAGTTGTAATTCTTATTCGAAGAATATTATATTTTCAATAAAGAAAACTTCCCGTTATTTTATTTTATTTTTAAATTATTTCTCATATTGATGTTACATTTATTTTGCCTTTTAATTATATTTTGTTTTAATCAAAGGTTGTTTGTATCCAACATCTGAATAACAGTCAATTTATATTAAAAACTATTGGCAATTTTTCAAGATTTCAAAATTCCTTAATATTTTCCGCGGACTACTTTTTTTGTTCATTTTGAAATCAATTTGTGTTCATCTTCACCAACTTTATTGAGTATTTGTAATTCTTATTCGAAGAATATTATATTTTTCATAAAAACATTCTATTTTATTTTTAAATTATTTCTAATATTGATTTATTTTGCCTTTTAATTATATTTTGTTTTAATCTAAGGTTATTTTTAGCCAGCAACCGAATTTCAGTCAATTGATATTGAAAACCATTGGCAATTTTTCAAGAGGAATATTTTTAATTTTTTTCTTTCATTTCCTTCTTGTTTTTAGCAATGCTATAATTTTTTTTGAATTTATTTTCTAAAAAATATTTATTCATTTTATGATTTTATTATATCTTTTTTTTAAACAAAGTATATTTTTAGCCAACATATGAACTTCAGTCATTTTATATTAAAAACTATTGGCAATTTTTCAAGTCTGATTTTCTTTTAATCATTTATACAAAACATTATTTTTGTCATTGATTTATATAAATATATTCTCAATTGGGATCATCAAATATTTTCCATCTTCTATAATTTTTTCAAAGGAGTTTCTATCTTTATCAGCACCTTCATGTACTGATTTATTTCTTTTCGAAACTGATTTTTAGTTATTTATACTTATACTTTTCAATTGTTAATTTAAAATTTTGCCTTTTTCTAATTCTTTCTCCAAATAATCGGTGGAGTTTCTATCTTTATCAACACCTTTATTTTCTGATTATTTCTTTTCTAATAATCAGAGGTTTTTCTTACTCCTTCTTGAGCAGTAAAATACTCTCTTCCCTTCTTTTAACATTTGTCATTATGCAAAAGCTCTTAGAACTTCATTTACTAAACTTAGTGAGTCATTGATTTTTAATGTCTTGTTTTGTTTTGTATTTATAAAAATTATACTTTTTTATTCAATGCAAATAATAACAACATATAAGTATAATTCCATTTTATGATTTTGCTAATTCTTCATTATACTAATCAATGGTTATTCGTCACCATCATCCAAATTGAAAACACTGCAATTATTCGGATCTGTTTTTTTTTTCCTTTAAAAAAACAATTCTTTGCTTTTTTTCTTGTGAAATATTTAAATTTTGTATTAATTCTATAACATTCATTTCATTTTCATATTTATTTTTACTGTTTTAATACATTTTTCTACTGAGAAAATGTACAATGTAAATACAACATAAAGCATTTTCTTCTCATAACTTCTGGGATACATGGAAAAAATATCGTTAAAAATAAAATATTTTGAATCCTATAATTGTATTTGTATGATAATTTTATTAATTTTTTTTCTATTAAAGGTTATAATATTCTTAACCAACAAATTCAAATTTCTTTTTTTACTCCTGATTTTTGATGCAAAAAATAATAATTTTGAATAAAACTTTTTCAACATCATTGGCGGTTTTTTTTTTGCTTTACTTACCACCATGTTTTAATCAAAGGTTATTTTTAGTCAGCATCCGAATTTCAGTCATTTCATATTAAAAACTAAGATCTTAAGGAGGTTAGCCAACGCTGCTATGCAGTTATTCACAGAGGCCTACAGATGTCAACGGTGACAAAGGAAATTGTGAACCGCAGCAAAAACCAAGTCACTGATAATTTGTGGGTAAATATCTTGTACACTCGCAAGTTAAATGGCTACTCTGATTTTCTCACCGGTGAACTAAGCAAAGGACTTCATCTATCAAACTCAAGTCAAAATATTCTCTGAATCTCCCCTTTGGGAGAATTGCAAATAAAGAAATACTACATTTAAAAAAAAGTAATAAACATTCTTTCATAATTCAAAAAACATGTTTTGTTTCACTTATTTGTTTTTAGGAGGGCAATTGTATTATGGTCATCTTTTATTGTGAATATTAGGCAAAAATACATAAAAATCGCTTAAATGCAATATTTTGAGAGATATTTTGGCTGTAGCAGCAATATGAGAGAAATTTCCATGGCTTGCACTTTATGAAGTGATTAGGAAGATAGAAATATGGTATAGAGCATGGTGTGCGTCTAATTATGATGGTGGCACTGGTAAGTAGAATTGTTCATACTAAACTCTGTAAATAAATAGTATAAATGCAAAATCACCAGCTTAACTGAAAATGAAATATTAAAGGGAATAAATGAAGTGAACATTTATTTGTTTATTTCCACTTTAAAACAAAACTAAATGCAAGCGGAACAGCAACAGTTCAAGTCGAAATTCTTGTTATTGGTGCGTTACTTGATAATTGTTACTCTATATGGATGAACCCATAAGGATAGTGAATATTAACCTATAAAACGAAATCATTGTCTTTCGCAAAATGTCCTCAAATAAGATGCAAGCTGGAAAAGGGAAGCAAAAACTCAAGCAAACAATTATCAAGATATCTTAGAAATATTAGCGGTCATTAGAAATACATAAGTATTTAAAGTGAATAAGATTTGTCTTCGCCCGATTATGACCTATGCACAGTACTTCATACTAATTTAAATATTGGGCCGATTTCTTAGGAGCAACTTGATCACATGTCTTAAATCTTAAACACAGAAAATAGCTTAAGGTTAAGGTTAAATTAGGTTAGACAGGCCGCTCGCACTATACGCGAGTTCACCCAGAAGCCTTCCGGCCCATTGAAATGCCTGATTATGGGAAGATGACGAAGATAGCTGGTCTCTCAGCTTCTAAAACCAACCTGAAGATTCCGCGAAAAGAGCCTCCTAGTGGCACCTTTGCCAAACTACCCAATTCATCAAAGAACAGTTTCCCAAAAATACGGGTACGTCTTTTAAGAAGAGCAGGGCTGTCACATAGGAGATATTGAACACTCTCTGATTTCTTTATCATCTTCACAACTACGACAGAAGTCTTGGTATGGAACACGCATCCTTTGGGCCATCAACCCAATTGCGCAGTGCTCTGCTGAGACTCCAATTATCATCCGAATCCTTTTCTTATGAAAGTGTAGGAGCTCGGAAATCCGTTTAGGTAGATAGCTAGGCCAGAGTGTCTCATTCGCCCACATACATACATGTTATGCGTTACCGATATAAGATATAAGTACTAAGATTTATAAATTTATCAAAATCTGTTATCTGTTTGAATTCGAAATGCAAATTCAGAGAAAAATTGTAAAGGTAAAGATGACAATGTGAAAATCTGATTGCCAATCTACGAAGATCAAATCTTTTAAAATTAGTATTGAACTTTTGGTTCTTTTACTGATCATTTTTTTTATTCAATAAGTTTTCCTATTAAACTAAGTTGAATAGTTTGTGCACACGTTCGAATGACAAACAAACAAATCTATGCATTCTTTTTATACATTATAACAAATAATAAAGCAAATCACAAGTATTATAAGTAAAGAAGCAAGGGAAGAAGTACCACCAGCAGCAACAACAGGACATTAGTAAAAGTTATTCGTTGGCCATTAACATATAAAAGAAAAGACAATACAAAATGGAAAAATAATAACCAAGAAAGGAAAGGAAATGTTAACTAATAGGAAACACGTACAAATTTGCAAGGGAACAGCCAGCATAAGGAACAAAGGGAAATCGAAGACCAAAAATAAATAAAATCATATTATACATACTACATACATACATTATTATCATTCTATTTAGAATTGTATGTTATCTATATCTAATAGTATACTATAGTAAATCTAAAGAGAGAAATGGTTGCAAGAATGTATTGTATGAAGTATGAAGTATGAAGAAGGTAAAGGAAAACTTTTGGCAAAAAATTTCCATAATCTGGCAATTGTAATTCGGTGTAAATATGAAAATGTGATTTTCATTCATTCCTTTCATCTTCTCTCGGTGTGAACTTAAAATTTCGAGAACAACATGCATCATACACACATTATGTAGGAATATGAGTAGTAGTATTGTAAGTAAGTAGTAGTATATCATAAATCAGACTTACTTTTCGATTTGTAATTTACATAGGTTTTTCTTCTTTTCGTTTCTTTACGAAAATATTTTTGCTTTATTTGATTTTTTACACATTCACATATTTCATTTCATTTCATTTCATTCCATTCCATTCAGATTGCTTTCATGTTGAGTTTATAGTTTGTGTTCTCTTTTTACTATTCTAGACGATAGTCGATCGGTCGTTGCCCACCATTTACTATGTACGTACATATAACAACAATCCCAGTTGTGGATTATACATTTTTTTTTACTGAACCCTGAAGAAGGCCCCTTGTGTATACAGAAATACATAATGTTATTATTACTATGAATTGAAGGGACATGGAACAAAAAGCATATAGTATATTTTTAGAAATTAATTTTTCATCTCGACTGGAGGGATTGATTCAATTTTCTGAGATTTGGAGGCTACTCAAAACATACGTATTTTTGTTCATTATAAAAAAAGATTTGGAGGAGGAAATGAATCATAGTCACAACCTCTGCTTATCTCAATTCCTACCTTAGTCCGCCACTGAATCAATCACTAGTGAGCTGGGCACTTCTAATGCTAACATTATACTCATACATACTAGTTGTCAGCAGCATAGATGTGGAAATATAACTACTACACCACAATTTCAGTAGCAACGAAGACGCAATTTGTTGCACACATGTTTCGACATGTTGAGATGATGTTGGTTATGTTGACGATGCTGATGATGAAGATGGTGTGGGATGATGACAGTTATACAAACGTGTGGTATGGCATATTAAAACCACACATGGCACTACCAACTGTCCCAATTGTGCGTCCTTTAGCGTTTGTTATTCATCTAAGTTATTTGTTGTTGGTTGATACCACATACATACATACATATGTTGTTAGCAACTTGTGCATATTTTATGAAATCCAAGTTTTCCTTGTACGAATATTGTACATATTTCTCATTTCTTGTTCACATGTTGGTTGGACAATGTTGAAATGCGTAGAAAAATTATGCAGGACCAGGTTAGGAGAAACAAAGCATGGGAGCAAAGGCCCAGCATATGAAACAGATTTACAAATATATATTTATTAATTTTTTTTTTTTTTTTTTTTTTTTGTTTCATTCATTTTTGTTTTGCTCTCATTTTCTCTGTAACTTTTTTTCCCCATTTTCATTTCATTTTATTTTATTTTCTTTTTTTTTTTTTTTTTTTTGGTTTTACATAAGTCCTATATTTTGAATTTATTTTTCATGTTTTTGTGTTGGGGAAAATTAATTTTTATTTTCACGCCTTAAACTTTGCCAATATTATGATGGAAAAGTTATTTTCTAGAGAAATACATACAATTTTCCATGAATATGTATTTTTAAAAATGATATAAATTTTCTTTCTTTATGAAATCCATAAAACAAGTGATTATTAAAGGTCTAGTCTTCAGTCCTAATAAAAGGTAATCCATAGTATCGAAATGTTGTTAAAATATCCTAAATACATAAAGTATTGATTGAAGAAAGTAAATGGCTTATTTTATTTTTGGAAAAGTTCTTAACATGGAAAGGGTGTTATTCAAAACTATATACCCGGGCAGACGTTGTCCTGCCTCACCTTCCGAAAAAATTAATGGATACTGATTAGTTGATTTTATGAGATGTTTGACAAAGACGACATGATTGCTTTGTATCTAAGATTTATATTCATCTCACTTGCATAACTCACTTTTTGCAATTTTATATGATTTTGCGGCTGTTCTTTTGGTTTTTTCCGAATTTCGTTTTTCTTAAACCTTCCTTATGAATCACTCCGTACATTGGTGAAAATCGTATGAAAATTCATTCTGTAGTTTTTGAGTTTATCGCGTTCAGACAGACAGATGCAGCTCTGGGACTTTGTTTTCAAATATGTAAGACGATAGATGATGAACATTTTTGAGATTCATATTTCTTTATTTAAAATACCTTGGACTACATTTACATAAACTCAAACTTCACTTTCAATAATCATATAGCAAAAACAGTAGACAAGCTAAAGAAAACAATTAGCATCCTTTAACATTTCATCAACAGAAAGTCTGTCTGCTTTATCAATTCATAACAAAATGATTATATACGTATCAGAGTCGATCCTTCTATATGGCTTCGTTGCCTGGAGCAGCTGTGCCTAGTCACACATTTCACTTGATGTTTCTTTCAAGTTCAAAGTAATGGAACACTCTGAGAATATTAGGTCTACTTATTCTCACTTATAAGAATATTATGATTAAAAAAAATAGAGTCTTAAAAGTTTAATAAAGTTATTCTTCCTCCTTATTTCTTCTCTTTTATGATCAAATTGGCAGCGCTAATATTCTTTTTGTTAGTATATTTCTTCTTAACAAGAAGCTTATAGAGGATAAAGGCAATGACAATGGTAATGCGGGTACATTTGATTAAAAATTGCAAAGATCTCGCATTATAAAATAATTGATGACGAAACTTTTAGAAATATGACCGACTAGCAGCAAATTGTCTCAATTTTAAGGCAATTATTTGTATAGTATATAAGTGAAAGATATACTTACATATTTATTATATTACATTTTATGTAATCTAATTGGGGTTTTGGTCTTCAACTGAATTTGTTGTTGAATTTTTTGGACTTAAAACGCATTTTTCAGTGTTCAGTGTTTATTTTTGACTCAGGAACAGAAAAATATCAAACACGATCATCGTATCATCGAGTTAGTATGGATAGTTCTTGACTAAAAACTCTCATCATTCAATCATTGTGGAAATTATGCTATAAATCCATATCCATATTATTAATGTTCCTTTGTGATATTTGACCATTTTCGATGGATATTCTTTATTTACCAAGAGGAGAGACATTATGGGAAAAATTTCAGCAATAATTAAAAAAATTTACAAACAATCAAATAAAATAATGGATAAGCAGCACAAAATCAGCCCTTGATGTTGTAGCGCCCAAAACCCACTATGTACCATATACATATCCTTCTTTTGCTTCTCCCCTAGAGACTTAGAAGTAAAAGGCAGAAACAGAAAGACATGTAGTCACCATATTGTTTTAATCTACATCATATCGCAAGACATCATCGCCTTGCATAAAGTGTAGTACTACTACGACGAGTAGTTGAGTATCCCTGGAGAAGAACAATGAAGAATGACGCAGAAAGTTAAGTAAACAAAGAGAAAAACAAGTGACTGACTGGACTGAGTCGACGAGTAAATCAAGGAGTGTGAGGTTGCCAAAGTGAGTGTGTGAGTCGGAGAGTTTGTCAGTCAGAGAGTGAGTGAGTTGGTGAGTGAGATATTAAATGAATGAGTAAGAGCCATGAAAGCAAGGTTATTTTGAAGATGTTGGGTTCTTCGGCCTTTAAAGAATACTATAAGATTAGCGAAACAATTCTTGCTCCTCCTGTTTCTGCTTCTGCTTGAACTTGAAACTTTTTATTATTGTTGATGTTGTTAGTGTCTTGTCCCATGAAAACTTTGAAACAAAAATTTCAGTGAAAATGTGTAAACATCAAGTGCCGGAAAAATGTAACAAAAAAAAATAAAAAAATAACGAAAAGAAAACAACTGAAAGGAAAGGAAACAAGGAGAAAATGACACACCAGAAAAAAAGAAACGAATAAATGAATAAAAGAAAACAATTTTCTTCGTGTTTCTCTGACAATGAAGTATAAAAAAAATAAAAAAACACCAGCAAAGTAACATCAGCAGCTTTAATACAGCAAGGACATGGACACCTCACACCACCTCTGTCCAATTCCCAACCACCCACTTTCCACCACCACCCATCACCCATATATTAAAAAACTAGTAAAAGGTAAGAAAAAATCCTTCATCCATCCCCCCCCCCCCCCCCCCCAAATCCACGATCAGACTCTAGCAACCGAAATGATGTGACAAAAAAATAAAAATACACAATAACAAAATCAAAAGGGGTGAATATTTAATAAACTCATTGGAAAAATTTGAAAACATAGAAAAATCCTTTTCAATTTTTTTTCTGGGTAAAAAATTGTGTCCTGTTTTTGGTTTGTTAAAACATGACGAAAAGGGGCAAAATACAAGGAAATTGCCAGTCAAGTCATGTCAAGTCAGTTACTAGTTAGTCAGTCAGTCAGTCAGTGAGTAGTCAAAGTTTTGGATGGAGGTTGAATGGATGGATGGATGAGTGTGATTCGATTGATTTTAGAAGAATGCATACTAAATGATTGAAAACATACGTGTAAATGAATAAAGATTATCATCATCATCATCATCAACATGAAACATAAATGAACAATAGAATGACAATAGAATTTTTAATATTCTCCATCAAAATATCATCATCATCATCATAATAGAAATAGAATGAGACATATGTATGAGCACTTTTTTCATTCTAAATAAAAATAAATCGAGCTTTTCTGACTACTATTTCTAAACTCAAAACATGAGATATGTATATCCACTAAAACTAACTAACCCTCAATGTCATCATACAGTTTAATAAACTGAGAACAAAAAAGAACACAGTATTCGAGAATGGCAAAGAATATTGATGGATGGACATTTTGCCTTATTCCTGTGTGTTTTAGAGAACCATTTCAATCAATCTTTTTCATTGTGAAAAATAAAATGGAACGTTGAACCACAATTAGGAATCACTAAAAAAAAAAGGTGACAAACACTGAAGGCATCTGTCGTTGCCATAAGGAGTGATCTCCGCACAGTGAAGCCTCTTAGAGCAGCTGAACGAGTACACGCCTATGTTGATCGTTCAATTGAATAACTGTACTTATATACTTATACTAAAAACAGATTGACTTTAAGCAGAAATGCTTATTCTTTTCACCCAAGAAAATATCTAGTTACTGTTCCGGGGGCGGTAGGATCTAACAAAGTTAAAGTCCTGCATTTGATAGTAAACCAGTAGGCGGATTTAAAAGCTTTACTTCCGCTTAAAAAAAGGAAATTTATTGCGAACAATTGTGAATGCTGATGATCGAATCTTCAAATTTGACACTTTGAAGAAGTTAGAAGGATGTTAAGGAAATTAATGAAATGTAGCCTAGGCATTTGAGATCACTTCAATCTGATTTATCTAGTAGAGTTTTTATGTTGCAATTAATTTATCCAATTCCCAATTGCTAATAGAAATAAACTTTTCACTTTTAATGAAAACTTTGTTGAGTTGCCAATGAAATTTCAATACAAATTTGGGATAATTTCTTTAGGGGAACAATTTTATCAAAATTCTAGAGGATAAAACTAAGTAAACGAATGTAAAGAATTGGTTGAAAAGACAGACAAAGACCAGTGTCCATCATTACCAAATTTACTCATTCTCTCATAGATAAAGAAACCCATTTTGAAGTAAATTAATAATTTTTTTTTTTTTTTTTAATTTCACTCAATGAAATTGTAGTCTATTTGTCAAATAATCAAGTAAAGTTAAACTGAATAAATATACACATATAACTGAGTGCTAGTCATTTTGTATAGTTTAATAATGATTATAAATAGCCATTCAGATTGAGCATGACAGGCAACATAATTAAGTCAGTCGAAAATGAAATGAACTTATCAAGAAAAGAGAAAAAAAAAAAAATCTTAAAAAAAAACCAAGTCAACTTCAAGAAATCAGAATCAGTAAGTCCATGTTACTCCATATATTTTTCCAACTCCCTTATTTTTCATTCTCTATGTATTATGTATGTAAGTCATTCATTCCTTATTTTGTTATTCATTCATTCCTACATTCAAGTAAAATTTAATATTAACAAATTGCTGGCCATCAATTTAAGGTTTATTTTCATATTATTCTTTTCTTTATTCGTCTTCTCTCTTTTTTACTTTATTGTTAGTCCTTTGATTTTTTTAAATGGGCAAATAAATTATCCTTAGTGTTGTTACATTTTTGTTACTTCCTTTTTAGTATTAAATAAATGTCGCATTAACAATAAGAGAACAACTTCAAGAGATCTTAAGAAGTTAGAAGAAGTCTTAGGTTAATAAACGGAATGGTTGATGAAAAAGATGAAGTAGTCAAAAGAAATAATAAGAGAAACAACTTCATTTTTGTAACATGAATTGAATTCCGATTAACTCATTAAATATGAGCTCCAAAATTTCTTAAAAATTATGTACATAAATTATGTCTAATATGACAATTCACATTTGGAACTATGTATATTTTATTTTGTACCAACAAAGACGAGTTGATAAATTTTAAAAAATGTCTCTAAGTCACCATATACACAATGTACAAAGACAAAATTATAATTGAATAGAATATATTGTACATATCACCCTTCCGCAGAGGAGTCTCTTAAGGACAGTGAAAACCGTATCAATATCCGCTCAATGGTGTAGAAGTTGTGCTGATCGGAAGTGACACGAATTTCAATTTTAATTTATACTACTATCTATAGATATAAGATATGATAGACTCATTAGATTGCCAAGTGGTTAGCAAAATCGATTGAATGAGTAACCAAAACAAATTGGTGTTGAAGTTGTCATGTATTTTATATGGCATGGCAAACAATCGATGGACTAAAAGAATTCATGGAAGGATCACTACCACTACACTACCAGATGGAATGAAGTGAATAGCAAGCAACAGGATTATTGTTTGTTCAATTCCATCTCAGGAAAGAGTAAATAGTTAACAATTAGAGGAGATCTATGTTTAAAAAGAAGAACCACCAATTGACTGCATTGTTTAATATAATTATATAAATAGAAACTACAATATATAATTGTATAAATAATAATAATATATTTTACTCCAAATGGATCGAAATATTTTAAATTGTAAAAAAAAGAAACAATTGAACAAAATTGTGTGTACCACGTGGATGTCAGAAAAATAATGACAAGTATCAGAAAAAATAAATTCTAACAAAAAAGTATTCTATTAATAATAATGACAATACAATCTTGTGAAAGGATATTGCACAATGGCAGCTGTCAGTAGCAGGCAAATGGTAACTTTTTCTAAGAAAATTCTATTGATAGAAAGCACCAGAGCAGAAGAGATACAATGAGAACAATAATAATGATGTTAAATGACAATTATGATGATGATACTTAATAATAATAATGATTATGTTATGCATTGAAGCAAATGGTTTACGGAAAAACTGTATTCAGCTTAAGGCCATGTGTCTAGACACGTGAACTAAGTACTTATCCTACTGAATTGTATTGTCTTGAATCTTTATCTCAGCTAACAGTCGTTAGTATTGTCGGCATCCTTGTTGTATTCTTGTCAGTCCTTGTTTGTCAGTCAGTCACTCACTCACTTACTTATTCAATCATTTAGTGGTTGTTTTGCCATCTAAAACTTCTATTATGTGCTGTTGTTGACCCATTGTACAATATGCCATTTTTCGCTAATGATTAATGATTACCATAACCACCACCTTCATCATCATAATTTTAGTACCATCCCCATGACCACCACGATTACGATGACCTTTTCCTTTCATTGTACTAAGCTTTTGCATTGTAAGACATCATTTTTTAGCTGTTCATCAATACATAAAGCAACAATAACAATAACAAATAATATCAAAAGGATTTACTTTTAGCAAAACCAAATCAACACCACTTTCATCATCATGATCTTAATACCATCACTGTGACAACCGCCATCACCACTAGAATATGAACCTTTTCTTTCATTGTTAACTACTAAGCTATTGCCATTGTAAAGCATCATTTTTCAGCTGTTCGCCAATACATTAAGCAACAATTATTGTACAATAACAAAGAACATCAACAGGATTGATTTACTTTTAGCAAACTTTTTGTTTAATTTTTTTTTTTTTTTTTTCTTCAAGTGGAGTTATTGTCATCGTTTCAATTTGTCGCTTAGAGGCCTTGATATCCTTGGCGTCAGCTTTAACTGTTTTAAAAACATCTGTCACTTTATGATAAATTATTGTTGTTTGTTCTTGCTTCTGATTTACATTCTGTTTCAGTTGTTGTCATTCGGTCATAATTATCGAGATTTATTTTTTGTTTTCATCCTCCATTCACCAATCACCCAGCATAAAGGTTGTTGAGATTAAAAGCACAAAGTTTTAGAATACAAGGAATTTTTTTTTTTATTCTATTTTATATGCAATCTGTCAGTCATAGACAACAAAAGGCGAATGTGAATGAAATAAAAATCCTATGTTAATATTTTTAATTTATCATTAGATCTCTCGACCGGGAAGCGGAACAGGAGATTCAGAAGATGTTGTCTGCGCAGCATTTTGGATTGAAACATCTAAAGAATTTCCAAGTTTGAGCTTGCAGAAGAGACCCAAAGCTGCATACCGTACATCCATACCAGCTTCAGTATGGTCTTATACATTAACAGCTTGTTTCGTAGATTCAGCTGAGGAGCCGAATCATTCAGATCCAATTGTTTTTTTTTTTTTTTTTTTTTTTTTTTTGATTTTGAAGTGAGGTTGCCCTGGTGAGATGTTTGTCAAGGGTCAGGCTCAGATAATTCACAGTGTCATTGCTTGGACAATGATTAAACTTCAATGGGTTAACAGTTGTTTCAAGCCTGGCAGGCAAACTCCTGAGCCTTGTCATGATTTAAATGAGTATTTAAACTCAATAGCCATGGATATGAGCTCTGCCAATAGAATTTCCTTTGACGTAATTGTCCCCACCAGGTTGTCATGAAAGGTGATGCTCATTATTTGCTTCATGGAGGGCCAAGCATAGACTTGAATTCAAATGACAAGAAAATCATATGGGCGCAAATGAAGACTCAATAAAAGGAATCAATAATTTATATGCAATTTTATTCACCTGGATTCTTATTAATTAAACGAGAAACTAATTCATCATAAGTTATGCACAACTAATAACCAAATAAAGAAAAAGAAAATCAATGGCTAGAATGAATCATTATGTCTGTCAACTACGTTTATCATTTCAAGACATTACTCATATTTGTATATATGATTTTAATGGATCTTATCTACCGAAACATATGCCCAAATCTGAATCATTGTAATAATAGGAAATTAGTTGAGACTCATTTCCTTCATTTATTTATTATAATTTTTTTCAATATATTTGCATTAGTTTTCATTTAATTCAATGTAACAACAAGACATTATTCATATTTCTATGATTAATAGAATGAAATTCAATCGATCTTATATTATTTTTTACTAACCGAAATATATCTGAAAATCATTGTAAAATAACCAAAAAAAAAAAAAACTCATTTAGTGAGGCTCATTTCCTTTTCATTCTTTTTTAGGGGTCCGTACCCATAGGGAGCTAACGGGACCCTACTACTAAGCTTACACTGAAAAATCCTTTTAAGATGAATAATGAGACGTATATGATTTTATTTTCAACCACTAAATTAAGTTCTAAAACAATAACAAAGTGAGCAATGAATATGTCAACTTGTTCCAAGTAGAATTTTAAAATATTTGCCCAGAATCTTCATTCCATTCTTCTTTTTGATATGCTCAATGCAAATCATGTATACTACATTGGATGCATTCATGAAATCAGAAACTTTTAGGGGGGAGTGAGTTGTTAAATAATTTGAGCGACTATCATCTTCATTCAATGATTCGCCAATAAATATAATGAAAATGATAAAATAGTTAACCATAGATGTTGGTATGTTCTGAAATTGTACCAAACAAAAATTAATTTACATTATTATGTAAAATTATTTACATGAAAACGTTAAGAATCACACATATCCATACTATGGTGATTTAGATACAAATTCTGTTTGTATAAGAGACAGTAAATGCAGTACGAAGGATTTCCAAAAGAATTTTATGAACTTTAAAAGGGAATCTGTGAATGGATACCCATTGTTGTACAGAAGACGTGACAATGGCATTAGCGTTGATCTCTTGACACAATCGTTACGTACCATATTTACTAAGTACTTGACTGAAACTGTCTCTTATTTTATTTTATATATATATTATTTTTTTTTTATAGAACCGCTTATTCTTGTATACGATATAATAAAAAAATTCAGGCTTGATCTTGAAAAAAACAATCCGGAGCAGATAAGTTAAATAAGAAAGTCGATAGTTCTCACAATGTGAAATCATCATCCGAAACTATAACTTCAATTGAGTCAGTAGGAAGCACATCGAATGTAGCCAAGGACAATTGAATATGAGGTATATAATAGGATCGGAAAGGATAGAATAGGATAAGACTGACTGACTGATAAAATAAGTCCTATTTGAATTGCTCTTAGCTTTAGTGTCTTTACATTTCCTGAGCCCCTTTACCACGACAAGGTGGCAATCTAACACTACTACTTTGATCATTATTTTGACTCATATAATAGTAAAGGATTAACTAAGGGAATTAGACAAATACGTTAGAATAAAAAACATGCAAAGCTGTTGAACTGTTATTAATAGGGTTGAAAATCGGTTCTTGCACCGGTGCAACAAGTTTCCTCTAAATGGTTCGAATTATTAAACCGAATCACACCGATTTTTTGAGCTGTTTGCAATTCTGGTTATTATTCTATTGCCATGTTGAAAAAATTATTCATTTCATTCTTTTCTCTTTTTTTGTTTAACATTTCAATTAAATACTTTTTTGTCTGCCACTGGGCGAACCTATTGTTATAAATCAACCCTTAAGTTTTGTTGAGATCAGAATTTTATACTCGAATCACCACTTTTTAATTCAATTTCAAGCTTCAATTGCACAATTGTGACTAATTCTGTAGATGCAATTTCATGATGAGACGAGTACATATGTATTTTGAATTATGTATTTAGAATTAGAAAGAATGAATTATAATAATTTATGAATCAATGGAAGATTTCAATAATGGAAAATAATAAGAATGGCTCTCAAATATCAAGCTGTTATTATTATTATTATTTTTTAAGAATTAAGAATATTAAATAACTTTCATTTCAAATAAAAAAAAAATCATATTGAGTTGCTACTACTATCTGATATTTAATTCCCATTTTAAGTTCAAGAAAAGTATTTAAAATAAAGCATTTTTATACAGAAAATAAGAGATGACAAAGAATTTCAATTCAATTGATATTTTGTATAAATTTTCTATGAAAAATGTAAACAAAAGACTGAAAAATGTAAAACAAAACAAAAAGAAAATTTAAATAAAGAAGAGAGAGAATAAAATATTTGAATATTTAAAAAGTTTTCAGTTTCTTTTTTCTTTTACTTTTTTTTTTTTTTTTTTTATAAAAATAAATGAAAACATTTAATGACAGGACTGGGATAACAAAGGAACATACATAAGTAAAACATGTTAAGCGAAACAAGGGAAATATATACTTGGGAATTATACGCAATTATAATAAGAAGAGTTTCTAGTATCTTCTACATAATAATTGATTAACTGATGAAATATTCAAACTTGGGTGGGTTGGTTGATGGAAAAAATCATCATTAATTAAATACTCAGCAAAATGAATGAAAATGAAATAATAAAATGAAAAGAAAAGGAAAGGAAAGTTACACACTGTTATGATCATTATCATTAATGATGGTAGATATAAAAATAATAACTGTAATTAAAAAAGAAAAAAAAAAGAAAGAATCATTGAAAAAAAAAAACAAAAAATTAAGTGGAAACACAAATGAAGCTTAATTCAAAAGACCATCAAAAAATAAAATGAAACAACAGAAAAAAGCTAGAAGTATGTAGAAGGAAGAATAGCCCAAAAATATGTATCTTTTCTATCCTGCTCAGCTCCTTGCTTTTGCTTGCTTTTCCTTGTAATTAAGGTAAACAACCAAAAAAAAAAAAAAAGATTTTAAAAACCCAAACACATAAAAGGTTCCTCCAAAGGTGTGGTCACAAAAAATGAAGAAAAGAGTACTAATGATAGAATTAATGAAAATGAAATGAAAAGGAAATTAATCAATGTATTCAAAATAAATAAAAATAAAATTCAAAATATGAAGAACACAGAACAGAACTGAATAAAAAAGAAAGAAACTCGAATGACAAAAAAAAAATAAAAAACAAAATACATAAATCAAAGATTGGTCAAGAAATACAATTTTCAGTAAAGAAAACGAACGGTAAATCATAAGAAAGAAGAAAATGGAAAATGTATGGGGAAATCCCTACAAGTCGGGGAGCAACCTCTCTCATACCCAAAAGCGACAGCGATGAGTCATGAAGGTCATGACGACGACGACGATGACAACGACGTCAAAAACTAATGATAATAATTTTGTTGAGAGTCAAAGAGTAAAATAACCAAACAAGAACAAACATAGACAGAGAGATAAAATAAATAATACTAAGAGAGGGAGAGAATTTCAAGGAAAATTATGAGAGAGAGAAAGTGAAATATACAAAAAAGCCGCTTAGTGTTAAATAAGTAATTATTTGTTATTAAGAATAATAATATTATAATAATATACAATATCGGGTACAACACAATGTATAATATATTAATATACGTATAAATAATAGTATAAGAAGAAATCCCAGAATGAAAATCATTAAATTTCTCCTTACATAATTTAAAAAAATATTTTTTAAATGAATTTTTAAAACAATTTCATATATGCAAAAATTTCACAATGGCAGCAACGCAACAAATGAAGGATATAAGGAGGCCATTGAAATCAGCTTAATTATTTTTAAAACATAATTATTTTGATTCTTATCATGGAAAACATGTAAACAAACAATGTATGTAAACATCGGAAGAAACCCACAACAACAGTCCAACAGACAACGAAAGCAAACAAATCATACTCAACTCAAATATTGAATCACTCAAATACTTAGTTCATATTGCAATTTTACTCAAAAACATTGAAACACAACAAAAGCAACATTTGCAATTTAATGTTGAGAGCAAAAAGTTTAGTTGACCGGCAGCTGCAACATTTTTAAGCACAACGCAAGCAACCAAACAGACAAGGCAAGACAATACAAGAGGAGAGAGTAGTTTGCTAGAGGAAGCGAATGATTCAGAAATACTATTATGTATTGAAGTGGAGAATGGTGATAGAGAGATTTAGATTTAGAGAGAGAGAGCAGTTGTATGTTGGAAGCTTAGTTGAATTGGATTGAGTTGAGTTGAATCAAAGACTATTTTCAGTCTTTGGTTCCAATGCATTAAGCTGAGTTGAAATACATTTTATAGTTATTGGTTGAATTGGAGTTCTTAGATTGAACGAGCGAGAGTTGACTTTAAGTCCATAGACAGAGAGAGAGAGAGAGAGAGAGAAAGCGAGAAGCTCAGTTCAATACAAATGATTTGATTTGAGTTGAAATGAGTTGATTTGAGTTGAATTGATTGGAAATGAGTTAAGTTTACTAAAGACGAGATTGATTGTAAGCAGTTGATGTAGCTTTTAGGTGAAAAATCAATTTCGCAATATTGCATAAATAGACACTTAAATCTCTTTCTACATAAATAACTTATACATTTTTTGATATATTTGGAATAGGAAATTTATCATTTAAATATATTTTTAATTGCAGTACATCATTTTAATATGCAGCGCGCTTTTTAAGATTTTAAACTTAAAAAAAAAAAGAAACCTCAGCATAAATCTGAGCGCGCAATTGAGTGAGTAGTGAACAATGAGTAAAATTGTGAGTAAAATAATAAATATATTTCAAGAGAGAATGTGGGATTTTGTACTACAACGTCGTGTAGTATGAGCGTTGAAAAGCATGCCGCATTTTATAAATAAATACAACATATTTAGTACTTTTATATTTTCAAGAAGGATATAATACAAAACTAAAAGAATGAAATAAATGATATACTCGTATATAAAAAATATTTTACATACCCATATTTTAATTCAATTGAATTTATTTTATTTTATTTTATTTATAATTTTTAAGTGTTTGTTTTTGAAATATGTTATTTCATGCAGCGGATGGATTTTTGTTTTTAACTTTTGTTTTTTGAATTGTTAAACAATTATTTTTATTTTATTTAATAAATATTAAATTTAATGTTGTTGGTTTTTTATTATTTTTTTTTAAGATATGTTGAATTCAATTTAATTTAATAAATTGTATGATAAATTTCACTTAGCTAAATAACATAAAAAAAAAATAAATAAATAAATGCTGATTTTATAAGAATATGAAAGAATTTTTTTTATTATTTAAAAGCAACCGGCGGAAAAAGAAGAAAAAAAAAATAACAAAATTTCTTTTAATATTTTAATAACATTTTCTTGTTCTTACTGTTGTGTTAAAAAAAAATTAAAAAAAAAAAATTAAATAAAAAAAAAAACAACAAACAACAAGAAACAACCTAACGGTACTTGTAGCGATGCTTAGCTTAAGATTTCATCAATTCAAATACACAATTCACTTTTGCTCACTTTCTACTTCAGTTTCCGCCGCTTGTCTATCGTTGGTACTATTGTTTAAAGTTAACTGTTGTGTTATTGTTAATTGTTCTTTTAATTTTGATTTTTTTATATTTAAATTTTCTTCTAAACTCTTCAGCCAAGTCCTTTTTGCTGCTGTTTAGTATTTATTTGCTTGCTTGCTTGCTCATTTGTTACTTGTCTCGTTGTTTATATTTTGAAGTTTGCTGCAGAACTGATGAATTCTAACAAGAGTCGCCGTGTTTTTAATGCATTTGTCAGCCACACGCGGACAATCATCAGAGTGACAAAAAAGAGAAAAAGAGAGTAAATTCCTCTAAATTCTATGAAGGAGCATAGAGAGCGAGTGAACAAGCAAGCACGCAAGCAATGAGCATAAAGGGTGGGAGATAAATTCAATTGTAAAGGTAATAATGATGGCTTTGTTGTTGTCGTCGTTGTCGTTGTTCTTGTTCGCTGATTGTCACATGTGCTTTCTTCGTAGTACTATAGTATTTGTGTAAGCCAGAAAGAGAGAAAGTGTCAAGAGAGAGCTTGTGTGCGTGCAAGCGGTAGAGTGTGCAAAGCCTTTAAGTAAAAGCTTTAAAACTGTTTGCTTGTTTTGTGTGTTTTTACATTCTCTTTCTTTCTCTTGCACTTGTAGCTGCTCTTTGCTTGTCGCTCAATGTCTCACAGTTTGTTTCTTATTGAGTGTGCGCGCTCGCTCTCCATAAGGTAAGAACTCTTGGTAAAGTAGAGAATCAAATAATGCCAGATTGTTGGGGAAATATTAATTGCTTTCATGCAGCTTAGAGAAATTATAAAAAAATATACTATGTATGTATATATATAGATATATTTATGAATAGTAAATAATATAGGAACTTTTTTAAGGGCATCAAGAAATAGAGAATTGTATCCAGACATTTAAATGAAATATTCATATTATTATATTGTAAAAGGATATGATTTTTAATGTAATTATTAATACTTATGTACTTAGTATAAAAAAGCACCTATAAATAAAATTGTTTGATCGCCTACATTTGGAATCGAAATAGCAAATAAAGAAAGAGTTTCATCTTAAATTTGTAAATAAAAAAACAATAAAAAAAAAAATTTAAAAATGCATTACCATTTAAACACAAATCCAGTTAAGTTTTCAAATAAAAATAAATCCATTTTAGTTTTCAAATAAAAATAAATAATTAATACATTTATATTAAAATATTTTATTAAAAGAATTAATTCACATATGTAAGGAAGTACATTGTTCATATTACATAAAATAAAATTATTTACAAAATTAAAAAGAAAAATAAGATCTCATTTGATTTGATATTTTACAATTTTTTTTTTTTTTTTTTTTTAATAATAACATTTTAAAAGACATTCATGTTTTACATTTAATAATAATTAAAATATTATTAAATTTATATGGAAATTATAATTTTTATTGGGAATACAAAAAAAGTTTACGCCGTTTAACAAAAGATATCCCCCACCCACCAGTAAGTTAAGGTTAAAATTTTTATATGTAAATGGTTGAAACATCATAATTTTTTTCTTGTGAAAATTACATTTCATTGACTTCTTTCATTTGAAGAAGAAACCAAAAGCAAAAGCGTATCGAAGGCTTGTAGAAGGATATGGTGAGGCTGCTTTAAGTGAGAGAACACAAATAATTTAGCAAAAAATGATGAAAGTGTATGAAAATGCGGAATTGGAATCATTATTGGAGGAAGACTTATGCCAAACGCAATAAGAACTTGTACTTACATGCAAAGTGTTTCATTTCACATTATTTAAAATATGTATATGTATTTAAAATCAGAGATATTGGGTTCCATATGAAATGAAGCCGAGAAACATTGAAAAACGATTTCGAACAACAAGTGAAATGATGTTTGCCAGACAAATATGAAATGGATTTGATCATCGTATATTGATGATGAAAAATTCATCTATTACGATAACCCAAAGAATTGGAAAATATTGTCATGATTCAACATCGACAGTCAAGTCGTACGTATATTCATAGAAATAGACTCATGTTGTGTATTTGGTGGGAGGATTAGCTTGGTGTCTTGTATTATAAGTTGTTCAAACTAATTAAAACCATTATTATTGCTTAGAATAAAATTGATGAGATTAATCCGTGCATTGATTAAAAACATCAGTAATATTTTTGTACTCCCAATATTTCAAATATTTGAATTAAAAAAAAAAAGAATTTCAAATAATTTAAATTTAAAAAATACACATTTTATATTTTTGCATTTAAATGATTGGAAATATTAAACAATTACCAATTACATATACACAATACAATTTATAAATACAAACTATGTCAATCAAATGTAATTAATTCGTTAATTTAGATGAATTAAACAATAATAACAATGAACAGAATTCTTTTGTAGTTCAAAAACAATGAAACATAAAATCAAATCACAAAAATAATTACATAATATTATATAAAAACTAATTAATTAAATGGAAGATTTTTGTTTTTGGGTGTGTAGTATTGATATTCATATTCATCATGTTGGTTCTTCACAAAGTTTGCTTCAAATTATTAGAGCCCATTGTAATATTAGAACGACCACCACCAGAGTTACCATGTTTTGTTTATTGTAAAAAAAAAAAAAAAAAAAAATTAAAAAGAAAAAAATTATTATTTGTTAAGAAATGAAATAAATATAAATAATTATTAAGAAATAATAAATTAGAATGGTAAAAAAAAAATGATTGCTATAGTTGATTGGATCCAACTATCGGACACCATATACCCATCAATATTTTTCATTTCCTAACAATGTCTAAGAGGGGGTCCTTTGTCTTTCTTTCAGTCTTAGCATCTAATGTTTTTTTTTTTATTGTTACAAAGACAAATTTACTGAATATACTAAAGTATAATATGTATAGTAATATATGGAGGGTATAGGAAATACATATATAAAAATTAATGTTATTTATACAAAATGAGAACATGATATATGATAAACAAAAAAAAAAAAAAAAAAAAAAAAATGATTAAATTAACATAAATTTAAAGAGAAACAAAAAAAAAAATAAAAATATAATAAATTAAATCTTTACACAAATCATGTAGAAATAACATATAATTTTTGATGCAAGTAATATCTCAAGAAAATATTTAGGTGGGTCGGAACTAAAGTTATCAAAGCAAGCCAAGTACCTTGGAATACTAGTTCTGGATTTAAAACTTTTTATAACGCAGCTACAAGAAGCATAGTCAGACTCCAGCAACTGCATCTTCTTAAGCCTTTTGAGGCGGTCATGGCATCATCATATAAGAAGTGTGATTAAAAGCTGAGGTAGGATAATGTCACTACTGTGTGCCGGAATTAAAATGGAATAAAGATTACAATACAAAATTTCCAGGAAGTAATGATGGGACTCTGGCTAATGTCATTAGACAAGACGAGCTTTTAATCTATACAGATGGTTTCAAGACAGAATAGGGTGATGATGACAGCCAAGTTGCTATTAAAGAAATGTCAACTCACTGCATCAAGAGCAAAATAATACCTAGCGCGGTGGTGGCTCTTAACCAAGCACGAAAGCACTCAATTACGCTAATCTGGCAGATGGAGGATGAGTTTGCTAGAAAAAGATCTTCACTACCTCAAGAGTGACTCAAGACATACTTTCACATGTGAAAGCGAAAACCAAAGTGTCAGTCTATATTCTCGCAAGAACACTCTGGATTTGCTGTAAACTGATAAAGACCTCCGAGCTCCTACAATTTAACAAGAAAATGTTTCGGATGATGATGAAAGTCCATAACGGGGCACAAACGAAGAATGTTCCACATCAAGATTTCTGTGGCACCTGTGAAGATTAGAAAGAATCGGAAAATTTCCAATACATCTTATGTAACTACCCTACTCGGGAAACTTTTTTTTTATGATTTGGGTAGTTTGGAAAAATTTCCACTGAGGGACCTGGCATTGTTTGAGGATTCTTCATAATTTATTGCCATTTAAATTAGATAAAAATTAAAAAAAAATTCGTGAGATTTCCTTTCAAATCTTTGTTACCCAGATTTTGTTGCATGAATTGGAGGCGCAATGTCTATATAAACAAATAAGGGTGGCAACGCTCAACAACAATTGAGAGAATAGAGAATATTCTATTTCTAAATATGTAAGTAGAATTGGAAGGATTTTAGTTAGTTGGTGGGTGGATGGGTGGTCGGGAGGTTGGTTGAGTGTTTGGGATGAAACAGTGAGTTTCTGAGTGAGTGAGAAAAACTCAAAAGAGAAACAGTCAGACAGGCAGAGAGAGAAAGAGAAAGAGAAAGAGAGAGATAATATGAGTGTGTTTTGTACAGAACCCAAACAACGGGAAGCCTAAAATTATGCTATGCCATAACACTTGTGTAATATTGGCAATTATCAGGGTTGATTTTTGAATGCGACAACACAAAAGCACAAGCATAAATGAGGCAAATACTGAAAGGCAATGGCAATGGCAAAGGCATAGAGAACCGGAAAGGGTGAAAGAGGAAGGGGGTGAAAGAAGTGTATGAAAATAAAATGAAATGATAAAGACGCTGATGATGACAATGGATGCTTGTATACTGTTGGTTTTTTGTTGTTGCTGTCGTTGTTTTTACAGGGCTCCAGCTAATGTTGTGGTTTTTGGTTGAGGCAGTGAGTGGGTCTACTACCAACATTGCATATAATACTATCAAAATCTGTGTACAACTAACTATACAAACACATCTACCTAAAAATAGACATACACATATGGATCTTGTATACCAATCCAGCAGTTCAAAAAGTATTTCACATATTTAAATGATGTTTTCTTGCTACATAAAATAAGAAATTCATACTCATCAGTTTATACATTTTTTTTTTTCATTTTCTAGTTCATTAATAAAAATAATCTCTTTTTTTTTTTTTTGTTTTACAAAACAACATCAATACATCTATAGTCGAACGAACATCTATAACGACGAACTCCATTATAGCAAAGACCTCTATTATTATTTGATTGACCAATCTCAAACAACTTCTTTATAGATGAGTGTAAATTCCACTTAAACACTCGATAGAAAAGTAACTGACCGGTATCACAATAACTTCTTTATTTGTAGATGAATTTGAACTCTTCTACATCGAAAGACACTTTTTCAATGGAAAAGATTCCTTGGTATCTGTCTTGACATGATGCAAAATTGTAGCACTGACAGTTGTATTATTCGCTGGCACTGCTTCCGAAATGCTCCTTCAACGGTACAAAGGGAAGTCGTTTTTGTATCGATTGTCACTAGCGCTGAAAAATTGATTCATTATGACAATCTAAAATGCATGAAGACGTATTTTAAACGTGGTGAACCCGGATTATTGACGCCAAAGCCAAACATCCATGGCAGCAAGGTTATGCCCTGCATTTGGACCAGAAGGGAATCGTGTACTATGAGCATCTGAAAAGTGGTCAGACCATCGACGGGGCTTTCTACAAACCACAACTGATGCGATTGAAGCGTGCGATTGCGGAAAAACGGCCAGAATTGGCAACCAGACATGAGCCATTAAACTTTTACCATAACAATGCTCGGCCGCATGTTGCAAACGTGGCACCGGATGGGAAGTACTAACCCACTCGTCTTATAGTCCAGATCTTGCAACATCAGACTACCATTTGTTCCGGTCGATGCAGAACGCCCTAGCGGAAATACGTTTCACATCAGTTGAAGGTATCAAAAATTGACCTGATGCTTTCTTGACCTCCAAAGACGAACAGTTTTATTGACGCGGAATCCATGCATTACCAGAAAAGTGGGAAAAAGTCATAGCTACCGATGGGTAATACTTTAAATAAAATACCGTGTAAGATTCAAAATTGAGAAAAAAAAAATCCTTTAAAACTTACTTGTGTACTTGATATTTCTTTACTTATCTTTGATAAAATGATTGTTTCTTGCGATTCTTTTTCAATGGAGTGTTCAGGATCTTCATTGATATATATGATCTGATAAGTAACTTCCCAGTCTATGTTATTACGTGCTTGTCTTTGATGTTTGATAAGTGACCCTTTTTTTAATGGAGAATATTTCTTGGTATATGCCTCGGCAAGGCGCAAGATCGTCATCTTTATATGTCATTGTCACCTGTGTCTTCAATTGTATTTCACGGCCGGAAACTTCATGTAATGAAGACTTCACTTCTGTTTCAAACTAAGCTTTTTCAGAAACACATCACTAGCTGTCCCGGAGTACTTTGCTACTCCACGGCAAAATTTTATCAAACTCGGTTTCGCAAGGCAATGATAGAAATAATGATATTATTTGTATCACAATTCGGCAAAGCTGTTTGACAAAGACTATTTGCTTTATTTACAATTTTGTCTCTAACCTTTCTATGCAAAATTTCATCCACTAATTTCAACGGATTCTGTAGGACGATTTTGATGAAATAAACGCTATATGTTACTCACAATAAAGCTTCATATCTTTCAGTAATTCGATTTTAAATCCAATGAGTAAATTTTACTTAATGCGTGCACAAACATACAAAGTCTACGATTTTATTATATGTATAGATTACCATTGAGATAAGATAACCAAAATTTGATTGAATTATCATAAGTCAAGTAACCCTTGGAGTAAGAGGAAGTAGTTGTTATTTGTCTAGTATATGAGCAGGATATAAGTTTCCGCAGCTTATTATAAGTATTATGTAAGATATATGTATTGTATAATATGAAAGGTTTGTCGCATCTTCAGTTTATCACTGTTCTTTTCTTTCCGATTATTAAGTTGTCACTTTCAGCGCCCAATACTATTTGATGAGATTCAACTTCAATGTTAAATGAATTGCATTTAGTTTGCGGAACCTTGCTAATGAAATCAATCTATCATTAGCAATTGGGTTTGGTTTTTTGTCAATACTACCTCTGAAATAGAAGAGCTTTTTCAATATTTGGATCCTTTTGCAGGAAATAACCACACAATTTTCGTCCAAATTTAAGTTCCTCATAAATATTTATTGATTTACTAATTACACTGTATGCTTTTAGTAAACTTAAGCTACAGGGAGAGAACAGCCATAGCTACTGGGGCTTTCGACTGACCTCATAAATATATTTGGTGAAAATGCAATTGGTTCAGAATGGTCTTCATCATAATCATCACTGTCTGTCGCAATAATTTGTTTCACTAACTACCATTCCAACTAAATCATGTTCACCCGGTTTTTTGTTCTTCAATGGTTTAGCAAAATCCTCGAGACCTTTACCTCCGATTGCTTGTGCCATTTCCATTATCTGAGAATATTCATGCTTCAATGGTAATCTAGAATTCTCACCTTCAACTAGTACATTTTAATATTCCAATATGTTTAACGCAATCTAAGATAGATAATTTTTACCCAAACCTCTGCAACAATTGGGGAAAGATTCACCATTTATTTTCCTCAGTTAGTACAAATGGTACAACAAAGATTTGTGGAGAAGGGAATCAGGGGGGTTATGGGGTAGAGAGTGTAATTGCATTTCGTAGTTTTTGTTTTTCTATGAATAATTGCAATAGAGAGAATATAGTGATGCTAAGAAAGGAAACAACCCATGGTCGAGTTAGCTAGTTCAAAATAAAATGGAATTTCAATATGAGGACCGATAAGAATTTATTGAGCTAGAGATTCAATTTTAAAGAATGTCGTAAAGTGCCATGGTTGGTGATTAATAGGTTTAAGAACCGCTGTATTCGTATAAACTATTGTAATTAGCAACTGAGCCATTTATGGTTGCTATTTGTAGTCGTCGACATTCAAAGAACCAAAAACACACAATTCATTGACAAACACAAAGCATGAATAGTAGACAGATACACAGTCAGTCAGTCTGTCAGTTAGTTAGTTAGACAGACACAACTATAAACCGACATTATTACAGAGGACTTACAATAGAAAGAGGACTTACGAAAATACTTGAAAGTTTTTTGGCACAATGTTCTACAGAAAACTCTTCCCTCAAAATCTACTACTACTTTGAGATTGTAAAACCAAGAAAATTAACGCTCCAAAAATTTTTACGTGCCTTCCCCTCCACAATTCCTCCATTTTTTCTCTTCTAGACCAGACCAGACCAGACCACAACACACCGACAACAAGACAGGCAAAACTGATGAGACCCCGACTGACAATACAACACTAAAATGGTATTGTAAAGAATGCATGCATACCATACTAAGTATTGTGGGTGCTTAAGGCAGCAACAGTAGTTGGTCGTCCCAGAAGTATTATAAGTAGTTGTAGCAATTTGGCAAGCAGACAATAAGGCGGCACATCATCAAGAATCAACTTTCTTTTTCTTTTCTACTACTATAAGAGATTTTTCAGATTTTAGTTTTTAGTTTTTAGTTTTTCCCTTTTTTTTTTAAATGACGCCAAATTGTGTCGTGGTGTCTTTTCTTTACTTTCTACTATGTGAAGACAAAAACAAAACTACATAATAAACTTACTTACTAAAAATTGCAAACGTTTGTAAAATGACTATGTCCTCTAAAAAAATATGAGAATATCAGAAGAAAAAAATAACAACAAAATTAAAAAAAGAAAAAAACCAAAATTAAGAAAAGAAAAATAGAAGTAGAGTATGAAGTAGAATTGAATCTGAAAGGAAAACTTTAGAAAAGTAGTATGAGTATGATAGGAATTCTGAGATGATGGGGAGAGACTTCGTCGATTGTTATGTGTCTCTTGTAATGTAAAAGTAAATTGTCAGCAATTTGTTCAGCGCAATTAAGTTATCAATGCATTTGTCACTCAACAAACAAACAAACAAACAAATCAAAACAAAACAAAACAAAAGAAAAGAAAAGAAAAAATATTAGAAGAAAATTAAGGAGAAAAATAGAAAAGTAATAGAAAAGCAGGGAATCAATGAGACAGGCGGCAATAAGGAAGTTTTCTAAAGAAAATATAGGATAGAGGATAATTTAAATTGCCTTCAATTATAGCAAATGCAATAGAAAATATTAAGAACAATACAAAAGAGAATAAATAACCATAGGTAATCATGTTAGATCAGCGTTTCTTAAACTAGCTTAGTAGTATGTTTGAGTAAAAAACTTTCATTCATTAATGTGAAATATTTTTGTGAAAGATCCCATCCCAAACCTTAGGCATTCTATGTCTTTCTTGAATCTGTCACAATAAGCTCATAGACAAACGTTAAATGTTGTACGAATCCAGTTCATGTTTTGTAATTATTTTACATTGATTTATTTTTAAAAAAATGTGTAAGGACGTCAGAAAATATATAGCGGGAATAATGGACCTTATCTTTTTAAGTTCATCAGTTGAAATTAATAGAGAGAGCCGCCAACAAATTTTATTTTATTGATCTCGAAAAAATATCATTTTTTATACCTTTTCGAAACTTGGAATTTTATATCGATATATCGAAACATTAAATATCGCTCTTAAATATCGACAAGTTGAAGAATATCTGATCATCCAAACATCCTGGCAATAAACCCACTCGACATCAATTTAGTCAGTGGTGCATCAAAAGAATATCTTATCATCCAAACAACATGGCAATAAACTCACTCGACAACAATTCAACTAAAAGAAGACTAAAGTGATATCACCCGTTAGACCTTCCATTCAGAGATGCAGGCTAATAAACCTAAATTTGGCTAACTTTTCTCATAATCCACTATCCTTCCTTTTTCCCCTTTAAATTGTTTCAAACCATCATGTAAAAAGGCATTGTATATATGTATATTTCTATAAATATTAAGGTAAATCAAGTAATTTAATGATAGACCCAATCTGGGATTGATGGTAAATAAAGAAAAGAAAAAAACATACACAACTACAAAAAGTTACTTCCTTAAGCATATTAGTCATTCGATTGAATAATGAATTCCGCTGGAACTCTCATATACAGGATCTAAACACCGCAGAATCTTTATTTTGAAGGAGATTTCCTTCCTTTGAAAGAGACTTAAATTGCTCCAAATTGTGCAAAACACTATTGCCGGAAAGTAGATAGATCTAAAAAAAAACGTTTACTATCCATAGTTGCAACACCCTTACTTAATATACCATTTCTCTCTCCGTTAACTCTAGATATACCTCCTTAGGCCTTCATTTATTAACTGCTTTCTTCATATTTTTCTTAAGCCTGATTCGAGCACTATTCTATAATTTAAAAAAAAAGAGCTAAGCATTTACTAAAGGGCTGCACAAGTGATTCTATTTGCAGCACTTGACTACTGTACAGTTTTTCAAACACTATATTTCTGTGCTGCACTGACACCAAATTAAAATGTTCTAGTTAAAAATTTTACATTAATTTGAAAAGCTTTCGTTATATTGCTTGACAATGCTTGAGTTCTGGTATGAAGCAAAAAATCAAAACAGAAAAAACACTGAAGTAAAATAACGAGAAAATTGCACCAAGCATAGCGAGTGCACTAGAACATTTGCTAGAAGTTCTCTTTGACCGTGTTGTTTTCGTAAATACAAAATAAAAATGGATTCGATGGATGTAAGTAAAATTATAAAACTTTTTAATAACTTAACTTAATTGTTGAAACTATTATACAATTTTTTATTTTTAAGAATATACAAACGACTTGACGGTAAGCCTAGCAATCGAAAATATTAAGAGGTGAATATAAAATTGCCGTAAAAAATGGTCGCAGTAAAGTATTTTGGCAGCATTGAAACTGATATCGGTTCTGAGGTACCTGGCTTTTTGGTCTGCCGTAAATGCCAAAATATTTATAAATACAATAGAAAAAACAACATCAAATTTGGTAAAACACAAATGTTACGTCAACGCAGAGTTGAGGAACACCGCTGTAATTCCAAAAATAGCTGCTGACACTTTGACAAAAAATGAAGCGGTTGACCTCTTTACAAAATGGGTTGTGGCTAATTGTAGGCCATTTAAGATGGTCAGCGATGCTAGATTGAAAGAAATAGCAGAGTTTTTTTTGGATTCCAATGGATTCAAATTCGGTGTAAATGTGGATGTTGTGACTTTTATTCACGGAACGTCGAATCTTTGTACGCAAACCGTTTTGAAGATATACCTGATGAAATAATAAGCACAATACTTGAAATTAGATAAGGTTTGACTTCAGATCTTTGGACAGATAATTATTTGAGAAAATCATATTTATCTCTGACCATGCACTTTGTGAAGGATGGAAATATTTACTGTTGTTGGACATGAAAGAAATAATGTCAATCAATCCAGCAGTGTTCGTAGTGCAATTATTTCCTCGAAAAATAGTGATCTGTTTAGTAGTTTTGTTACTCAACAAAACCCAACAAATTCCTCAAACAGAGTAGGTGGCGATGTATGAAAGTTCGATTATACACTACTACGATGAGTTTAACGCATTAAAATGGTGGGGTACAAATAAAAATCAGTTCCCATTGCTGTATAAAACGAGTTGCAGGATATTAGCTATTCCAGCCTCGAAAGAGTATTTTCTGCCACATGATCCTTATTAACAGAAAAAAGATGTGCGCTGAGCGATAATTCAAAAACTGTGAACCAAATAATGTTTTTACACCACAATTTATAAATTCTGTACCAATGAATTTTATTTTTTATTATTTTTAATTTTTCCTTTTATAATTTTAATTTACATGTGAAATATTACTTTTTTCAATATTATTTTGTATAATAAATTACTGATTTATTAAAAAACAAAAAATAAGAGTATACAAATTTTC
Source organism: Amiota mariae (assembly GCA_035041805.1). Taxonomy (NCBI): domain Eukaryota; kingdom Metazoa; phylum Arthropoda; class Insecta; order Diptera; family Drosophilidae; genus Amiota; species Amiota mariae. Next base: position 208,694 of record JAWNKV010000294.1, read on the forward strand.
ATCATATTCCATAAAAATAAGCATTAAAGTATGATTCTACTTCAGTTTTGTTCTGTTTATTTTAATTCTACTTCAGTTTTGTTCTATGAAAGTTCTATTGCTTCTTCATATAGTATTTTCTTTCGCACCAAAGCTTTTGTTACTGCAGTATTTGTGTTGTTGTGAAAGAGAACATGAGAGAGACAGTGTTTGAAAACACAAGCGATGACTTACAAAACATTTGTATAGTGCTTGCGCAGAAATATTCTCATCCGCAATTCTTCAAAAGTTATTTTAGTTTGGATCCCAAGTCATTGCCTCATTGTTGGCAATGAAAATAGTCTAAAAAGCTGCTATCTCCGAGTTATTCCTCAATGTCAATTACATAAACTCTCACTTTAGATTATAACACACTCGAGTTTGCTGCAGCAACAGCTTGATATTACTGGTCCATGGCTAATTAGGTGGAACATTGCAGTAAATTCTGAGAAATCGGTAAACACGACCTTCACGCTTAGGTGCGTCACATATCCTCCATTTGCCTTAAACGGTGAATATGTCCCCTTTAAGCCCAATGCAAAGTATCTCGGTCTGACGCTAGACAGGAGGCTTAACTGACAGGAACATATTAAGAGAAAGAAGAAGCAACTCAATCTGCAAAATCTGAAAAATGAACTGGCTGTTAAGTCATGGATCTCAGCTCAGTTTGCGCAATAAAGTCCCCTACTGTACAAGACAATAATAAAACCAATATGGACATACGGCATCCAATTTTGGGGTACAGAAACAAATTCTAACATAGAAATAATTTAACGCTTTCAATCGCAGCTTTTGAGGAGGGTAAGTGAGTGCTCCTTTCTATGTGCGAAATTCGGTCTTGCACAGAGATCTTCGGGTGCCACTGGTCAAGGAAAAAATTCGACGGTACAGTGAGCTACATATGACTAGAGCGGAGAATCACCCCAACTAGCTGGTTTTAGCTCTGCTCGACAACAGCCTGACAGCCTTCAAACCAAAGAGGGCATCCGCTCGACCTCTTCCCATTAAACTAGACGCTTCACATTGGTCGGAAATGTCATTTTTTTTTTTTTTTGCATAAAGTCAAAATTTTCATGAAAATATATTTGTATTTTAACTGAATATTCGTAAATTACATAATCCAAGTAGAATTAATTGAAATTAGAAAATGATCTGGTGACAGCCGAATTGCCTTAATAGGGTTGCTAAGTGCACTGTATTTTCACCTATTTCTTTTTGTAAACAATGCGGAAAACTTTTTCTAAACTTTATAGTGCTGGCAAGTTGATTTGAGTAAATTAAAAATTTCTGCAAGATATGGAAAAAAAAAGTTCAAGGTATGTAGGAAGTGTCTAATATATGTTTAATGTGAATATTTGTCAATTTGTATTTGTGTGAATTGTTTTAATTGTGTGTTATAATAGACAAAATTGAACCAACTTGACCGTGTCTCGTGGATAGAAAACTAACTTTTTGTCAATTTCTAAACACTTGTGATTATAGTTTAATATGTCTATTTAAATGTGTTATTAACGTTTTTGCCAAATTTTGTCCAATTGCGCCCATTCACCAAATATTTTGGATATTTTCAGAGACGTTAGCTTTCAGCCATTCAAACCCTGCTCCAGGTTTTGTTTGATAACAATCGGAATGGTAACGAAGTTTCAAACTGGATATTTGAACAACTTGGCCAAGAAAGCATTAGTATCGTTCAAAAACGAAAAGTTATGAAAAGCTTTCAGCTTTACATAAAGAAAAACTTGCCGAAATGCAACAGAACAATAGCCACTTTCAAAACCAAACATGTCAAATGGCTCTCGTCAACTGTGACGGTCAATAATAAAGTAGATTCAGAAAAAAAAAAAAAAAAAAAAAAAAAATGCATATAACCATGCAGGACCGCGGCTAAAGAGGAAGTTGGCAGCCGAACTTGCAGAAAATCGGGATCATGACACAAATTTACTTGTTCATGAAGCTGTTCATGCAGCCACGGTATTAGCAAGAAATAGTAATGAAAAAGATACTACATTTGTTTTTAAGGAATCTCTACTTACTTCGAATAGAGCAAATACTATGACGGATGTGTTTATGAGATCAATGGATTTGTCCGACCCTTTTCTTTCAAGTATTTTTATTAACAAACGGTTACATCTAGCAAAAAAAAAATATATTACCAAACGACGTCATTGCGCTGCTGGAGCTTACGACCATTGGAACTGACCGTGACGAATCCAATAATGATTCTAGTCGAGATAGATGTCCAAGAGGATTAATTCAATAGTTTTAAATTTGTAAAATGTCGACATGAATAAATTATTTTGATCCCTATTCTATGCGTACTATGTTTTTCTCATCTAAAAATATACTGCAGGTTTTGAAAAGAAACAATAAATGATTTTAATCCAGTCACTAAACGAAATTCACAAAAGGTATTTTGAATCTCTAGCCCTAAGATCCTTTACATGGCGGTAAGTGTGGGCGTGGTCGGATTGATCTGAAATTTTGAGTATTTCTTTTTAATGTTATATATAGAAAATTTACCAATTTAGGGCTCTTTAACATTACTATTTGACTTTATACCAAAAACAAATGACATTTCCCACCAATGTGCGCTGTATGCAGTAGTCTGATATATGATTGTCACTCATGTACATATCTTGTTCACGTCAAATAGTCTTCATGTTAAGTGTAATCTTCTTTTATAAATAAATTTATTGACAGATATTAGTAAATAAATAAAATACAAAAACAAAAAAAAAAAAAAAAATATTACAACACACAGTTGTATACCAAGAAGCATCAAAGTTGGTAAAAGTTTGTCAACCATAATAAACTTTCAGCCAAATCTTTCCTCTCAGTCCTACCTGAATTTCAGCAGACTGGATATCATAAAATCATAGGTCATACCAGACTATCGTATGGGCGCTAGTGCTCCGCATCATCAGTTGTCCCTTTTTGTTCTTGCACTGATAGCTCAATTCTCAATCATTTTCTTTTTTGAATGCCTAAAAACCCAACCAATACATAGTTCAAGCTTTTCTAACTCAAATCCCCTATCCATTCTTTCCAATCCTACGACGACACATAATATAAACATCTTTTTGCAATTCATTGAAGTTATTTATATGCAAGGTAATAGACAAACATCTTTATGAGAAACTAAAAATATTATCATTTACAATATATCTTTGTATTATAATACATTATATTGAATAAAGATATAAAGAAGTTCTTATGGTAAGTATACTTAATTAGAAATTGAGGGAATGATGGTTCAGGAGGTTTGGGATCTTGTTGTTTACAATTTTCTCAGCGCTGACCATCCGTCCTAAGTACACAGGATAGAAAAACTTTGAAGTCGGTTAACGGTTAACTTAATAAAGACTTACAAAATGAACATCGAATAGATCGGATTCTACTTTCTCACTTTCCTACTTGAGAATTAACTACTGATAAATGATAATTATCGATATCATAAGCAGCGATTTTTCTGAATTACTGACTATCTATCTAAGTATAATCATATATGAGAAGTTGCTCTCATAGCCAACATATCCTAGTTTCCTACCCTAATGACTTGTTATTACAATATACAAATGACTACTTTTTTGATTGACAAACTTAAAAGTTTACAAGAAAGCCTCTTCTTCTTCTTCTTCTAGCTTTTTTAAATCGCCAAAACTCTTTTTCTCTACAGAAATCATTACAATACTGTTGACCATTTAACAATTATACTAATCAGGTCTCTCTTGAATTTCTGTTACTCTCTTCATTTTACCCATATAGGCGGGCAAATTCATATCAGAGAGACCAGTCTATTAGTTCATATGGTATATGCATATACACATATTTATGTAACATTGGCTGACCAATCATAGTTTCTATTATGGGTTTATAGAGGATTTAATATTTGACAACTTTGAATTGGCAACATTACTTTTTTTGACAACCGATTTAACAGCTGATAGTTGCTTTTGGTTTAGTTTGGTTTAGTTTGGTTTGGTTTGGTATTTCATTCGATACCTTTCGGTTAGTTAAAATGGATCGCTACTACATGAGAGACTAACGTATTTTCATTATTAAAAACTTAATAATGAAGTTTAATAAAGGAGTAATTTCTCAAAGAATAGACGTGAATTGGCCACTAAGATCGTGTGATTTAACCCTATTGGATTATTATCTTTGGGGTTATGTAAAGTCACTTGCCTACGCCGATAAACTAAAGAAAATTGTAAAAAAATTATCTATCCAATAAAACCATGATATTAAGAATATTTTTCTTTGTTTTATTTTAATATAAAGTTGTGAACCTCTAAAAACAACCACCTTTTTTTTTTTAACTCTTTTTGCAATTTCTTATAAAATCGAATATTTACACTCTAATCTAAGTCAACCAATGTACATATCTCTAATTTTTATGTACCAAACATTAATATAAATATAAATAGTTTTGTTGTATTTATTTATTTTACTATATATTGTTGTTGTTGTTGTTGTTTTTGTTGTTGTTGTTATTATTATTATTAATATTTTTGTATAAATAGTTTCCTGAGCTGAAGGCCTCTGTCACTTTTGATCAAAAAATAACTAAGTTATAATTTTATATTATAAACTTAGTCTTTTTTAAATAAATAAATAAATAAAGTGTCCGAAAAACCAAAAATCTAATAAACAACTCCAACTCTTTCTTTTTTTTTCACATATTCGCAAGTACATGATTCTTCTGCAAGATAAGACAAGACGACTGTCATGTCAAGTGTGGATTATTTTATTAGAAAAATAACAAAGATATTAACTTGAAGTTTATATAATTTATATGTGTTTTATTTGACAAGTCAAAGTTATATATACTACACACACACACACACACACACACACATCTAATGGCACGCAGCAGGACGCAGGCACGCAAGGATCGAAGCACAATTCACGTACGTACTACATGCAATGAAAAGGTGCCACTAACACACTTGCTAAACAAACAATTTTACACTAAATAACAACACCAACAACAACAATAACAATTTGTGTGTTTATATACTTATAGACAATCACACTTACAAAGATATAGACTGCCTGACAGACAGACAGATTGACAGAGAGTGGGAGAGGAGAGAAGAATATGACAAACCCATGAAATTTACCCAAAACAAAAATAGGAAGAAATAAAAGAGAGAGTAAGCCATTCTATGTTTGATTAAGCAATTCCAAGTGGAAATTAAATGGACACGCAAACAAAAATAAAGTCAAAAGCATCCATCCACACAAATACGTGTATTCACTGTTCTCCAACCTTTTCAAAGTAATATAAATACAATATATATGAGAGCGACGAACAAGTAAGAGAAAAGATGGGGGAATAAAGAACAAAAAAAAAAAAAAAAAAAAAAAGGTCATCATCTCATCATAGTACAAATAAGTGCAAAAACAATTGACCCAAGTTCATAGTCAGACGAATACTTGTATGTAATGAAGCAGTGTAAGTTCTCACCTCAGTTCCGCTCTACTCCAGGTTCTACCTTCCTCCAGCCACAAGTAACACCCTGTGCCAGTAACCGTCAGCCAGCATTCAAGTGAGAAGAGATTAAATCGCCATAAATATTAACTACACTTGCTTCCGTTTTGTCTAATATTGTGATAGACACAAGGATTTAATGGTGGTGGTGATGGAGGATATAGAGTAAGTAAATATTGGAGATGAAGGAACAAGGCAAAGGTTAAATTTGTGGTTCAATTCGGTTCTACTGTTTAAATGCATTGCGTGCCTTCCTATTTTTCTAATTCCAACCCTATGCCGGAACTTGAATGAAAAAACATACAACAATATTTACTCGTACACACAACATCAATTGATGAAAGGATTCACATTGAACAAACACACACGTAGAATACACGACAAGTAGAATGCATGCATGCATGCATACATACATACATACATAAACTAACTCACATTCTTAAAGAGGATCGATTCATTTGTACCACGCTAAGATAATTTGAAAACGTTTTCTTTGATTTAAGACCGGAAAGCACGCGCATTGTCAGACCAAATTGAAGTTGAACTTGGATGGATACCAAAAAAATCACCAACAAATAAAGAAGAACAGCATTAGATGAATTTCTGTGTTCATTGCGTTCATTTAAAAGGAATAGAGAAGAAAAAAACAAGAAGAAGAAGTTGAACAAATAAATGAACAAATAAATAAAGAAAAATTTACCCAAGTGACAAGGAGATTTTCATACATCACACAGAATTTTGAGTCCTCTATAAATTATACTATGTAATTAAATAATTTTTAATTTGAAAAAAAAAAAAACTATGTTCTTCATATTATAAATTATACAATTGCTGATGGCTTTTTAACCATTTCAATGTACAATACTATGTACAATTTGTATTACGATTTTGTTATTGAAGCTTCAAGCTTTTGACAAAATTACCCATAGGAATATTTATAAGTGCCCCACATATTTTATTTATGAAGGGAAATAAATTTAAAAAAATTACTAAATAATTAAATTTTATTTATTTGATTATTTTTAAGAATCCTAATACAATTCTTCTGAACTTTAGAGTTTCTAGAAAAACATTAAGAAAATAATATACAGTTTGACAAATCTATACATATAATAAAATCGTAGACTGAAAGTGTTTTTGCGCGTATCACGTAAAAGTCAATCAATTAATTCAAAATCGAATTACTGAAAGATAACAAACTTTATTGTGAGTAAGACATAGATAGCGATTATTTCATTAAAATCGACATACATAATCGGTCGAAATTGATGAATCAAAAATTTCGCATATACAGCTTATTTTAAAATCAATCACTTAGTCTTTGTCAGTCTTTTAAATTTTGTTTAGATTTTTCAGCTGTTCATTTGGGATTTTTCGGATTTTTCTAAACATTTTTCATGAATCACTAGGTCACACTTCGGTACTTTTTAAGTTAATCACTTTCGGACAGACATACAGACATACGCGGGGAACTTTTATTTTATAAAAATATAGATTTAATGGTAATCAACAGTTCGATTTGGCTGATTCTGACAAATTTACTGCGTATGCTTTGTTTAAATTTTCTACTCTATAGCTCAAAAACTGAGAGACTAGTTTGCATACATACAGACGGACAGATAGACCGACGGACAAACGGAAAAACGGACATGGCTCGTTGCGCTGATCAAGAATATATGTATATACTTTATGGGGTCTCCAAAGTCTCCTTCTCTATGTTACAAGCCATGGCTGCCAGGGTCTTCAGAATAATAGTATTATCTAGCAAGTAATTGAATAATTGTATGGAATATTTTTGTATTCTTATTCTTAGAATACTAAAAATTTACCATAAATTTTATTTGTTACAAACATAATCACTAAAGTAAAGAGTACCATCATTAAAACTGAATGGAGAAATGGAGAATGTACATATTAAGAAGTGTATATGTAGTCTGAAAGAAGAAATCAAATGATTTATTATGTTTGTTTTTTTTTTTTTTTTTGGGCTGCCAACATTAGAAATTAGAACTTTTTGTTAATAATTGAAACGTACACGGCAACAATAAGAGAACAACAACAACCAAAGTACAAAGACACAGCAGCAGTAGCAATGGGAGAGGGCATCACATCATTTATCTATTGGACTCCATCTGCAAATTGTTCTACTACAATGAAAGCAAATGGACATCATCATATCATTTAGATTGTTGGTTGGTTGGTTGGTGGTACCATTGCTGTTTGTCTTTCTACTAATTGACATAGAAATAGGTAACCCCCAGACAGAGTTGGAGTTGGTTGTGCCGCTGCTGCTGCTGCTGCTGCTGGTTCATGTTAAGTTATTCTCAAAGGTTGGAGGAATTCAAGTTAATTCAAATATTGTAATATCACCTGGGAGTTCAAGGGTGTTTTTATTTAATTGTATTAATATTGAACTGGGGAATGGGGGCTGTCAGTTGGGAGAGACTATGTTACTTGGAGTTTCTTCCCTAACTGAAGCTAGTAGTAAATAAATATGATAAAAGAGAACTGGAGGGGGAGGGGGAGGAGATGAAGTATGACTATTTGAATAAAAAATTATTAATTAAGTAATTATTACAAATTGTTTGCGAACACATAATAAACATACGTGTGTGACTAATTATGGGTCAAATTGGCTGTTGATTTGTATACATTTGGTTAAATAGGCTCAAACATAATAGACTAGAGACTAATATTTATGCAAAGAGATCAAAAAATTGTTATGAAAAGGTAGATAAGATACATTTTTAACAATCAAATATCAAAAGGTTATGAGTACGTTATCCTGTGTAATAAATATGTGCATGATTATAATGATATTTCCAACTTCTGTATGAACTCATAAATATGTAGTCATATTTAATGAAATTAATATTCATCGTAGTAATACAATTGGTGTGCTCATTTCAGCTCGCTCACAACAGTAAACAGGGTAAATTTGTGAGCAAGAACAATCAGTTTTTATCTTCATAGTACATAAGTATAAATATGATTATTGCTAATAATCTTTTAAAATGGTATAATGATAACTACTACCAACCATTTAGAGTTTCTACATAAAAGAGTGAATAGGAATACTTTATAATCTATAATACACCAGCAAAATACAACATGTAGTCATAATCACTTCAAATTAATACGGCAAATAGCATTTAGAGCAGAGCATTTTATAGTAGATAATTCAAAAGACGATTTGATTATAATCATTGCAAAAAGGAAAGAAATTTTAGTTTAATACGTATATTGGAAACCCATTGCTCATATCAATATTTTATATTTTTTAATATATAAAAAAAAGTAATTTGAATTTATACTAAAAAAAAAAAAACGCCGGATTTTTGAAGTGAAAACTTCTTTAGGCGCGTTGAGCGACATTTGGTAGAGGGTAGAACTGTAAAACTATCGGTTGTACTTTTAATAGTATTGATAAATGACTCTCGATAGCAATACCTACTATTGCGATATATCGACATTTTTACACAACACTAATGTAAATCACTTTGTTACAAAAAAACGTGTATCATATATTAAACTTATTTTTATTTGTTACCAATAAGTAAACTTAAAGCAGGTTGCATCATTTCGGATAGAAGATCATCTTTGAAACCAAAGAATGTGGATATGTTGGTTTTTCTAAACAAGAACCAATGGTTGAATTCCTTATTATCTCATCGATATTATAAAATATCTTATAAAAATGGATATATCAATTTATTTCTTTTAAAAATTTAAGTTTATAAATATAATTTTTAAGAATATAAAGCCATCGATCTCATATAGACGTCCTTATATAAGTATCTGGAGCAGAAGCATCAGGTAATATTAAATTACAAACACACAAGCATACTTTTACATATTACAAAGGAGTAGCTACAAAAAGAATGCAAAAATGTAGATTTGAAGCTCCTGTTATGCCAATTAAGACAACAATAATTTTGATACCGATGAGAAAGACACCGAAGATGGTTTTAAAGAGTATAAAGCAAAATATAATGCTCTCAGAAAAAATTTGGAAAATTATGAAACCGATGATATTCAAATATTTTATATTTTATGCAGATAATAATACAAGTTCAGATCAGGAATATGTTAATATCATTTGCCCCGGAATCAATAGACCAAAAAAAGTTTCTCTGAAGCGTCAACCTCACGAAAAATGGAACAATCCTTTCAATCCATTTATATTGAATAGTGTTAAATCTAATACAGACTTTCAATTTATAACGGAAGAGTATTCGAGCGCAGCTTATGTCGTGGAATACGTCAATAAAACGAATAGAAAGGAAAATAATTAAAGTAGTCATGGATGAACACCCAGAATTCGATATATTTGAAATCTCTGAAAATATTAGTATCAGTCTTTTAAATCACACTGAGATAACAAGTCAAGAAGCTGCCTGGTATTTATTGAGAGAGCTGTTGATATACTGACTGTACTATATGGCCTATTGAAAGACAAAGATTAAAAAAGACCATTAATGAATTGAGTGAATTGGAAGATGACTGCACACACATATGGAAAGAAAATTGGTTTGACAAGTATGAAAAAAGACCTGAAAATTTAGAAAATATTACTCACGCGCAATTCGCTTCTAAGTACTACAAAAATAATTATTAAGGAGAGCATGTCGAATGAAATGAACCGAGAGTAATACGTTATCGCAATTATGATATGACACTGATTTTAACGAATATAAGAGAGAAATGATAACTTTGCACATTTCATTTCGTCATGAGAAGACAGAAATTCTTGAAGAAGTGAAGTATATTAGAATATATACAATGCAAATGTAGATCTGATATTACAAAAGAGAAAAGAGTTTGAATCCAACATAAACATTGAAAGAACATTACAAATTTGTCGAGAATTATGCCGCTAAGAAGTTTCAGATGATAAAGAAGAAATAAGAGATGTTTTTGGTAGACTTCCTGACCAAAACCCATTTCAAAAATTATATAATGACCCGAATGCAGAGATAAATGATAATTTACAACTTGCAATATTGAATAAACTTGAAGCTATAGCTAAAAAGAAAGAAAACATATTGTCTTATGATTATTTTTGTGATCTTATGCACCGGGCCAATGACATCCAATGACAGCGACAAATTCTATTTCATACAATCTACTCGTATCATCTAATGTCTATAGATAAGTCAATGCGAGAACCATTGCTCGTATATTTAATTGGAGCAGCTGGTAGTGGCAAGACTTTTGTAATAAAAGAAATAATGGAAATATACAATAGATTTTCAGATACTGATGGCCTTTTTCAATGCTTATATAGCGTGTGCATCAACTGGAAAGGCTGCTACAGCAATAGGTGGTTCAACAGTTCATAGTGCATTAAGCATATCATTTTCCAGGCTAATGCCATTTAATCTTCAAAAAGCTAATCAATATAGATCTTTATTTAAATTTGTTAAAGTCATTATTGTTGATGAAGTAAGCATGGTTTCTGCTGAATTATTGAAACAGATTGATACTCGTCTGAAACAAATAACTGGCTCGTTTACAAAAGATTTTGGAGAATTACCTCCGGTAAAGGCCAAGCCAATCTTCAAGCAAATTAAAAAGAGAATGACTGGTGAATCACCTTGGTGAAAATTTAAAAAAAAAATTGAATTGACGCAATAAATGAGACAAGAGGATAGAGTCAGTTTGTCGAAATTTTAACGAAGATTGGAAATGGAATTATTCTAACGGAAGAAAAAACACACAAGTAATGGAATCAAGGTTTATCACTAAAGAAGCAGCTCAAATGGTCTGTCCTGAAGAAATGAGACTTACAAACGCTGAGGTTAATAATTACAACCATTCCATTTTAAATTGTGTAGAAAATAAAATAATAATTTTTGCTTCGGATGTTTTCGTTGGTTGTCATAATGCTGACCAAGAAAATTTCGTTAGGCAGAAGTTGCATAAAATGAGAACTGATGATACTAGTGGATTGCCTTACGAAATAATATTAGTTCTTAACCGACCTTACATGATAATTAATAAGATAGATGTTGCAGATGGCTTATCAAATGGCACTGTAGGAAAATTGTAATATGTGGAGAGAGATGAGGATCGTGACATTATAAGAATTGGCATGAAATTTCCAATATATTGGCAACAAAATCAAGAAACCTTAGTGCGCGCCTCAATCTTGACGATTATACTGTGCCAATCACTCCACAGACACCATCCATACCACTTAATAATAATAAAACTATTATAGTGAAACGAAAACATTTTCCACTTATTTCTGCGTTAGCAATGACTATTCACAAATCACAGGGTGGTACTTATGATGCCATTGTTTACGAATACGAACGCAAACATCCCAGAGAATTAGTATACGTAGCTTTAACAAGAGTAACAAGGATTCAAGGTTTATTTATGGTTATTCAAGAAAATACTATGGACAGCTGGAAATTTGGGATTGGTAGAACAGGAACACCTCTGAATGACTCAGAAGCAGATAAACATCAAAAGAGATCAACAAGTCATCGAGAGGATTTAATGTTAGAATTAAAAACGTTACAAAATAATACACTACAAACGGTCAGCAAAACTTCTCTTAAATTCATCTGTAACATGTAATGGATTATCAGTATTTTCATTCAATTTTCAAAGTTTACATGCGCATGCAGCTGATCTAAAAAACGATGCTATCGTAAAAAAATCAAATGTTCTATTATTGTCAGAAACTCGTATGAGAAACAAAGTACCAATTGATATTCCGAATTTCAATTTTGTTGTAAGTTATAAAAGACCTGAAGTTCTATTTATCACAATACTTTAGATACGACAAATAATGTCACTTCATTCATAGACATACATAACAAATTCGCTAGAGGGATTGACGTTAATGTTTCTGATATAGGCGAAATATGCGTTGCTCGTTTCAGTTCCCAAAATGCCGTTTATTTTATTCACATGGAAAATCCATGAAACAAATACAACAATTTTTATTTGAAAATTTAATGATTTATACACAAGATTTGGAGAAAAATTGGACGATGTACTTATGATATTAAGTGGAGACTTCAATGTTAATAATTATTATTATTATTATTGGAGATGATTAAAATTGACCATTAATTGAATTTTTGAATGAATCATTATGTTTGACTTCAGCTACCATATGCCTATTATATCCTTTTTAGAATATAATGAAATAAGGAATTAATAAATAAGGAAGCCATATAAAACTGTACATAATTTTTGCTCGGAAAAAAGTACTGTTTTGCGTTTTCAATTTAGTCGGCAGTTCCATTGACTGTCAAATTTTTTCTCAACCCAATGTGTATCAGATCAGTTTGATAGCTTAGAAGATATAAATATGGAAAAATCGTTAGTGATTATCTAGAAATTTGCCTTTTTCTCATCCTGATTTATAACTAGGTCACTTTTCACTTTTGTATGAGAAATGACTCAAATAGTAATGACCCACAAAAGCCTGATAAAAATCCAGGCCATTTGGACTCCTACAGAAAAACTATTGTTTGGAAAAATCTTCAAAAGATGTTTATTAAGGAGAATTCTGAGCTATTCCAAAATCAGTAACGCTATTCCAAAATTCCAGTTTGGCTTCCCAAAAAAACACAACACTCCGGAGCACCAAAAGTTATTTGTTCAACAGACAGAACCTTTTGCGTGGTGCATGTGTCGCAGTCTGTCAAAGCTCGAATTCACGAAAAGAGCTGCCTATCTCCAACACTCTATACTCTCTCTCTTTAACCATAATATGCCTATAACCATACACAATGTAAATACTTTATAATTGCAATGTATGCGGATGACACAGCTATTGTTTCGAAGAGTTTCTGTGTGTCGAGTGCGAGAAATGCCATGTAGGATTATCTATATTAGTTAGATGAAGTGGAACAAAGCTAGAGACGTTTGCCCAGGCTTAATTCTAAGTTGACAACCACTAGAACATCATACGGGCCATTGATACTTCCGTCGTGTATACTTGGATAGACGTCTTACTTTTAGATCGCACATTGCAGGAGTTGTGGCTTCGCTTAAGTCTAAGGTTGTCAAGATGAGTTGGTTATTCCACTCTCAAAATAATCTGTCTCTACAAAACAAGGTGCTCATATAGAAATGTATTCTAGCCCTCAGTTGAAGATATGAGATTCAGGTTTATGGCATCGCTGCAAAAACGAATTTAGATAGGCTTAGAGTTTTTCAGACTAAAACAACACAGACGAATCATCATTGCCTCTATTTGGTGTATGCGAACCAATGGCATTGAAAGAGATTGGAGCACTCAGAAGTAAGTGACCTTATCCAGGCATAATCAAAAGCATATAACAGCAGATTATTGGCTCATCCCAACTATTAGGTCAGAAAAATTCTATCCGGCTTAAGAAGGAGAAGATTAAGACGTTCTCATCCACTAAAGAGAGATTCTCTCCAGTGTACAAAACTCTTATGGCTGATGGTCGTTTAGTTCGGGACTTGTACCATAATCTTATTTAATTAAGATAAAAGAAATTGTCTAAAATACAACATACGCATAGATTAAAAAATTCAATACGAATCTTTGCAAAAATGTCATAAAATAATTTATAGAAAATACTATTAAAAATGAAGTCTGTCAACCTTGTGAGAAAATCATAAACTAAAGTAAGTAAATTAAAATGCAAGTCATTCATCCATTTATTCATTCGAAAAACAATAAAGTCAAGTGAAGTAAAGTAGTAAAAGTCATTCTTTCAATGAATAATGAAAATTGAATTTCAGATGACCGAACACAACAACATCATGACGATTATTACATTATTTTTGATTACTCTAAGATCCGCTTAAATAACCATAACAACTCAATTTAACGATCTTTGTTCCTTTATGTTTGTTTAAATAATCATAAATATAACTTTGGGTTTCGAATTTCTCTTTTCAGAAGAATCACTATCGGTCGGTCTCACTATTACTCATGAACATGGCTAGAATGAATGGTATTGATGGTAGTTAATTAGTTTTTCAGGAAAGCGAAAGCCACATAAAAAGTTCAATTTTTTTGTTTGTGAACTGATAAAATTTACTTAAACTTTAGTAAATTTGTATTTTTTTTTTCTCATAAAATTTTTCACAAAATTTGTTTTTTTTTGCTTTAATCTTATTTGATACAAAGTATATATACACTACACACACATAAACATACACATAGTACATAAGTAAATAGTAAATATGTAATAGGAGACTATGAAGATGATGGTTGGTATAAATAATAACAAAGTTCATAATCATCATATAAATGAAAATGGTGACTACTATTCTATATTTTAGTTGTCTCTCAGTTTAAAGTTTAGAATTGGTTGTGACAAGTAATCTATGGATATAAAATTAAATGAAACTACATATGCTTAATTCCCCTTTTGATGCTATTTGATATTTGCAATTCTATTGCTTTATAAACATTTGACACTCTTAGTGTTCTTTATGAAGTACTATAATGAAGTATGCAGCAAGTATAAGAAAAACATGATATATGCTCTCAAACATGAGACCAAACTGCTAATACACTACTGTACACTAGTGTGTTCTGCTGTTCTGTGTGGAGTGCATATTATAGTACAAGTATAATACTAAAAAGTAAAAACCCACCTTCTCGGTCTACTGATTTCAAATGCTTCAATGGCAACGCAAATTGAAATAAGTTTATTACCGACCGACAAACAAACAAATACTATAATATCTGAACATTTAAAGGCATACACAATACACACACACACACACAGACACACACACACACACACACACACATATATATATTATGCAAAAACATGAAACATTATGAATCATGGTTAATGCATATTATGCCAGATTCTAGTACTTATTACTATATGGGAGACTGCATACATTTAGCTCTACCCCACTACTTATGTGATGTGTGTTGTTGGTTGAAATCCAAAACCAAACCAAAAAAGATTTAGAATATTTAAATAAAAATATACATTAAATTTAAAATAGCCACTTGAGTCGTTTATTCAATACATAATATTATGTATGTACTGACTTACAGTGGTGAACAAAACTATACACTTTTGCAATTAAGTATTATTATTAATTTTTTTTTTTAATTATTTATTTAATCCCATAAATATTAAAGTACATAGTTATTTACAAAAGAAGAGAATACATTGTTTAGATTTTAACAAGTAGCTTTCAACTGAAATATGTAAATGTTGAACATATTTTATAATTGAATATAATACGATATTATAATAATGAAAATTTGTAAAAGAAAGAAAAACTTTATATAGAACTTACATACTACTTTGACTAGACTAGGTGAGAGACCAATTCTTATTAGTACTAACCAGAGAATAAGGCTATTCATCCGTTTGCCTCATAACAGAATGTGTAAAACTAACGACCATTTATTCATTTTGCTTTCCACTCTTCGAGCTACATATGTATATCTTAAAAACGGTTAACGGTATAAAAAAATACTCACAAAACAAATTTGTGGAGAATTGTATGACCTACAATATTGTCTTACATATTTTTTCGATGACGCTTAGCGTTTACGAGAAAAGTGCGAAAAATTATATCTTTGACCTTGGAATGGATGGTGTTTTTTCAACTCTATGCGAATTTTGATAAATTTAAATGCTATATTCACCGGACCACTATGAAACTAGGGAAAAAATTTGATAGAATTAATTATTTTCTATACGAACCAGTTTATCTTGACCTGGGTGTATTTCAATTACACGACCCATCAGCCACGTTGAGGGTGGTGAAAGTTAGTCGTACACAAGGAATTCTTTTTCTCTGATGCCCACTTCGTCCATCGTTGTAGTGTTAATTGAAAGTCTCCTTGCTAACGACGCTAAAAGTCTTGTCTGCAATCGTGATCCGCAAATGACCACAATCAGAAACGGTGCTTGGACCACATCTAAAGTGTCATCATCGCTTATGACTGTTAGTGACCGAGAGTTAACTTGAGCTTCAATCCACATTTAAGCGTGGTGAGTTTTTCAAAAGTGAGTCAATAGTCAGTCACCCACGACTTGTCGTAAATGGAATTTCACAGATTTTAACCTAACTGAGGAGCAATTCTTAACAGAAAGTGTGATCAGAAATTATCTGAATAAGTATTTGTTATAATAATATTTTAAAAGATCGTATACATATCTACCATAAGTTATTCATTGTCAAGTCCAATGAAGCATATAAATTAATTAAATTAATATAATTGCTTCCCTATTACTGCACTAAGTGCATTTACAAATTGGGAGCTACAATTATTTTAAAGGTCATAGAACTGTAACAGCACTATGTGCTTTAATGAGCAGTCTCAAATCAAGCTAAAAGAATCATTCGTACTCATGTACATGGGGGGAGTAAGTAACCAGGTACGGGTAAATAGTTGGTTAAAGACTTACGCAACTTGGCTAGTAGATTCTAAACACCTTAAAGGTTATCTGTGCTTATATTGCGTACTATGTATTTCCACCAAAAGTAGTAACTGGCATTTTGGGTTCATTTGTAACCCTTTAAAAATATGCATGAATACTGCAAAAAACATGTTTCATCACATTATCATCAATCTGTGGTCAACGATGCTAAGAACTTTTCAGAAAAAATACCCATGCATGTAATGATGAATATGAATCCCTAAAAGGAAATCGAATACAATTGACAAATTGTGACATCTATAATATCTTCGAATTTTTGTCTGTGGTATACATGACTTCCCTTTTGAGAGGTAAAGAGCAACATCACGGTGTTCTTGAAGACCTTCAGAACATGAAAATTGAATATTGAATCGAAATTATTGACTTGTACGACTTGATCATTAAATCATACAGGCCGTAAAGAAGGTTTACGCTTACAGTGTAATGACAGATAAGTCATGTGACATAGTTGGAAAAGAACAGCTTTCCATAGGAATACGTTTTTATGACAAAGATAAAAAAACCTTGTACAACAAGTAACATAGAGAGGTCCTGTGAAATCATGGATGAGGTCAACGATGCTACAGAAACGATTAAAAGGTCTTATATATGCTTTGTGTACACAGAAAAATGGTACAAGAAAATGGCTATAAAATTACACGTGAAGTTTTGAAACGGTTTTGTGAAGAACATCGAAGATTACTTATTCGTGTTTCTTTGCTTGATCCACACCACACCACACCACACCACACCACACCACACCACACCACACCACACCACACCACACCACACCACACCACACCACCCCACCCCAACCCAGAACAAAATCCTGGCTACGCATATGGATGCATGTATGAGCGTAACATCAATGCTGTGTAATACAATTTCTTTGGGCATTTAATATTTTCTCCTTAATGTGATAAGCATTTGTTAATTTGTACAGATAATCTGTAGAGAAATAATATGGCAGAACCAATATCATTTTTAACAATTTATTTTGTGCAATTTGTAATTTTTGTACGTGTGACTTTGCCCAGTCTCCCCAGACAACAGAGCCATACAGGATAATCGGTGTTAAAATTGATTTAAATATCACCATTTTGTTATGAGCAGATAAAAGGGATTTTCTGTTTATGAAAGGGTAAAGGATGTTGTGTATTGTTTTGTTTTGTTTAATTTATCGATTGTGCACAGCTATATGTCTGCTAAATGTTAACTTCTGGTCTAAGTGTCTTAAATGGCTTTCCCATGGAACATTAGTAGTGTCAATTTCCAAATTTGAATTTGGAAGATTGAAGACCTTGTGTTTTTTGGTGAAGTAAATGGCTTTTGTCTTACTTGTGTTTAATTTTATTTTCCATGTTATGAAATAAGTTGCTAAGTAATTAAGTGCAACTTACAAGTGATTTTTTACTAATTCATTATTGTCACCAAAGCAGTAAATTGCTGTATTTAGAAATCGGTATATCATGTGTATAGATTAGAGGTCTGCATGAACGCAAAAAAACTACGTTCGAATTAACAATGCTCAAAAAGGAATTGAGTAAAATAGAATGCGACGCCGAATGAATTCGAGTGATTTTGTGCGCTCATGTCAGATTCAGTCGCATAACATTGAAACAAAGAGGCACGAATTGAATGAGTTCGAATGAGAGGTTGGTTTCGAATTAGTTCGTATGCATTCACTTTTTTGAAAAAAAATAAGTATTGTTTTTGTTTTGCTGTGCGTTACAAAAAAGATGATGTATTTATTTCGTTTTGCACGATAGTTCATTCTAACTCATTTTACAGAATGCAGATCGATTTCGAACTCAAAACACAGTCGCATTCATCTTCATTCATTTCGTGTTTCGCTCTCATTCAATTCAATTCTATTGGACTTCAGTTGTGAGTGAAGCCACGCAGCTGTCTAAAATAGATATTATACAAAATGGGACTTATTCATGCATGGTTGTGAAGTTTTAATGCATCCGCCGTATAGTCCGTCCGGATATGATGACAAAAGACAATCGCCTAATTTTTTCATTGCAAAATTTGATTGGGTGACAAAAAAAAAAAAAAATGGAATGAAAAAATTGTTTGTCTGAGTTTTTCTGCAACAAAGATCAGAGCTTCTATGAGAGAGGAATCATGGAGCTGACCTCAAAATGTCAAGTCGTTGAACAAAATGAAACATATTTGGCATATCACATCGGAGAACAAATAATAATGGATTTCTTTTTCCTTTAGCCTATTATCCAAAATAGTAAGTGAATAATTTTACTGAAATATTGTGTTTATGTGTCGCGTGGGATAAAGTTTCTTTAAGAATTGAAGATAGCATATACATAGATAGGATAGATAAATATGAGTTCGTCGCCGATTAATTTATTTATTTTTTTTTTTTTTTTTTGTATAAAAAAAAAATGACGACGAATTAATAAGAAAAGTGTTATGTTTCTCTTTTATATTTAAATGATTTTTAATAAACAAAATTCAGTGCAAATTAATTTTAAAAAATTGTGATATATTTGTGCGTTTTGGCAATTTATTTTGTTAGCAATAAAATTAATAATTAAATTTAAATATTAGAAAAATTGCACAAAGAAAGCAAAGCAAGAAAGAAAGAAAGCAACAAAAAAACAAGTTTTTTTTTAAGAGAAGAGCGTTAGAACATTGACATATTACCAACCGAAACCCAGAGAAAGATAGAATATGAAAAAAGGAAGAAGTTTTTTGTGCAACAACACACAAAGTAGGTGATAAGGAGTATTGTGCCATAGTGACTCTGGATGTTAAAAATGTCTTTAATTTGTCAAATTGGCCGTGCATCATATAAGCAATCAGCAGGCTTGATACGCCAATGTACAGGATGGGGGTAATTTTTGCGGATCGGATCGATCACTATAATAACGTCGATGACGGCCTTAAAGTAGTACCGAGTCACACACGGTGCTCAGCAACGACCCCACATTGTGATACGATGGCGTTCTCAGAATGAGCATCCCCGCGACCTTGATTGGATAAGCTGGCGATATTGCCCTAGTGGTTGTGGGCAAAACGATTGAGCAAGTGCATGCTCAGTGCAGCGAAGCTACAGCCAGGGTCAGGCACAGTTATAGTTGGCAGCCGAGAAAACTGAAGCGGTTATCCTGACCACAAGGAAAGTACGTGAGACATTCTCGTCCCGGATAGGAGACTGCTACATAATTTCTCAGCCATCCATCAAATATCTGCAGGTACAAATGGACGCGAGACTAAATTTCAAGGAGCACTTTGCCAGTATACATAACTGAAAAAGCGCCTAAGGTGAACGGAGCCTTATCACGCAGACCACGAAAACTGCTAGTAAGGATTGTTGCTTTCATCCTCCTGTATGCGGCACCAGTATAGACAGACACAACACTGAAGACCACATACATGGCAGGTATTCAGTCAATCCACCGACTAAGTGCTCTGCGTTATGCAAGCGGTTTCCGAACAGTGTCAGATTTCACGATAGGTGATAGCATTCATGCCTCCGATTGACATTCTGGAATGCGAGCTCAAGAGGATTGATGATGCTGGCGCTGGAGCATCTAAAGAAGTAGAACAAAGATGCAGTATTCGAGAATGGCAAAGAAGATGGTAAATGTCAAACAAAGGGCGCTGGACGGTTTTCCTTATTCCAAGTCTGGATATATGGATAACACCGAAACATGGAGAAGTGGATATCCATATGACGCAGATGCTTAGCGGGAACGGTTGCTTTAAGCACGAAGAGGACCCTTTTTGTCAGACTGACTTTTGAGCAACTATGCTCCTCCATTCCTCCCGACGAAATATCTAACGACAGTTCCGGGGGGGACAATAGAACAAGGGGCGGAAGTTTTTAGCATGGTTAAAGTCCCGCACTTCGGTAGTAGACCGATCAGGCTTTCGATGCTTTTCTTCCGATTTAAAAAAAAACACTTTTACCTGGGGTCAGATTGGCGTTGGCAAATCATCACTCACAATACAATAAATACAAAATCACTTTGTAAATGAATATGATCCAACAATAGAGGATTCATATCGGAAACAAGTGGTTATAGATGGTTAAACGTGTCTTTTGGATATATTGGATACAGCCGGAAAAGAAGAATACTCTGACATGCGTGATCAATATATGCGTACTTGTTTTTACTGTAAATAGTGGAAAATCTTTCGAAGATATTGGCACATATCGTGAACAAATCAAACGTGTTAAAGATGCTGAAGAAGTGCCCCTATGGTGCTGGTATATATGCAATCTACACGCACGGGTAGCGCAAAATGAGCAAGAAAGAGAGGTAGCCAAACAATATGACATTCCATACATTGAGACTTTTGCAAAGATGGGTATGGGCATCGATGATACCTTCTACACATTAGTGTGTGAAATTAGAGTAGATGGTAGTTGCTGGGGGACGGTAGGACAGATAGATGGATGGTCACCGCGACCAAGCCAGTGTAGCCTGAGTCGAGCTTTTGGGAACTGGCCAAGAGTCAGATTATGAACGGGAGAGAGCACCCGCGGTCCACAACATCGGTGGCTGCCATGGATTTGAAAGTAAGGTTGAGTAGGTATAGGTTCTTTTTTGTCTTGTGTTGTTGAGCAGGGTAGTGCAGTGTTAGGATGTTGGAGGATGTAGAAAAAAAAAAAAGAGAGAGAGAGAGAGAGAGAGAAAGAGAGAGTTAGAAGGAAAGAGAGAATCGTAAACCGAAGATCCCATAGTTTTTATATTATGAGAATGGTCTCAGTTATTGAGCCATCAAACTGAAATTTAGTATAGACACAAAATATACGTATAATCGTTTGCAAGAGACATAATAAATTAAAAGTTCTTAAATTACTGGAAGAGGTAGCTCCTCTCCCATATAAAATCTGAATAACTTACAAAAATCCATTTGTTTTTGATTGAAAAATTATTTTTAAATTAAATTTTATGGTATTTTATGTTTGTTGTGTTTGAGCACAAAGCTAAGAAAGGCGGCTATTTTCAAAATGAATGATGGGAAATGTGTTTATAAACTTCAATGATGATAAGTTTTATCCACCACTGTATATACAATATGTAAATACAAGTATGAATAAGTTTAATGTTGAATATGAATGAAAGAAATATGGTCTACTTGACTTCGAGAATTCATAGCAAACAAGTCAAGTGGAAGTTGATTATAGGCAATCATTGACAATCGTTCAAAATCCACTCACTTCTCATGCATATAGAGAAAATAAGTATGTATAAAGAAATGTATACGTACTCGTATCTAGAATAGAAAGAGAATAAGTGCCTATAACATACATGTATGTAAGTACTAGATGATGATGATGATGATGATGATGATGATGATGATGCATTTAAAGGTTCTGATTGAATGGAAAAACCTGGCTTTATTTGTTGTGGATTTACTTCGGTTGATTTAGGTTTAAGTGCCATTAAGCAGTAATTTTAATTTAATACCCAAGTGCGGAAAAAAAAAATTAAAATTGTATTTTCTTTTTCTCAATTTCTTTCATTTCATTCATTTCGTTCTTATCATTTCGATTTCTATTTTCTTGTTTTGTTTTATTTTATTTTATTTTATTTTATTTGTTATTCTTTGCTATTAAAATTTATTCAATTGAAAGTAATTGAATCATACGAAAGAAAAGTTTAAAATGTCTATCTATAATCGGTACGAAATGAAAATAGAAAATCTTTAAACTGAGTATGGTAAGGAAATGAAAGCCACGAACAACAAGTGGAAACATGGGGAGAACCATCACTCTAAATACTGAGAAAGTATTTCATTTCGTTTCACTAATAACCAACAAGATAATCAGTCAGAGTTTAATTCTCAGACAGATGTTTTGATGTTTTACCAATGCATTTAATCAAATACTACAAAGACAAGTAGCGAGTGAAATACACTCGGCTTTGTTGTGATAAGATCTAGAGAAGCTAATAATCACCTATACATACATACAAATGTATGGATATAGTGAACATGGGCGTAGAGTACCAAGCTTTTAATCGACGTAAGGGAGAATAGAAATAGAATAGGAATGTCCCATGCTGTTGTATATAACAAACACATCAGCACAAAAACAAATTTAGTACTTAGTCTGTCTTCCATCGGTACGCCTATGATACAATAAGAGTATACACAGATTTAACTGATGTCAAGAACAAAATCAAAAGATATATTAGCAATGATGATGGAAATTGAGAGTTTGAGAAGAAGTGCAGGGGTTGCAAAAGATTGTAATGATATCTTTCTACAGTTTGCTTCCATATACAGAAACATCTATGTATCTAACTAACAATTTCATTAAGCGAAAAAGAATGTTTGTATGGAAATATATTCTAAGTACATACATACATACATACATACATATGAATGTATATCTGCCTGCCTATCTTTTATGTATCATGTGAGTTGTTGTGTTTTTGGCATTTAACATTAATCGAAATTGAAATGACGACATAAACACAAAATCTCATTCACATCATTTAATTCTCAAATGAATTTTTACATAATTTAATTTATTCAATTAGATTGTTTTACATATTCTTTACTTAAGAATTTGTTTTGCTTGGATTTGATTTCATTTCATTGATTTTAATTTAATTTCAAATCAATTTTGTCAATTTGAACAAATTTGATATTTCTTTAGATTTAAGAAAGGAAAAAAATCAAAAGTTAAAGATGAATGTGATTTTTTGTATAAAAAAAAAAAAAAAAAATTACAATCCCTGAGATATTTATAGGGAATTGATAAACGTATAATAGATTCAGTGTGTTAAGAGATTGAAAATGTTTTATTTCTACATTATTTGATATTGTTTTTCTAATTTTTCTTTTTTTTTTTTCAAACATTTATTCCTCTCTCTCTCTCTCTTTAA
This sequence comes from Amiota mariae, assembly GCA_035041805.1. Taxonomy (NCBI): domain Eukaryota; kingdom Metazoa; phylum Arthropoda; class Insecta; order Diptera; family Drosophilidae; genus Amiota; species Amiota mariae. The sequence continues at coordinate 232,477 of JAWNKV010000294.1, forward strand.
CAATTTACATACACGTAAATATACTTAGGAGACCAAATAGATTTTGAAATCCCTGTTGTTAATGACGCTGTCAATTTGAGCGCCATAAATTGTTGACAGTAGTTTAGTTTTAACATTCCGCTGAACGAATATGGATCGCTCCTCATTTGCAACAATGCTTTAAAATACTGAAAACTTATTTTGAATGTGGATGACCACACAAAATATTTCAAAACGTCTGTACAAAATTTGGAAGTAATTAAATTTTGGCAAAGTCCTGCTCGCAACTGCAATTTGATTGGTATTCCACCAGGATGGCCTACTGCTGAGCCAGCTGCGGCCAACGTTTGAATAAAATCATTTTTCATACTTAATCGGAAGAATCAATCTATCAAATAAAGCGAAATTCGTTGAAAATAAATTAACTTTTATTGATTTAATGACCAAACCAAAATCGGACCAATAGTTGGACAACCTTAGAAAGCCAATAATAGACTATTATATTGCAATTTCCAAATCGAATGTTCAAATGTATTTGGAAATGTTTGCTTAAAAATGCATTTGTGCAAGATTCTAGTACAAAGCTACTTCATCGTGCTCTGCTAAAACCACGAAAGCAAATCGACATACTACCTACTTGTATGTTTATGAGTTTTCTTGTGTGAGCTTTAATGATTCGCCCGGGTTCGACAGACAGACATCATCAAGAAGAGCTGTGAAGAGTTTTAAGAATCAGTGAACTGCATTGGGTATGATTAATGCATGTTTTAATTTTTGTTGGGTTGTAAGAATGAATTGATTGCGAATAAGAAAGGATTATCTTAAATTCTTGGAACACACTATGGATGTTGATGAGCAAGTTGTGTTTATTATAAAATCTGAAAGTGATAATGAACAAGATAACGCTAGTTATGGTTAGGTAGTTACCCCAGAGGATACCGAGCAGGATGAACATTGAAGTTAGGGACTATGACTGATTGGAAGAAGGCGATTTCTTTCAAGATGAATATGCTCAACAGCTGACAATGACAAATAACAATTGTAAGTAAATTTTGCAAATTGGAAATTTATATTTCAAAACAAAAAATTAAGGGAGACTACGCAAATGAAAAGCATTTTCTTGATTTATGGGAAGAGCATATAGAAGGACCGGAAAAAAGATTGAACAGATAAACAGTATCGGAATGACAGTCACAGGCCAAGATGTAAAGGTCATAATAGACAATTTTACTAGAAAATTTCGGTATGTTTCTTTTAACTGTTGTACTAGTCAATAATAAATAACAGTGAAAAGTAGATAATTTATTTCAGACAAGAAAAGCAAAAGGTTCTGACGTCCGACGGTACACCATCAAATTGGCCGCATTACACTCGTGTGCACAAAATTTTCTATAAACGATTTAATTTGAAAGAGGCAATGCCGGAAAGCACAGGTAAATTTTAACTATATTTTCATGATGAATCTTTCTTCTGAAAATTCAGCAGAAGGTAAAGAAGTTACGTCGGTGGAGCGCGAAGCTGAATCACCAACGGAGCTTCCGTCAAAGAAACGAAAACATGAGGGTAATGATAAACAGGCCTTTAGGCGACGAATGCTTCAATTGGCAGAAGAGCGGAATAGAGCCAATAAGTCACAAAAAAATAGATAACTATTCACATAAATATGTAACAGAGCTTGTATTTTTTCAATTTTCCATTGTTTGTACATACATTTTCTGCTGATGTATTGTAATCGACAATTACATACTTTGATTTCCTCTGGCTGCGATCTGCTGTCCGTTTCGCCACCTTTTATAGTGTATTCACACTGAGCTGAACTCGAGTTCAAATATACAACTACAGGGAAAATGATTGAAATTTGTTGTTGGTGTAGTAAATTTGAACTCGAGTTCATCGAGGAACTCGCAAAGAACTCGGTAATGATATTGGTCACTCTGCAAGGCAGCGCTGGCAAGTTTTTGGTGTTCTTTCCTGCAGGTACCCTCAATCCTGATCATAGCCTGGTTTTCGTGTTGATTTTTCAGATGAACGACCGTGACACTTGTAATTCTTTAAAAACGATTTGACATCGGTGGTCTTCTCTGTATTTGGGGTTTTGGAAGCTTTTTGGGGCCTTGATTGCCTTGGCAACTTTTGGGGCCTTGGTTGCTTTGGTGCAGCGGGTTTAGCTTTAGTGTAGGCCATTGTGCGCTCAACGGAAACTTGTTAAATGGCGAAAATAATATATATTGGAGAAAAAGAAATCATAGCTAGTTTTATCAGAATTTTGATCTGAGTCAGCTGCAGTCAAAGGAAACTGTGAGGATGTGGTTCGACGTGAAGAGTTTGTTTCCGAAATTAACTCAAGTGTGTGCGCTTTTCAAAAGTTTGAGGTGCAAAAATCCATTATTACGCATAATTCATTTGGAATGAAATTCATCGTTTGTGTGTATATTTGTATAGATACATTTATGTCCAATATTCGTTGGCTTTGCTTATTGTTACTAAGAATATTATTTATTTGAACCAATTCTCAATTATGTATAAGTAGATTTAAACATTCTATAGTTAGAATTCCACCGTGTTGGATATTGTTGTTTAAGAGAGGTTGGTAACACAGATGCTGAAATTTTTTTTTTTTTTTTTTTTTTTTTTAATATTTAACCATTTTTTTGCATAACTATAAGACATCTTGCAAACGATTTGTTCAATACATGTAATGCTTTAATGAAAATAAAAGTTCATACCGATCCAATTTGGATAGGGTTTAGTGTGTAAAACATTGCCCTTCTCATTTGACTACGACAATATAGTACAAACTATCAAACTCTTTCCATCTCTTTTTATATTTCTTAAATACCAAAACTTAACTTATGATTCTCTTTACAACTGCCTAACATGGGCTTTCCGCCTACTTATGTGTACACCTACATTGCCATACTTTAAAACCTTCACTTAACTTTGTAGCTAAACTCCTTGTTCGAACTGAGTGCATATTGTCGTACTCAGATGGATCACACATCGTCAGAACTTTTGAATTAAACAAATTGGTTGAAAATACTTCACCATTTTCTATGAGTTTGCATGAATGGAATTCTGCAATGGACGATTGTTCAAAGTTCCCTTCTCCATCTGGTGGTGGCAAATTCTACGCAGGCATTTGCTGTGGGATCCTCAATTTCAATACTGTCTTGTTTAATGACTTGTGTTGCTGTTCTTTTTATAGTGGCGGCTCAGGTTTCTTGGTTTTCTTAGCACGTTTAATTCGTTCATCCAGCATAGACAAACCCTTTTCATACATTTGAATCTTCTTAGCCGATTCCGAACTGGATTTATTCAAAATATTCAAATTTTAATTATTGGCTGGAATCTTAAATGTTTCAGCATTTGATTTTGGTTAATGTTTTCATTAACCAAATACGTACAAGTTCTTTGCTGGTTTATTTTAAGATTGATGAACGAAGGAATAGATAGTTCTGTCCAACAGAACTTTCTATGTCAAATACAGAGATGCAAAGTCTTCAATCTGACCTGTTCAGGCCGGAGTTCCTCATGATCTTAGTCAATTACACATACACAGATAACACTGCGCTTCTCTGTTATGACAAATCGCCGACAGAAGCCGCCTACAGTCATATATGAATCGCTTGGAAGGTGGAATATCAATGTGAACTCAGGCAAATCACGTGGTTCGTTAGGAACTCGAAGCTTCACAACAACGTCAGCATGCCAACAGTTTCCATTAAATAAACTTCCACAGCAGCCGATACTTCTCTCCCACCCAAATCCTCTCGCACAGTCACTAACCAGGACGGTGATTCAAAGGCTACTACTCTGAATTGGTTTTAAAACAATCTCTCTAACTTCTTAGTCTTAAAAAAAATCTGTTTTGTTGTTTGCTTTTCATTTTACCCACTCTGCCTGTTGATTCATATAAATCCATTAAATTTCTTCAGTTATATTCTTAAAACATACTTTTTCTATAGTTTGCCTTAATTTCGACATAGTTTTTAGTTTTCGCTTTCTCTCATCAGTTCCTGTGTGTACATTGTGAAGGTGTGAAGGTGAAGCAATCCTTAATAAGCTGAATAGGTTTGAGTTGGAAAATGAGTTGTGTGATGTTATGGAAATTTAAAAGTGTGTTAAAAGTGTTGTGGTCAACATATAAGTTTGCCTATCAGCAGCTGTTGAGCAGCTTTTATAAATAGATTTGGAAGTGTTGGTTTGCAAGTTGCTGGGCCTTAAATTTTGATGTTATTTTGTTGAGTGATACTTTTTGATATGGAAGTAAGTAACATTTTACAACAATGATTTAATTTTTTTTGTTTTTATTTAATTTTTTTATTGGATGATTTATACAAAGTTGGATGAACTTTGCATGGAATGGATTAATTTATTATAAAAAACAACCTATTTCAGTATTAGGTCATTCTTTTCAATACATATAATATTGAATTGAGGCATTGCTTTTATTGAATAGAATTTATTGCATTGATCATTCATCATCACAGTATTGTACAGTTGATGCATTATTATGTACAATAGAAATATGTGTATTAATGATGCCTTTTGGTGTTCACGAATTTGTCTTACACTTCCGTTAAGCTATGTTGAACTAAAAATATCGATTTATCGATGTTTTTTCGACATCCCTAAGCTGATGGATACCGATTATTGTGTGAAGCATACTATGGGGAACTTTCTTCATCAAAAAAACATGTGAGTAAGTACTGTGATACCGACATTTATAAGAATGTCAAAGGACGAAATTGAGGCCAGTAAAGTTTAAACATGCTTAGCTGGAGGTGTTTTTGAGATTAGACTCATACCCAACTTATGATTGGGGTGATTAATTACACTATATGAGTTTCAATTAAACTGTACTTGTACTTGCTTCAAAGATCAAAATTAATAATAATATTTAATAAAATAAAATAAAATAATAAAATAAAATAAAGTAAAAATACAATACAATAAAATAGAATAATAAAATAACATAATAAATTAAATAAAATATAATAATACAAAAAAATAAGATAAAATAAAATAATAAAATAAAATCAAATAAAATAATTAAATATTGTTATTATTATTATTATTAGAAGTGGTTTAACAAATAAATTTTTAAACTACTTAGAAAATAAGAGCACTCTAGCTGCCATGGCTTTCAGCTCTATAAAATAATAATAAAAAAATAAAATAATAAAATAAAATAATAATAAAATACAATAAAATAAATAATATAAAATAAAATAGGTTTGGTTTGATGGATGTAATGTCTTTGTTCTTTGTACTAAGTTTAATTGTGCGTAGTATTTAATTGAATTATTTCAGCCTCAACAAATAGAACCAAACAAATGCGATGCAGTTCACTTGCTTGATGGTGTTGTGCCTTTGGCAAAATCTAAATTGATCAGATGGTATAATGCTTAGCACTCACTTGTATATTTTGATCGTGTCGAGGAGGGTATTTTTGAAAAATTTAGATAGACAAGGCAGCAATGGCTTATTGGTTACAAACCTGGAGAAACTGTTTACAAGGGAGTAGTTGTTTCAGCTTGTGTCAGTATTAGCGTGTCTCGGCAGCCAACGCATTTTTATATTGAAGCTGACGAATATAAGTTGACAAGTAGCTGTATGTGGTCAGAATTGAGATCTGCAGTTTCCTTATCAATTTTATTAATTTTGTTTTATTTTGAAGAGCAAAAACAACATAGAAAGCAGTGAAGTACAGTAATTGTAATTGCTATATTTGTTTTTCAAGAAGGATAATTGAAATTAAAAGAGTTTTGAATTTACTTATATGAATTGTCAATTAACGTAAACAAAATAGATGAAGAAGATTTCGATAACTGGAAAAATCTACAGAATTGAAGTCTCCCATGCCCCTAGAAAATTTAACACTAGTCCAGACGACTTTGGAGGAATATGATGAGGAGCAGAGTCCTTTAAAAGAAAAAAAAAAAAAAAAAAAAAAATAATAAAATCAAATAAAATAATAAAATAATAAAATCAAATAAAATAATAAAATAATTATAATTATTATTAGAAGTGGTTTAACAAATAAATTCTTAAACTACTTAGAAAAACAGCACTCTAGCTAGCTGCCATGGCTTTCAGCTCTAAAAAATAATAATAAAAAAATAAAATACCTAAAATAAAAAATAAAATACAATAAAATAAAATAATAATAAAATACAATAAAATAAATAATATAAAATAAAATAGGTTTGGTTTGATGGATGTAATGCCTTTGTTCTTTGTACTAAGTTTAATTGTGCGTAGTATTTAATTGAATTATTTCAGCCTCAACAAATAGAACCAAACAAATGCGATGCAGTTCACTTGCTTGATGGTGTTGTGCCCTTGGCAAAATCTAAATTGATCAGATGGTATAAAGTTTTGAACTCAATTGTTTATTTTGATCGTTTCGAGAGCAGGGTATTTTTGAAAAGTTTACAGAGCAGAGATGAAGCTTTCCTTGGCTTGTTGACCATTATTTTGATCGATTTATAGTGCCCACTATATCGATGGATAGTGCCCACACTGCAACATCGCATTAAAGACTCTGAAGATGTGTCGGCACGTAATGCAGTGAAGAATCTTCTACTTCACTCATCGTGCGAACCTCGTATAATGTTCACATTGGCGATGAAATTTAGTCGACATGAACTGATCATCGATGTTCTGCTTATACGTACAAGTAAGATAGCTACCGCCGCCTAATGAGTCTCGGCTAGAAATGCTAGTGAACTACGCTATCGAAGTACAAAATATGTGTGCGCCACCATGAAAACAGCATCACTCACAAACCATTTGAACAATCCCGTATTAGAACAGAAGCTTGTTTGCAAGCAAACTTCCCGGTTACCTAGCAAACTTTTGGGGAATGCAAAAAATCGAGAAAGGAATTACTCTAATACTAATACCGAGGGAGCTAACGCAGTAATAATACTGGTGATGGAGATGTGTCTCATGTCTGTCAAGTAGTGATTAAAAGCTTAGACACGATTAAAACATATGGAAGAGCGGAAGATAGTCTGGTATTCATTAGGAATTCCAAGATTTTCTTCGGACATAAGTCTTCCATTCTTCTGTTAGTTCTAATGTTGGTAATGATTTATCATCACAACAGTGGCTGTTGACTGTTTCGTTTTCTTCTAATTTAATCATTGACACTTATTTTCATAGTCATATAAAGTAATAGACCGAACTGATTCAATGTGAATCGATTTTGCGTTCAGACTGGCGATTCTGGGTCATGACAGTTCCTAACCGAAAATTACCGAAAATTTTCCAACACTATTAGAAATTTGCAAGCCCTGTTTTGATACACAGCTGATTCCATTGTTGAATCTACCTGAATCGATTCACAGTCTACAACAACAGTCATTTTTCCATGTGGTTGTTGTCCGATTCACAATGGTCGATTCAATAAAGAATCGATTCACGTACGCTGTGAATAGCTTATAACTAGAATTGATTCAAACTCGAATTGAATCAAACTAGAAGTGATTCTAACCGAACGAACATGAAAATGGAATGATGTGTCTCGTACTCGTTTGGCGTCGGAAGTTTCGACTCGAGTATATAATCGAGTGCACTCAATATTGTATACTCGTTGCTAGTCTCTTATATGAACACTTTCCTCTTGTGACTACAAAAAAAAAGAGTCCTGGATATACGTATGTATTACGAAAGCGGCGAATGCTTTAAAGTTTTCGCTAAGTAGAATCTTAAACGCCATTAAGCTTAAAAAAAAAGAATTAAATGAAATTTTAGAGCATCACTTTATGCAAGGAGACATAGAGATAGAAATCCACCAAACTATGGAAAGATTCACAATGAAATTTTTGAAAAATCATTTTACATAGAAGTTGTATGATTAAATTATTTGCCCAATTATTTAACCAACTTTTAATGTCAAAAATTATTAGTGTTGATGCAAGATTTTTGTCTAATGATAAGTTTAAGTTCCGTTATAGCTATTGCCATAATAATAGGAACTCAAACAATAACAATAACAACAAAAACAACTGACAATAATACTAAATAGTAGCAGCGAAGAGCTGTCAGTGTCAAATTCATTGTAAGATAGTAGTTCATTTAAGAGCGGTAAAGCTACCAGAACAACATCCGACAAAATACACCCAAGAAAATTAAATTTTTTAACATAAAACAAAAAGAGACGAGAAGAAAAATAAAAAATCGGTAGAAAAATTTGCATAATTTACAAAAGTAGAAGAAATCAAAATTCAAATAAAAAATAAGAAAGAAAAAAAAAAAAATACAAGATTAAATAACCGAAAGACAAAATACCCTTCACACAATAAAAATTATAAGGAATAGCAATAATAGTCTGTTTGCAATCATTTGGACCCTATAAGTTATAGTAAACAAATGATCTCCGGACATGCGAACACAAATATTTCGAAATGTTCTACTCCCATAGAACGCAAACAGAAACCTACCTTGTATTTAAGAGAGAATGACAACAAATCTAAGTCAGATTGATGACAGAGGGCATGGTACATCTAAAGCTTTAAAAACCGGAGCAACATGAAGTAGTACTAAGTATAGATTCAACAAAACAAATTAAGCGGTTATATTATTGCAAAAGCGGTTCCAGGGTGGAAAATGTATGCCAATTATATGCACGAAATATGAAAGCTGAAATTCATCATGAACTAGAATGAGTGGGTAGTGTAGTAGGGTATGAAATATAAAAGAAAAGAATTTGAAAAATCTTTAAGACTTCAACTTAAAATACTTTGAGCTTAGCTACTGCTGATTGTTATTTACGATTGCAAAGTCATATACTCAATATTTTGTGTTTTTATTTCAGTTTACAGACGTTTTTCTTCAGTTTTTTTTTTTTGTCTTTTGTGTGTTTTTTATTTTTTTATTTTTATTTTTTTTTTTTTTTTTGGTCGAAAAAGCATTAATAAAACACATAATGATGATGTTGTTTATGATGATGATGTACTATTAATTAGAATGTCTGCAAGTTCAGTATTATGAGTACTTAATGTAAATTTAAATAAAAACAAGGCAAAAAGATCTAAAGTGTTATAAAGTTTTGTAACCAACTTGTAAATTGCATGTGCTCTAGTAACATTTCTCGTATGTCTATCAGTTTTTTATCGACACAGAATTAAGGGTTTTACGAATAAATAAAGTCACATGAACCTGAGTGTTCTTTATTTAAATGACTTTGTGGTGAAGCCAAACGTGGGTTGCAAGTAATATGAAAAAAAAAAAAAAATGCGCATATAGAAGTTGAAACAATTTATTAATTGAATTGATCTGCCTCAATCCAATTGAATATCTGTGGATATCAGAGAAGATGAGTTCGGTACATTTCACATTTTTATACTGTTCACGCAGTGAATAGTATTATAAGTTTGTCACACAGAAGGGAGACATCGGGGACCCCATAAATAAATTTTGTATTCTTGATCAGCACGACGAGAATCTTGTCCCTCAGTTTTTGAGCTAAAGAGCTGAAATTTTGGACAAAGCTTTCTTTTCACCATACATTCGTCGGAATCAACCAAATATGAGCACTACAGTTTCTGAGGCCCATATCCACGAACCAAGACCCCATACAAACCAGGACTCATAATCATGCTCTTATTAGAAAATATTTTTTTTTTTTTTGTTTTTGTATTATTGAATTGAAATTTGGACACTATATGTTATAGTAATTCTGACCTATATCCCAAAAAATCATGTAATGTCAAGACCCTCGGACCACTAGGAGGGGCGTGAAGAGTATTACAATTTTTTTTTTTTTTTTTTTTTTATGATAAAAGCGAAAATGCATGCAAGTCGTCATCGAAAATTGCGATAAAATCATAGAAATGACTGAAGCAGACCACCAGCATGTCAGCAACCCTAGCATCGCCCAAGAGCTAAACATTTACTACAAAACTGTTTCAAATCACTTACAAAAAACTGAATTGAAAACAGAAGCTCAATATGTGGATGCTACACGAATTGTCGCTAAAAACTTAATGTATCGAATTTCCATTTGCGAATCTTTGGCCAAATAAAATAAAATTGATTACGCTGTGGTGGGGAGGGAGAGTGGGGGGAACCTATTGTTTGACCACATGTCCGTTAGTGTCACGCCATCTGCGTCAGTGTGCAAAGTTGTGTCGCTGTGAGTGCATCGGTTCGCCTGTGAGATTTTTTTTAGTAAAACAACTTTTTACATTTCGGCGAAAACGTAATGGCAGATTGTCGAGAACAACGCGCGGTTGTGAAATTTTGTGGGAAAATCGGCCGCGGAAACTTTTGTAATGTTTAAGACTGCTTATAGGGATGCTGCCCTAAGTAAAACCAGAGTTTACGATTGTTTTTCACGTTTTAAAAATGAAGAAATGTCTATTGAAGACCAACTTCGTTCAGGACGCCCCTCAACATCAAGAACTGATAAAAACGTCGACAAAATCAATGCCCTCGTTCGTGAAGACCGTCGCCGAACCATTGATCAACTCTGTGAGATGTCGGGAATGTCATGGAGTTCAATTCAGAGAATTTTATCCGAAGATTTGCACATGAGAAGGGTTGCAGCGACTGGTTCTTCCATCGTGACAACGCGCCGGCCCACACCGCCCTTTCCGTGAAGCAATTTTTGACCAAAAATGCCATGACACCGATTTTCCACCCCCCATTCTCACCGGACCTAGCCCCCTGTGACTTCTTTTTGTTCCCCAGACTCAAAAGGAATATGAAAGGAAAGCGATTTGCCACTGTGGATGAGGTGAAACAAAAAGTCTTTGTTATTTGATGGCATAAATCGATCGACCCAAATCATATTAAATAAGGTTTATTGGATGTCTTTTTCCTCAAACTATTATAATACTTATTTCCATGTTATTCAACGAAACGTGCATATGTTTTAATTTAGTAAATTCTGTTAACCCTAAATATTATTTTTGTATTATCTCTGCTAGCTTATTATTATTATTCGCTAATGAATGAAAATTTGATATAATCTTTTATTGAAAGGTACATTTACACCAAACGATAAGTTGTCATTTTTATGACTAAAAACTGATTGGTATAATATAAACAGTTGCCATTCAATGTGTCTTTGAAGTGTTTGGCAGCGATCGACTTTTTTTTTTTGCATCTATCAATGACAAATTGATTGACACTGTGATGTGAATGCATGGTATTTTGGCATCCTTTCACCAATTGAATAACAAGATGTGCAGCAAATGGCGATTGGTATAAATGACAAGTTTTCATTTGGTATAAATGTAGCTTAACGAATATTTGGTAATTTTTTTTATAATTTGTCTCCCTTCATTTCACAAAACAAATTGCATATAAGTATAAATGTCACGAATATTTACTCAATTTTGCAAACTATATCATAAGCCATTTTGTTCAGTTCAGTTTAGTAAAACACACCTTTTATCTTTAAATTATTCTAAATCATTTATAATTATTAAATCATTATAATCAAATCATGGATGATCATCGACTCACCACCTTCAAAGAGTTCATCACTATGCTTATGTGTGAGATTAAAGCTCAAGTTAACAGTCATACGATATTGATAATTTGAAAGTGATCACACCAGGTCATTACTTAATCGATCAATCACTGGGCCAAATGCCATACCCAGACTTTGGTCATTTGCCGATCAATCTGATAGACGATGGCAGTTTATTACACTTAGCTGCTATCAAAACTCTCTGCAGAGTCATAATAAAACGTCCTGTCAATAAAAGCTCATCGTCAATCTTTCCGTCAAAAATTGATGGCTAATGAAATTCCTTGACGACGGGAAGAATGTTCACACTTCACACTCTCTTAGGTAGAAGGTAATTATTTTGTGTATTTATAACATTTTATAAATTTTGGCACAATTGCATCATCAGTAAAACACAGCTTACGAAGGCGCCGGAGGTAACAACAACAATGCAACAATGTTCCAGACATCAAATCCAGGAACATCAACAATATCACCTCAGCACCATCAACAGAAGTAAGATAAGCAGCAACAGTAGTAAGTCAACTTGAAATTTATTAAGATTACAAGTTTGTTCCCCCGATACTGTTCATAGAGATATAAAGTTTCTTAGGTATTATATAGGACTATTTTTATATAAATATATATTAGTTAGTACAATAAGGCTTTAAACACACTACGACGTACATACAAATATCATCGTTATTTTTCATATTCATTGAAATATAGTCTTGTCTGTCTGTTTATATGATTCTCTTTCGTTATTATATATAGTATTGTATTTAACCTTTAATTTTTTATGCATTATTATTGACCTTTTTATTCTCTAAATGTGATACTAATACTGAGTGATTCATGCACATTATACTATTATACACAAATAACAATAAACATAGTACACCATATGTCATAGATCAAACATTTTTCTAATCTCTCACTGTTTGTCTCATTATCATCGTCATATCACTATTTATTATTATTATTATTATTATGAAATCTCTCAACTCTTCAAAATATAATTAATCGAAGATATGTATAAACATTTTAATCAAATAAATAGAAACAAATCAATTGCGTCATCAGAAGGTTAAAACATTTGACGAGTTCATCATTCCAATTATTTTGTCTGTCCATTTCTATTTATACATACATAAGTATGTAGGATGTACATTCATATATATTTTTATCCCAAAAACTTGTTAGATTTATATATTTCTATTCTTGATTTATTCTTTTTATTTTGAATAAAAAAAAAATAAAAGAAAAAAAAAATGTTGTTCAATTCGAAACCCATGCAATATTCAAATTGAACTAAACTTCACTTTTCACGCTTTTGTTACTCATTTTTTAATTTTTTTTTTTTTTTTTTTTATTTAAATTTTATTTTTGTTTTTGTTTGTCTTTGTTTTCATTTAAAAGATCATTAATTATTATTATGATTATTTGAGTTTATTATTAATGAAGATGAGCATCAAAAAAATATAGGAAATTTATAAAAATGAATTTTATGTTAGGTGCGGCGTCCGACGGTCGACGACGGCACCGACTGTACTTCATTTAATTTTTTCTTTCAAAATCTGAATTATGAAGAATTTGTAATAAGTACTGAGTACCAACAAAACTACTAATTAACAAAATTTGATACTTTCTAGTATGCAGATCTCGACGTGATTTTAAATTAAATGTTGACCTCGCAAGGTTTTTATACACAAATATGTATAATATCTAATGTATCTCTGAAGGTTTGTTGTTATTTGATCAAGGAAAGTAAAGCAGACCAATAATCTCTTGGCGAAGTATGGTGAACTTACAACAACGCAAACTGAATTGAAATGATTTCCATCACTTTAGTTTGACTTATTCCATAGAATCTATACAGACTGAAAGCAAGAACCAAGTAGGTGGGCGAATGAGATTGGCTGTACTGCAAGCCTTGCTTGCCAACCAAAGGGATCCTATACTTTCACAAGAAAAGGATTCGGATGATGACTGGAGTCTTAATGGGGCTCAGCACAACTGTGTTGATGGCCCAAACACTTCTGTCGTAGTTGTGAAAATGAAGAAGAATCACCTCTTCTGTGATTGCCCTGCTCTTTTTAGAAGGCATACGCCCGTCTTCTCATTAAACCTTTCTGTGAGGAATTGGCCTTAATTTGGCAAAGGTGTCACTACTAGACATAGACCTGCCTCTGTTCGCGGAATCTTCATGTTGGTTTTAGAGGCTGACAAAGATCTCTAAAACCAACCAAGGGACTGTCATACGTCTCCCCCACTTTTCCTGACCCTTCCATAATCAGTTATCACAATGGACCGCAAGGCTTCTGGGTGAACTTCCATCCAACCCCAAAACTTTAAACATTGGTATTAAGATAGCTTGCATACTACAATAAATACTCATGCATAATCCTCACGAAGCTCTTCCATTAGTCAAAAAAAACTCTGGTTTACTAACTAAATAAAAGATGTATAGATTAAATTTCAATTCGACTATTTTCAAAATTCACTTACTGATCATTTTCATATAATAGTACTATATATATTGTATGTTATGTAGACTTTTTGGGGAGACTCCTCCATATGCATTCCGAACATCATATTCAAATGATAAGACTATACACTATTCTCACTAATGTGAAACGTTTAAAGATAATACTATGGTGTATATATGAGTAAAATCATTTAAATCATACATACTTCATAACAACAACAAAGAATCACAAAATAAAAAAGTGCCAGCATAATTTTATATAAATATAAAAAATATGTTTTTTTTTTTTTTAAATATATTTAATATTCTTTGTGTGTTTTTGAATTCTTTTTCAAATTTGTCAATTTTGGTTAATTTTGTTTATATTTTAATTTATACTTATTTTGTTACTACATAAGTTTTGCAACATTTTTTTTTTAAATATTATTATTATATTTTTTTTTATATTTATACCCTACTTATAAGACAAGAAGGAATATTAACTTTGTACGGAGAACAACAGTCTGTCACCTTATCATTTGAAATTCATGCAAATGCTATGCACATCAAACCAAACCTAATAGAATGTATAGAGAAAACCCCATTTGAAGAGAACAAGATGGATACTTTCACAAAAACAATGATGTCTATAGAAAGAAGAATTGTGTCATCTTCTAAATCTCTGCTCATTCTAACTGAAATGACTATGCATTACCTATTGTAGTAAAATATGTAGAAATAATTATGTTCTAAACTTATCAGACTGTTTGCACTTGGTGCGACCAATGATCTAACTGAGTTCTAGGTCAAAGTGAGATGGTCTTAGTACCATCTATAGTATATCTACCTATGGATCTATTATTATTATTATATTAAAAAATGAATGTTGTTTGTGAGAAATACATGAAACAAAAACCCAAAGGGTTCCTACACAGAATCAAAAGCAAGCAACGACTACTTCGAAGAAACGTAATAAGAAACACATCTATCACAACCTCATGGAGGTTAAACCTTTCTTATTTTACGTTTTTTTCGAACTAGTTGTTTATTCCGTTTATGCAACACACCTTAGTTCGGTTTTACTTAGTTCGGTCTAACTTAGTTCAAATTAAGTAAAAACGCATGCATAAAGACTTTTACTATTACACTAATCGATTTAACAAAGCTCACATTTTTAATGCGATGTTATTTTTTTTAATCGAACTAAAATGTCGAATAAAATCAACTGTTCGCAAAATGTTGTTTCATGCAGAGTTTCCATGTGGTATAAATATTTTGCTTTATATCCCTTTACTTTATGATTTTTCGAATTACATATATAAGGTGAAAAATCATTGTGAAACATTATTAAAGCATGTATGACATTTATATTTTATTTTATGCAATGCGAATTTAAAATAACAAAAATTATTTTCACATTATATGTTATGCATATGACAACTCTGCCTTGATATAAACAAACACAAAGTTTCATTGCATAAGATCGCAATGCAGTTACAAGCATAAACCTGAGCCAAAAAAATCCCACTTAGTTCGAACTAAGTCAGATCGAACTAAGCTGTCGGCATACACGAAGTAGTAGTCGATGAGGACGCTGATGACGATCTTCCCAGAGCTGCACTATTTGCCGGAACACAGCAGTAGATGTTTTGTTGTAGATGAATTACTTTCTTTTGATTCTTTTAACTTTTGTTTCATGTATTATTTCTCATGAAATCACAAATATCAGAAATCAGAAATCAGAAATCAGAAATACCAGACAAAATGACTGAGATTACTTAAATAAAAAAAAAATAATTTTAAATTGGTAATTTGCTGAAAATATTTTTTAATATAAAAAAAAGGAAGAGAAGTTATGGACTTCTAAGCAAAAAAAAAAAAAAAAAAAAAAAATGTAATAAAAATAAATGTCATGTTTCAATAATCAGTTTAATATATAGGAACTATAAGTTGTAATCAATTCAATCAATCACATGTCCCGATTTCAGGCATTAAAATGCATCGTCATTATATTGAAATTCGACATTTATCATTTTTATATTTTATCATTTTGTAACTGTTCCCTGGAATTTATTGAAGCTTGAAACTTAAAATTTTATACACACATATATATTTGATCTTTATTATAATTTCCTATTCATCAGATACGTTAAGTATCAAGTTTTTTACGGAGTTTTAGCGGAGGTGCTCGTACACATGTTAACATTTTGTCAATGGGAGCGATGTCAAATTTCTCACTCCCTCTCAAATTCCTAATTACCAAAAACATTATCATAAAACTAATTGAATACATCAAATGAAGATTTTGTTAACTTCCAAGCAATATATTGTATTCATATTTGGATCCAAGGTAGTACAAATTAAAGATTTTTAATGAATTTATTAAGGACAAAGTTCAATCTGAACTATTGCGTTTGTTGGCGCTGCATGATTTGAGTCTTCTAATAGCTGCAAGTGAAACTGGTATCAACGGAGCTTCTGACGCCAAGAAACCTATAGGATTGAATTGCATCGAGTTGATGATGAAAATCCTTTAATATGATGGAAATTTTAAGCTTCTTATTCTCGTCGTTTGTGTTTATTTATAGTCGCCGCCAGGGTCAATTCCAAGCGAGCAACTATTTAGTGGAACCGATTTAATTAACGGAACCATTGAGAAATTAGATAGAAGGCGACACATAAAAGACAAATAATTTTTAATAAATAACAATATCGTAGTTATGCATTTTGATTACCAATGGAGTATAGTGTGTAGTATGTAAGTACAATATAATACATAAGTACATAGTACTTAGTATATAAGTATAGTACTACAGAGAATGGTAGGTAGTATGTACTAAAATAGATATATTTTTTTCTTTAATAAAAAATAAAAACTCAATTTCATTTCCTTGTTAACCTAGGAGATTGAGGTCAAGCTCTGGACTTCCGTCTCCACATCCGCCTACACTAAAAAGGCCTTGAGCGTTATAACCCAGTTCAGTTTGGTCTATGTGAAATAGTTTTAGTATCCCCAACCTTAAATCCTTAACTATGCTAACCTATGGTTACAACATTATTAATTACTTCTTTCTTTTACTTATAAAATCATTTATTGAACAAAAACTTATAATAAAATGTACTGTGAATATAAATGGATCTCATTCAATCGAAGTAAATGTTTTTCCATTTTAATTTTTATTTAACATTTCGATATTATTAAGATGTTCTAAACATTTTGCGGATGTTTGTGTATTTGGTAGCAGCAGCTTCAATTTTTAATATTTTTTATGGGGAAATCCTGAATTCTGTTTTTTTTTTTTTTTTTTATTTATTACAAAAGCATTTAATCTATCTATTCAAGAAGTATTAACATTCAAACCAGTTTATGCAGGTGGTATTTCGATTTATGAATCAATGAAACTTATTGATAGTAATTAAGTTAAAGATTAACTCAAACTGATTATGACAATGAAGATGATAATGATGATGATCATCACTTTATATAATGAGTGGAGCAAATATTGTCAGAAAATAGAAAGAAGAATTATTAAAAATCATTAATATACTTCAAAACTATAGAATATTGTGAGACTTCAAATTGGCACGCTACACTTCTTAAAGCTGTCAGATTATGTAATTTTACAAATTAAAAATATACAAATAATAGAATACAGTTTTATGATTTTAAAAGAAATAATTGTACCATTTTTTATTTGGAGAGAGTAAAAGACTATAAGATTAAATGAGCCTTCTCTTTGTGTTCCCAAAAACAAATAGTGAGAGAAGAAGTCAAGTTTTGTTTGAAAATATTGATTAATATCTTCTTTGATGGATTGCCACCTTATTGTTGTGTTGCTCAAATGCTGTAAGGACCCCTAAGAGCGATGAACTCTGAAGCTAAGCGAAATCGAAATGAGTTATTACAATGGGCCACACATACAATAATAAGGCTTCAGAGGGAACTTGTTATTGTGTCGAGGAGCAATCTTTCTTTTCTACTATTCTTCCTTTTCTCTATCTTATAACTCAATAGTATAAGGCTAACAAATGGTAGTACACTTATGGAAGTAGTGCCACCCGGTCGATCTTAGTTTACCATGGATTTTATCATTTCCATATAATTTCCGTATTCTATTTCATTTAATTGTGGAAGAAGGAGGAGTTAAAAATAAATTAGTGTATTTTATGCATTATAGTACTAAACTCAATTACACTTCATAATAACCAACCAAACAAAAAAAAATACAAAAAACAAAAAACAAAAACAAACAAATCAAGAAATCAAACTAAACAAAAGCAAAAACTAAGTATAAACAAAAGATGAAAAACAAAACAAAACAAAACAAAAGAAAAAAAAAAACAACGAGTAAAGACAATTAAAATTAGCCAAAAAATGAAACAAACAAAAAACATTAATAACACAAAAAAAAATAAAAGATCATCTTAGCAAAAAATCATCATCATCATCATCATCATCATCGAAGAATACAAAGAAAAGAATGAAAAAATTGACGTGATGATAATAATGATGATGCTGCTGATGATGATAATAATTGTGATGATAATCATGAAATATGAAGTCAATATAGTATTAGAAGAAGAAGAATTACTAAGCCACCAACGCGTTCGCAACATTGAGAACCGAGAAACTGAGAAACCGAAACAAATTTTGGTGGCTATAAAATCAAAGCGAATTCAAGTCATAACCAACAGTTTGGCCATAACCATAAACCAAGCAGCACACAAGAAACTCACAGTTTGTGCAACAAGTAAAAAAGTCAAGAATTTCAATAAAATTTTAAAAATCGGAAATATATACATATATATTTTTTTTTTCTATCACAATAATTAATATACAAAAGAAAATGGTGCGTGAAAATTTAAGTGCGAACACAAATTTTTTAAAATTGATTTTATACATTTTTTTTTTTTGTTTTTTTTTTTTTTTTTTGTTATGGTTTAATATTTATTATTATATAAATATATATGTTTTTTTTTTTCATATTCTCGGAATTTTGCTAAAATTGTATAGCATTTTGTGTTCATTGCTTTAACGCTCGTGACCGTGGCCTGTGAGGCTGGCAAATTGTCCTCAAAATATTTGCCACCACCGCAACATTATGCTGCCGCATCGGCGGGTGTTGGTCATCCAGGTCTTTTGCAAAGCCCCAATAATCACGCTAATGCTGGTGCAGGTGCATATGGTGGTGGACGAGGCTCTGCTGCTGTTCCCTCGAATCAATATCTTGCTCCACAAGCTAGCAATCTACACTATTCGGGTGTCAGTGGACAGGGACATGTTCTACAGCGTCCTCAACAACAACAGCAGCAGCATCAAGTATTGCAACAACAAAGTCGTGCCTCAGCTTCCAATCAGATACCTATTTTACGCAGTGATTATACAAATGATGCCAATGGCAACTACAATTTCGGGTTAGTCAAACCAAATTCAAATACTTTACTTGTTAACTACTAAGTATATTTCATTTGGTTTCATTCAAATTTTAACACGTAGTTTCGATACCGGCAATGGTATTCATCGCGATGAAACTGGCGAATTCCATGGTGTATGGCCCGAAGGCTCACAAACTGTTATGGGCTCGTATTCGTATACTGGTGATGATGGTCAAACCTATACTGTAAACTATAAGGCTGATGATAATGGCTTCCATGCTGAGGGCGCACATTTGCCAACACCACCTCCAATTCCAGCTGAAATAGCAGAGTGAGTATTGAAGGAGTGTATGGTCAGGTCAGGAGTAGTTAGAATAGTACAGGAGAGAGGGAGAGCGAGAGCTGAACAACTATACTCTCTTGTCAAATTCAGTCAGTCGAACCCAAGCCAGCCACAACAAAACTGATTCACAATTCCATAAAACCCTTTTATGCGGTCAATTTTAACGCACCATTGAACTTCAGTTGATTTAATTTTCTTCTCTCTCTCTCTCTCTCTATCTTTCTCACTCTGTCACACACATACTTTATTATAAACTCTGGTCTTCTCCCTCTTTGTAAATTCATGCTAATTTATTGCTTGCACTTTTGCAGATCTATCGCTTTGCATCATAGTCCTGGTCGTAATGCTGGTGGTGCTGGTATTGGGGGCCCTGCCACTGGTTCTTACCATGCTGCTGCCAGTCATCAAGCTCCAACTGCTCAATATTTACCACCTCAACGACAACAGCAACAAGGATATAACTATGGCCGCCAACATTATTAAATTCATGAATTCACACATTTCTCACTTCATTTCGAATGTGTGAAGAGAAGAAGTGAATGTTAAAAGTGCAAAATGGAAAATGGAAAAATATGTAAAATGAAAATGGAATTGTAAATGGAAAATGAATGACGTTGACAAGCAATAAAAATAGCATTTTTCGGTATTCCGAATGTGTTTAATAGAGTGTATACAATTTATTTACCACCATCATTATAGTATTGTGTAATAGTACAAGAGTAAAATGGGGCCTACAACAACAAAATCATTCATAACTTCTTAACTCATTTATCTATTCAGATACAGATTTACATGCCCCATTGGGGATTGGGGCATGGATATTGAACTTCTACTACAGTCGAATTTCGATAATTCGTACCCCTGATATATCGTAAACCTCAATAATTCGTAACAAACAGCTGGTCCCTTGAAAAAAATTCGTTAATTCGTAAAATTTCCATATATTTTGGTACCCTTGGTAATTCGTATTTTTATTTGTAATTCAATGAACATAAAACCTCTTATAAATCGTAATATATTTTTAAAACCTCTTATAATTCAAAATGCACTAGGTAAAAAATAGAAAAAATTGTTATCAGTTTACCGTTAACTTTTATAGACTATTTTGCCGCCTTAGGCGCTTATTAATCTGATTAGTAGCATTGATGAGAAAAAAAAGAGTTTAAATGTACGTTTTTTACGGCAATGCAAATTGCTTATAAAACTGCATCCGTGTTTGCGATTTTGATAAAGATTTCTGCAAAAATTTATTTCAAGACGAGCTATTGAATATAGATTATCTATGAAATCATATATCTCAGAACTCTGAAAGTGTTGCCCTTTTCGATGATTACGTGAAATATTGATTTAACGTGGCTGTATCCGGTACACTGACAGAAGTAGTTGCCGTCATTCAACAACTTCAATTTCAATTCATGATGTCCAACAAAATGTTTTTGATTGTTTAAAAAGTTTGGAAAACTCAATTGAAGAAATAGGCGAAAAGAAGTTCAAGCAATCAAAAATTACAAACTTTTTTAAAGGTTGATCTTTCTTTTAATATTATTTTATGTTTCTGTTGTTATTTTACTATTAATAAAGTAAGACAATATGTGAAAATCAACTGAAATGTAATATCCCGTTAATTCGCATTTTTCTTTTTTCAACCTCGTTAAATCGAAATCTCGATAATTCGAAAAGCCCTGTAAATCGTAACGAATGCTGTTCTCTTGCAATTACGAATTATCGGGATTCGGCTGTACTATGAAATTTTAAGCGTTCCTTATATATAAATTTAAATACAATATATAATAAGGGAGAATATACTTGAAATATTTGAAAGTTGTTGGAGATTTGATGTTTTAAATTTAAAGTCTTTGTTAATATCGTTTGGTAATAATATTTCTTCATTCTACAGTTGTAAAATGTTCTTCTTTATTTGGCTTATAACGAATTTTCTCGTATTTTCTTTGTTTTAGTATTTTAGAAGATATTTTATTTTTTGTATATTTAGCAGATGACAGATTTACAATTGCATCGAGTGAGCCCCCCCACCGAAACGACCATTTCAATCCACTAGGATCGACTTTGAAATAAAAGCTTCGCAAATTTTGTGGTCATCATCACAAATACAAGGCATACATTGCGTTGTTCATTTGCTTGGCAACTAAGGACATACATACATTTCGAAGTGGTGACTCATCTCTTTCTGTGAACATTACAATGTTTCATCAGACGTCGAGGAGTCTGCAGACACCTCTATAGTGGAAAGAACTTCATAGGCGCAGATAAATCTTTAATTCTGTGGCAGCAGTCTATCAAAGCATTCAATGGCACTTTTATCTACCGCAAAGTTCCAATTTCGACTAATATGAAGTCAGTTACAACCGGGATTTGAAATTCCTTAACTAATTTCAATGCATAGAAGTATTGAATTGCTTAGCAGCAAGGACTACTAAGGTTAGCGACCAAGCAAAGCAAAAAACGAATGTAAAATACAAATGGTTGTCTTGATGCTACCCTCTCGTAACTCTCTTCGGTATCACGGGCCACAGAACTATTTAGCTTCATGTGTTGCTCGCACATAGGAATGCTTAGAATCACGTAATTTCTGTTGTTTTCCGTTAGAGCATTCTTCAGATTGTGAATTTCATTCTCATAAGAAAGGCTATTGTTTTCTGCTGCTGCTGCTTGTAGTAGCTTTTCTCCGATTCGGACCTTGATCAAGTGTCACCACTGTACACCGTAGTAGTGATCTTAGTGCTGCGATCAGCATCATCGCCTGATTCATTATTCTCTGCGGCAACCAGCATGGGGAAGTCATAATAATTCGCACTTTTTTTTTCTTTTTGTTTTTTTATTTTTTTCAAAAAGGATAAAGAAAAAGATATTTAAGTTAGAGAAAAAGTATAAAGAAGAATAGTTGGTGAAAGTTTAAAAAAAAATATTAAGTTGTTTGAGTAGTTGCAAAATGGGAAAGTCAGTAACTCTGGAATGTATGCACTTCTGCTTTGGCAAATTTGCATAATAAATCTATTGACATCCTTGTAAGTATTAATCCAATGGATCTGGAAATGACAGACAGCAATGAAAAGCTGATAATCTAAGTAAGACCATACTACTTAAATATTGAACAAATAATTATTAAATTGTGCACTGAAAATGAGTGCCAACACAGAGAAAATTCGCTACAACTTACTGTATTTTTTCGAAAAAGGTTATACATAAGGAGAGTCATAAAAACTATGTCAAGAACGATCAGTCAGAGCATGGTTTGCCCGATTTCGTTCTCAATCTGGTCGGTTTACCACCGAGAGAGTACCAGACCATTTATAAAAAAGGCTGGCAATGAAAAACACAAATCTATCAAAAAAAGAAATCATGGTTAACCTGCCTAAACCATTGCAAAGCCGACGCTATCTACGAGGAAGTTGTTGCCGTGCATTTGGTGAGATTGAAGAAAACCTGTGCATTATAAGCTGCTCCCATCACTTGGGAGCCAAGCAAACAGATTTTTCTATTGTCAACAACTAACAAGAGTTAATGCAGCGCTGACGGAAAAACGATTGAAATTGATCAACAAAAAGTACACAGTCTTCTATTCTCGGCTGGGAAGTGTTAATCACATTAACCTGTATACCATTTATTTCGTTTGATGCAGAACTATCATCATGGCGGTAACAATGAATTCACCAAACGACTGAAAATTGATATTGCGTCAGTTTTTTTTTGGTCAGAAACCTCAGAATTTTTATATATGTAGATGGGATTATAGTTTTACTCGAAAGATAAGATAAACCTCTAACAATGGCAACTATTTAATGAAAAAAAGTTGTTTCGTTTTATGAAAAATATATGTAATTCTCATTTTCGGAAAATACTTTTACATCCATCAGATCTAGTTTAAGAGAAGAATGTAGATGTGATGATTGGTTATTTAAGACTGTTATATAGGTCACACGAATTGGGCTGAGAAAATATCGTGATACAATTAAGAAAATCTTATCCAAATTTCCTGCCATCAGTAGTAGTCGTGCAATAGCAAATATGAATGAATACGAACTTGATAAAAGGATCAAGAAGAATACACATTATGAATTGGACAAGACTAAGTGCAGGGGCTGTCGAGAAGACTTCTAGCAAAACAAATAAATGTAATAAAAATGAATGTCATATTTCAGTTTAATATATGGGAGCTATAAGTTATATAAAAATAAATGTCATATTTCAATAATCAGTTTAATATATGGGAGCTATAAGTTATAATCATTCACATGTCCCAATATCAGGCATTTACTGTATACCCTCGCTTAAAGCAACTAATAGAAATTGAGCAAGTTGCGAAAATCGAAGTTGTTGCAAAAACTGAGTGTAAATTTTGTTATGGTCATAATACTGATTAAATGCTCATTCTAAACAACATTTGAATTTAAATAAAAGATTTTCAGAATAATAAGTTTGTTTTATTTAATTTATCTTGAAAAACTGATATTTTATTTGGACAAACATTTTCAAAATTTCGCCGTTTTTTGTGATTGTCATGTGTCTTCTTCTTCGTTTTTTTGCGCGCCCCACATAAAACAGCTGATCATGGCACAAACAATTTGAAGAAAATTTCAAATTGTAATTTTTTTTTCAAATATTAATAAAATAAGTAGCAGGAATGAAAAAGGAAGCTGCAAGAATTATTTGCATACACTGCGAATTATTCTTAATCATGTATTTTTCACACAATTTCCATTTTAATTATCACAATTAGCCACAATGTTCCATTTGTATGTATAATCAAAACAAACAACAGCTGTTCGTGATACTAAAATACCACTGTAAACCACAAAACCGAATCTTCGTGATTCAAGCCACTGTAAAGCCACTATAAGACGATTGAGGAATTTTAAAAGTATTCAAAATTTAAAATTACACATGAAATGAAAGCGCAAGATATACAAAGTTTTGGCACTGAACCCGATATACTTGACACTCGGTTAATGGAGTACAGAAATAATACGATTGCGAATGATAAAAATTATTTAAAAGGGTTAACACCGCATGCTAAGTTGAATGAAGTTTTTTGGCACCTCTGCTCCCGCATACAATTGGGTACAAGTTTTTTCACAAAAAAAATGAACATCGTTCGGGACGAGGTTGCCATCCTAGAAACGATAGTGATGTTGAAGAAAGTCCAAGATATCGTTCTGAGTTATAGATTATTAAAATTTTAAATCATTCAGAGTTTTATCCAACTTTATAGAAATCATCCAATAAAAAAATTAAAGTCGGGAACACAACCGAGCAGAGCAGAGCAGAGCATTAAGCTTTAAGAAAAGTTGAGAAACAATTCATACTGTTAATCATAGTGGACAGTGGACAAAACTTTCGAAACAGAACAAGGATAAGGACATCCGAAATTACCAATTGCTTCACACGACTGCATACGAAAGAGGACTCCTTTTTTCTTCGGATCCTTTAATGTTTTTCATGAATACAAACAAAAAAAAAAAAAAAATTAATGATTTAAATTTCAAGATTTTTTTCCTTTTCTGAAATAAAAAAAAAGGCAGATTACGGATAACTTCTTTACTTTTAACTATATTAATTTAATCCTGCCAGATCGACACTGTGCTCTGTGTTGACTTTTTCAATTTCAAAAAAAGTTAATAAAGAAAAATTCTGGTTAAAAGTTTAAACCTTTGAACTCCTCTTCTCACTTTAAATAAATTTTATTCATATTTGATGTCATTAAAAAACTAATGTTTAAGTATTTGATTTAAACAAGAGAGGTGGCTTGGATTTCTGATTTGGATAAAACTTTCATCACAAAATAAGTCACTAAACCTCAAATTGTTTTTATTTGAAAAGTCGCTTAAAATTCAAACTTAAAAGCAAAAAAAAAAAAAAAAAAAAAAGCTTATTAAAATTCAGAAAAATTGAAAAAACTTATTAAAATTCATACAAAAAGGTACTTTTAAGAGATACAAAAAAGTAGATACATAGAGAGAAAAAAGTAAAGTCAAAACATATGTTTTTATTTTAATTTCAACAGAAAAGTATAGGAAAAGAAACAGAAGAAAAGTATCGTAACTAAAATTTGAAGTTGAGAAAAACCAAAAATGAAAAGTGTTCAGCATCATCATCATCGTAGTCGTTCGTTGTCGTCATCAAATGAAGTACATAAACATTTTCGAGAAAAGTTGATTGCGATAGAATAAGTGATTTGGGAGAAGTAGACAGCGACAATGAACAATCAAAAAAGTCAACAAGTTACACATACGCACCGTTGCCACTTGACAATATAATAATGCAAAAAGTTTTCATTTTACTTTATGTTTTTGTTTTTTCTTTTTTTTTTTCGCTTTTCGCTTTTCGCTTTCCTCGTTTCACTGTTTTCATATTTTTTCTTTTGTGATTTATGTTTTTGTATTTCTCTTTGACTTTAACTAAAGTTGAATCTGCTGCCACACAATTGAAAAAAAAAAATAAAAGAAAAAAGAAAACAAAAAAAAAAATTAGTACGGGCGAGTTCGACTATGCAATACCCAAAGTCATAAAACATTGTGTTTTGGTGAAATTGATAAAGGCAGCAGCAGCAATGAGCCTAAAATCCCGAAACATTTGTTTCAACTGATGGGGCAATAGATGCATGATAGTAGATATTTTTAGATTTAAAAAGACAGGAACCTTTTTTTTTTTTTTTTGAATGTAAAAGCGTACAGAGAAACGAATGAAACAGAAGTTATAAATAAATAATGAAGACCAACGAAGACTTCCGAAGGGTACCTGGTACAAAATAATATTAATATATAAAGTATAAGAAGAAAAGTTCCTAGCCATAAAGGATTTATTCAATGCAGATATGTCAAAAGTGAGACCAATTTTTAAAGCATTTTAAATGAGTTTCAATTGACTTGACAGCAAAAACAAGCACGCAAGCAAAGAAAGAAAGCACAAATCTAAAAAAAGTACAATATCTGAAATATTAAGGCAACCAGGGGATAAGGGAGGCAGGCAGGCAGGCAGGCAGGCAGGGAAGGAAGGTGGTTGGTAGAAAACATTTATGCATTATTTTTTCTTTATTTATTTTAATGTGTTAAAATAAAAAAAATAAAAAAATGATTTTCCCCAAACAATAATTTCTCATATATACAATACAATACCCACAGCAATCGAGGGTTGTTCTTCATCATAGTAGCATCTCCTCCATCACCATCACATGGAAAGGAGAACATTATCATTGTCACTGCCAGAGTCTGTCAGGAGTTAAGAGAGAGTCTGGTCTGTTGCATGATGATGATGATGATGATGATGATTCTGCTTACTGTACATACATACGTACACAAATACATCCAGAAGCGAAGTATGCTGGTGTGAGGGGTAACAGCAGTCACCGTCATTGCCAGCGGGTTGGTTGGATTAGGTTGGGGGGTAAACGAAGAAGTTGAATTGAAGTTGTATGTATGCAAGGAGTTTGAGGAGTTAAAATTGCTCGCGGCAATTTTGCAAATCCGTTTAAATTTATGTCGTGTCATTGTTTAGATGAATTTAATGGGGAGAACCACTCTCACACAACAAAAGGTGTGAGGCAATAAATAAGAAAGTGTGTGTTCATACTGACTGACTGAATGAACGAAAGCATGAATAAATAAAGAAGCAACTACTACTAGCAAATGATGATTTTACTACCTACACATACACAGCATTAAATTCATTTTTATACTCAATACAATACAATTCACAGTCTCGTCTAGTATGACTACTATTGTTGACTATCATCATCATCATCATCATCATCATCATCCAAACACCAACTCACAGTGAATAATAACAGACAATGTGATTAATTCTAGTCTGATTTTGGTCTCTACTCACAATATTGAGTAGCTAAATCAACAGTTTACAACATCCTAATGCGGTTTCACAAACACACATGCATGTACAAGTAATAAATTGCATTTAATTAAAAATTCTAAGTCATTAAAATGGATTAGTGATTAGAATAGGGAGTAAATGAAGTAGTTTTATATATATTTCGGTTCATAGCAGAAGAAGATAATGAAGATACACCTTCCATACGCATGATCCATTATGTGTTTATGGAGTATGGGAATTTTTCGACATTATAAAGACACTGGCACTCAGTGAGATCTCTAGAAGCATATCGATATATGTTGATAGTCAGGCTGCCATTAAAGTTCTGTCGGTTCATAGAAGAAGAAGATAGTGAAGATACACCTTCCATGCGCATGATCCATGATGTGGTTATGGATGATGGGAATTTATCGATCTTATAGACACTGGCACACAGTTAGTCCTCTAGAAGCATATATATCTATATGTTGATAGTCATGCTGCCATTAAAGTTCTGTCGGTTCATAGAAGAAGAAGATAGTGGCTATGATTATAGACAAATTTATGGCCACCATCTGAAATTAAAGAAATAACCGCCGCCTCGGTTGACCAAAGAGGTAAAAAATTTAATAAAAAAAAAAAAAAAAAAAAATCATATTTCAACAATCAATTTAATATATGAGAGCTATAAGTAGTTGTTATCAATCACATTGTCCCAATACCAGGCATAAATTCATCATTTTGTAGAAATTCGACAATTTATTTTTTTTTTTTTTTTTTGCACAATTTGTTTACTTTTTTGTTTATCATTTTCGAGGACACATTTAAAATTACTAACAAGGGATTTGATCATTCCGATCATGAAACTCAAAAACCGAGGACGATGTAATTAAAGATATTATAAAATTAAAACCAAAAAAATCATTTAAAGCGGTCCAAGGTAACAATTTAATTTTGATTTCATGTGTTCTTTGTGAAATTATTATTGGTGAATTTATAAAGAGCTATATAAGCTCATGGTCATAAACATATATAGGCAAATCAAATGTATTAGATAATCACTAAAAGAGGAAGAGATAGTAAACTGTATACACGACTACGTCCCTTAACTAAAGAAACTGCTAAGGAACACTTAATTTCAAAACGACGATGTAAATGTGGAAGAAGACTCTGAACTGCAGATATGCTGAGTAGTAGCAGAAGACCGAACAGGCGGAGAATTTGAGAATTTTCATTCTTTTAAACATTAAAAACACAGCTATTCTAAAACAAATTAAAACTCTGTAAACACCTGTAAAATTTGGTATTAAGTTTACGCGTTTTCCTAAAGACCCCTATAACGCCTTTCATCAAATTTATATATTGAAAAGTTGCCATCACCGAATTATTACTTATGATGCCCCTTTGCAACAGTTCACTACTGAATACTTCCTTTTCCATTCCGGACTTTGAACAATGCGGATGAATATTATTATATATAATCTTTAACTCTAATCGCTTTAAAGTGAAACAATTACTAAAAATTGTGAGTATAAAAAATAGGGGTTTTGTAGTCGGTAGGCTAATGAAACTGACATAATCTGTGGCACAGGCCATAAGAATCTTTGGAAGATTTTTACCGCCTTGTTCGCATAACAAAAAACAAAAACAAAACAAAAATGTCAATGACAATGATAATTGGATAGATGTTTTGTTAGATTTATATATTGCTTTAGTATGCGTCTTACAGACTTGTGATTAAAATATTATTGTGGAAATGCTAATAACTCATTGGAATTATTTTTTTATCGATCAATAGGGATTTCGCAAAGGGTACAACACCATTGAGCAAAGATCCCATGAATTATATGTTACACGCACAAATGAACTTCATACAAAGAACAAAGACGTTACATCAGTTAAAAAAACCTAAATAATAAGTTCATGATGTGTGATGACATCTTAAATATCTTATTTTGTTTAGTATTATTATTATTAATTTCAATATTTGTAACAAGTACAATGTAGCAGAGAAGCAAGCAAAAGTGGATACAAAGAGGAGTAAAAAGGAATATCACAAGGACTTCAACAAATCGGGTCCCATGTTCCTCAGCTCACAAACCTCACAAAGAGCTGTAACGTCAATGATGATGAAGATTTCTTAGAAAAATGACTGAGATTACTTGAATTGATACAATAATTAAATTGCTAATTTGCTGAAAGTATATTAATTTAAAAAAAAAAAAATAAAAAAGGAAAAGTGAGAAGGCAAAACAAAAAAAAAAAAAAAATGTAATAAAAATAAATGTCATATTTCAATAATCAGTTTAATATATGGGAGCTATAAGTTATAATCATTCACATGTCCCAATATCAGGCATTCACTGTATACCCTCGCTTAAAGCAACTAATAGAAATTGAGCAAGTTATGAAAATCGAAGTTGTTGCAAAAACTGAGTGTAAATTTTGTTATGGTCATAATACTGATTAAATGCTCATTCTAAACAACATTTGAATTTAAATAAAAGATTTTCAGAATAAAAAGTTTGTTTTATTTAAATTATCTTGAAAAACTGATATTTTGGACTGACTAAGCAAATTATTTATTTATATATTAATATATTTATATAAAAGAAAAAGAAAAGCATTTTTATGAGTAAACAAACAAAAAAAAATTGTGATCCTAAGAAAAAAAAAAACTAAAAAGAAAACCATTAATAAAAACTTATTGCTTTTCAAGTTATCAAAGAGCTGTCAAACTAACGATGGAACTTAAATAAATATATTTATAATTACTGATTTTATCTAGCGTCAGAGCTTGAGCTACTGACAGCATGAAACCAACCTATGGCATCTAATGATAAATCAAGAATTGAAAAAATGAAGGCAATCATCGGAGATTATTCATTCACCAATCTTAAAATAAAGCAGCAAAGAACTTGTACTTGGTTCAATAATACATTGACAAGAGAATTTCTCAGTCAAATGCAGATTATGAATTTACTTTTTGTTTATCTTTCTCCAGCGATAATAACCAAAAGGCAGATGTCTTTGCAAACTATCTACTTCCGGTACTTCCGGTCATGAAATCCAAAACCAAGAACGAGGTAATTGATGAGATTATAAAATTATAACAAAAAAAAAAATAAATCATTTAAAGTGGTCCAAGGCCACAACAATATAATTTTGATTTCATTTAGATTTTTGTGAAATTGCTATTGCCGTCCACCTCCGCCGTTCCATCGTGATAGATAGATAGATAGATAGATAGATAGATAGATAGATAGATAGATAGATAGATAGATAGATTGATAAACGAATAAATAGGAAGATATAGATTGATATAGATTATGTATGTAAAGACACATAGATGCATAAAAAGATAGATACATATTTAGATAAGGTAACACCTATGTATAGAGTTACAATAGTGAAAAGGAAACACTACTCTTTTCAGCTCGCAGCTTTCTTTAGCTTTCTCCATAGAACAAACGGAGCATTTTTGCTTAATCTCATCGGAGAGGTCACCATTCATGCAAAACGAATTACCATAACGCCAAAAAATATTTCAATGCTCCAATTGCTCGTAAGCTCATAGTCATAAATATACAAAAGAAATAAAAGAAAGTGTATTGGAGAAAAAGAGAGTGATGCGACGACAAGATCGCAACCAAATCCACGAAATGTGCGTTCACCCTTAGAAAAGGCGTCTGTTCAGTTGTAATTTACAACTTTTAAGCATCATTCCGCACTTGGATCAAATTCATTATCTTGGTCTGATCCTGTTTGATTATATAGTATGTACAAAAGTTCGTGGCAAACAAATTTACTATACAACAAATAATAGTCTACAAACACGATAAGCGCAACATTTGGGCTTTCAATTCACCGCAGATGAATTGACAAAGCTACTTAATTGTGGCTTTACAGTGAACGAAGATTCGAATCTATGAAGATGCGACAATGATTCGAGTCTCATTTGACAACAACAATAGGGAAAATGACAAAAATTAGGGGTTGTTGTTGTAGAGAGATTCGATTGTGAGATTCGCAAAGATTCGGTTTTTTTGAATGCTCAGTCTTAACAGGGCTGGGCAATTCTTCCATGTAGGTTGGCAGCATTTTCAAAATTTCGCCGTTTTTTGTGATTGTCATGTGTCTTCTTCTTCGTTTTTTTTGCGCGCCCCACATAAAACAGCTGATCATGGCACAAACAATTTGAAGAAAATTTCAAATTGTAATTTTTTTTTCAAATATTAATAAAATAAGTAGCAGGAATGAAAAAGGAAGCTGCAAGAATTATTTGCATACACTGCGAATTATTCTTAATCATGTATTTTTCACACAATTTCCATTTTAATTATCACAATTAGCCACAACGTTCCATTTGTATGTATAATCAAAACAAACAACAGCTGTTCGTGATACTAAAATACCACTGTAAACCACAAAACCGAATCTTCGTGTTTCGAGCCACTGTAAAGCCACTATAAGACGATTGAGGAATTTTAAAAGTATTCAAAATTTAAAATTACACATGAAATGAAAGCGCAAGATATACAAAGTTTTGGCACTGAACCCGATAGACTTGACACTCGGTTAATGGAGTACAGAAATAATACGATTGCGAATGATAAAAATTATTTAAAAGGGTTAACACCGCATGCTAAGTTGAATGAAGTTTTTTGGCACCTCTGCTCCCGCATACAATTGGGTAAATGATTTTTCACAAAAAAATGAACATCGTTCGGGACGAGGTTGCCATCCTAGAAACGATAGTGATATTGAAGAAAGTCCAAGATATCGTTCTGAGTTATAGATTATTAAACAGTTGAGGCCACAGTCATATATCAATATTATGCATGAAATAGTGGGTGTGAAAACGTTTCTGCAAAATGGGTGCCGAATTTACTCTTACTTGTAAAGAATAAACGATATCGTGTGGGCTCCAAAACAAGTTATTTCTACTTCGTAATATAAACACTTTTCTGAGTCGATACATAATTGTAGACGATAATGGATGGATTTTTGAAGACCCTGAGAAGACGGTGAATTCGAACGGCAAGGTGATGGATTTTTGGGGTACTTGATAAATTGGAAAATTTTATTGATAAATAAGATGGATAAACATATAAATATTTTCTCGGCAAAAGTTAACCAAAAGTCTTCGCTAGTTTGGGTGTTCATTTAGAGGAGTTCAACTGTATATGCAATAATAAATTTATGTCATCTCTTACAACTGTTTACATTAAATATTACGAATTTGTTGCACTTACATTATTTTCAATAAAGACTTGTGCGCGTTTAAGTTGTCCAATTATTTTCCAATTGCTTCTTTCTTTTTTTTTTTAAAGTCATTTATCGAACCAAAAACTTGTACTAAAATGTATGAATATATGAATGTTGGCTTTCGTTCAATCGAAGTAGTATATAATCTTCTATCATAACATTTATTTAATATTTTTATATGGATGCCCCCTCCACCGCCGTGTGTCTGCTCTAAACTTTTTACGGATTTTTGTGTATTTGCTAGCACAGCTTCAATTTGAATATTTTTTATGGGGAAACCCTAAATTTCTTACTACCAGTTTATGCAGGTAGTGGTCGTTTATTTCGATTTATGAATCAATTAAACTTATTGATATTAATTATGTTAAAGATTAACAATGATGATGATGATGATGATCATGATCATCACTTTATATTGTCAGAAAATATAAGAAAGAAGTAGAATAATTAAATATCATTAATATATTCAGAACTATAGAAAATTGTAAGAATTGTGAAACTTCAAATTGACGCGCTGTCAGATTATGTAATTTTACAGTTACCACGACAAGACTTGATTAATTAGTCAAAGTGATTCAATCATTCGTTCATTCATTCATTCAGTTTGTCAATTTGGATTCCATCTACTTATTTAATTTGAATTTTTATTCTTTGATATTTGAAATTATAGTCTAACAAAAATGTGACTGAGTGTACTGACTTTTAAGATTTAAAACGTTTGAAACGCAATTCATGACTACGAAATTATTCTTAGTATACAAAAGTATATCCAATTTCCATAATCTTTTTGTACGGGAATCAACGCATTTTATATTGTTTTTATTATAATATTCTTTCTTTTTTGGTTGGTTAGAATGTTTTACCAAATCTCAGCATCCCTCCACCACCCACTTCCCTTTATGAAATACTTGTAATTCCTTTGAGGTTACAAGCTTTAGCCTCACAACTTGAGCATATAAATGATGGTGATGGTGATGGTGATGATGATGAAGGCGTTAAATCATTAAAAAGAAACCCCTTTCTTTAATTATCATTGGATAAATCTCATATTTTAGCATAATTAAATAGACAAGAGACATAAAGAACTTATAAAGATTCAAAGACAAAATGCACGCTGCTATTCGGTGTAAGAAGAAATTTATTAAATTGTTGTAAATATATTAATTTATTAAGAGAGTTTCCTACTTATAATTACAAAGCAATTCATAAAGCATGACAACAGTGTTTTGTGAATAGAATTGTATATATATTTCTTTTTTTTTTTATTTTTTTTTTTTTTTTAAAGCTCAAAGGCCTCAAAAGCAACAAGAAAGAAGCAAGACGGGAACCATTCATTATTAAAATGTCCTCTCAATGGAAGGAAATACATAATGACAACATGAAATAATTTATAAAATTATAAGCATCTTTAATTTATGTGTATGTGTGTATGTGTGTGTGTGAGAAAGAGAGAAGAAACAAGGGAAAGAGAATGGAAGCAAATAAGAAAAAGAACAAAGCCATGGTACAATAGAAGCAACAACTTCGTTTTGTGTCATTTTAAGAGACTCTCAAAAGTGCAAAAGTAGGAGAGAATGGTAAGACAAAGGAAGATGGCAGTAATTTTAATTAATGTAAGGAGAAAAATAAAAAAAAAAGTTTATAAGAAATTCAATATTAAATTTTGTCTCAACAAAAACCATAAATACAATTCAAAGTTTTATAGAATATTCCTTCTTATTTAATTGGCACCTTGTGGTGTTGTTGGTGGAAAGGATGCTCTCGGTCATTAGATGTAAGAACATTGAGTGTGATGCCGATGACAGCCTGCCTAGGGGGCCTTGCCAACATTATAAAATTTTGTAAAACCCACATTAAATTAATGACGCAATGGATCAATCGGTTTAAAAAAAACTATTCTAAGTACAATACTGGTATATGTATGCATACATAACAATAATGGTGGAGCTTTCATTGGAGAGATTATTTTGGCAGATAGGCTATTGATTGAAGAATTGAAAATCTCAGCCACTTCTTCAGATTAAAACTAATTTCGTTCTGCTGAAACTTTAGTATCGTCGTAATCGATTAATCGAATACAATATAAAATCCATTATTTGTATTTATTAAAACACCATAATACCATATGATGATCCAAAATGATAATATTTAACTATTATCATATTGAAATACATATGATGATGATGATGATGATGATGATGCAAACATTTGCAACAAAATAAACGGCAAAATCATTTATATTAAATATATATGTGTAGGGTATAACAAAAGACCAGCAAAGAAATAAAGTTAAAATGGTAAACGACGAATGCTAAATGGCACACAAAACAAAAGAAGAATGAGAAAGTCAGAGACTGAGGAGGTTTAGATGAATGAACACAATAGAATCTACAATTTTATAGAAATGGTGTTGGTTTTGGTGTTAGTGTTGCTAAGAAGTAATGATGACAAGAAGAGGCAAAGTTAAAAAGTAAAAGGAAACAAAAAAAGAAAATTTTACAATGGCAAAACACAATAAATGGATGGAAAGAAAGAAAGAAAGAAAGAAAGTTTAAAAAACTAAAAGACAATTTGCATTCGCATTGCGTACATTTCTCGTTTGTCTTAAATCACAATCACGCTATCAATGCTTTCTTTTCTTTAATTTAACTTTTTTTCTTTCCTTCCTTCGTTCACTCTTTCTATTAAAACTTTGTATAAATTATATAGATCTTCTTTTTCTCTTATCCTACGATTTTTTTTTTTTTTATTTTATTTGGAAATTCGTTTCTATATTTAAAGTAAAATTTTATAATAGAGGAGAAAGGAACCGCCCTAATAATGAGGAATAGAATATATCATAAATGTACTACATATTTTGTAACTTCTGTTTTGCCTAGTGGGGGTCCCAGATAAATGAGCATTGACTTTACCACTCTGAAGGCCTAATTTGGATCAAGCTCCTGAATGTCGATAGCCATTATTTCGAACCAAATGAAATTGCAGTCATGTCTTAGAAGAAAATCTTCTTTTAATAATAAATGAATAATGAATTGGAGTTGCCACAATAGGCCCTCCAGGGAGGACAATAGGACGTAGGGCGGAAGTTTTTAGCGCGGTTAAAGTCCCGCACTTCGGTAGTAGACCGATCAGGCTTTCGATGCTTTTGTTCCGATTTAAAAAAAACACTTTTACCTGGGGTCAGATTGGCGTTGGCAAATCATCACTCACAATATAATAAATACAAAATCACTTTGTAAATGAATATGATCCAACAGTATAGGATTCATATCGGAAACAAGTGTTTATAGATGGTTAAACGTATCTTTTGGATATATTGGATACAGCCGTAAAAGAAGAATACTCTGACATGCGTGATCAATATATGCGTACTTCCGATTAAAAAAAAAAAAAAAAAAAACAGAAACATATGGAAATGAAATTGAACTGTTACTTAGCCCTAGTAGAAGCTTCAGACTCAATACACGATTTCTTAAAAATATTACACACCTGGGCCATGCGTTGGAATATTGCAATAAAGTTGAGGCGTGGCACTTGTCCCGCATGTGGTCCAAATCCGCTACCTTTGGCAATTCCTAGACAAACCTCTTATATAATGTGTCGACATCAAAAACATCACCGCATGCAGCTAAGTAAAACTCCGTAGGATTGACAGACGTCCAGTAAATCGTCGCTCAAAAGTAGTAAGACAACTGCAGACTCCTTCGTCGATATACGAAACTCCGTCGACATATAAAACTCAAGTAAATTGTCGCGGAATATTAAGAAGACAATCTACAAACAACAAATAGAAAGTCTGTTGTCATCTGGACTCCTTCAATATATCTAAAACTCTGTCGATATTTGCAACTCTGTCGTCATCAGCGACTCCTTCAGTATCTGAAACTCCGTCGAGATCTGGAACTCTGTCATCATCTGTGACTCCTTCGACATATAAAACTCCTTCGACACCTGCAACTGTCATCATCTATGACTTCTTTTACATATAAAACTCAAGTTAATTGTCGCTCAACAATAAGAGGACAATCTACTTACAAGTAGAAATACTGTTTGTTGTCATCTGTGACTCCTTCGATATCTGAAACTCCGCCACTGAACTGTTCTATATAATCATTAGAATTTTTTTTTTGCGATATGGACAAAACATAAATCCATCACAATACACCAGAGAGTAATGAACAGTCACATCAATAGACTTCTCCGGTCAAAGTTTACTAAAGAAGGCCAAGGTGGGTCCGGTTCCCCGGGTGACAATGTTATGGCGACAGATTTTTGGGATGGACTCGGAGAGGTATATTCTACAAATTTAACCCTCTGCAACTATTCCTGTTTCCAAAGTTATGTGGCTTAGTGCCTTCTTTTGGCAGGCTTGAATTCTCTGTGGCTCTGTCGGAATCAAGAAGCCTGCCAAACTAATGCACTTCGCGGTATAACTGGGGCTCCGTTGTTTGTGCGCAACATCATTTTGCATCTGAAACTCTGTCAACATCAGAAACTCGGTCGTCATCTGCAACTCCTTCAGTATTTGAAAATCCGTCGTAATTTATGACTCCTTTGCATCTGAAACTCCTTCGTCATAATTACTTATACTATTGTTCACACTAACGATAGATGTGTGCTTATAGTGGCTTTACAGTGAGCGAAGATTCGAATCTATGAAGATGCGACAATGATTCGAGTCTCATTTGACAACAACAATAGGGAAAATGACAAAAATTAGGGGTTGTTGTTGTAGAGAGATTCGATTGTGAGATTCGCAAAGATTCGTTTTTTTTGAATGCTCAGTCTTAACAGGGCTGGGCAATTCTTCCATGTAGGTTGGCAGCATTTTCAAAATTTCGCCGTTTTTTGTGATTGTCATGTGTCTTCTTCTTCGTTTTTTTTTTTTTTTGCGCGCCCCACATAAAACAGCTGATCATGGCACAAACAATTTGAAGAAAATTTCAAATTGTAATTTTTTTTTCAAATATTAATAAAATAAGTAGCAGGAATGAAAAAGGAAGCTGCAAGAATTATTTGCATACACTGCGAATTGTTCTTAATCATGTATTTTTCACACAATTTCCATTTTAATTATCACAATTAGCCACAACGTTCCATTTGTATGTATAATCAAAACAAACAACAGCTGTTCGTGATACTAAAATACCACTGTAAACCACAAAACCGAATCTTCGTGATTCGAGCCACTGTAAGCCACTATAACGATAATAGAGAGATGCTGACATTATTTTGTGAAAATGTTATACTTAAACCAAAAAAAAAAGTGTTGATAACCTTTGCAAAAAATATTAATTAAAATCACTATAAATATTACAAATTGATTTTAAATACTGACTAAAAGTTTATTCGTACAGAGTAATATAAAATGTAATGAATTCAAACTAAAAACTTAGTGATTTTTATTAATTCATTAACAATTTAAGTGATTCAGTGGTGAAAGATATTTAAAATAAGACGCAGATATAGTAGAGCAATAGCAAAAACTGTATCTATTTTTTATGAGACTGTTTTTTTTTTTGTTTTTTTTTTTGTGGGAAAAAAAAGCCAAGACAATGGATTTGAAAAAGGAAGAACAAAAAAAAAAATAAAAATAACAAAGCAAATCACAGTAATGGAAAGAAAAGTGATGAAAAGGGAAATAAAGAAAATCAACACCAAATAAAAGACAATTATCATTATAATAGTAAATGCAGCAGCAGCAAGCGATCAAAGTGGTGGAGCAAAGAAGCTGAGTAGCTTCAGCAAAGAAAAAACTTAAAAAAAAAAAATTGAATTTAGTAGACAAGTAAAAAGAATTTTTCTTTCTTTTCAATTTTATTCGTAAAATGTGAAAATGTTGTCAAGAAAAATAAATAGCTGCAAGCAAGGATTCTCGTCTTGCTTCTCTCCTCATCGTTTCATTTGAGGTTTTTATGAATTTAATGAAGGATTTTGGATTTATATTTTTTTTATTTTACCCTCTTTTTATCACTTAATTTTGTTGCTTTACAATGAGTGAATCATAAAAAGAAAGAAAAGGTCAAAATATACAATACAATACAATATACATAATATAATATAATATTTTCGTATAGAAACTCTTAACCATTCAAGTTAAGCCTTTAAATCTATTTAAAGTTTATGAGATGTTGTTGACCAACAATATACTTTGAAAACACTAAATTGGGGTCTTCGTCATCGTCGTCCTGCATCTATTTTGTTATTTGCTACAAATCCTAAAGGTAAACACAAAAGGATGAAATCGCATTATGAATTTGATAACCTTCTTGAGGTTTGTTGTCGTACTTTGATTATCCTTGGGCATTTGGCAATACTTCATAAGTCAATTTAATTTGAAAAATCCTTGTCTAATATCTCTCAATCCCTACTAATATGTAGAGTAAATTGTAGAATTTACTTTTAAATTAAATTTTATTTTATATTATGATATGTGGAAACAAATTTCTTGGAGAACCAAGTCACAAAATTTGGATTGTTTATAGCAATTTTTTATATTACAAAATTATCTGTGTGACAAAAAATAGCCACCATATGACCAGTGCCACTCAATGGTATCAAAAACTTTATTAGTCGGAAACACATACAATTTGCCAAATATGGGACGCATGTATCAAGATCTGTTGTATCTGTTCATAAAAATATTCTGGTTACCTTAGCCATAAAGGGATTGTTGGAAATCGCAGACACCGTCACACATTTGCACATCCCAACTACAGCACTATTATGGGTGTTATTCCCCCCAGACACATTCTTGAAGACCCATTAGGAAATACGAGGATGACTTAGCCTTTTTGTTATTCGATAATCTTGATGGTAGTCGTTAAAAGTCGGGTCGTGATGAGTTACATCGAAGGGCAGTTGAAAATGCTTTAGAGTCAGTCACTTATTGCTTCGACAGATAGAGGCGGCTACCTTTTTTAGAACTTGATACTTAGGTTAAGAACTCTACCCATTGAATAATCCTAATTGTTAGTAACATAGTAATTTTAAATATTAGTTCTTTCATATTTTGTTTCCATTTTTTCTTTATTATTATCTCTGCTGCGTCACAAATTTCCGTTTCCTTCTAATTTTATCATTCGTTATTATGTAATTGCATGAGTATCTCTAGTTGTAAGCCCCGTTTTTATT
This sequence comes from Amiota mariae, assembly GCA_035041805.1. NCBI lineage: Eukaryota > Metazoa > Arthropoda > Insecta > Diptera > Drosophilidae > Amiota > Amiota mariae. Next base: position 272,335 of record JAWNKV010000294.1, read on the forward strand.
GCAACAACACAAATTGGACAGGAATCTTCATCACAATTATATATAATATATTTTTATTATGATTAACACCAACAAATTAATTTTAATTAATTAAAATCATCTTTTAAAATAAAACTTCAATACATTAAATAAAATTAAATTTGTAATAAGAGAACTAAATAGAAAACCAAGACATTGCAAAAATAATTTAATAAAAACACCTTGAATAACATTTGCTCTATTAGGTTTTTCTGGTTTCAACGGCTCATGTAAATGTCAAGTAAATTTCCCTTATACTTATTTAGTTAAATTGTCCTTCTTTCATTTTTCGCAGGAAATTTGTACTAAGAAACATTGAATTTTCTTTACACTGAATTTATATTTAGGAGGACGAGTAAAAGTTAAACTATCCGTGCGTGCAAATATCAAATCAATAAAAATAAAGAAAATTTAACCTACACACTACTGCAATGTACTAATGGGTAAACACCTAAGGTACTCTAAGGTAGTGTAAGTGAGTATTAGTAAAGTTTATAAATTGATATTAACACTGCCTAACTGAATGACTGACTAACTGACACAATATGCATATAAAGCGCCTGAAAACATGCAATGAAGGGTTCAATCGCAAAGTTCAATAGAATGGAATGGAATGGAAATGGAAATGTAAAGAGAGAGAGAGAGAGAGAGAGAGAGACTTGACTTTAACAATTGTAATAAAATATAGAAAAATATTGCAAAAAAAGGAAATGCAAAAACACAATAATTCACTACTGGTGGTGTTTTTAATACAATGTATGTATTTTTAATCTCATATTTCACTACATTTCTCTTTAACCTTAGAGCTGAAAGCCATTTCAGCTAGTGCTCTTATTTTCTAAGTAATTTAAGAATTTATTTGTTAAACCACTTCTAATAATAATACTAAGTAGTATTAGAATTACTACTCCACTAGTACTACATCTTAATAATAATAATAATAATAATAATATTGATGTTCACTAAAGTAAATTAAACGGTTTACATGTTCCTTATTTTAAAACATTTTTACTTATGACGATCTAGTCCAATCCTTTTGGATCACTCACATTATGAATATGGTTTAATATTATCTCTTGTTTACTTATGGACATTAAGCCCTAGAGTGCTCTCATCATTATGGGAAAAAAATCGTGTTCTTGTGTCTGTGGATGAAATATGTTCTTGTGTCTGTGGATGAAATATGCTCTTGGTTTGATAAAATGGAAAATTAAAGTCAATGAATTGAAAATGACGAAGACAAGACAATTAAAAATAAAAGCTACTGACATCCCACTCACTAAGCAATGTGGCAAAGTACCTGGGCTCACATTTAAACAAGGAAAGACCAGTTTATACTATTGGGTTGTTCGCAAAGTAATTTCGTTTTTTTGCAACAGGCGACTTAATTGTATTTTCCACAGCCAAGAGACAAAGACACTTAAGCCGCAACACTTGCGTGAAAATTGATTGATTAAATGCAATAGTTTTTGGTTGGTAGCACCAACTTGGTGCCCTGTCAAATATAGAAGGTGAGAAGCAGCATTTTCAGCTTATTTTACTGTGTCAATCCGATAATTTTGATGTTGAAGATGCACCACGTTCTGGAAGGCCAATTAAAAAGCAGATGGAAGACGAAAGAAAGGCATTAATTGATGCAATCAAATGATTCAATAGAAAAGGTGTAGTGTTCCACCAAGATAATGCGAGACCTCATACAAGTTTAGTAACTCGCTAAAAGTTTTTACAGCTTGAATGGGATATATGTACTGCCACACCCATCATATTCTCCAGATCTGGAACCTTCTGAATTACCGATACGAGCGTAAGGAAATTAAACCAATTCACCTACAAGAGAATACTACAACTACAACTACAACTACAACTACTTATGTATAACAACAAAGTACGGCATTCAACTATGGGGTACTTGCCAAGAAAACGAACATAAATATAATCAAAAAAACATGATTCGAGTTATTCATAAAGCGGACTGATAAATAACTAACTATGTATGATATTCATTAAGACCACGGTGTAACAATTATATATCAGGAAATTGTTTAAGTTAGTAGGAGAGATATCAGAAATCATTAGAGCAACATACCACCCCCCATCAACATAGAAATAACTGACCGACCATCCATCTCACGAATTGACATGAAGTAGAGATGGTTAAAAAGTAGCAGATTTTTACTTATTTATTTTCCCCTCTACTTATAGTATATAAAATTACAAGTGTATATAGTTGAGTTTTGTTGTTGAAAGGAATGTTGCGGTATCTCACGTGAGTAAAGGTCCTCCTAGCCACTCATACTATTGTATTATAAAACTTATTGTTCGCGCCGTTCATTTATGGTGAAGGCAAGAGGAGTTTGTTTATTAGTGCATTTGTTGCTTGCTTGTGTTCTCTTCTTTCCAAAAGCTTTTATTGCACTCTATTCCTTATCAGCTATGTATGTTAAGCTAAACTTGAATTTTGTATTAGTCTTTAAGGTATAAGTATATAAGAGAACTGGAATTATTAATCTTTTAAGGTATTATAGAAAATTTCAATGAACAGTTGCAATTTGTAAGGCCTGCAAAGAGTTTCATTTCGAGGAACATCATCGGTTCCATTTCATTTATATTGTATAAACGGCTGCTGAATTAGCCGCAAATTGTTCAACAACACTAATCATGCGACATTGTCATATTGTTATTCCGCCTATCATTGTTAAAATAAGTAAACAGTCTTTTTGAGTTTATAAGTAACCAAAAGAACATTAACCAAATCAGGGAAATAGTTTCTTGGTTGAAAGAGTAGTCGGATTTTGAAGAAGTGCACAAAATTTATTGGAAAATATATGTGAAAGTGCTAATACTCTCCAAGACCAGAAAAGGATAAAATGCTCTGCATAACCATGCTGATCCCTCACTTTTCATTCGACAAGTCGACAACTACTGTAGGATTAATCATATGGCGCCATACATGTGTACATTATTTCTATAAATAAAAGCATCCTATTTTATATGCACCAAGGTTGAATTGAATAATGTCAATAGTAAAAGTAAGTACCTACATACATACATTTGTATAAATAAAAAAAAAATGGTGAAAAATTAATAAACCTTCCAAAAATTGGCAATTAATGTGAGTTGTTGACGGAGAGTCTTCATTGCAAAAGACTCTTTCGTTCGAGAATCACTTATTTTGAATGCATTCTGCATTCTATGGCTTAAGAACAACACATTATTTGCCATTTTGGTAATTAATACAAAATAATTAAAATTAATTCATTAAAAATTAACATAACCAAAAGAAAAAAAAAATATATATTCATATAACAAAAATAAAAAATACACAACTTTTTTTTCTCATGATTTTCTTAGTAAAAAATTATATGTGCAAACAAATAAAAATTAAAATTTTGGTAAAAAGAAAAGAATTATTTATGAAACTAAATAAAAACATATTAAATTAAAATTAAATAAAATTTTTAAATTAAATAATTTTTTGTTTTTTTTTTCTTGTTTTTTTTTTTTTTTTTTGTAATTTATATAATTTTTTTTTCTTGTTTTTTTTTTTGTTTTTAATTTATATAATTTTTTTTTTTGTTTTGTTTTTTTTTTTTTTTTTTTGTTTTTTTCGTTTTTTTTTTTGTTTGGTTTTTTTTTATTATTTAGAATGAATATTCTCAGATTTTTTCGTTTGATGACAAGAAGAGAAATGATGTAATGCATCTGAAAATCTAGTTAAATAATAGACTTCCCTTTATATTCCACCACCGTTGAACAGCTACGGCTTTCAATTCTTTTTTCATTGCTATGACTTGCTTTCTGTTTGCGTCCAATGTCATTCCACATAATATTTTCCACATGGTTGATATCGAAATATTCTCTATGTCTAAGTTGAAGTTATGCATTGCAACGTATTACTGACCAAGTTGATGAAATATTTTTTTTAATTTCCAAGCTTTTAATCGTGGAGATTTCTTTTGTTGGTCACATTCAACAATAGTACTATCCTGGTTGGAGATGATGTGCCTGCTGCTAGTTATAATGTTTTTGTTGCAAAATCAGCTATCAGTAGCATCCATGAGATGTTGTATCGCATTGACTTGGAGGCGTGGCATATGGCAACCGACTGAGCACAATCCTGCGGCGAATCTCTTTTTTTTATAATGCGCACTTTTCAAAGATCTTGAAGAATCTTAATGTACACAATTCGGTTTCTCAGTGGCTTCTTACCTCAATAAACCCATCCATTATGTATCGGTGGTGCATGAGTGTGTGTATCATTGCATAATGTAACGATTGTTCATATGAAGCATGGACTGATATTCTTGTAAGACGGCGAGAGTATAGATGGTCAAAATCAAGCAAATTCTTTGCCCGAGTGCAAGCATCGTGCAGATTATTCAATTCACTGCAATTCGTTAGTCAATTCGTTTCCATTGCTTATTATGTCCATACATCTCATTATAAATTCAAAATCACATCAGTGGTCATGGTCTAAGATCACAGTAGAGTATAGATAGAAACTGGAACCAATGTACTATAATTCGGATGATCCAAAAGTCAACAATACACCAAGACTGCAGGAAGTTTGAAGTTAATGGGACACTCGGTCGTTGTAGTAAAAGCGCATCTCAGAATCCCTTTTTAGATAAATCTGTGGTAATACGCGTTGTTGATGGTCGACTACACAAATGCAAATTTGAGCTTCAGTGAACAGTATCCGAGCATCAGAAGAAATTTCGTTGGAGCCAGTAATAAACTGAAGGAACTCCGCGACCCTATGTTGAATGAAGATCATCAATGTGAAGTGCACAAGTATTGTTGGTTTCTCCGAGCACACCTCATCATTTCGTTGGCCTTTTGGTATCGATTAAGTTAGCAAAACATTATCTCTTCGCCGATTGATTAGTCGTTCGGTGCTCAATTTTGAAGAATTTTGATTACTTGTTTATCAAAATTGAAGCCATAATAAAGTCTCGATGACATCTTCATTAACTGACAGAAATCCCTGATGATCTGCAAGTTCTGATTCCAGGACACTTCTTGATTAGGGGAATATGCTGACATAGCGCCGGATAAATCAAGCATAAACCCAAATCACTTAGTAAGGAATTGGCAATGCAATAGTCATATACAACAGTCGTTCTGGAAGGTATGGAGCAGCACGGCAACCTCACTCTGCTGTAAGAGCGAGCTAAGTGGCGTTTAAAACCGAAACAGCAAACATTTCCGAGGGCGCCGTGATATAACTTAAAGATGACAACTTAGAACCGATGTAATGGTAAATCGGTCGTGAGCATTAACGACAATGATGGGGCGTAGTAGCTCGTGTTGCAAATGTTCGTACCAGCAAGGGGATAAATTAAGAGAAGTCAGTTATCGAAGCAGCTCGTCGTCAGGTGGATTTCATCATTATTCTTATTATCATCATGCTCAATTATTATAATTCTTTTCATAACTTCATAATAGTTTAGGTATTCAATACATTCATATGTTTTTATTATCGTTTCTTAACGGTTTGGCAATAATTTAAATGGACAGCAAAAAAAGATTACTGTACCCCAAACATATTTTTGCAATTATTTATATATTTTATATATAAAATTTATTCAGTGCACTTATACTTTCTTCCATGAGATATGTATATAATAATTCAACATACTGAATATAGTAGATAAAAATCATATCATATTATGTTTTTTTTTTCTTTAGTTTTCGCTAAATTTGTACATGAAATTTGAAAATTTCATTTATAATTATTATATTATTAGAACAATTGAGATTTATCATCTCTTTGCTTTAATTAGAGTAAAGAAGAAGTTTATTTAATAGTTTCTTAAGAGAAGTATAACATGTAGGAAGAGAACTATTTTAAAAGATAAAATATGTAGGTACCTAAAAAAGAAGGCCTGGCCTCACTTTGTACTTGTATGACAAAGCAGATGAAACAGTTTTTATGTTGAAATGTTTTAAACAAATTAGAAAATATAGAAAAAAGGTACAAGTAACAACCAATGACAAGTAACTTAGTTAGTACATAAAAAATTGGAACACAACCTTCGTAAACGATTAAAGACAAATCGATAAAGACCCTGACGATTAGTAGAACCACTGTTTATTTAGTTACGTTCGATTTTATTTTATTTTTCTTTCATTTTTCTATTATATAAAAGCTTAAGGTGTAGTTGCAATAAAAACTTGTGCCAAATGTACACTCATGGACATAATATTGAGTCCACAACAACAGCAATTTATGTGTTTTTTTTTTTTTTGAAAGGTCCAAAAATCTCGAAATATAATATTTTAAATAATAATATTTATTTATTTATTTATTCAAATATATGACAACTTACTGTCAACAAAAAATCCAAGTTATCAATAGAACAATGTATTCCCATTCTGATTTATGAGATTGAAAAACTCAAATACCGTTTGACCGATCACCATGAATGTATATATATATACTATATATATATTTATACACGCTTAAGGCGTAGTTGCAATACAAACCGTGCCAAATGTACACTCATGGACATAATATTGAGTCCATGATATATGAGATTGAAAAACTCAAATACTGTTTGACTGATGAATCAAATTTGATTAAATATCAATATATAGTTTGACAAAAAAAAAAATTAAAAAGAAATTTAGGAATACTGTAATGCCATTGCCATAAGAAACAAGTGCTAAAAAATGTGTGTAGCTAAGACAAAAGCGTTAGGTAACCATCAAACACAACCAATCCACCAATCATTATCAATCTCAATCATCCGAAAGTGATTTGCTATTTTTTCAATTTTATTTTTATAAAATTAAAATAAAAGAAATAAAATTTATTTTGATTTATGAGATTGAAAAACTCAAATACCGTTTCACCGATTACCATGAATGTATATATATACTATATATATATATTTATACACGCTTAAGGCGTAGTTGCAATACAAACCGTGCCAAATGTATACTCATGGACATAATATTGAGTCCATAATATATGAGATTGAAAAACTCAAATACTGTTTGACTGATGAATCAAATTTGATTAAATATCAATATATAGTTTGACACAAAAAAAAAAATTAAAAAGAAATTTAGGAATACTGTAATGCCATTGCCATAAGAAACAAGTGCTAAAAAATGTGTGTAGCTAAGACAAAAGCGTTAGGTAACCATCAAACACAACCAATCCACCAATCATTATCAATCTCAATCATCCGAAAGTGATTTGCTATTTTTTCAATTTTATTTTTATAAAATTAAAATAAAAGAAATAAAATTTATTTTGATTTATGAGATTGAAAAACTCAAATACCGTTTCACCGATTACCATGAATGTATATATATACTATATATATATTTATACACGCTTAAGGCGTAGTTGCAATACAAACTCGTGCCAAATGTACACTCATGGACATAATATTGAGTCCACAACAGCATCAATTTATGTATTTTTTTTAAAGGTCCAAAAATCTCGAAACATAATATTTTAAATAATAATATTTATTTATTTATTTATTCAAATATATGACAACTTACTGTCAACAAAAAATCCAAGTTATCTATAGTACAATGTATTCCCATTATGGTTTATGAGATTGACAACTCATATACTGTTTGACTGATGAATCAAATTGGATTAAATATCAATAAATAGTTTGAAAAAAACAAAAAAAATTAAAAAGAAATTTACGAATTAAACTACATGTAGGGTAGAGACGAAGCTGCAAAAATGTATCAGGATTGTAGTTTTTTTTATCAGTTTTTAAACCAATGAGAAGGTTACAAGAAATGAGCAGCAGATAAGAAATTATAGTATAAATACGTCTTAAGTGTTTACTCTTTATTATGATTTGGGTCGATGATGAATTTTAATTTATTATTTAAATATATCTTGAAAGCAAAATTGATTAACATTTAGAGTAGTGTGAAGGGTATAAAAAAACCAAGAATAACAAATATGTAAAAGTAGCACATATGTAACCAATTGTAGGTGCGTCGTCGTTGTAAAAAGGCGACAAAAAGACAGAGACAGAAAGAATTTGGAGAAAAAAAAATATAAAAAACAAATTCTAAAGAGCAAAGAACGCAACTATACAATGTTAAAAAAGAAGAAGCCGCCCGCGATTGGGACCACCACGACCACCATCAGAATATTTGTATGCCTTGATGTCAAATCAAGTAAACGAGGAAAACAGCAAAAGCAAAGGAAATTGCTGATGTTGCCGTCGATGTCAGTAGTCAGTTAGTTGGTTGGTTGGTTGGTTCGGTAAGCAATGTTATACCATTGCAAATTGGCTTCTTAAGGGTATTAGCCAAGTACAAATGCATAGACATTCATTGAGGTATTTGATTTTCCTTACCCCAGTTCAATTCACTGTGCTACTTTTCTTAGTCAGTCAGTCCTCTCTGACTATCACTCTCAATCTCTTTTCTCCCTTGATAAATATTTTTGTTTTTGTTTTTTATAATATTTTTTAAATGCGCTTTAAAATATTTACAACATGAAAATGTAATAAATTAGACACAGTGAAATGAGAGTCGAGTCACTTGTTACACCTTAGCCTCCTCCACTGACAGCAACAGCACCAAAAGTAGCATTCTTCTCCCACTCTTTGAAAGCAGCACATAGTGGTATGTATCTTGTTATTGACTGGATTTGAATAATAACTCACAAAGGACCTTCCTTCATGTATTCAAGAGTTTATCAAGTATTCTGTAACTTTCCAAAGCAAAGCAAAGATAAGATTGTAAATTTAGAAGAATGACAACGCATACCAGGAGCACACACACACACACACATTCACTGTGAACAATAATAATATGCATTCATTATATGTATGTCGATTCATCGACATCAGTAAGTATTAAGAATTATAACAATTGTCGAGGCGTGGCAAGCAGCACAAAAAAAGCACAAAATATAGAAACATAAATTTAATACGCAAAATATATTGTAATCGCATTTTATGGTTATATTATATACCCCCACATATACATACAAACATATGTATATACATATATAGTACATGAAAGCTGATTTCTTTCCTTAACATTATACATACTATTATTCACTAACAACCACCCACTAACATCACCACAGTGCATATGAAATATACAGTGGTGTGAAATGTTCAATAAAAATAATAAATTTTAAATAAAATAATGAAAGGAGCTGATTGAAGTAGTAAATATGGCTGATGCTCCTGGCACACAGATGATCAACAATAGACATCACTCCTAACAGGATATATGTCTCACTAGAAGCATCACATGATACACCACCACCATATACCTTTTGCAAATCTTTCCGGTTGCTTGTCATGCTCGGTAGATGCCGCCAATGATTTAACAAATAAAATCTAAATCATTGGAATATACAAAAATGGATATCCGCATGAATGTTGGTGGTATACATTCTGTCAAAAAAAAGTACCGGGAATTTATAAATAAAACAACATTTTTACCTTTAATCATCCAAATTTATTGGGTCACCTTCAAAATAGGCACCATTTGCTCCAGTACATCTATGCCTACGGCATTTCCAATCATCGAAACATTTTTTATAGGCGCTTTCCGGGATGGCCTTCAGTTCACGCGCCGAATTTTGTTTTATGGCTTCAATGGACTCAAAACGAGTGCCATGAAGCGGTAATTTTAGTTTTGGAAAAAGGAAAAAGTCACAAGCGAATACGGTGGTTGTTCAATGATGTTAGTTGAGTTTTTGGCGAGAAAATCCTTCACAAGCGACCTGTTCGCGAAAGCGTTTTTGAAGAAAATTAAGCTCTTTTGGCACCAGTCGCGCGGCCACCTTTCTCATGCCCAAAATATCAATCAAAATCGTACGTGCTGACTCGTGGGATATGTTGAGCTCATGTGCTATCTCTCTCAAGCTGGTATGACGGTTTTCGAGCACCATTTCCTTAATTTTATCGACGTTATCGTCGGTAGAAGCCGTCGATGGGCGTCCGGAACGAGGCAAGTCTTCGACCACTTCACGACCGTCTTTGAAGCCTTTGTACCACTCATATGCCCGAGTTTTCGATAGAGCATTATTGCCAAAGGCCTTTTGTAACATTCTCAATGCATCGGCACACGAAAATTCATTCGCGACACAAAACTTTAAACAAATTCTTTCATTGACTTATTTAACCAGCTGCTGTAAACAAACTGGTTGACAGATCCCGCTCAAACTTGGCATAGTAATTAAGGACAATTGTACAAACCTAGATTACCCCACCAGATTTAAATCGACAATTCCCGGTACTTTTTTGACAGAATGTATATATGACACTAGATGGCGCTGCTGATATCACATTGTACACCGTTGAACCGAGAATGATATGTATGAGTATTAAGTATGCTTATACTATTTCTAATACAAGGACAAATTTAAGAAATCTTTCATTTACGACAAAAGTTTTATATCAGAAACACCCGAAGAACAACACATCGATAAAAGGAAAAAAGGATCAGCAAGTGACTTTTTACTCATTTTACTTTATTTTTTTCTTTTATCGATATATTTTTGATGATGTTTTGGTGTTTCTATTATGAAACCATATACCTTGCTAATCTTCGTGCTCCGTACATCCCAATGATTGAACAATTAAAATTTAAATCTTTGGAATATAAAGGGTGTCCCAGCGCTGCTGATATCACCTTGTACACCATTGAACCGGTATGATGATATGTATGAGTATATTTATACTAATTCTAATACAAATAAAAATATCAGAAACATGTTTCATTTATTCGAGAGAAACAACAGATTGAATGTTACCGGCATACAATTACAATTACAAGGACAATGAAAATAAAACACACGCAAGATCACGTGGGGGATATAGCAATGCGTGACGGACAATACTAGTTGTAATATATTCAATAGTAAGGTAAGTTAAAGGCAATTGCAAGAAGAGACGCATAAAAATACAATCTTCATATCATTAGAAGACTAACACATTCATTGTGCAAATTTTTATTTTATAATTTCAGGTCTCAACTTGTAGTCTCTCTCTCTCTCTCTCTCTCATATTATTTATCGTTATTACATAATTTTTTAGATTTAATATGAAATTTTTTATACAACATCATAAGAATTTTATTATCAAATCCAACAGATATTTTTGATACAATTCCTCTATAACTTTTACTACTGCTAATGTTGTAGAGGATTATAGGTGCATGCAGTGGTTTATCCGGAGCTCGGATAAAACAATGATAAAAGATGCAATGCTCAATCAAAGCCAAAGTAAGTACTTTTATAAGGTTGGCTTGTCAATCACCTTTGGCATGTCAATCACCTGGCTTATGAACTGATTGGACAACAGCAAACAATTGCGATGCCTCAATAGACAGCATCATTCTGGGACATTTTGGAGAGCAAGGTGAGGACTAAAAAATATGCCAGTATGGATACGATGAAGAAAGCCATTGTACGGGAATGGGCCAAAATACCGCAAGACCATATTCGGTGCAGTCGAACCGTTTGAAGGTCATAGTCAAGGCAAAAGGTGGCCACATCGGCTAAAGTGAATGGATTCTAAAATTTTTATTATTTCCACATATTTTTGTAATCAATTTTTGAATCAATAAAAATAATTTCACATAAAAATATATGGCCGTTTGATGAATAGGTAAAAGATCAATCGCCTAACCCTGTAGGTCTCAACTTTGACTATGTTCTAAAACATTATTTAAGTAAATTAAACTACTGTGCAACCAACCAACCAACACAATCATACTATTGATGAAAAGTTGCAATTTATAGTTGTCGTCATTCGTTGTTCGTTTTCTCTTTTTCAATTTCAATTTTGAAAAAGTTAAGATTTTTTTGTATGTGTAATTCCAATTCCAATTTCAATTTCAATTCCATGAAGAAAGTAGGAGTGTGAATTACAAAATATGTACACACATACAAAATCAAGCAATATATAGCCAACATTATTCTACTATAAAATGTCTGCATGCAGCAGCATGTCCTCCTCTTTTCTTCTCTTCTCTTTGTAAGTATCTTTATTATATATTTGTGTATAGAAATCTCATATATCACACACTGTCTGTCTTGGGTACAAGTATCTATCTACACATATGTATGTATGTAGGAATGTCTGTATCTCTTTCACACCTCTATCTATCTTCTATAGTATATTTCTATCTCTTTTCCAACTACTTAACAATCATGTGCAAATTTGATGCCATTTTGTTGTTGAAAGCTCATAAATAATTTAGTATGCCATGAATACTAGTTGTCGTTGTTGGACTTCTACAAAGGATTGCAGTAGTCCTAGTCCTTTTTAAATATATACAATACATACATACATATATATATTCTTATAGTGAGAATTCTTTATGGAATGAGAGGTCTAACTTTGATTAAATTTCGTGTAGAAGCTCACAGTGACTCAGATGAGGAGGAGGAGGAAACTGTATAAATTGAGAAAATCAACTCATTTTATTGTACATTTAATTTTACTTAAGTGTAATGAAACTAGAACCAAAGTACAAAACTCATAGATACTCTTATGAACTTTATATTATTATCACGAATATCGTCAACCTTATTATCATCATTATCATCATCATCATCACCAACATGATAATAAGCAATAACACCGAGAGGCTAATAATACTTTAGATTGCAAAAGAGTTTTGTTGTCCTCTTCCTCTGCTACTGAGAAGTTTCTGACAGTTTCTATAAACTTTGTTAATTGCTTCAAAATGTTACTTCACCATCATGAATAAAAAGAATTTTGTGCCTATTATAATACTTTATATTATTATTATAATTTGGTGTTGTTTAACTAAATTATCTTTTAGTTCATCTAAATTATTCATTTAACTTCTACCCATCTTTCGATTTAGCTTTTCATCTATTTTTCCATAGATCTTTCCATTCATAACCTTCAAAATATCTTTCTATTCATCACCATTGCATATTCCTATTATTCTTTTCTTGCTTTAATTCATCTCTCCACTTATTTTTCCATCTAACTTTCCACTATCTGTTCCTTTATTATCTAGTTTTTCATTTAACTTTCTATTATATTTCCAATCATCTATTCATTCTATTCATCTATACCAAATCATCAATTTATTTATGTATATCCCACTCCACCATCCTCATATAAATTTATAATAAAAGGGTAACACAATAATAGAATAGGAACAATGAATACAAAAAAAAAAATTAATAAGGAGGAAATTCTTTGAAAAGCAACTGGCATTGTAAATAGTTTTTATTTTTTCAAAGAAACAGCCGCACCAAAATGCACGTGGTGGGAGGAATCCCCATTTTTTTTAGCTATTGTGACTATTCTGTATATTCGATCACTTGAGGCGAACTTGAAAAGTCAATTGAAGCGTGCATTATCGAGAATGAAATTGTATTGTGCGTCGTTTCAAAAATACATTGGATAAAGAACAAAATGCAAGAGAGATCTCATCAATATTAAAACTGACTGAATAACCCAATTTGGATCACCACATTTAAGCCCAATAATTGAAGAAATCGATCATAATAATTAATTTAATATGAAAAATATTTTTTGTGATAAAAAGTGAATATTTTTATAAAATTGAAGAAAAGTGAAACAAAAATGAAATTTCATGAAAATAATTGTGCAATTATTAAAGAACAAATTAGTGTGCATCTTGAAATTAAGATATGCATATAAATTCATTTCATTTTTTCTTATTTAAATATTTTTGACCAGACAAATAAGATTTTTAATTTTTTGTGATTTTATCCTTTGTCACTAATAAATTCCACAAATCTTAGATGGAGTAGTGCTTCTACCTGCGAAATAGCCAGGCAAACATGGCCAAAGCTAAATCAGCGTCTATCCTTGTCTTGTATTAAGCTAGATAGAGCTCAATTAGGAATCCTGATAGGCATCCTAACAGGACACTGTCTAATAGGTAATCATGCAACTAGACTGGGAGTCTTAACACATGATTTCTGTCGCAGCTGCAGAAATGAAGAGGAACTGGAGACAATCCAGCACCTCTTCTGCTCTCGCTTCATTAAAAGCTCCGAATGGTTCAATTCGGTTGGGAGGTAGCCAAGCCCCACCCCTGTGGCTCACAACGGACCCATCTTGTGGTCTAAGTGGCATCACTCGTTCAGTGATGCAGCTACCTAACCTAACCTATCCTTTGTCACCGTGGTTCCACTTATCTATCCGTTTGTCATGTCAGTTGACAATGGGAAAATTTTTCATTTTACAAAGTGAACTCGTCGAGTTAAGATACACAATTTTTTTGATTTTACTTCAGTAAAAATTTGTGAATTCTATTGTGGTATAATTTTTGCTTAATCCACAAATCAGTTGACATTAGAATCTGTTATAAATTTCACAAGTGTCAATTGACATTAGGAGAATTTTTCATTTCCAAATTTGTTCTCGTTGAGTGAAGAGCTATTGTGATATAATTTTATCATAAAACATATTAAAAAGAGGAAGAGATAGTTAATTGTATACGCGACTACGTCCCTTAACTAAAGAAACTGCTTTACATGCGAGAGAATATGCTTCATTAGCTCGTATACAGGACACGATACATGTGCTACAGAAAAATCACGCTTTGGTACATTACTTAAGGAACACTTAATTTCAAAACGACGATGTAAATGTGGAAGAAGATTCTGAACTAGATATATGCTGAGTAGTACCAGACGACCGAACAGGCGGAGAATTTGTAAAGACCTGTAAAATTTGGTATTAAGTTTACGCGTTTTCCTAAAGACCCCTATAACGCCTTTCAGCAAATTTATATATTGAAAAGTTGCCATCACCGAATTATGCGGATGAATATTATTATATATAATCTTAAATTCTATTCGCTTTAAAGTGAAACAATTATTAAAAATTGTGAATATAAATAATAGGGGTTTTTTAGTCGGTAGGCTAATGAAACTGACAATCTGTGGCACAGGCCATAAGAATCTTTCGAAGATTTTTACCGCCTTGTTCGCATAACAAAAAACAAAAACAAAATCAAAACAAAAATGTCAATGACAATGATAATTGGATAGATGTTTTGTTAGATTTATATATTGCTTTAGTATGCGTCTTACAGACTTGTGATTAAAATATTATTGTGGAAATGCTAATAACTCATTGGAATTATTTTTTTATCGATCAATAGGGATTTCGCAAAGGGTACAACACCATTGAGCAAAGATCCCATGAACTATATGTTACATGCACAAATGAACTTCATACAAAGAACAAAGACGTTACATCAGTTAAAAAAGCCTAAACTTTAGGTTCATGATGTGTGATGACATCTTAAATATCTTATTTTGTTTAGTATTAATATTATTAATTTCAAAAGGAGTAAAAAGGAATAAACAAACAAGGACTTAAACAAATCGGGTCCCATGTGCCTCAGCTCACAAACCTCACAAAGAGCTGTAACGTGAACGATGATGATTTTAAAGAAAAATGACTGAGATTACTTGAATTAATAATAATTAAATTGCTTATTTGCTGAAAGTATATTAATACAAAAAAAAAAAAAAAAAAAAAATTAAAAGTGAGAAGACTTCTAGCTCAAAAAAAACCAAAAAAAAAAAACGTAATAAAAAGAAATGTTCTATTTCAATAATCAGTTTAATATATGGGAGCTATAAGTTATAATCAATCACATGTCCCAATATCAGGCATTTAAATGCATCATCATTATATTGAAATTCGACATTTATTTATTTTGTTTACAATTTTTTTTAGCATTTTGCAACTTTTTTCCTTCAAACCGGAAACTGTCGATGATGAATATGATTCATTAGAATCAAAATTTTAACCAGTTCGGTAGAGGATAAAAATAATGGTGACCGAAATACCCAACAGAAAGTAAAAATAATAACAACCTTCTCCTCAACAGCTCTCCGCCAGGAGCATCATCAAATGTAGCAAAATCGCAGCTTTTTTCTTTACAGAGACACTAAAATTTGCCTCTGTTAAAAATGTTAAATGTTAATGTATGGGTGAACCAAAAGAGGAAGAGATAGTTAATTGTATACGCGACTATGTCCTTAGCCAAAGATACTAAATATCAAGAACGTGATCTACAACGAGACAACGAGTGAATGCCTCATTAGCATGTATACAGGATACGAACCGCCAGAAGAAAATCCCAGTTTTCTTCTGAAAATCTTAAAGATTTCTTCCAACGTTTCCACAATTTCTGCTTCAGATATTTAAATATGCTGCGAACGAAAGTAAGACAGTACAACAAAGAAACAAATATCTCAACAAATTTAAACGAATCTTAGATAAATAAAACAGGATTGAAAAAGGAGTAAAAAGGAATATCACAAGGACTTCCAACAAATCGGGTCCCATGTGCCTCAGCTCACAAACCTCACAAAGAGCTGTAACGTCAATGACGATGATGAAGATTTCTTAGAAAAATGACTGAGATTAGTTAAATTGATAAAAATAATTGAATCTGCTAATTTGCTGAAAGTATATTAATTAACAAAAAAAAAATTAAAAAGGAAAAGGAAAAGTGAGAAGACTTGTAGCAAAACAAAAAAAAAAAAAACAAAAGTAATAAAAATAAATGTCATATTTCAATAATCAGTATATGGGAGCTATAAGTTATAATCAATCACATGTCCCAATATCAGGCATTTAAATGCATCATCATTATATTGAAATTCGACATTTATTTATTTTGTTTACAATTTTTTTTAGCATTTTGCAACTTTTTTCCTTCAAACCGGAAACTGTCGATGATGAATATGATTCATTAGATTCAAAATTTTAACCAGTTCGGTAGATGATGAAGATAATGGTGACCGAAATACCAAACAGAAAGTAAAAATTATGACAACCTTCTCCTCAACAGCTCACCGCCAGGAGCAGCATCAAATGTAGCAAAATCGCAGCTTTTTTCTTTACAGAGATACTAAAATTTGCCTCTGTTAAAAATGTTAAATGTTAATGTATGGATAAACCAAATGTGTTAGCTTATCACCAAAAGAGGAAGAGATAGTTAATTGTATACGCGACTATGTCCTTAGTCAAAGATACTAAATATCAAGAACGTGATCTACAACGAGACAACGAGTGAATGCCTCATTAGCATGTATACAGGATACGATACAATCTACAGAAAAATCACGCTTTGGTAAATCACTTAAGGAAAACTTAATCTCGTGAAACTACTTGTAAATGAGGCTTAATTATGAAGATGCGATTGGATTTTTTTTTTTTTTTTTTTTTTTTTGTTCTCATCGAACTTTCTCGGGGATAACGTTGTGACGTTGAACGTATTTTTTCAAAAAGTTAAGAAAACTTTGAAAATATGAAAATTAAAAAAACTGTACCAAGACGTTCCATCAGATTAATAAATAAAAACAAAGAAAACCAAATTCAGGCGCGCACATTAAGAGTACAACAACGCCGTGGTTGCCTACATTCAAATTCGAAAAAGTATAAAAAGACAACAGCTAATTATGGTCCTCAAGAAGAGTAACAACAATTTAAATATGCTGCGAACGAAAGTAAGAGAGTGCAACAAATTCGGAAAAGATAGCATAGCAGAGAATCCATCAAAAGTGGATACAAATATTCGAAGAAGGAAAAAATGGAGAACTTGGTAAAAAAAATCAAGAATACACATTTAATAAAATTGGACAAGCGTCCAAATCAAGAATGCGAAAGAATGATAATGAAATAAATCCACTCAGTGACATTAAGTCCAAGCTGGAAGCGAAACAAAGAAACAAATATCTAAACAAATTTAAACGAATCTTAGATAAATAAAATGCTAATAACTCATTGGAATTATTTCTTTATCGACATTGTTTATTTATTGAATACAAAAGTAAATCGAATTCATCGAATGAACAAACACTCATGGATAGATAGTTTAAATAAAAGTAGACTTCTATTCTTTTCAATTGTTTGTTAATAATTGTGCGAACAGAAGTAGCAACTACAAAATTAAAGGTGGACGTCCACAATTATTGATGACATTGAAGAGATGATCTTTTCAAATGTAACCTTTATTTTAGTGATGGGGAAAGTGATGTTCACTCTTCTTTATCTCCTTTACTTATTCTCTTGCTCACTTTCAGTTTCCTTTACTCTATTCCTTGCTTGGAGCTGTTGATTTGTTCATCAATACAAAATGATTTAGTTAGTCTAGTTTAGTCTAAATTTGGAACCAAAAGTATACTATAACGAATACGTGAATTTATTATAAAAAGGACACATCATTTCTACTACTAGTTGTTGTTGTTGTTGTTCTATTGAGGGTGGTTTCATTAATTTTTGACTAAGGAATCATATCATCATATGATAAAAGGGGGGTTACTAAGGGTTGTCACCCATTTGTATTACGGGGCGAGGGTGTCTATGCATGTACAAAAAAGATACAATGAAGTGACTGACAATTGTCATTATTATGGCTAATATTTCACACAAAATGCGCATAATAAACGTTTGGCTAATGATTTCTGGCACAGATCACTGCGCAATTTCGTCAGATAATGTGCTGGAAATGCCACTGAAATTGTGGGCGTTAGGCGTGTGAATGATAGAATGGTAAAAAGGCAAAAACACAATAAAAGAAAAAGGAAAGGAAAGGAAAAGGAAAGCAAAAGCAAAAGCAAAAGATGAAGAAGTAACAATAACAACGAATAATGAGTGTTTCGGAATGTCGCAAATTGTGCAATCTGAAATAATGTTTCCCCCATAAGAAAAAAAAAAGCATTGTGAATATGATATTACAAAGCCCCCCTTCCCACTCCTATAATTCTCATTCACATTCTGTTCATATAAAGAAAAAAAAAAAGGTAAGTTATTGTTAAATGGGGTAGTTATAGACGAAAAATGTATCATTTGAAGAGTAAAAAGTCATGTTGAAAAGGGGTAAAGAACAGACCAAATCAGAGATATAACGCACTTAAACAAATCGGTGTTTTAATTAAATATATAATGTATGTGGCAATTATTATACTAAAATATTGTCAATAATTTCAAGTATCAGAACCCCATATCAATGATCGAGTACTTTGTATGTCCGCAGTTCTTCAAAAATAAATAACTCATAGCTTTAAACGTCTAGGCCTCAATAACATCAGACTTTTTGTTTTGCCCTTTGCACTTTGGAATTATTATGTTAACAATATTAGAAATGTCGTACTACCACAAGTGATGCCCAAAAATCCATGGAATCATATTGGACAATTGGAAATTGAAAATGCATGAGGTTGTTGAATCTCATTACATGAATACATATTTGAAAATGAAAAAGCTCTTCGTACAATGGTGCAGCGATAGTTCACTTTCAACATGTTCAACCGCAATCTGAACTAGTTTTTACGCCGTATAACTGGGGCTCCCTTCTTTGTGCGCAATGCCATCTTGCATCTGAAACTCCGTCGAAATCAGAAACTCTGTCGTCATCTGTGACTCCTTCAATATCTGAAAGTCCGTCGTCATCAACTATGACTATGCTTTATATCATAAGAATATTTTATGCTATTTTACGAAAATGTTACAATTAAAAATAAAATAAAAAACAAACCAAAAAAAATTATTAAAAAAAAAAAACCAAAATAATAATTAAAAAAAAAAAACAAAAAAAAAAAATTAAATAAAAAAAAACAAAAAAAAAAAATTAAATAAAAAAAACAAAAAAAAAAAAATTAAATAAAAAAAACAAAAAAAAAAAAATTAAATAAAAAAAAAAATAAATAAATAAAAAAATTAAAATAATAAATAAGGATAATATGATATACTTGCCTCTGACCCGGTGGGGGAAATTTATTTGCAATAGTAGCGAGCTATGCCCCTACTCACAGCCATGTGTGGTCAGAGACATATAAATTACCATAATGCAGACGGTATAGGTGACCCAAATCAACGACAAAATTTCCGGTAGGACGGCTAGGGGCACAAAAGTTTAACTGATTTAATAGCACAGGAGAAGAATCAATTTCCCCAACTATGAGCGTATGAAGAAAAGAAATCCCAAGAGCTATCCTACGATGCACCAAAGATGGAAGACTGATAAGAAGGAGCCTATCAGAATAAGATGGCAAACGTGAATTAGGATTCCAGTTTAGGCCACGAATGGCAAACAGACGGAATTGTTTCTGTACAAACTTTAGGCTTATTTTTTTTCGAAAACAGAAAAAAACCCTTATGTTTTCAATTATGAAATACATTGGAACTCAAGTCAGTATATTGTAAACATAATAAAAAAACAATATTACACATTGTAATGCAGTTAAAATATAAATCCACCTTTCAGAAAAAGCATTTTTATCTATGTATTTGTCCATATATTCATACCAAAGAGTCTCTCGTACTAAGACTATTGCAAGCAAATCTGCACGACAAAACTCTACCTTGTCTAAATCTATTTAAAATATATCGAAATTGAAGAAGTATACACAAAAGATTTTAGCACCACAATAAAATATATTTATTAAGTAGTTACACCAATAGAGACCAATATTATTAGATCTGCTTCACAAAACTCAAATGAGTTGTTGTTAAGTTGTGTTCAAAAGACATCACTACAAAAACATTTACAACAAGACAAAACAAAAGTACATATTCGTATAATGATGGTATTATAAACTAAATTCTGCATACCTTTCTGTTTCATTTTCATGTTTAATATTAATACTCTGTTACGAAGGGCCAGGAAAAAAAATCAGTCCTGCACCAAGATATATTCCTTTTTTATTTTCTTCTGTGTGGACATTTGTTTTAAAAGGAAAACACTATAATTTTTCAAATATTTTCAAAAAATTGTAAATTATTTTTTATTCTTTCCATAAAGTTTACCACAAATGTTCAAATATTACGAAATAACTGAATTTTCAAAAGAAAATTAACTGTAAAAAAGGCTTTTGGGAAAACTACTTGTAAATTAGGCTTAATTTTGAAGATGCGATTCGCAGTCAGTATTTTTTCAAAAAGTTAAGAAAACTTTGAAAATATGAAAATTAAAAAAACTGTACCAAGACGTTCCATCAGAATTCGGGCGCGCACATTAAGAAAAGCAACAACAATCACAGCCAGGAGCAAGTACAACTGGTGCCTCTATAAACGAAACACATTCAGAAAATGAAGACGAAGAAATATTCGTGCCACACCCAATAGAAGATATCATCATAATCAGTGATGATGATGAGTAGGACGTATAGTAGTCACAGCTACCTAAGCATATGATATATTGTTCTGATTCTATGTATTTAATATTTGGCTATAATTAATTACATATTTATATATATATTTTGTATCTGTTCATATATCATACACAAATGAATTCTTCTCATAAATTTGATTATACCCATATAATTGTAGTTTTCCATTCATTTCCGATATCCAGGGAGGAGCCCTAAAAACCTCAAACGAAATGGTATGTTTGCAAGCAAGAAAGTATATTAATAAAATGAAAAAAAAAAAAAAAAAAAAAGTGAGAAGACTTGTAGCAAAACAAAAAAAAAAAAATGTAATAAAAATAAATGTCATATTTCAAAAATCAGTTTAATATATGGAAGCTATAAGTTATAATCAATCACATGTCCCAATATCAGGCATTTAAATGCATCATCACATTATATTGAAATTCGACATTTATTTATTTTGTTTACTTTTTTTTTAGCATTTTACTTAATCTCATGAAATCGTCAGATATCTCATATGTGATTGAACTACTGTGTATCTGTTATCTTATCGAACAGAACATGGTTTGTAAGAAGAGGGTTTACTGTGATTCAAACGCATGAAACATGCCCAGAAGCACTACATGTTATAATTCCATTATCTATAGAATATTCGCAAGATCCACATGTAATTAGGGGTTGCTCAAGTAGTACGTAAGCAACATTTCGATTCTTTAAAACACCAATGACATATCTTAATTATCTTATTTTGTTTAATATTTAATTATTTCAATATTTGTAGCAAGTACAGAAAAGCAAGCAAAAGTGGATACAAACATTCGAAGAAGGGGACGTAAGGTGACATTAAAAGAAACTTCGAATAATCTGTTCAATGTGTCGACTCGATGATTCGAAGCCTCGACGAAGCGGTCGTAAATCTGCCTTTGCTGGATGCGCAAGAAAATGGTGATCTTGAACTGAAGCAGTAGTTGTGGAACCGCCAGAAGAAAATCCCAGTTTTCTTCTGAAAATCTTAAAGATTTCTTCCATCGTTTCCACAATTTCTGCTTCAGATATTTAAATATGCTGCGAATGAAAGTAAGAGAGTACAACAAAGAAACAAATATCTCAACAAATTTAAACGAATCTTAGATAAACAAAACAGGATTGAAAAAGGAGTAAAAAGGAATATCACAAGGACTTCAACAAATCGGGTCCCATGTGCCTCAGCTCACAAACCTCACAAAGAGCTGTAACGTCAATGACGATGATGAAGATTTCTTAGAAAAATGACTGAGATTAGTTAAATTGATAAAAATAATTGAATCTGCTAATTTGCTGAAAGTATATTAATTTAAAAAAAAAAAAAATGGGAAGACTTCTAGCAAAACAAAAAAAAAAACAAATGTAATAAAATTAAATGTCATATTTCAACAATCAGTTTAATATATGGGAGCTATAAGTTATAATCAATCACATGTCCCAATATCAGGCATTTAAATGCATCATCACATTATATTGAAATTCGACATTTATTTATTTTGTTTACAATTTTTTTTAGCATTTTGCAACTTTTTTCCTTCAAACCCTGTCGATGATGAATATGATTCATTAGATTCAAAATTTTAACCAGTTCGGTAGATGATGAAGATAATGGTGACCGAAATACCAAACAGAAAGTAAAAATTATGACAACCTTCTCCTCAACAGCTCACCGCCAGGAGCATCATCAAATGTAGCAAAATCGCAGCTTTTTTCTTTACAGAGATACTAAAATTTGCCTCTGTTAAAAATGTTAAATGTTAATGTATGGATAAACCAAATGTGTTAGCTTATCACCAAAAGAGGAAGAGATAGTTAATTGTATACGCGACTATGTCCTTAGTCAAAGATACTAAATATCAAGAACGTGATCTACAACGAGACAACGAGTGAATGCCTCATTAGCATGTATACAGGATACGATACAATCTACAGAAAAATCACGCTTTGGTAAATCACTTAAGGAAAACTTAATCTCGTGAAACTACTTGTAAATGAGGCTTAATTATGAAGATGCGATTGTTTTGTTTTTTTTTTGTCTCATCGAACTTTCTCGGGGATAACGTTGTGACGTTGAACGCATTTTTTCAAAAAGTTAAGAAAACTTTGAAAATATGAAAATTAAAAAAACTGTACCAAGACGTTCCATCAGAATTCGGGCGCGCACATTAAGAGTACAACGCCGTGGTTGCCTACATTCAAATTCGAAAAATTATAAAAAGACAACAGCTAATTATGGTCCTCAAGAAGAGCAACAACAATCACAGCCAGGAGCAAGTACAACTGGTACCTCTATAAACTAAACACATTCAGAAAATAAAGACGATGATATATTCGTGCCACACCCAATTAAAGATATCATCATAATCAGTGATGATGATGAGTAGGAGGTATAGTAGTCACAGCTACCTAAGCATATGATATATTGTTCTGATTCTATGTATTTAATATTTGGCTATAATTAATTACATATTTATATATATATTTTGTATCTGTTCATATATCATACACAAATGAATTCTTCCCATAAATTTGATTATACCCATATAATCGTAGTTTTCCATTCATTTCCGATATCCAGGGAGGAGCCCTAAAAACCTCAAACGAAATGGTATGTTTGCAAGCAAGAAAGTATATTAATAAAAAGAAAAAAAAAAAAAAAAGTGAGAAGACTTGTAGCAAAACAAAAAAAAAAAACAAATGTAATAAAAATAAATGGTCATATTTCAATAATCAGTTTAATATATGGGAGCTATAAGTTATAATCAATCACATGTCCCAATATCAGGCATTTAAATGCATCATCATTGTATCGAAATTCGACCTTTATTTATTTTGTTTTCTTTTTTGTTAGCATTTTGCAACTGTTTTAAAAGTTGAATTATGAATTATTATGAATAACTTGGAATAACTTGGAATAACTTTTTAAATAGATAGGAAACCTCTTCAGACTACCATTTGTTTTGTCCGGAGATACTTTTACTATTTCCATTCTTATGAAGCAGAAAATTGGATGGTCCAATGGATTGCCCCAAAAGGTCAGGATTTCATCGAGCGCAGTATCCATATTTTGTCTGACAAATGGGCGAAAGTTAAACTAGGTTCGGCAATAATTTTTATTTTTATAGTACTTTAAGAAGTTCGGTATAGTAACATTCAAAAAGACGTAAAAAATCATTGTTGACCGAAAGTTTATCTGAGTGATGAATAAAATCATAATCAAAATGTTTGATGATTAATGAAAAATTAATTATGATCAAATTTAAAATTATTAAAAATTACATATCAAAAAGTTTGATCAATGATTAAGAGAGGACAATGTCTGCCCGAGAATATATTGTAGTAGATAATAAAATAAAAAAAGGATTTCGTTCCAAAAAAAAAAAAAAACGTAGTGTATGACGATTGGATTTACTTTACTAATTTTGTTAGGAAACTACATAGGTGGGGAGATTAAATTGAAGCAAGCAAGCAAGCAAGCAGAGCTGCCAGGATCCATTGTCCAAGACATTTGTCTAATGAAATTCAAAACCAAACCAATTACAATTAGAATGAGAGAGAAAGACTTTAACAGCAAACATCAACTTTAATAAGATACCCGGTGCGATTATTTTGAGTTTGAATTGGCAATGACATGTACAAGTGCTAGAGGAGTTCAAATGAATGACTTTCAATTGCTGATGATAAAAACTTAGGCTACTTCCCAAAAAAAAAAAAGAATTACAATTTACCTTAAGGTGGATGGATTTGGAAGGAAAAGCGTGTGTTTTTGTGGCTGCTAAAGCATGTCAAGCCAAATCACGAAAACCATAAATATTAGAATTTCACCTACAAGAAAGCAACATAAAATATTGTGTGTATGTGTGTGTGTGTGTGTGTGTGTGTGTGTGCAACCACCTTCTTCTTAATCCAATCAGTAAACAGAGAAACAGAGTTCTAGAAAATACAGTATATACGTGTGCAAGGATGAAATGTAAAAAAGTAGAAAAATGTCAAGAAAACCGCAAAAATACGATGAGCAAGCAACAAGAGGAGTATAGTATCTCACCTGAAGCTAATTGAATGGGAAAGGATGTGGCTGCAACTTTTGGCATGACATGGCTCGGCATGACATGACATGACGGTGTATTCTGGGTGGGGTTTTGCAGCAACCGGAACTATGAGTAGAAGATAAAGAGGAGAGTTTGACGAATGAAGTGCAACATCAAACCATCAATACTTAAATACATTTTTATTTATTTATTTATAATGTTCAAATTGTTGTACAACGTGAAACACAGACATACATCACCCACTCCTTCAACCAAACACAGACTCGCTCACTAACTCTGACTGAGTGACTGACTGAATTGCAAAGTTCAAGTGATATAGAGAGTAATGTACATCACATCACCATTACTACTATACTACGACAATGATGAAAAATGATTATGGTGGTGATGATGATGATGATAAACACTAACGAAAATTCAAGAGGACAGTTGACAGGAATCTTACATGACGCCCAATTGAAGAACATTTTCTCTATTTACCTAACACAGACACACAACACAGAAGTAAGTAGTAAGAAAATGGGAGAGCTATGTTGATGTCGATGGTAACATTTGGCTGAGGGGCATAGATACAACTTAACCACATACTTAAGCGCATTGAAGCACTGCGGTGATAAATGGATTGCTGCCACTTAACGGTTTTTTTTGTTTTTGTTTTTTTTTTTTTTCTTACTTCCTTTCTTTTTTGTCAGTTTCTAAACATAATGGAGTACGATGATGCAGACAAGATGATTCAAATGTTATATATTATACAGAGAGTGAATGAATGAATGAATAATAGATAGATGGATGGATGGATGGATGGTTGGATAGAAAGATGGAGAAGAAAGAGAGAGTTGATAGCTTTTAAAATGTTGCACAAAAGTAAGAAATACATTAGAGAAATACTTATAGCATTTATAGAAATCTAGACTGATGTTAGACAAAAAGGAATGAGATGATAAAAGTGCTAAGAAAAAAAAAATTAGACTTGCCATTGGCAAGACAAGTAAAACTCAAATGATTGCAAAAACCTACTACAACAATAAAAAGGCAATTGAAGTTACATAATTTTGTCAGCCGATGATATACGACAAACATATTAAAAACTGGTGTAAGAACCTTGAGGGAGATACCAATGGTAACCTAGACATACCATCAAATTACTTTGGCTTAGAAACTCATAGTGTTGCTAACCAAACAATTAAGGATATAATCCAACAAAGAACTTTATGGATATTGAAATCTGCAGAGAAAACAAAAGTTGCAGCAGCTCATAAAGATACACTAACAATTCATATAAACGAAGAAGCTTTCACTCAATCTGAAGTCGATTGATTAATACGATGACTCATGCATATCAAAAACCTTGTGATCTTACGGCTTCATAAAAACTCTCGGAATATAAGAGTATAATTGTAATATAAGCAATGAAGCAAGCTTAGAGTCAATGACAAGAGCCCCTTGAGGTTCGTTCGAATGTGACCACACTACTATAGATTCTTTCTGAAGAAAGAAGCAGATAACTCTTTCCTCAAGGAGCCTATGTCTGAGACAGCATTTGAGATCGAGTTTGACTGGCACAAACCAAGCCCTAAAGACAAACTTGAATATTTTAATACCCAATGAACAAAATAAACATATGTAAATATCATGTAAAAATATTTATGTTTTTTTTTTTTGTTTTTCAAGTTATCAATACAACTATTAAAATAAAACTGTGGACAGATTACAAATCGGACGAAGAAAAACAGGATTGTAGACATTGAGCTGGTCGTCACCGATTGAGATAAACGATTTGTTGTTGGCTACATTTAAACCAAATAAAAGCTGTCATTATTATATGAATGGTTGTCATTCACTCTGTCAGTCACGTGATTGGCAACGATCGACAATATTGACATCTATGAATTGCAAAATGAATGACAATGTGGTGTGAACAATGGCTTTGTCATTAAATTGACATTTGGCATGAACGACAAACTAGCGTTTGGTTCAAATGTAGCTTCATCTAAAGAAATTGAGGAGTATCCGACTTATTGAGACAATGATCAAATTGAACTCAGTATTGAATCATGAAAACTTTGAAACAGAGGCCGGAAGACCAAGACAAAGACGTTTGGCAAATATGTTAATAGACAAAATCTATTGATGCCAGTTTTCTTCTGAAAATCTCAAAGATTTCTTCCAACGTTTCCACAATTTCTGCTTCAGATATTTAAATATGCTGCGAACGAAAGTAAGAAGAATGTTGTCTGGAACTGATGTAGAAGTTGTGGAATAGCCAGAAAAAAATCTCTGTTTTCCTCTGAATATTTCAATGATTTTCTCTGGTGTTTACACAAAGTCTGCTTCAAGTTCTAGACAACCATCCTCCTTTTGTTCTAGCAGCATGTTTAAATATATGAAGCAGTAGTTGTGGAACCGCCAGAAGAAAATCCCAGTTTTCTTCTGAAAATCTCAAAGATTTCTTCCAACGTTTCCACAGTTTCTGCTTCAGATATTTAAATATGCAGCGAACGAAAGTAATAGAGTACAACAAATTCGGAAGAGATAGCGTAGCAGAAGAACCATCAAAAGTGGTTACAAATATTCGAAGAGTTCCCTGCTTGGCCACCATTAAAATAAACATCAAATAATTGTGTTCTGTTAAATGCATCGACTAATGATTCGAAGCCTCAACGAAGAGGTCGAAAAACAACAGCCGTTTGATGCGCCAGAAGAAATTTAAAAATGAGAAATAAAGAATATAAAATCCCTCAATGGGCAACGAGTCCCAATGTCGCCCGCTGCCAGCAATTTGGACACACGGGCAAATATTGTCGCCAAAAGCCTCTGTACGTTACATGTGGAGAAATACTACATAGATCTGAGGACTGTCTAAGACACTACTGATCTTCATTGTAATTACCTAGATAAGGTAACACTATGTATAGAGTTACAATAGTGAAAAGGAAACACTACTGTTTTCAAGTCTCAGCTTTCTTTAGCTTTCTCCATAGAGCAAACGAAGTATTTTTGCTTAAGCTCTTCGAAGAGGCCACCATGCATGCAAAACGGATTACCATAACGCCAAAAGATATTTTATTGGCAGCTCGTAGACATGATCGCATCCAAATGTGCGTTCCTTTAGAAAAGGCGATCTGATGATCACTGTGCGCGTGACAGCATTGAAAAAAATTTATGAAGCGGCGCAGATGTTAAATATAGCAAACTGCTTGGATATGCAAAAACAAGATTTTTGGTTCTCGGACCAGATATCAAACATATTTTGGAATTATATGATGCTCTTCAGATTTATTTCCTTGAACTTGAAAAGGGAGAGAGAGAGAGAGAGAAAATCATCGAAATTTTGGTTGATATTCGTGCAAGAACAGGTAAAAAAAAAAGAAAAATCGATTCGAAATTACAATTCAATTTGATTAAATATATTTTTCTTTTAAAGTCGAAGGCCTTGTAGCCACTGCTTTATTACTTATTAAGTTAGTCTTAGGTTATAAATTTTAGGCTAATTGTTAAAAATTAGTATTAGTTTAGTATTTACTTTCAGTTTTATTTATTTATTTTTAAAATTTTTTTTTTTTTATATGATGACGATGATGCTGAAGAACAAAATAATGTGAATGTATTTAATATATAAAATTTATGGCATTTAAGAAAATAAAATAAAAAATAAATAAATAATTGATAAAAGTTTGAGTAAAAATATTAGTTAGTCTAAATGGACACATGCTCCCCTTGACATCTTGTGTAAAATATCTAGGAATTATTCTGGGTAGAGCACTTAACTGGAGAAAACACATCTTCAACAAGCGGAACCAGCTTAACCTCAAGCGTCTATACTGCCTACTCAAACCCAGCTCGAAGCTATCACTACTCAATAAGTTGCTGCTCTATAAGGCGATCCTAAGGCCAATCTGGCATTCAGTTATGGCATCCAATGTCAACATAATTCAGAGATTCCAGTCCAAAGTTTTTCGCACTTTAGTAGGTGCCGCCTTCTATGTTCGCAACGAAGTCATTTATTGCGACCACAAAGTGTTATACAATAAGTTAGCGAAACGAGAGTGTATTTAAGTTTAATTTTAAATATAATTTTCAAGAAAATAATTTATAAAGTATGTTTTTCTGACTCTTTCGAAATAATGGTATAGTAAATCTACACAGTCTGAACTCAAATTATCGAAACTATCGAATGGCCTCATTATCGATAGTTTTGCAGCTTTATATTATAACTGAGCGACACAACAACGCATTAAATCATCACTGATATAACAAATAAGTTATATAAAGAGACTAATATTTACGATATTAGAAATCTCTTTAAAAAAAAAATTCGTCTGAAATTATAAAGCTGAGTGAAGCAAAAACATTTTCAAATTTAAAATACATATAAATATGTTAAGTACATTAAAATATAATATGTATGTACGAGTATGTATTACCAGCACATATTAGTAAGTATCTAGTTTCATTAATAAATGTAACATGGAAAATGGATAACTGAATAACTCACCTGCTTCTGCAATGTGTTTGTTAAATCGTCAACGCATTCCTTGCGTTCAAAACGTTCAAACTTGAAGCTGTTCGACCGATATAGTTCGTTGTCTTCCCGTCGACGATTACGGCAGAGTCGCCGTGTAATGATGTTGCCACTTCCGCTTAAACGTGGCCTCCAATGATTGAAAAAATTTTATTTAAAAAAATATATACTTATTAGTAGAAGATAATAATAATTCTCATTGCAACTGTTAGGTAGATGGATGATTATAAAAATATTAAATTAATAATTATATTATTATATACATCAGTCTGTCGTCACAGTACATCAGTCTGTCCTCACAGTGTATCGCTTGCTCAGACAGATGATGTTAAATTAAAGTTTTTTATTTGAGCAAATTAAAGTGATTGCAACCAACTATAATATTATAAAGGAGGATGTTATACATACCACGTATATATCTGTGTGTCCTAGTGTATGAAATGGTAAAATGGTGAAAAGAACAACAATTCTATGTTGGCTTCATTAGCGAAATCATTTCACAGCATTTCGTTGCACAAATGAGTCTCATGCAACGCATAGTACTACAAATATCCATTGACAACGAACGACATCAGTAAAAAGAATTCTCACAAAGTTCTATTAAGGCTAAAGCAAGTTCTTGTTGAATATTTCAAGCATAGCAACTACCAACTTGCATTCATCCTTGCTTCATCATCAGTTGTGTGTTCATTAGACTTCTCTTCACGACATGAATGCCATATTAAATTTGTAATATTGTTTGTAATACTTATTAGAATAATCGAATGCCCGGAACTTTGACCAAACAACAGACACAATTTATTCATAATAAAATAGAATAAAATAGATTTAATAACAATATGTCTGAGGACTGAGTTTTTAATGAAGAATAATATGGGACATTAATAAGAGGATACCAAAAAATAAATAAAGTTTAAATGATGACTGGAAAACTTCAGTATACTTGTGATTCTTGACAATGATCCCGTGGATTGTTTTGTATATTTCACCAAACCACTTGTAATAATAAAAATTTAATACATTGATCAATTGATTGTTCGACATTAATGCTTGTGTTTATTATTATTTATAAATATCCTGAAATAATGCGAAAGCAGTTCCAGAGTGGATATACATCTTAGAGAAAGGACTTTTTCAGTGGCAACACCACATACCGGGGGTGCAACGGCACCCTTAACGATGCGAAGGCATAAAAAAAACATAATATAAATGAATGTTCCTGTTACTTCCGATATGCACAACTTCTACACCACTGAATGGATTTTGGTACAATTTTCACTGTCATCAAGAAAATTTTTTGCAGAAGGATGATTGTTCATATCACACATTCCTAGTAATTCGAATTAAGTCTTTACACATTGGGTATAGGTGGCTTAAAGAAATTTTTGAAAATCTATCAAGTCAAGCATATCATTTTGTTAGTTCTTAGTATCAATTTCTTTGAGCGTAAATAATTTTGTCAATATTAAATCAATTTTATTATTAAGTGCTACGAAATACACAAGTTTGTTTTGAATAAATTATGGCCAACATTAAACTAAAATTGTGTTTTTAAAACAGTTATGCCGTTAAAATATACATACGTAGGTCCTAGAACAAGACATTGTTGGCTTTAGAGAGATGAAATCGGTAAAGAAATGGAAATCAGGTTTTCTAATGCACCCGTGCGAAGCAGGGACAAATCTCTAGTTTTTCATACTATAGTAGAATGTGAATCGAAGACACTACATACTACTTATGTGTATGTATCACTAAATTACTGCTTGGCTATCCTGAGATTGCATGGATTAATCGCTAGGAACAAATGTATAAATATGAATAAATTGAATTGAATTGACATATTCAAAAATAAATAAATCCAAAGTAAAAGTAATATTTATTTATCAATAAAATAAAAGTATATAACTTACACGTATATAAGTAGTATTGTATATGGTATAAAATATTAGTATTATGTGTAGTATAAATATTGAGGGGAACAAAGTCTGCGAAACGCCTTTTTTCTGACAATTGTTTTGAAAATATAAACAAAACAAAACAAAATTTTTATAAGCTAATAAAACACATAATTGAATAAGAAAGAAAGAAATTCGTTATGCTTATTATAAGTAGTAATACTTTCGATAGTACGAATAGAAAACACGACCACTCCACTTCAAAGACTACAAAAGACTAACAACAGAATTTCTGTGCTTCGCAAAAAGAGTGATCGGTCAGCGGTGAGTAGATTAGAACACAGGCATTTTTTTCTATTCTTTTTTTTTATGTCCATGTACAATAACGGTTCTTATTTACTTGTTGTCTATTCGCTCGCGCTCATCATATACTCAGCCGAAAGCCGCGCTCAAGCGACACTAGACAATAAGCAAAGCTCGTTGTGTCTCCCTCGCACCAACAACGTTTTCCATAAAGCTACATTTCATTTATATGATCTGATGTATTTTAATTTTATATATGTATGTATTTATTTTACCAATAATTAATAAATAAATAAAATACAAAATAAATAAGTGTATTTCTTTATTAACAACTCATATAATAGAAAAAAAATAGGATGGAAGCTGTGCTCAGCACTCATGGACATAAACAGTATAAAAAAAAAAATTAATAGAGACTAAAATACAATGAAACGATAATATATATGTACATAAATATGAAAACATATAGCTTATAATTAGTTATTAGGCATTTAAAATCCTTAACATATAAGTATATAAGTATGTATAAGCATTAAACTGTATTATGTATAATTATAGGTAATTATCAACTTATAGTTTTATATTAATAAATAAGAAAATGAAATATGGAATTATACTTAAGTAGTTAAAACTTCAAGATTTTTATCGTATTTTTTATGGTATATGGTATATAAGCTGTTAATAAATAAATAAACCATTATGAATATGCAAAAAACAAACAATTGTATAAAATGATGTACACACAAATGTCCATGTATTTATTGAAATATGATATAATGACATAAAAATATTATATCGTCACTGCGCCTTGCAAATTGCATACATAAGTACATACTTATTGTGCATTTTTTAAGGTTTTTGGGAAAACAAAAAAAAAGTCTGGTTAAATTAAAATGTTTTCCCAAAACCTTAAAAAATGCACATATGGAATTTGCAATGGCGCAGCAACGATGTGTGTCGAAGGGTTTATATAAAACTATCAGTATGTAATCAATATGTATCATGATAAGTAATGAATGACATTCACACATAAAAATATGCACACACATATGTATGTAAATAGCCATATATGTACATAGCTTATACTCGTAGTTATTAAACAACCAAAAACAAACATAAAACACTAAATTGTAATAAGACTGTTAGTAAGTTTAAGGCCTTGTGGTCATAGCTTCAACTTCAATTTAAGCTTGTTTACTATTTTAAAATAGTCTATTAGCTGTCAATAAATAAATAAATAAAAAAAAAAAAATAAATTTATCATGATATTGTTTAAAATATATTTTCTTTGAAATGAAGATGGAAAACTTTGTTGGAACGAGCGAGACAAAGTGAGCTTTGCTCATTGCCTAATGTCTCCTGCCTGAGCGCGGCTCACGGCTGAGTATACTTATGATGAGCGCAAGAGAATAGACATAAAGTATATAGGAACCGTTATTTTATATACAATAGAAATAAAAGGAATAGAAAAAATTGCTTGTGTACTTACGTACTTAAGATCGTTTGCTACCATAGACGCCATAGACACAATCATTTACTTTTTCAAACAAAGCAATATTTTCCATTTAAGGGCCAAATGTACGCATCAAAACGTGTAGTCAAATGTGTGATATATATAGTATATAAGCACGATTTGATGCGTGTATACTTATGTATTTCGATATTCGACGTGTGGGCCAAATGTGTGGACAAAATTAAAAATTTTTGATTTTCGTCCAATTGTTTTTTCTGTCTAGATTCGACATGAAGCCTTTATGGTGGCTTCTTCAAATTTTGTCTATGCATTGTTGTTGTTTTCGTTGCGAATAGTTGCGTGTGCAGGATGGGGGGAAAAGGAAAAAAGAAATTTGTTTTTGCTTGTGTGTACGTTTCTTATTGAAGAGACGTGTGTGCGGTCAAAGGAAATAAAATTGTTGTTCGTGTATACATTTCGTTTAGTACAGAAGTGTGTGGGGGAAGTGGGAAAGGAAAAAACCTTTGCTTGTGCATAGTATGCAGTTCATACATTTCATTGGGACAGACAAATGTGCAAAGGAAAAAAAAATTGTGTTTGCTTATGTGTACATTTTATGCCCGATTCAGACTGAGCAGAAGCAATATTTTTTTGTAAGCAGCTCAAAAAGTTACGAACTTTTTACAACAACAACAGGCAAATAACCGAATTTTAGGGTTCCCTTGACGGG
The DNA here is from genome assembly GCA_035041805.1 of Amiota mariae. NCBI lineage: Eukaryota > Metazoa > Arthropoda > Insecta > Diptera > Drosophilidae > Amiota > Amiota mariae. The sequence goes on from JAWNKV010000294.1 coordinate 306,474, forward strand.
ACTTTGAAGCAACATTTTTAATGCCGCAAAAATATTAATAAAATAAGTAACAGGAATGGAAAATGAAGCTGCTAGAACTATTTGCATACACTGCGAATTGTTCTCGATTATGTATTTTTCACAGAATGTCCAATTCAATTATCCCAATTAGCCACAACGTTCCATTTGTATGTATAACCAAAACAAAACACAGCTGTTTTTCAAGCGAAACCTCTGTGTGAACGTTTGCTGAAAAAGTAAAAATTTTTAAGCAGTGTGAATTGGGCATTACACAATAATCGCTGTCTGCACTAATTGCGCGAACTAAAAATTCAAAATTCAACGAACAAAGCTTTCTTTGAAAATATATTTATGCAAAAAAAAAGAAAGAAAAAAATGAAATAAAAAATATAAATAAATAATAAAATATTTATTTATTAATTTATGTATTCTAACTATATTGAATTAATATACATCTGTATTTATTTATTTACGGAGCACAAATTCTCATTTTAAAAAGTAGTTAAAAAATATCTATGGCTGCAGCAGTAATTCGTTATGTTGTGTCTCTCGCTCTCATATGTACATAATGATATAGAGCGAAAGAGACAAAAACTATTTGTTCTTGCTACGAGAGCAGACCAACAGCATCACAATTGAGAACAGTTGTCAAAGCAATAACTCGCTACATTTTGTTTGTTGTTGCTACAACAACACGTAGCACAGCAAGAGCAGCTTAATTTATTTGCTCTCACTTGTTGAGAGCAGCAACAAGAACAAAGCAGATAAAAAAATATAAGCATTTTCAATCGCTGTATGGTATAAGTTATTATAAGTATATGAAAAATGTTTTTGGTGTGAGCGAGACAGAGTAAGCTTTTGTCACTGTCTAGTATCGCCTGAGCGCAACTCGGCTGAGTATATGAGCGCAGGCGAATAGACAAAAAGTAAATAAGAACCGTTAGTTTAAATAGACAAACTAGGCATTGCTCACAATCACTCATGATTGAATCAATCAAGAATGATATCAATAAATTTGGCTTTAACAGAAATATGCAGAGATCTTAAATAACCGTCAACATTTCCATTTGGTCTTCAAAAGACGGTTTTTAAAAGACTGATTCGAAAAAGTTAGTTGTCAACCAGTGACTGATTCGGAGCAGAAGCTTTTCTTTTCAAAACACACGGACTGCTAGGAGGTGCAACTCCCATACAAAACATAAACTTGGAACAATAATCAGAAGATATAAAAGGTACGTTAAAATTATTACTACTTTGGCATAACCAAAGTTAATTTTCTTTTTACTGGGTATTCATAATGCAATAATTGTATATAGAACTTTTGAATAAAAATACTAATCATACTACAGAAGCAAAATACAACATATATATATTCAAATTCACTTCCAATTGGTATGCATATTAGAGTAGATAATTCAAAAGTACCTTTGATTATAATCATTGCACATGTCGTCTATAACGAACATTCTCAAAATATTATAGAATCGGGCGAGTTGGTGTATGCGCTAGTAACGATGACACACCAAGCTTTTTCACTTATTCAGTAGTCACGCAGTTCTGTAATCAACTGAAATACTTACAACTGCCTCAAATCTGATTCACGTTGAAAATGAGAGAGTGTCTGTGAGAGCACCAATTGCCAGCGAGTAAAGCTGGAAATACACAAACGACGTTATGTTGCAAATCGACTTTTGGTGCGTTCGTGAGGTGGAACACAAAAGTTGAAATGTATGAAATCATATGGAGCGAATTACATAGCTTCGCTGCGAAAGCTACAACATCAAAAGATGAAAGAAAAAAGTATTGGTAAATGGGAAAAGAAGTTGTTTGTGAACCAAAAAAACTGCTTGATCACGTGGTGAATGACAAAAAACTGATTTGCAGTATTTATGTTAAATTTGATGGCAGACTTTCCTATATATTTAAAAAGTTATTCCAACTAAATTTATTATATGATAATAAAAATGCATACTTCCTATTTAAAAATTAATTTAATAATTCAACTTTTAATACCTTCTCTTCAATAATTAATTTCTCTCAATTTTAAAGTCGTTTGTGTAGTTCGACGTCGTTTATATAGTTTGAAGCTGCAATGGTGCGTTTGTCGACATTGCAGCTTATTGTTAAAGTCATTTGTGTACTTCCAGCTTAAGCGTGTAAAGAAGGACGGCTCTCAACTTTTCTGGGTAGAGTGTTTTACAGTCAAATTGTTACTAGCTAACATGATGGACACTGGTCGAATTAACTAGCAGATCGTGATTTGGCTTGCTACTAGATTGCAAACTAGCAGCCATTAGACTTTTTCAATTACGCATTCAAAATACTCCAACAGATTTTAAAAGTGTTTGAACCTGGTTACTTATAGTCACACTGCATGGTACTATAAGCCAGACACGAATAGGGTTAAATATATGTACACATATACAGTTGTTTGTTTTTTGCCTTTTAACTGGTATTTTGTTGTTTTATATTATTTCTTTAATCCGGCATTTTCTCGCTATTTTGCCTTTTCCATTTAAAATATCCTTTAGTGTTCTTTGCAGTTCAACTTAAACCTGCTCAGCTGCAACTAAACTCATTGGGCGTGTGAAATAGCAACAACAACAAAACAACTTAAACAAAAAAGAAAAATTACTAGAAAAAAAAACATATGACTGAATATGTGTCAAAAAAAAAAAAAAAAAAAAAATGAAACAAAAAGAATGATAAAAAAATAAGCAAAACGAAAATATACTATACAACAAAACTTCAACCCTTTCAACGAAAATTGCATTCAAAGTAAATACAAAAACCCATAAAGTCATGTTCAAAAGTACGTGATAGGGGCTCAACTCAACAACGTGAGAAAGGAAGAAACAAAAGGGAAGAGAGAAAAGAGAGAGTTGTTAGTAGGACACTTCAAGAATTGCGCTTCAATGCACCCAAGGGAATGGTAAGAGTGGAGTTTAGGTCAGGTCAGGTTAGAAAAAGAGCGGAAGTTACAAAATAAGTACAAGTATTTCATGCAAATTTAAAAAGGGGAGCTGACTGCCATCATCTAACTCTATATATTTATGTATATACTATATTCTACTTAGGGACCTTAACAATGGCCCACAAAACTCCAATATTATTTAAGAATCTTATATTTATTTTTCATTTAATTGTCCTTAATATTTAAAATGACTTTTTTATTTCGTTCCTTATTAATCATTGAAATTTCAAAAGTTTCTCACATCCATTAAAAAAACTGAAATAGAAATTAAATTGAAATGGAATGGAAACTTAAATTGCATTTAAATAGAAGTTGAAATTGTATTGAAGTAGAAGTCGAAATTGAAAGTGAATTGAAATGGAAGGTTAATATTGTACATTCCCACTCACTTGAATAGAGACTTAATAAAGAGAGAATATTTAATTAAGTATTGTATTTAATGTTGCAAAATATATTTAATAATTACTACGTAGAGTCTTAGGTAGTTCCCGAACGATATAGGTCAGAAGAACGCTCTTATAGATGAACTATCCGAACTAGTTCTCTTAAAAAATACTACTTTGCTGCCAAATATAATATTCAAAAACTTCACCAAAATACACCATCCGTAATATTGGAGCTGTTGTTCCGCAGGACCAATTCTGTACACCTTGCGGATGACACCACCATACTCTGCAATAATAGCTCCATTGACACGGCTACAGCTGAAAATCAATCAGGAATATCTCAATCGCTTTTCACACTGGACAAAAAGGTGGGGTCAATCTGGTAATTATCTTAGGGTTTGAAAATTTATTCAATACAACATATTAGAGATTTGCCGAAGATTCGGTTTCAGCCAGTTGCGGCCCCGTCGAAACTCAGTATTCGTGAAATATCGCACGTCGTCGTTCAGCTAAGTTCGAGTGAGTTTATTGCTCGTGGTCATCCACAAACTGAATTCGATCGTGTTGCGTTGAAGTTATGAGTGTGATTCTTCTGCGCATTAGTTATGTGTCTGACTGCAATCCCCACAATAGTCCATATTCCCAATGTTGAGAAAAGTGGTCTTAAAATATCTTTCCTCCCCACCTACCGAGCAGGTATTTAGTGCCGCTGGAGAAATATTCGCAGATCGTCGAAGTAACTTGCTCGATCAAAATGTTGATAAACTGATATTCTTAGCTTACAATATAAGAATTCTTTAATTTCGAATACTTAATCAAACGAACATCTTGCCAGTCATTTTTGTCACTCTTGTCGCTCAGAGAATCGCCGTATATTTTTTCTTATGTCACTTTGCACTGGCTATTCTGAAACAATGCGCTTTCTATTAATCATCATTTTCAGGGCATTTTGGCATCACTTTAATGAATGCAAGTAGCCCTGGTGTCCTGATGATCGATAAGAAGATGAAGATAAACAAAGAAAGAATTAAAAAGGAAGAGTTCTGTTTTTTGGAGACAAATTTGTTCTGTATTGTGGTACGCGAATGGTGATTTGATATCGTGAAGTAATCGTTTGTCCTTTTGTGTTTATGTTTTTGTCGCCTGTCGCCACTGGATCTTCTTGTTGAGTTGCAATTTGTCATGAGAATCAATAAACTATCACCTGCGTCCTTTGGATTGATGCATTCGCCGTCGCAACAACACACCACATCGGTTCCATTGACCCACTAGTACATTGTTTTCACCAGAACGACCAACAATTTAACACAAAACACATAAACACCTTTGTAGAGAAATAACCATTCACCAACCTTATCAATAAACTGAATAAACAAATTGTTCAATTTTTAACATTAGAAAGACAAGAAGGAGGAGGTAAAGTTACTAGCTATACAAATTGTATGAATCAGTTTGAATAATCTGATCAATAAGCTGGGATTAATTGTTTCTTTAATGGTATAAACCACTTTATTTTTCGGCCTGGTGGCTTCTATAAATAATCAATTCTTAGTCAATCATTGAGTTGACACTGTTTTTAAACTATTAGTTTTCTATCATAGGAGAGCAAATAAAAAAACAAATGATTGAATAATTGTGATGATTTAAAAAAAAAATGGATTAGTTTGATGATGTTGTCGGGGGTGGATAGAGAAAGTTTGGGGTCAGAGGATGGGAATTGTTGGCATCTTTGGGTGTAAAAATGTGGGTAATCAGAGAAGATATGTTGGACGAATAATAAGGCATTTAAGTTACAGTAGTAACAAATATTAGTTAGGGAGGGATCAAAAATGTGTTTATGAGTTAAATTGGTGTGTCCAAGGCGAAGTATAATATATTTGAAAATGTCTCGAATGTCTTTGAAATATGGGTCCATAACGAAATGACCGTACTATTGCAGTAATTTTTTGACTTGATTGATTAGTTTGTAGTATAACTTGCAGATAGATACAGTTGATAACAGAAAAGATGCGCCCAAAAATATGCAATATGTTATTTCAATATTCAATATAAAATCGTATGTATCAGAGAACTGCATAATTCACTTCTTTTTCTTAATTTTATCAAATTTTTATTCACATTTAATCCTTGAATTCTTTAAACTCAGCTTTGAATTAAATCAATATAAAATATAAGCAAAATCAATCGTATGACTTTGATTGAGTCCAATGATCGAACATCTTTTAATCACATATAATCATTCTAGAAATCTTAGCTTTGAATAAAATCAGAATCATTCGGGTGATTAATTTAAAATCAACAAAGCGAACAAAAATGAAATATCAAAAAACATGTGTGTTTTGTTCCTATAAATTCATTTTGATTTTGTTTCTCCTTCTACTCATATGTGCTCATTTTTGCTTTTTGTGATTTAATTGTCATCAAAAAAAAAAAAAAAAAAAAACACGGTGTTGAGTATAAGGAACAAAGACCACAAATGATTTGAATGAGTTCACTGACTGATGAAGAAAATCACAGAGCCAATTAGAATCACATAGTTTGAGTGATTTAAAATCAACACTGAATATATGGTATGAGTTCGAAAGTAGTTTTATTGTTAGAACACAAAGACACGTTTTTTAGGATATTAATTACGTATGATTTAAAAAGCAAAAACGCTCTTTGCCGTTCTTTGGTATGAATGCCTAAGTAAGTTATTTATTTATTTCTAACAATTAGTTTAATTTAAAACTAAGACTTAATGATAAAGTTTACACAGCTGCAAGAAGCGCAGTCAAAGTCAAGGAACTATATCTTCTTGAGCTCTATGTTGTGGCCTTGAGCACCATCCTACAAGAAGTAGACTTACAAGCTGATGGGGAACAATGTGGCTACTGTGTACCGGAACTGAAAAAGAATGACAATTTTAAAACAAGATTCCTGGAGAGAGATGATTGGCAGCAGGGTAATGTTATCAGACAACACGAGCTTTCAACCTACACTGATGCCACCAAGACGGAGAAGGGTACGGAGATGAGCATATTTTCAAAAGAGTAAACAGCTCATCAATTGTACCGTCTATCAAACTGTTGCAGTATGTTCCAGGCAGAGATATAAGCAGTCTGGCTAGCAGCAAGGTTGATGAACACTGTGGAACAGATTCCGAAAAGCATATCGAACTATGTTAATAGTCAGCTGCCATCAGCTCCTTCACTTTCAAAAGAAAAGGATTCGGTTGATGACTGGAGTAACGGGGCACTGCGCAATTGGGATGCATATTCTACACCAAAAATTGTGTCGTAGCTATGAAGATGTTAAATAATCAGAAAGCTTTCAACAGCTCCTTTGTGACTGCCCTGTTCCTTTTAGAAGGAGTATCCGTCTTCTCGGGAAACCGTTCTGTGATGAATTAGTCTCAGTTTGGCAAAGGAGCCACTAGGAGATCTGGCTCTACGAAATCTTCAGGTTAATTTTAGATGCTAGGAACTACCATACGTTTACCCCAAATCCATCTCCCACACCAACTCGTTCCCTGTATTTTCTTTCATAATCAGGTATCACAAAAGGCCGCAAGGATTTTGGATGAACTCGCGAGCGGCCTGTTTAATGGGCTGTGTCTTTGTCAGGCTTACCTAAGACTAGATCTAAAAGGCACCAGCAATATGTCACGTCAAGAATATAAGAATTTAATAACGGAAAATAAAATTTGATTTTGTGTTAATGATTTTTATCTTTGATAATTTTATCCGTCGCTAATTGGTGCAGACAAATTGTTATTGTTCGATTCACAGTTATTGACGGGGTAGAGTGGATACATATAGTTTTCAACTGAACTTGTGTTTCGGGACAAGGTCTTTAAGTTGTTTTTCCCATGGAATGATATGATATGATATGATATAGAAAAAAAAGTCAGCCAAGTGTGAGTCGATCTCGCACACGGAGGTTTCCATACCATTGTCCAAGCAAAGCAGAAACAACTAAATACACTGACTCTCTCTTGCCCCGCTCTCAATGAACATCATAAACAGAAATAACATAAACAATAACAAACTGCTTTAAGTTACAAAGCATTGCTTGAAACATAAGCTATTATAATTGTAATTAGTCATATATTGAGCATTTCCAACTTTTCCGGTGGATTTTGCAAAAAAATTGATTATTTGTATTTATAGTGGCAATAGAAATACACACACTGTCTATCTATTACGGTTCATGAGATAGAGCTATGTATGTGACGGACGAACAGACGGACAACGTAGGCTTAGTAATATTGGCATCCTTTGGGTACGGAACCCTAAAAACTAAAGAAAAATAGAAATATGTAGAGCAAACCATCAGGAAGTTCTTTCCTTTAATTCCAGCATTCAATTGTCATTTGTGAATTTCGTTCGAATATCTTAAGAATTAAATTTTGTACGGGGACTACATCTACCAGTTATCAGAGACCTCTGGTTGTTTAAAAATTAAAAATCGCCAGTAGTCAATTGATATTAAAAATAAACTATGCAAGGTAATTTTATATTTTTGGCTAATACATGGGCCTAGGGGATAAGACATACACACGTATGTATGTATACTTTATCAGCCTAAGGAATATGAATATTGTCCTATCTCATATAGGTAGTTTCTGAAAAACACACACTCAGGCATCTAAGCAAACACACATATGTATGTATCTACAATAGATTGATTTGTCCCGCCTTGCAAATCATTATTTGAAATAAGTTCAATTGCTAACACTTAATTGCTATGGAAAGACTTCTAATTACTTCATTTTCTGGTACGCTAAATTGAATTTCAAAGGTTATATCCGGAAAGATTTAAAGAAACTAATTATGTCAGATATATTTGCTATGTGCTTCTCTATTGTCTCTGTCAACATCTTTCATGTCATGATGAGCTCATTTTTTTTTTAGCTATCGTTAAACAAGCAAAGGGTTATATGGAACATACATACACTTACAACATTAAAGCTTAAGTTTAGCACAATTTATATAACAGCATCTTCAACACTGAAAGTCGAGTTGAGTCGAGTCGAGTCGAGACAACTCTTTAGTACTACTTAAAGAAATGGTTCTAGAATACTAAAGCAAGACAAACAAACGCTTAACAAAACAACAAAAAATAAACAGAAAACAAAATAATGTGAATATGAAAAATTATGCCAAGAGTGCAGTTGACGATGAAGATGAAGAAATAAAGAACTCAAAGAACGCTTGCATAAAAACACATAAAGGAAATCAACAGACGGCGGATGAGTCAGACGAACTGAGGTATAAAATATGTATGAAAGGAAAGTGGAAGAAATAAGCGGACAGACACAAGTATAAAGCTTAAATCAGCTTTAGCTAAACCAAGTTAAAGCAGCGCCATCATCATCACACGTCGACCGACTGGATGAAATCAAAACAAAACTTGGTCGCGTCAAGTCAAACCGAATCAAGTTGAGTCGAGCCAAGCCGAGCCGTCCCGAGAAAATTTGAGCCTAGCAATTGAGCGGGGTGTTAGTATATATTATATTGTGTATAGTACTATGGCCCGCCACGATACTAGAATGCAGTTATGATGAAGCTTTTGATTTAATGTTTTGAAAGCGAACTTGTTTGCTATTTTTATTTTATAGGCGACCCGCTTTAGTTACTTTAGACAATGATGATTTTGAAGAAAATGATTATCTGAATAGGGATGAGTATGAGTATGAGAAATACTCATACTATAGTTCCTTGTTGTTGTTTGTGACGATGAGTTAAAGCTAACCTACTTGAACCTTTTAGTCAAGAGTATGCCAAGCAGCTACATGCTTCTTCTGGGTGAACTCGCGTTTATGTGGCTGCTTAACCTATGTCAGCTACACACAACCAAGAAACGTTGAGAGAAAGCAACAAGAGAAAACGAGTACTGTTGACTTTTTGTATGCTTTTTAAAAGAAAGCAAAGAACAAGGAACATAAGATTCATCATCACTTAGAGAAGCAAAACGAACGATGCGGACAGGTGATTGTTGCAAAATGCAATTTATGATAAAAACTGAGAGATTTAAAGTTGTGGCACCAACACACACAACAACAACAATAACAACAACAACAACAACAACAATAACAACAACAATAACAACAATAATAATAATAATAACAACAACAACAAGTACACTCAAGAACTAAGAACTAAACAATATGAAAAAAAAAAAAACATAAAAATGAAAAATATTTATAATATGAATAATAAAAACAACGCAATAGCAACAAAAGAAACTAAAGGACTTACGACGAAATGGGTGAACAACACCTTCAACACAATTGATGCATACCTAGGTGGTTGTCCAAGCCACTTATTTTTCCATCGTTCTAGTCTCATCATCAATCTATGTACTTATGTAGTTGTATACACTTTCTTCCGCCTTAGTGTTGGCACACATCTATGTACACTTATTTTCCACCATCCCTCTTAGTTAATTTAATCATCATTAACATCGCCATCATCATCATCATCATCACTAACATCACCATCATAATGATGATCATCGTCAAGTGGGCAACTATTGAAATTTTGCTCATTTTTTTATCACTTTCAGGTGCACGCAATATACAATGACGTCCAACAATGGCGCCTGACATTAAACGGAAGTGCATGGAAGCGCTCTTCAATGTATACAAAAGCAATCCATCCGAACTAAACCAAACCAAACCCAACCCAACTGAACAAATTCTTACCATACCATACTTTACTCAAACTAAACCAACGGAATCTAACTAAAATGCATAGAATTCAAAGGATAAAAAAGCAACACACAACAGAATAGCAAAACAACACAACACAACACAGAAGCCAAAAGAGAAAACAACAAAACTGAAAAACTGAAAAACAAGAAATATGTGTATATATAAAATACAAGTTACATCGAATATTATATATACTCCATATGTACCATTTTTCAACAGAAAAGAATTCATCTTAAAGCAATTATACTATTAAAATCAAACGATATTCAATACAACTGAACAAATCAAATTGAAAGGAATCAATTGAAAATCAGAAATTTTATAACAAAAACCATGTAAGTAGTAATACATATTGAGTCTGAAGGCTAAACCCAATGTGCTTGAGTTAGACCAGACTCAAAAGTAGTCTCCCAATATATAATATATATAACGAAATCAATCAATAGTACAAAGTCTTTATGTTCACCCTAATATTTTAGGTTTTCCATAATATTGTGAGTATACCAAGTTCCGATTCAAACAACACGAGGCACTTCGGTGAACTTCACATTTAAGACTAACAAACTTACTGCATATGAAGAATTGTTTTTGGTCTATAAAAAATAAATGAATTTTTCCATTCAAGCATCATAAGAAATGCATTGAAACCAATTTCATATGCATCAGTAAGTGTGTAGGGTATAAAAAAGAAAATACTTTTTTATATTAAAAACTAGGGAAAAAAAGGACATACTCATAGTACAACGAAGGACACTTTTCAAGTGGTACTGGCGCTCTGTGTGCTTTGTTTGTTGTTCGAGGAGCAGCAGGTAGCATAACCAAGTGGCAAATATAAGTTACAAGGTATCAAGGAAGGAAGGAAGAAAGGAAGGAAAGTAGGATCGAACGAACGAATGAACGAACAAACGAAACATAGTACAGAGGTGCCTAGGAATGCCATAGTGAGATAACAAAAATGAATAGAAAAAAAGTAAAAGTAATAAATGGCATTCTCAGTTTATATTATGGTATTACTACACCTTCTGCTGCTAGATGGAAGTAAACGCCCGTTGAAAGTTGAAATGAAGTTCGGGCATGGGTAATCATCATCATCATCATTATTTTTATTGCATTGTAATAATCACAAAAAGGGTTGGAAAAATACTTATATGTAGGTATTATTTTATTAATTGGGCATGTCGCCAATAAGAATCGCCATTATAAAATTCAAATTAATATGGTGGCACATAATTTGTTTAGAAAAAATGACTTTCAAAATTAGACCACGAAGATATCCCATTGAAATAAAAAAAAAACAGTAAAAAGAAGATTAATTTTGTCTATGCCGCAGTTGTAATATTCATCACGCACCTTTTATATTTTCTGATTATTCTTCTATGTTCATGTTTTGTATGGGAGGTACCCCTCCTAATAGTCCTAGTGTCTTTAAATTTACATGGGTGCTGGATATGGATCGGACAATAATAGTGTTGAAATTTCAATTCCATAGTACAAAACACAAAAAGTTTTCTTGATAAGAAAGTGGTTTTTAAATCGTGGATTGTATGGGAGTATCCCCTACTAGGAGACCTAGGGTCTTGAAATTTACATGGGTGCTGGATATGGATCAGACAATATTAGTGAACAAATTTCAATTCCATAGTATAAAAAACTAAAAGTTTTGCGAACAATAACATGAATTTGGATCTGGGTTTGTATGGGAGGTCCGATTCGGCTGATTCCAACAAATGTTTTGCTTCAGCTCTCTAGCTCATAAACTGAGGGACTAGTTTGCATACTTACAGACAGATGAATGGACATGGCTTAATAAACTCGTCTCGTCGCTTTATTAGGTCTCCGCACTTTTGACTATTGATTCCAAATCAAAGCTACTAACATTCAATTTACTCTTAGCACCTACCACATCCAATGAAATAAAATTAAATGAACTCTTCTATCGACAGATATTAGGCTGATAAGAACAGTTACAACACTTTGATCTTAGCCATAAGGCCGAGAAGTGATTTAGATTTATTTAGAATGTTGCACTTATTCCGATATACGAATGTAGAACCCGAATCTGGATAAATCAATTTAGCATATAATTAAAGAACATCGGCTTATCCTACATGTGAAACCACCTAAATAAAGAAAATTAGACATACATATATGAAAAAACTGTCCTCATACGATTTCCATAATATCAAATTCCAAATGATTTTGATACTTTCGCAACTTTGCTTATCTAATAAATTTGTCCTTAAATTTTACATAAATGGAGTTGATTGTCTACACGATTAACCAAAAATCAAATGGAAAACCTTCAACATTTTCTTTAAGAATACTTAATTTACTATGCATATAGATAACACAACATAGATCCCTATATAACTTTACTCATTAGTAATCCGCTCTCTATAAATCAATTTGTAAAAGATCAATATGTCATCAGGATGTTTTACTTTTACATTGTCAATTTTTTAAGACTAAGTTTATAAGCAAGAAAGAATTAAAGAAATAATCTATCTATCTATCTATATGTCTCTCTATTTGTTCGTACCACAAGTAAGCTTAGAAAAGTCAATTGATTTTGAAATTTTGTGATCCCGTTCCCACAAGTAACAACGTATTACATATTCAAACCGAACAAATGATTGAAAATGTTATTAAATTATAATTACTTTAAAGGATTTCATCAGGATGCTGGGTAGGTGACATCACGATGTCAATTTAAGAAACCAATCAACACAGAATTCAATTACCCTTTCTACATATAAACAATACACCTTAGATTTATAGATGATAATAATGATGATTCAATGAATTTATTATTGGTTAAAGAAATTTGTTTCACACTCACCCACATGGTTTACAGTGCGTCATATGCAAATCCCAATTCAAATGGAAATTAAACATACGCAATTTGGCAACAGCACGTTGACGCAATGAAATATCCGGTGGCGCAACAGTTCCAGTACCAGTACCACTGCCGGTGCCAGCATTTGCAGCCGTGCTTCCTATACAGCCGACAGTTGTTTGCTGTTCATTTCCTGTGTTATCGCCACCGCTACGTGATATATTTGGATACATCATGACTGTGCCAGTGGGTGCTGAACTGGCTATATGGCGACGATGTGAAGCAGTTGTAGATAACTTTTGATGCTGATGTTGCTGCTGTTGCTGGCGATGATGTTGATGTACATTACTTGAAGATGTTCCATGATAACGAAAATGATGTTGATGATGCCGACTGCTGTTAGTATTATGATGCTGATGCTGTTGCTGCTGGTGTTGTTGCTTATGTGGTTGCTCATTTGTTTCCTTAAGCGTATAAAAGCCACCAGAAGATCTGCAAAAAAAAAAACAACAAATGAAGAATAATTACTTTTTTCAAAAAAAAAAAATTACTTGTACATGTTTCGAAATTATATACTTACGACATATTATCACCACCAGGATCACCGGCCACACAACTAGTAACGCTAACAACGCCACCAGTGCGCCGTGGGCGACTCTTACGTCGACGTCTACGTCGTCGTTCCGAGGAAGCTGTACGTGTTTGCAGCACATGTTGACTCAGAGATTTCTGACAATTTGTAAGACCAACTCCTCCACCACTTGAAGCTAAACGTCTCCCAGTTGCTGTACTGGCACTTGCTGCAATACCAGAAACAGCAACAACAACAGCGCCATCACCAAAGCCGCCAGCTGAACTTATTGTATCCGTAGAATGTGTATTAATATTCGCGGCATTGCCATTCTGTTGTTGTTGGCCACCACCATTAATGCCGGCACCACCGCCTCCACTGCTACCGCCTGCGCCACCATTACCACCACTAGATTTGGTATTCCGCAGGCTATGATTCACTTTACGCCACATTCGTTCCATTATTCACAATTTTTATTTATTTTTTTTTTTCAAAAAATTTTTTTTTTTCTTTTCACAATTTTTATTTTTATTTTAATTTTTGTTGAGGTTATTTTGTTCTAAAAAATAAAAAAAAAAAATGTTGGAATGAATTTTGTCTTCCTTTTAGTATATGATTGCCCGGAATTCAATTTATTGCTTAGGATGTGTTTTAGTATCTTTTATTCTTTTTTTAAATTTAGTTTAGTTTTCAGATTTTACTATCTAACTTTAGTTAACAAGAATTTGCTTGCTTGCTATGCGTGTGGTGGGTAGTGAGAGCAGCATACATAGGTGTGCATGATTATACATGAGCGTGTGCGTGTGTGTGTGTGTCTGAGTAAGTGTATGTGTGTGTATTTGTGCGAGTCAGTCAGGAACTATTCATAGTATTAGTTGCTATAGTTGCGTTGAGTTACGTTGTTTTTGTGCTTTAACCGCCGTGTCGTGCCGGTCGGTCAGTCTTTCTTTCTTTCCTATTCTCCTTTTCCTTGTTGCTTTTTATGCGTTGCGTTGTTTTTGCTTGCTCTTCATTCATTTATACTATAGTTCTTAGCAACACCTCAAACACACTATGTACTTTACTTTAATACAATATATTGTTTGTATTTCTTGTACTTTTATCCTTTTGTTTCCTGTTTGTTTTTATGATTTTCTTGTCTTGTTGCACTTACACTTAAGGTTAAGTACATACATATTCTTAGCTATTCTTAGCAAAAGAATGATTTTTCGGGTCCACCATAATCATCCAGAAGAAAGACTGCACTTTTAGGTTAAGTAATCCACCGCAGAATGGTTTTTCGTGTCCACTATCATCATCATCATCACATCACATAATAGCAACAACAAATAACTACGATGATGATGACATTAACTTCAGCAACTTGCCCATTGAAGGATGATAGGAAGGAAGGAAGAAAGGAAGGCGAGCGGGCGGCGACATGGACAGGAAGGCGCAGCTTCTTTTTATATTGAAATGCTCATCTTCATCGTCATCGTCATCATCACCCTCATCTTCATTCTTCTTTTATTCTTTTGTTTCCTTTGGTTACTGTTGTATGTTGTGTTTAAGTATTTGTGATTGCTGTTGTTGTTGTTGTTATTGTTATTGTTGTATCACTTGCCTATGAATGAAACTTTCCTCTTTTGCAGTCTCCTCTTCTTAATCTTCTTCTCCTAATTCTTATTCTCCTCACTATTGTTCTTCTTCTGCCTCTACATTTTTCGTGCTCAATTTAACTTTGTTACTTTTGTTCGCGTTTTTGTTGTTTTTTCATTTCATTTCATTTCACTTCTCTTTTTGACTTGTTTTTTTCTTCTTCTTATTCTTTTTCACTTTTTGACTTTACGAAGTAGTATTTCTTTAAGTTTCTTTTCGATTATCTTTTCACATTCATATATTTTTTTAATTAATAAAGTAATTTCGATTTTCTTATTAGATTTTTTTTTCACACAATTTTTGCTTCTTTGATTTTCACGCACACAAAATTCTCCGTGCGCTTTTTCTATCCTTTCGCAATGAAATTTCATGTGCAAGTAGAATGTGTGAGAAGAAGAAGAAGAGCAAACAGCAGATGACATTTGTTGTTAGTATTAGTGTTTGTGTTTCTATTGTCGTCGTAGTCGTAGTCGTAGTCATCGTCATCGATGTCGTTGCTGTTGTTGCTGTGCTTGTGGTTGTTGTTATTATTGTGGGAGCGCTACTAGTATTTCTGCCGCTGTTATTCCTACACGTTCCTTTCTTCGTCATGTTATCAATTTGATTTACTCTCTCACTTTCTCTCTGAATTTCTGCACTTACGCTCTATACTGTACTATTTTTTGTTTTACTAAGCTACGAAACTGTTTTGTGCTTTGCTGTGGTTTGCTCTAATGTGTTGGTGTATTTGTATGTTTGTGTGTTTGTTTCACACAATCGTGTGGCGCTCGCAAAAGCTTTATTTTAACTCCATTTTTATACATATGTATGTGTTTTGACAACCAGCAAGTGTTTATTGTGAGAATTCTCTTTTGAACGTCTGTGTGTGTATGTATGTATGTATGTATGTGTGTGTGTGTGTGTGTGTGTGTGTGTGTGTGTGTGTGTATGTGGGGGTGAAAAATGAGAAAGAAAAAAAGCTATAAAAACTTACCATGCATTGGAATTCCTGATTTGTGCTTCTGCCATCAAAGCACATGGTGCATGGCGTCCTCATAGGCCGGTAAGAAACATCATTATCTTAAAACCACAAATACAAAAAAAATTATTAAACTTTTTTTTACATCGAACAACACAATTACTTACTAAATTTTCTTTTACAATTTATGTACTCACCAAACGCTTACCACAGCAATACCGCAAATCAAGAATCAAAATGAATGAGTGGAATATAACAGAAGTCAACATCAAATGGCTTTTCATTCCGTTCCATTATGAATTTTGGTACTACGCCCTCTACCGATTACTTTGCGATAACGACATGAACATGTGCTCTTTTTAATACGAAACTGCTTTATGTAGCCCGAACATTAAAGCAATTTAAGCCAAATCTATATTTTGCAGAATGGAAGCTTTTAGTTTTTCTGTTGGCTAAAGCGATGGTCATTACTCATGGTTATGATTTCGTGTAGAAACAATTTTTTACATTTAACAAAACTCTTTGTTAAGCAGTTTATACCAAATAAATCGGGGGACTACTGATTTAACAATTATGTATGAACTTAATATTAATAATTTAAATTACATTTCCAGTATTTCATTATTGCTTCCCGCTAAACTTAAAGTTGTTTGCATCTGCTAACAAACAATCAACCAACAAATCATATGACAAAACAAGGACCGAGAAGCTTCAGTAATAATACACACGGTGTAAGTACAAAATCAATTTTTCTTCCTTCGTTTGTTCTATTGAATTAAAAAGAAAACTAATAACAAAATATTATGTATTGTATTTAGCATACCAACGCATCCACCATCATCACCACCACTTGGACATCAAAGTAACAACCTGACTAACCAGCAGCAGAAGAAGAGTCTTAATTGAAAATCAAGTGCTAAAAGCAAAAAGATAC
The DNA here is from genome assembly GCA_035041805.1 of Amiota mariae. Lineage (NCBI taxonomy): Eukaryota > Metazoa > Arthropoda > Insecta > Diptera > Drosophilidae > Amiota > Amiota mariae. The sequence goes on from JAWNKV010000294.1 coordinate 323,468, forward strand.
ATTGTTATTGTTGTTTGTTAAAGCAAAAGAAAGTAGGATAATTTAAGTTCTAAATATCAATTGCATCGGTTTTTATCGAGACCACGAGACCAAACATACTGCAAAATTGATATTCATGCATGGTTAAGGCCAATGTTTCTTAACTTTTTGGGCCTTCGATCTCCTTTTTGAAGTTCCCAAATGACTGCGAACCCCTCCAGACGTTACATATGTAGACATTTCTAGCAATAATTCCTGCTGTTTAATACTTTCGCTTGTGATCAAAAATGAATTTTGAATCCAGTCTTTAGTACTTTCCATAATTGGAAAATACCTTTTTAATTTGTCAGAGAGTTGAGAAATATGACGAACAATTTCAGTCGTTTTTTCGTCATCCACAGTTAGGGCGTTTGTTATAACAAATTCGTGCAGAAGAGAAAATTATTCGACGATGCCAGAATCCAAGCATGTTTTCCAAAACTCAAATTTTTAAATAAGTTCCTTGACTTTTATCTAGACAGTAAATACATCACATTTGGAGCCTTGCATAGAAGCATTCGTTTCATTGAGGCAAGAGAAAATGTCATGTATTTTAAGACAGGTTTCAATTTAAAATCGGAACTTGAGGTTGAAGTCACTTTCCTTCAAAGATAATTAGATTTCTTGGCAAAGTTCAACAAGGCTGCCTTTTGACAACCAGCAATCTATCGCAAATGATAATAAGCGAATTTGATTGTACAACCTTATGACTTTTGTATTAATATAATTTAAATAGGAACTCTGAACGGCAATTCCAGTGAGTCTAGCGGATTGAACCTTCGGGTGTGTTGGCTGTTGTGTAGCAAGTTGACTGCAAGGTAATTTTCTTGGCTTTAAAGCCTGGACATATTTTTGGTGCTTATTTCTGCGATCTCTTCACGGATCGTGGATAACTGTAGGTCTCTGTGCAACACTGTGTTTCTCACATACCAGGGTGCTTCAACAATTCTACGCATTAGTTTTGATTGAGACCTTTAGAGGATCACAATGTTTGAAGCAACAGTAATAACACGGTAATAAAGCGAAAAACCTCGAATTGAGTGAACGTCTTTTTAAATATAATTTTTATTTTTTTATTTTTACGGCTATTAGTAGTTTATAAGACATTTTTTTGCATGCCAATGCTTCTCTCTACAATACACAATGCGTACTTTTGACCTCACGAGCAAGATTTTTAATTCTGGTATTTAAATCAGATATTCCTCCTACCATGGTCTTGGCACCATCAGTTGATATCTCAACACACCTGTCCTAATTTATGCTATGTTTTTAAAAAAAAAAAAATGTATTAATGGTGTTGAAAATATCTTCTCTTTTTGTCGTAGACTCCATGGCCTTCAAAATAGAAAACTCTTTTTCAGCAATATTTTCATACACATGAGAAATGAGATATTTTCGTGAGAGAGTTGTTCTATCTATGTTTTTAATAATCTTTGTTTCAATAAAGACATAACTCAGGCGCTTACCAGCTATCCAGCCGCCATTATGCAAATATTGTCGCGAACCCACAACCATCACATGGCGAACCTTTGAGAAACCATGGTTTAGGCGATACAGGACATGACTTGAGTAGTGCTTTGGCTACCGCTCGTCTATATGCCCTACAGCACCAATACAACCAGTCTCCTTAAATGCTGGCTTCAATTTGCCCCAGTGGTTTCATTTGAATATATTTGTTGGACCAGAAGATGAGGCTGGCATACGCAGTGCCTCAGAGACTTTACATATGATTATGTATACAAAAAGATGTGCAGGCAAATCGCATTGTGTTTGATGGTTTCTCCCAAGGTGCCTTAGCACTCTACTCGGTGCTCACATACAATAAACCACTGGTCGGTATTGTGGCCTTATCATGTTGCCATTGCATAAACAATTTCCAGCTGATAAAGTCAATAGTGATGATAAAATATTTTTCTAAAGGTGTCTTTGATCCTCTAGCGACTCATAATTTTCGACAACTTCGCGCTAGTTAATTGAAATCCTTTATGAAAAATGTCACATTTAAAACATTTAATGGACTTTCGCATTCTTCATCCGAAAATGAAATGGTTGATGTGAAGGATGTTATTAATAAATGAGTAAATTAATTTGATTTTCCTGCAATTAATTTTTTGAACTAGCAGTTTGACAAAATTGAAAAAATGAACTAGTAAATGTAATATATTTTGGACAATCGGCCAGATACGTAAATAATTCCAGTGACTTACCAAAATGAACAACAATGCAATAGCCTTGCCACCCTCATAGTATTATTGTAAATTTCTTTAATTTATTCATAACTGTACTATACTGTAGTAAGTACTAGACGCATTCAGTTGCTTAGCATAACTGAGTACCATTGAATTTCTTACTACATTTTTGGAACCAGACACAAACTGCATGAATTCTAATTCATTTGAGAGAGCAATGCCATAGTAAATGATCGCCAATCAAAACGATGAGAACAAGAAGAGTGTGTAAAATAACCGAAAGAAACAAAAGGAAAAGGAAAAAAAAAATTGCATTCAGTCGCATTCATTCGGTTATTGGTTGTTTGGTTGTTTAGTTTGTTTACGTATTGAATTTTCGTTTTCTGTGTATAATAATTTTGAATTTTAAATAAATTTTTATTCACTTTGTCATGAAGTTTGTAACATACAGAAGGAGACATTGTAGACTCCATACAAAATTTATAGTCTTGATGTCCGTCTGTGTACTCGTCCTAAATACATATAAGCGAAATCAAAAATAATATGTATAATATTTCTGTATGCTTAATTACAGAACCGTGAAGAGTATAAGAATATCGCCATAGCCGAATATGACCTTGTTTTTCCTTGTTTGTACTAACATACATAGATGACTATGAATATGTATGCATTGCATCAATCCTCTCACAACAACAACAATTGGATACAAATTCTTCGAAATTGTTGTTGTGAAATGCAGCCGGTGAGAGTAAATGTTTTTTATGAGAGGAATTTTTGTGCAATTGTTGTTGTGAAATGTAGCCGGGCAAGCAAAAAAATGGCTCCTGAACACTTCGTAAATAAATGAGCTAGAAGATATCTCGTATCTCATAAAAGAGATACAAAGAATGAAAACGAAGCATATGATGCTTCTATCTCCTTTTATCTCATATCTCTCATAGCACGCTTATAGCTCGTTTCATAGCTCGTTTGGTTTCTTTGTGTTTCTATTACTAATTAGCATTGTTTTCTCTGGTTTGTTATGTCTAGACAAATTCATATTGAAAAGGTCTTTTGCATGCATTTGTATGGCCGTCTGTCCGTCTGTTTGTGTGCTCCAGTCGACTATTGCTTTCTACCTGCACCCCCTCCATCTCTCGCTCTTCCTTTACATATGCAATGCATACTATGCTACCTCGTTTATTTGAGAGCTACTAATGAAAAAGAAGTACTCGCTGCACATCTCTGATTCGAATGTAAATTCAATTCAATTCACCACCGTTTGGTTTGAATGAGAACATGGAAATTCCTCTCAGCTACATTCAGACATTGGAATTCATTTGAATAAATTCGAATGTCAAAATCATTCATTTGAGCATGAATACCAAAAATGCCCTTTTGAATGAATTCATACAGATGACTAGTAAGTACAATGCGCAGCACTTGAAATATGTACTATAGAAAAAATCAAAATTACATACACCCAGTTCCATTAGTCTACGTACAAGCAAACAAAATTATAATTTGAACTATGACTGGGCACTATGCAGTAAATGTAAGAGATTTTGAGATATTTTATTTTTTAAATTATTTATTTAACAATTTTCTTTATTATTTTTTTTTATTTTAATTGTAAAAAAGGTCAAAAAGTAGCACTGTACAAGACCATTCTGAAACCGGTATGGGCTTACGGTATACAGCTTTGGTGCACTGCATCCAACTGAAACCTGGAAATACTTCAGAGGATTCAGTCCAAGCTACTTAGGAGGATTGTAGGTGCGCAGTGGTTTGTCCGGAACTCAGTTATCCATCGTGATCTGCGGATACTAAGATAAAAGAAGAAATCTTGAAGTACAGCAAAAGACACTTCATTAGGTTGGAGGCCCATGCCAATCACCTGGCAATGAATTTATTGAACAACAGCAGCCAAAGGCAACGCCCACTATGTCTCCCATTCCGCATCCTGGATGAGTGATTAACTCATCCAAACCTTCTTAAAGTGACTAACATCTTACGATAAAATTCACTGGTTGTCATCTGACGACAGTTGCAAATAAAGAAATTATGTACTACATATTGTATATAAACCAAAAACATATAAAAAGCAACAATTGCTCCTGCTTGGCGATACGGATTGCAGGTGTACGGCATAGCAACGAAATCAAATATCTCAAAGGTCAGAGTACTGCAGGCCAAGACATTGGCTTGGATTCTACGGATGTTATACGACTGTTTTCATTGACATTCAGCAAGCATTCGAGAAAGTTTGGCATAACGACATTCTTGTATACAAAATTAGAAAACTGTATAGGTAGTACCATATTTTCTGCTGCTCCGATCTAACGAGTATCTTTGTACCCATCATTTTTATGTGCAGCAACATTAAGTCGATTTGTTTAAAGCGAACACCTGTTATGAAGACTTAATATCATGGTGCGAGCACAGAATTAATAAACGTTAATCAACGTCCCCTTGGATATACTATATATTTTGGTCACTTCTTGGTCTGGAGTTCAGGCCTATCTTAAAATCTCCGCTACTCTTCAGGTGTTTTTTTTTTTTTTTGGATTCGCCAAGGAGTTGTAAATCTTCCAAAGATCCTAGCAGACCGACCTACTAGCATGCACGATACACCGGACAAACAGTCTCATGTGGTGCCTACGTACTAAAACCACCCCCGGACTACACTGGCTCTTTTTTCAACCCTGGCGGGACCACCAATGGAGGCATTACCTCGCCAGGGATAGCTAGGTTAGACCACTCTTCTGTTTATCTCCTCATCTCTGCGGACCTGTTGCATTATTGCAACGATTATCCTGCAAGCTTTATTCCAGGAGTCTTCATCCTTTAACACGCCACTTGGTGTAAGGTTCCCACCGTGATTATCTGTCTGAAAAGCACAAACCGGGTACACTCCATGAGAACATGGCGAGCATTTTCCGACCAATTTGTGCAGTACAGGCAATGCAGGTCATCTGCATGTTTGAATCTGAGCATGTACTTCCGGAAACTGCCATGCCCTGTGTGGAACTGCGTGAGATGGTAATTCAGTGTTCCATGTTTTCGGGACACCCAGACACTGATGTTGGGTATTAACTCGAACATTCACTGTCCCTTTGTTGAGCTTTCCCAACGTTGCTGCTAGGAGTCGGCTGATGTGACAACATACCCTTATCGAGTTGAGTCGATACAAAGCGGCAGCTCCTGTTATGTGTGACTTGTATTTGGACAGGACCACACTGGTGCAGCGTATCGGATGATAGACTTGCTGACTGCCGCAAGCAGCTCACGCGCTGCTTGTCTGGGCCCTCCAACATTCGGCATAAGCCTTGTTAGGGCTCCGTAGGTCCTCAACGCTTTCTCGCTTGATCCCTAAAGTTGAGACGAAAATCCATTAGGACCCCTAAATATTTGATGAAAGGTGCGGACGTTATGTCTTGTGTCCCGACTCGATTGTTTAGGGTTTCAAGCTTCTTCCTGCTGCTAATTAGAACCACCTCAGTTTTATGGTCCGCTAGCTCTAGACCAGTCTGCCATAGCCAGTTTTTGATGTTTATAACAGAGGGATGCATTTCCCTTGGAGGTCCGGGAGTGTTTTTGCCACTGCAACAACTGCTATGTCATCCGCGTAGCCAATTATCTCCACTTCATCCGGTAGAGGCACACTAAAAACTCCATCGTACAGAGTGTTGTACATTTGTGGGCCTATTTCTGTGTCATATAAAAGCGCTCGATTGCTAAGGTATAACATCACCATTCCGAGAAGGTACTTTGGTACACGGAGGTTCTCCAAGGAGCATACTTGCACCATCTTGCCGAGTTAAACGCATTTTTAATGTCCAGGGTAACTACAGCGCAATACTGTTTGGTGCCCCAGAGCCATCGTTCGCCAGCGATTGCATTCAGAGCGATGTCACGGACTCTGCTTATTGTATCGATGGTAGTCATGTTCTTCCAGAAACCATACTGGTTCTTATGTAGTCCATTTGGACCTTCTGTGACCATTTTGAGGCGCCGACATATGATACGCTCCAATATTTTACCCATTGTGTCCAGCATACACAGTGGCCTGTATGATGATAGGTCAAAGCACCCAATTGTATAACACAACACCAAGCCGTGTTAATACTCGTATTCTACCCGCATTTGAGTAACAAACAACATGCAACAGCCATACGATACTCCCAAGCAGGTGTTGTACCCGCTGGCCAGGACGGAAAAAGTTTTTGAGCTCCTGACCATCCATGGTACAAGACAAAGCCTCTGATCGGACTTCGTACCCAAATGTTCTACCTAATTAAACTCTAAACAGTTCCACACGTGAAAGTACTACCAAACTGCATGAGTTGGTGACGCAGAACTTTGCCGCCTGGAAATCCAATTTATAGAGGACATGATAAGTGAAATATGTATATAATCTACCTTCTTTGATAAGAGCTTTTTTGTTTAAAATTTATAATTCTAAGACTGGGAATAGTAGGCTGTGAGATAAAACACAACGTTTGCTTACAAAAAAACTATAAGTCAAGATTATGGAAAAGAATAAAGATCATGCCAACAGCAGCAAACAACCAAAACCAACTTGGGTGGCTTTAATCCAATGGACTTGTGATATTGACATACTTAGATTGTTGTCCAATTTGCCGCACAAAGACTTTGGAAAAGTGCCTTCCATGCCAAGTGAATCAATTATCAAATCAGGATACAGAATGTACAGTGGTTTGCGGCAAATGTGAGCATTGCTTTCACTTGCATTGTATTCGCCGTTGGTTAAACGTGCGGTAAGTGTGCCCGGTGTGTAACAGAAAGTGTGAGATGGATACAAATGGAATCTAATCGTCAAATCTGACAATGCAATCAATCAATGCGCAATTTCGAGACCTAAAATCTTTGGCGTTGGCTCTTTGTTATGAAATTTGGTTTAAGCATGTGATTTTGCGGCACATTTTAATAAAAGTCGTATGTCAATACATTAATTAATAAGATGTTTCTTTATTTTCTACTGCTGTCACTTTTTCTTGGAATTTATTGTTTAAATTCAAATTTTGTGTTACATTAAATGTATCAATACAAAAAGCTTATAAGCTTGTAAGGCTGCCACAGGTACGAAGACAAAATGAGCCATGGTGGAGGTTCTGCTATGTTCTGGGGATGTATTTCATTCAATGGGTTGGGTGACTTGTTTCCCATCGCCGACTCGATGAACCAAGTTCAATACTTGAGTACCCTAAACGATAACGCATTCCCTTCTGAAGACAAGCTGATTGGAGAATCATTTATCCTGTAACAGGATGCCATGCCATACTTGAATCATAATTTAAAACTGAACAAACATCACACCTTAAAAAAAAAGTGCAGTTCATTGATTTTTATACGCTTCACGGGAGTGAATAGTATTATATGTTTGTCATGAAGTTTGTAACACACAGAAGGAGACATTGCAGACCACATAAAGTATATATATTTGTAATCAGCTCGATGAGACGAGTTGATTTAGCCATGCCCGTCTGCTCGTCTGTTCGCACTCCTAGTCCACCAACCATATAAATTTCATGATCCTAGGGTTACCAGAAGGGGTACCTCCCATACAAACCACCTTTTAAATTAAAGTTCTCATTAGAAAAGTTTTTTGTTTTTTTGAGTTATTGAACTGAAATTTAGAAATTATAAGTCTCTGACCCATATCCACAAACCATGAAAATTTCAAGGCCCTCGGACTACTAGGAGCGGTACCCCCCATACAAACCGGGATCCAAATGATAGTTCTTATTAGAAAAACTTTTTTGTTTTTTGTACTATCGACTTAAAACCGCCACCAATCTTATAAATTTCAAGACCCTCCCAGCTAGTGGGACATGAAGAGTATTACAACTTCGGCATAGCCAAAGTTAGTCTTTTTTTTTATATTTTTCTACATTAATAACGATATTCCAACGTTTGGCCCAAGCGTTAAATCTTTGCAAGTATGATTGAGTCATATCTACTGACACTATTGGGGAAGCGTCATTTGCTATGATGGCAGTATCATCTGCAAATGTTACCAGCAATATATTTTCGTCATCTGGTATCGGCATATGCGAAGTATACAGTGAGTACTGAACTGGAGGCAGGACGCTGCCTTGACGTACATCAGCCTTAATACTTCTAATTGATGAGTTATCATCGTGCATCTTGGCAGAAAACGTTCTGTCAGACAAATAGCTCTGTAAAAGGAGAAATTGTTTACTTGGGAGTAGTTGTTTTGATCCAAACCCTATCGAAGGCTTGTTTTACATCCAGGAATTCAGCCGAGCAATATTGTTTGTTTTCAAATGCAGAGAGGATATGTTAAACCACACAATGCAATTGCTCCGGTGTGCCATGTTGGGGGGCTGAAGCCGAATTGGTGGTATGGGATGACATTCTGAACAACCGTTCTTCCAGAATTCTTCTCAAAAATAATCTTTCGAATATATTTAAGAAAGTAGGAAGCAGTCTTATTGGTCTATAGGAACCGATAAGATTCTCTGGATTTTCAGGTTGAGGGATCATCACGATTGCTGTACGTTAGGTGGCAGAAACTTAACATGACATCGAATATCATTACCAAAAACAACACTCCCTTGTGAAGTAGAGCTTTAACCACTTTTCGCATCAATCTCGTCAGGTCTAGGACTCTTCTTGATTTTCAAAAAATTAAATAAAAAAAAAAAGAAAATAAATAATAATAAATAAATAAATAATAATAAGAATTTTAGTTTTTATTTTTTTTTTAATATTTTTTATTGGTTTTTTATTTTTTTTTTACATTTTTTATTTTTTTTTTTTATTAAATGATAATTGATAATATAATATAATATAATAATAGTTTGCAGATTAATAATATAATAATAATGATAATATAAATATAAATATAAGTTCACACAAAACAAATACACATATGTATGTATGTATGTAAGATATAAATCAATTATATACAAAAGATTGATTAGACTTACACACTAAAACTCCTTTCGCCTCACCTCGCTCCGGCTCCAATTTCTTCAATTTTATTGAAAATTAAACTTAAATAATTCGTTGATGCGAAAGTAAAAAAAAAAAAAAATACTTATATTTTCGACAAAAATTAAACACAAAATTATAAAAAATTTAAAAAAAATTTTATGTATTTCACTTTACACCATAGGCAGCAGCACCAAGCTTTTAGCTTTTGGGAAGGGAAAACTAGAAATATCCTTTTGGCAAAATGGGAATTTCTTGTTTTTGGGGCAGCTCCAGGCTATCCACTATCCTTTCCCCACCCAGTGGTACGCTTATGCATGTAAAATTTACAGAATTTCAAACTCCCAAACATAATTAGAACTACACATTATAGAACAGAACAGAATATAATAAATTACAATTCTTAAGTACAGTTAACAAAAAAAAAAAAAAAAAAAAAAAAACAAAGGAAATGAAATTAAATTAAAAGGAAAAGGAAAAGGAAAAAGGAATACGGTATCGGGTCAATATGGGGTTTTCTATTAAAAACTATGTATGTATTTGTTTCTCGTGTGTGTGTTGCTGTGTTGGTGTGTGTGTAACGTATTTCTCGTATGTATTTCTCGTATGTATTTCTTCTTATCTATTTCTATGGGATTTCTATTATAAAAGTATGTATGAATTTGTTTCGTGTGTGTGTGTGTGTGTGTGTGTGTGTGTGTGTGTGTGTGTGTGTGTGTGTGCGTGCGTGCGTGTGTATTTGTCTGTGTCTGTGTGTTTGTATGTGTAACGAATTTCACGTATGTTTTTCTATTTCTATGGAGTTTGTGTTGTGTGTAGGGAAAGGAAAGTCTTCGTAAACGAACGCGATCGGATCCGAAAACGATTTGAAACGAATTTGATCCATAATGTCGCTCAGCTTGTGGCTGCAAAAGTTTCGTTTACGACTCACGCACAAGATATAATTAGCGAGCCTTTCGCGAGCCTTTTTATGGAAAATTTTGGTTTTACGTCGTGTGCCAATGAAACATTTTGTCAACTCTCTCTTGCCTATTATATTTTCTCTTTTTTTAAATCATATTTATGCTCACAAAATTATCGTTGGTGTGTGTTTGTTTTTATATATATATAAATATATGTGGGGTTAGTGTGTGTGTGTGTGTGTGTGTGTATGTGTTACGTATTTCACGTATTTCTTTTGGTATCTTTCTACCTTCTTTTCTATTTCTATTTTCATATTTTTATGTTTCTTCCTTCTTTCATTCTATTTTGTTTTTTGCAGCTGTTCTTGTTTGCATTTTTCAACATTCTTTGATGTTCTTTGCTCCTGCTGCATTGTAGGATTGCTATTGCCTACTTCTCCTCCCCCTCCTTCTTTTGAATGCGACTTTCCCACTCTGCAATCAGGCGATGCGAAGAAGGAGTCCTCTCGGGGTCCACATCACAAAGCTGTGCCAACGACATGGCGGGGCGCATGCCGCTGTTAGGAGCGCTATTGCTGCCGGTACCAAAATTTCCCAAAGGATTGAGACGGTACAGTGCGGTCGGCTTGGCATCTTGCTCGGAGTTGGAGCTGCTACTGTGTATTAAGAATAACATAAATAAAGTTTAGTATTGTATTTACCGTGGAAGAAAATAAATAAAACTCACCTTAGCGATAAGTCACTAAGCTCATTTATGGATCTGGTTTGACGCAATTGACCTGGTCCATAACAATGCTCAACATCAATATCAGATTCTGAATCTATATCTTTAGCCGCTGCATCAGACAGATCCGATGTGGATTGTCTGGTCTTGCGATGCTTCTTCAACTCGGATTCGCGTGAATAATAATCCTGTAATTCTTTGTTAATCTTTGCCTTAGCCGAAACGAAACCAGGGCGCAATGGGCGCGGATCAGCATCAAGAAATGGGGATCTTACAAGACCGCTAACGGTTGGTTTCTGAGTTGTAGCCAACAATGAACAAGCGCCATCTCCCATGCGGTCATTCAGCATTGAGATTGTGCTGTGAGCATCCTTATTGATACCGCCAATTGATCCGGTGCCACCAACTCTTCCACGAGTTGCAAGAAAACGTTGCATGACTCCCCTGGTTGGGGTATTGAAGGGCACAAATTGACGTGGCTTCGGATTGAAGGCAGCCAAGTGGGGCGATGAAATTGTGCGATTCATCATTTGTTGTGGTGGTTCAGGTGTCTTGTTATAAGAGTTTGGGCCAATATAGACCTTCCCTATCTCCTTTGGTGATGCCACTGGAGCGATTTCACGAGACATCGATGAGGCAGATATGCCCGAATCATCAGAATGGTGCTCGTCGAAGCTATCTTTGCTGTTAACACTCGATGCAAGAGATGGAGTGCTTAAAGTGTGTTCATCCGGTATCGACAACGAAGTTATAGATGGCTCTGCTGCAGCCAAACCTGCGTTATCTTCAATTTCCTGTTTACCATTATCCGAATCGGCCGATGATATTTGTTGAACATTATTATTGCCAACATCATCCTTATTATTGTCAATATCCAGATCATTTATAGGAGTTGCATTAGCGTTAACATCATCAACTGTTGGGGCAACAATACCACCTTCACTGGTAGTAGTAGTAGCAGCAGCATTGGTATCAACAACAGTTGTAGGAACGGTGCTATCATCAGAAGTAGCAACTGTATTGTCAGCAATAGAAGCCATTGTAGTTTTTGATTTCAGTTGTCTGTATTCTTCTTCACGACGAACGACTTCCTTGATTTCCTCTTGAATGCGTATTAAGGGATCGGGTTTCTATTTTGTTAAGTAAAAAAATAAAAAAACACAATTTAAAAAAAAAGTAAAAAATGATGGAAGTAAATATGTAAGTGGTATTAAAAATAAAACAGATCATTTATTTTGATTCACCGATGCTTATGCTTCCCTTAATTTTTGGAATACATTAAAATTGAAATCATTCAAACCATCTTTTTTTTTTTTTATTTATTTTATTTTTTTTTTTAATTTTTTTTTTTCTTTTTTACTTTTTCTTTATTTATTGGATCTTTTCTTTCTTTCATGTGAATATACTTAAATATAATTATTTATTTATTATAAATAAATACTTAAATAATAAAACAACAATTAATGATTTTAAAACGATTTCTATATGGGACTATGTCTTCCAGTAATCAGAGAACTAATTAATTTCAATATTGAGAGAATATTCCATTCTATTCAACAATAGATCGATGCTATGCGATATTACTTCCAATTATACTTATATAAATTTTCTCTGACATATATACATACATAGGTAAGTACAATGCACCTCACTAACAGTATGGATAATACATACGTACATATCACAATATTTTTATGAAGTGTATTTATATTGAAAGAAGGAAGAACTTCACTTCACATAACATATGCTCTATTTATTGTATTATTGAAAATTAACAACCAACTTACTACATTGCAGCTGTTGATAGTAATTTGAGACCCATGACAGATAGTGACAGTAACTTAGTGTATTGCTGCCGTTCCTATGCGTGCCACACATTATTATTTGGGTTGGGTCGGATAAGGTTTCCATTTGGAATGCAAGTGCACAAAAAAGTACAAAAATGTGGATTTCTTTTCCTTTCTAATATTTATTATTACAATAAATAAAAAAATATATTCTTATTAGATAAAAAACAAAAATTTGTGAATAATCAGCAACTTAAATTATACATTTTTATACCTTTGTGGATAGAATATTTTGTATTTTATGTATTGGACAGACAAAAAATAACAAAATGATCAGTAATGGATTGACACAACCATAAGCTCCTATAAACAAATTATATTTAGCAACAGAATATACAATCGTATCTCGAAGGTGCTAATCTCAAAGTCGAGTATTACACAAGAGATCTGAACATCAGAGGAAAGAATAGCGGGAGTCGGTCAGTCTCTGTGATGGTTGTTAAGTAGTATGAAACCGACACCAAAGAAGAATCGACAATCAGTTGCATTGTTTTGCATATACGTACCCTGGAACGTTTAGATGGTTGGATGAATAAGTTTAGAAAGAAAAAAGAGAACAGTATGACTGAGGACCAAGTTTTTGATGAAGATTAATAGGGGACATGAATAGGAGGATACCAAAAATTCAATAAAGTTTAAAAGAAGACTGGAGAAGTGGTATCTATTCAGTATACATGTGATTCTTGACAATGATCCCGTGGATTGTTTTGTATATTTCGTATGTGTAAAGTCATGTTTCGCCGCTGCCAATCCACTTGTAATAATACAAATTTAATAAATTGATCAATTGATCAATTGATTGTTTGATATTAATTCTTGTGTTTCTTATTATTTATAAATATCCTGAAGTAATGCGATAGTAGTTCCAGAGTGGGTGGATAAATATCTTACAGGAGGGACTTTTTCAGTGGCAACACCACATACCGGGGGGTGCAACGGCACCCTAAACGATGCGAAGGCACAAAAAAAAATCATAGTATAACTGAATGTTCCTGTTACTTCTGATACGCACAACTTCTACATCACTGAACGGATTTTGGTACAATTTTCACTGTCATTAAGAAAATTTTTTGCAGAAGGATGATATGTACACTACATTCCAATTAATTCGAATTAAGTCTTTACACGTTGGGTATAGGTGGCTTAGAGAAATTTTTGAAAATCTATCAAGTCAAGCATATCATTTTGTTAGTTCTTAGTAATTCAATTTCTTTGTGCGTAAATAATTTTGTCAATATTGAATCAATTTTATTATTAAGTGCTACGAAATACACAAGTTTGTTTTGAATAAATTATGGCCAACATTAAACATTGTTCAGTTATTCCGTTAAAATATACATACGTAGGTCATAGAACAAGACATTGTTGGCTTTAGGGAGATGAAATCGGTGAAAAAATAGAAATCAGGTTTTCTAATGCACCCGTGCGAAGTACGGACAAATCTCTAGTTTTTCATATTATAGTAGAATGTGAATCGAAGACACTACATACTACTTATGTGTATGTATCACTAAATTACTGCTTGGCTATCCTGAGATTGCATGGATTAATCGCTAGGAACAAATGTATAAATATGAATAAATTGAATTGAATTGACATATTCAAAAATAAATAAATCCAAAGTAAAAGTAATATTTATTCATCAATAAAATAAAAGTATATAACTTACACGTATATAAGTAGTATTGTATATGGTATAAAATATTAGTATTATGTATAGTATAAATATTGATGGGAACAAAGTCTGCGAAACGCATTTTGTCTGACAATTGTTTTGAAAATATAAACAAAACAAAACAAAAATTTTATAAGCTAATAAGACACATAAGTGAATAAGAAAGAAAGAAATTCGTTATGCTTATTATAAGTAGTAATACTTTCGATAGTACGAAAGGCAGCAGAGGCATTCAACATCATCATCATCATCATTATTCACTTTCATCGATTTCATGCATAATAAAATAGTATTTAGTTACCGTTAGATATCGTTAAAAAAAGAAAAACAAACAAACAATAAGAAAATAATAATAAAATAATAACAATGAAATTGTGATAAAAATTGCATTTTTAAACAAAGTAAAATAAACAGTTGACACCAAACAAAGATGATAATAAAACAAAAACATAATACAAAAAACAAAAAAAAAAATAAGACAAAAGAAAAACACACTTATCAAAACAATAAACCGACAATTTAAAAAAAAAAACCATACATTATATATAATAAATAAAAACCGAAACCTCTTTCAAAATCATGTTATAATTTTTAACAAATACAGATACCTAAAATCATATTGAAATTGAAATTCGAATCTGCAACAATAACAACAAAGATACAAACGCATAGTACTACGTACTACTACTTACTGATTACTTCAAGCAGATCAAATAAATTGAGACACACACACACACGCTGAGATCGAGACACTTTTTTTTTTTTCAATTTAGATTGTTTTTGTTTCTGTTATACTACTACTTATTATTACATAATACACGTAGTAGTAGATACAATATTTTCTTATTGCAAATGAATGACAATGAGATCGGGGGCGACAGACAAAACCACAAAACTTATGATTTACGAAAGAGAGTGAGTGTTTAAAGCGAGGTGAGTATGAGGAATACTATGTGTGAATGAGCCAAGTCAAGTCAAGTAGCTTAACATAATAGGATTTATTATGCATGCAATGAACGAACTCTGCATCAATATACTTACTTAGTATAGTGTATCTATATACATGTGTATCTGCCTTTATGTGCATGTGTAATATTGCGTGTTTCAAGTTTTGACTAAATTTTTCTTTTACTTTTTCTTACATTTTATTTTATATTATTTTATAGAGACAACACTCAGTTGCCTGAACTTAAATAATGACCTCAACAAATTTACATTACTTCAATTCACTTCACTTCACTTCACTTTACTTTACTTTACTTTACTTTAATATAATGAATTATTTTCAAATTGTATATTTTAAAATGACGTGCAAGGCTCATCACTATCATCATCATCATTGTCATTGTCATTACTGTTTAAAAAATTGAAATAAAAAAAAAATATGCCTGAAAATTTTTCAAAATTAATTTAATCGAAAACAAGTAAATCTCCAAACGACTTCACATACTTAAGTTACTATATTCTATTAGAAAATAGATTTAATCAATTTATATTTAATACATACGTACATATAAATATATTAAGTATAGAAGTCAAGAAGTCTTAATCAAAATATAGTAGCTACAACTGCGTCTGACTTCCTATGTCCACGACTCTTTTAGATCAACTGTCTCTATTTTTATGAAATACTGATAGACGTATAACCGGCATATTCAGTAGATGCTATGTAGTATATAATTTAAATTCATACATATTGCCATTTATATCATTGTGTGACATTACAGATACAAATTTTCATTTTCTATTTCAATATCTAGACATGTAAACAAAAATTTCCCTGGAACCTGGTAATGTTGTCTTCAGTCAGTATCGTTTATCGTCGTTATACAATAGTATAAAAACAGACAAGCTTTGTTTTCAATACTTGGAATTATAATTTGTGTAGTCTGTTTCTTTGATTACGCATAATCGAATATACATACATTTTTACTACATTTTATAGAAAGAATAAATATTGTGATATTCTTCTACTTAGAAACAAAAAGTTATAAATAATGAGAAATTCTGTTAATTCTAAGCTAAGCACTCACTATTTTGTTCAAAATCAATTACCCATTGCCAATGCACAATTGTATACATAACAAATATCTGTATAAAATGATGATTTCACCTAATAAGAAAATGTCCTAAAAAATGATATTAAAACAATCACATAAACTTATGAGGATCAAACAAAACTGAAATGATTTTTGCATTGAATTGTTAATGTGACGATGAGTAGTCTATTATATTGATAATCTAAATTACCTGAAACAACTCAACTAAGTAAAATGCATATTTAACGTAATTTTAATACAAATAAATCATTTATTTATTTATTATTAAATAAATTATACAATAAAGTTCCTTATGATAATAGAGTAAAGGGTCTATTGATTGTTAACTCATTTATGACATGAAATTTCAAGTAATAGAGAATATCCAGGATCACAAATGATAAGTAAAATATACATAGTATGTATAATCTACCTTCTTTGAGATTAAAGTTTTAAGCACAGAGAAAAAAATCAATCAGACAGAAATAATCAAGTATCATGAGTTCTTCAAGCCAAACAAATTATTCAAGATGACTTAAAAAAATAACTAATGTGGGATTGGATTTTCCAGGCATAGATCAATAATAATAATAATAATAATACTTTCAAAAAGGTATAATTTTATAGCAAAAAAAAAAAAAAAAAAAATAATAATAAAAAGAATAAAAATCAAACAAATAAACAGAAACAGAAACAGAAAGCGAAAGTGTATAGAAAAGTAAAATTTTCATGGTTTAGTAATTTTGGAATTTTGCATAAAAATGGAAAAAATGTTAATTTGAAAAATAACTATACATAATTTATAGTATTTTTTTTGTCTATCTGCATACTCCTATGAAATTTATTTTTCTTTTATTTAACATACATATAGCATACACTAACATACGATTGTCATAGGCATCAGCATATTGTAATATTGTAAAAAATAGCGTAAAAGAAATTAACATATTAACATAAAATGTTCAAATTTTATATAGAAAACTACATGTACTTTTCTAATTAACATAACAAAGAACACAACTATAATACATATATGTATACTATAGTAGTGTGTATGTTTGTGGTGGTTATCTGGCATATCGAATCTCAAATCATGCTTATCATACTTAGTACATATGTATAAAGTTCGATCATAATAAGAACTAATAACGTAATATTGTACATAAATAGAAGACTTAGATTAACTTGGAGACTCCTTAAACCAGGATGTGCTATAAGTATATACCGACTTATCTAAATAAAGAACTTTCCCTATCAAAATTAAACTACATATTTAAAAAAATCTAAATTTACTACATAGAAGTCAATAAGTCTTAATCACGATAACTGCAGCTGTTTCTTGCTACCTAACTCTACGGCTATTTTAGATCAACTGACTCTATTTTTTATGAAATACTAACCGGAAGTATAACCGGCATATTTAGTAAATACTATATGCGTTTAATAATGCCATTTGTATCATTGTGTGACATTACTGATAAAAATTTCATTTTCAATTTCAATGTAAACAAAATTTTCCCTGGAACTTGGTAATGTGTCTTGAGTCAGTATCGTAATATAAAATCAGAAAAAAAGACTATCTTTGACTATGCCGAAGTTGTAATACTCTTCACGCCCCTCCTAGTGGTCCGAGGGTCTTGAAATTTATATGGTTGGTGAATATGGTTAAGATACTTGTAGTGTTCAAATTTCAGTTCCATAGTACAGAAAAAACAGACTGATAGATGGACATGGCTAAATCAACTCGTCTCGTCGCGTTAATCAAGAATATACTTATATACTTTATGGGGTCTCCGATGTCTCCTTGTGTGTGTTACAAACTTCATGACAAACTTATACATAATACTATTAACTTCATGAAGAGTATAAAAAGTGTAGATTCGATTAGGACTCTCTACCCTGAAGATATGCAAAAGTGCTTTCAGAGTGGGAAATCATCATTGCCCCATTATATGTACTAGAAGAGAAATTTTTTTATGCTTTAGAATTTTGACTAATATTGAAGAGTCAAAATTGAAGAAAGAAACATAAATTTATTTATAATAATAACAACACTAATAATAATAATGAAATGATGATGATGACAATGATGATGACCACCATTTGAAGACTTTCCCAATCCAATTGGCTAAAATTTGAAAGAAAAAAAAAAAAAAAAAAATAGCAAAATAAAAAAAGAGAAGAGATTTCGCCAAGTTAATGAACTCAACTCAAATGCAAAGAAGAAGCAAAAGAAAATAGTATTTGTAAAAAGTTAAAAGCCAAGAAAAAAGAAATCAACGAACATAAAATTCAACAACTTTAGTACAAAACAGAGACAATTTTCGAATTTTCACCCGCACAGTGGAAAGCAATAAAAATTCATCAAAAAAAAAAAAAATATTATATTCAAATAAATAAATTAGAAAAAAAACAAAAAAAAATTAATATTGTAATACAAACTAAGGAAAAAAAAAATTATAAAATTTCATAGAAAAAAAATTAAAATTAAATAAAATTCCAATTGGGCATGCAATTGTCAAATCTCCGCGACAAAGGCGCTTCTTCGTTGTCCAATAAGAAAATAATACTAATATACAATAATACAAAGCAAATAATAAAAGAAGAAAACAAACAACAACAAGATCTCGTCGTATATGGTAACAATAACAACAACAACAACAACCAAATGAACAGGTTCAAAGCAACAAAAAAAAAAAAAAAAATAAAGAAAAATATAAAAAAAAAAATTAAAGAAAAATATTTAAAAAAAAAAAACAATTTCACCTTCACATCATGAATGTTGTTTCATCTTCTACTCATTTATTATTATTTTATTGTATTGTACAACAATCACACAACTACACAACGCAACACAACAATCGCACAACAAGAGACAATATACTTCGTGTAAGTACTAACTTAAAAAGCAAAAGTTGAAAACCCGAAATTTCATAAGTAGCTACTCGTTGGAGTTTCTACTCATGATGACGACGATGATGATGATAATACTAATATATAAAAAATATTTTATATCTCTTTTTTTCATGCAAAACTTTCAAGTGCAATGACAATGTTTGCCACATCAAACCTGCCCTCATCATCCCAATATGCAACCAAGCAACACCCAAGACATCAAACAACAGACGAAGACGATGATGATGATATTAAGGAAGAAGTTAACTTAACTCAACTCAATGCAGCTCAGCTCAGCTCAGCTCAACTTACTCACACATCAATTCCCCCCCAAAATGTAAAGAGCTCAAGTCAACTCAAATCAAGTTAAGGCAAGACAAGACAAGACAAAAGAAGAAAAGTCAAGTGAAGTAAAGTAAAGTAAAGTCAAGTCGAGTCGAGTCAGATAAGACATACACCTATTTATGTACCTATGCAGTATTTTATAGGCTTACTTACATATCAAGTTGATGAAGCGAAAAGCTCAACTGACTCCTCTGAATGCAATTGTTCAATGCAACTCACTCATTCATTCACTCACTCAATTCAATGAGTTTAGTTGAGCTTTAACTTTGAAATATGCAACAGATGTTTTTGCTTATAACCCAATCCCAATCCAACTATCCACCTTCCGTCCAACAAACTGTTAGTCCCACCCCTTGTTCCGCTTTCTTACATCCATTTGTCCGTCTGTCCGTTTGTCTGTTTGTCTTATCCATGTCCACCCATTCAATTGAATGCCAACTAGAAATCACTTGAGGCATCCGACAAAAAATTTTAACTCAACTCAAAGTCAAGTTGACAGTTGTTGTTGTTATTGCTGTTATTGCTATTGTTGTTGTTGTTGTGTATTAATATGCCCCTTCTCTTATTCGAATGTAGTAAGTAGTAGTTGGCTGTTCATTGTTGGTTGTTGTTTTGGTTGACGGAGGTCAACTACTAGCACAAGTCGAAATTGGACTTGATTTGGGGATTTTTTGTTGTTTTTTTTTTTTTTTTTGTTTCTGTGTTTTCTTTATGTTTTTGTTTTTCTCGTTATATTCCGCATAATTTTGGTTGCATATGCAACAAACATCTGAACAACTGAATAAAAAACAAGAAACAAAATAATATAGTATGTATATACTTAATATTGTACTACAATAGTAGATAGGATAGATGTTGATGTTGTTGATGTGGTGGCATACCACAATTGGAATGTAGTTTAAAATCATAGCGGCTTCATTCAATTATATAGCCATCAGTTGGTGTGAGGTCATCAAGAGTCGCGTGAAACAACAGAAATCATAATGAGGAAACGTGAAACGATGTTTGGAAAACCAAGAAAGAAAGAAAGAAAATTGATACTATCTACAACAATACAATAGTTTGTCTAAAGATATATAATATCTATCTATGCATAGTACATATATTATATATATAGAACAGCGATTCCTAAATTATAACTAAGGGAACATTTTAGGAGGATCCATGAAACAATTTTAGAAACATTAATTTTACAAAATCCCCATTATTAATATATGTATTTTTAAGCAATTACAATTTCTTTAATATTCTAAAATGAATACTTTTATTGAGTTGAGATAAGGACCCAATATATTCTATATTACATGCACTAATCAAAATATGCCATTGATTCTATGAGAAAGTGAACTGGAAATTATGTATGTTTAAAGCAGCAAAGAAATCTTGTTTAATGGAAACCCAGAGTTCTAGCAAACTGATTTAAGTTTAAGACCCACTGAAATACTATTGTATATATGTATATGCATATAGATGTATGTATGTTTAGTTCTTGTTGTCCAACAATTTGTTTTTTTTTTTTTTTGTACTACAACAATAACACAAAAGTCATGAGCTCGAAAACCAAACAACTGAGTAATGAACATTTTATGTTAACATTATGCAAAGAACAGTTTTGTTGTGGTCCCTATAAAGTGAGCGAGAAAAACTAAGGAATTTCCAATTTGAATGACATTTCGAATCACCTACTATAAATAGATAGACAGACAGATAGATTAATGTAAATCAGAATGAAGATTTTGTTACAAAATGAAGATTGATTTTTTTTTTTTCGTTTTACTAAAGATTTTTTTTTTTTTTTTTTCAATAAATTGTAACATATGTAGATAGATAGATAATTGATAATCTATGGCCTAGAGTCAGTCAAGAAACACACACATAAGTACTGTAATGAATTATAATAATACCATATAATTTTGAGTCTTGTCATTGCTGATTGTTGACAAGTGTGACAAGTGATTTGTTGTTTTTTTTTTTCGATTCAATTCAATGCACTTGCACTTGTAATCGCAATAATTTTTATATCTCTGAATTTTAAATTGAAATTTGATTGTTTTTTTTAACCAATTTCATATGTTTTATAAATGTATTTGTAGTGCATAAAGTACATTACTTTGTAGCAAGTAAGATTCATCAACTAACTAACTTTAGTTTCATCTATTATACTCATAGTATTTTTCTTTCACGATTCGCAAATTATAAACAATAGATACATAGTACAAACAGGCAGACAGACTGACTGACAGATAGACAGACAGACAGACAGACAGACAGACAGACAGACAGACATACAGAAATAGTCAGACACGTTCCAAATGAATGAAACCATGAAAGAAATAGTAGTAAGTAGTATGTATAAAGAATATTCAGTAAAAAGAGGAAACAGAACAAAATTAGCAACAAAATGAACCCAAAAATTGAAGAAAAAAAAAAAAAAGAAAAACAATAATAGAAAAAAGTAAATACTCGTACTACATAATGAAAGAAATACTTTGTTATTTTTTTTTTCTCGTACTATACTGAACGTGACGAAAAACGTGACCATGACTCTGATCTCTTGCCTCAAGCCCATCCATCCATTCGTCCGTCCGTCCGTCCATCCAGTGGTTTTCTTAAGCCGAACGAACGTAAAACGAATACAAAATAAATAACTTACATACCAACAAAAACACTACAATACAATAAAATTGGGAGACGGGAGTTAGGGAGTTAGTGAGCTAAAAAGTTGAAGTAATGAGCAAGAGTTTCAGATTGCGATTGGATTTGGCAGGCAGCATGTTCCAAGTGACTGATTCCATGTAGGAAACACGCGTCGCGTCGCACCACCACGCAACTTGTGCTCCCGCCAGCTTAAGTACTTTTCGTTGATCTTTCAACTGTCTTCCTATCTGACTTTCTGTCTGGTCTGTCTCTATTTGTCTGTCCATTTGTCTGTCTATTTGCAGTTAGTTTTCTGTTTTTTTGTTTTTCTTTTTGTCTATCGTCTATTTATTTGTAAGACAACTTCAACTTCGTCATCGCGTATTTGGGCCATTTCATTTACAGATTAGTATAAATGACCATGCATAATGGCTAAGAGAATAGTTAGAAAATGAGCAAAAAACAAAACAACCACGACATAACATCGAATTTTACATACCTTTTACCCATTTTGGAAATCCTTAGAAAAATAATTTTTCAATAAATGTATTAGGGGTCAACAATATTCATAATTCTTAAATAAGTTTTGTATGGGGGCGGCTACCTCCTTCCAGTAATTGTAAGACATTAAAAGATGTCTGATTAACTCAGTGTATTATGGACACATCTGTTCTTCAATGCTTGGCAAACATCAAGCCAAAGTTATAATACCTGATCACAACACTAATGTAAATGGTATAAATAATCTTTTTATAATTGTTAACCATGTACTATATTCAAAAAAAAAAAATTATTTTTAATTATAATTATAAGAAAAACAATTAAAATTGTCAGAGTTCCTATAATCAACACTGAATAATCTTCAAATCATTCTTAGTTCAAGTATTTGTTCGACAAAGAATACGAAACTTTTGTTACATTGAAGTAAATGTATGAGTACTAAGAAATATAGTAAATATACTCGTATGTATGTAGATGTATGGTAAAAATGTATATATCAACCAACAATTTTCAAGTATTTCAAAACAAAAGATCATTTGCTTAATGCATTCGATTCTATGATATGAAGTATGAAAGATTCATACCTACTACTACAAATCTACAAAGGCTAACAACCTTAAGCTTGACTTGCAGAAGTAGAAGTTTTGTTCAAGTTTATCTGAATCATCATAGTAAATACCTACATATTTGAAGCGATTGTAGACTAATTATGTATATGCGCCTATTTAACGATTATAGTAGTAAATGCCTTCATAACATTTACATATGATACAATTACAACCACATCAAAATCATCAACATCACCATTAACATTAACATCAACATTGTTTTAGTCATTGTTGTCAGTCAGTCATTACCGACATTACAATCATCATCATCATCATCATCATCATCATCATCATCATCGTCGTCATCATGATAATCGTAGTCGCTTTCTAATGCGATCCAATGTATGAGCATACTAATTTTTTTACGGAAGCAATAAGCCTCAATTTGAACCACAGACAATCTGTCACTCTTCAAGATACCAAAATAACAAGAAACCAACAACATTGGTACATATCACTATTTCATTAACTAAGCAATGATTTTACAATCATCATCATCATCATCATCATATGAATATAGTACCTATGTACACATGTTTACTGACCCGAAAATGCATACTATACATTGCAAATTGTTTCATGATTATGAGTCAATTGTAAAAGACACTTTAATGTGCTTTAAATAATCATCATATCATATTGATTGCTCTATCTAAGATAGTGAGTGCCATTATTATCATTATCATCATTATTACGAATATCATCACCATCACCATCACCATCACCATCATCAACATCACTTCGTTTAGGTCAATTGAAATACACAAGTCACAAAATCCTGTTATGTTGAGTTTAGTTTAGTTTAGTTGAATATATTATACATAGATAATAGATCTTGTAAATGTGTTATGATGAATTAATCTGCCAAACCATTATAAAATATCGTCAAACTAATATACGAAAAAAAAGAAAATTCAGTGCAGTATTTTTGTCCAATAACTAAACAGCTGACGAATTATTAATTTGCACATAAAGAAACAGATGCTAATGATGACATATGCATCACTGATCGAACATATACACGTATATATTTA
The DNA here is from genome assembly GCA_035041805.1 of Amiota mariae. Taxonomy (NCBI): domain Eukaryota; kingdom Metazoa; phylum Arthropoda; class Insecta; order Diptera; family Drosophilidae; genus Amiota; species Amiota mariae. The sequence goes on from JAWNKV010000294.1 coordinate 347,842, forward strand.
TCAATATACTATATAGTATGATAATAAAAAACGCATGTTTATTCATGTGTAGACAAAGATTAGGCCACACTGAACAAATCAAATCAATTCCAAGTATCGAAAACACAGCTCACCAGATCTTTTGTGTTATATGATATTGAGTGAAGACGATAATAGTAGTGCCATGTACCAGGGTAATTAATGAAATTTGAATGTGTCACAATATTTGAATTATTCTATTTATAATGTCACATGGTGATACCAATGGCACTAGTATATAATGTTTATATAATGCCATATTTATCATTCGATTTAAGTTTTTCAAATTTCAAATGAACAAAGCGAATTACATCTAGAAATATCTCTCTATAAAGTAGTATACTAAATGGTATGGTTTACTCGTAAATGTAAAACAAAACTGAATTTTTGACATCTTATTCCTATTATGATTTGGATAATCAACAATCCATTTCCAAAGGAATAAAATGATGGATAAAAGTTTGCATATATCTAGGAATTTTACTTTGTTTTTAAAACTCAATTTCTGGGTCAATACACTACACTTACTAATCTATGTTTTTATGACCAAATCTAATTGGTCCACTGCTATATTTTAGAATGTCACTCCACATTGAAATGAATGAATCTTCAAATTGTGTGTAACACTTATTCTCTTTAACAAATATTGGGGTAAATGTTATCGAATTGATCATCACGGAACATAGTTTAAGGATTGATTGATTTTCTTTTAATCAATTACATTAATTTTGACAAACATTTCTCTGTAAAAAAAGGCACAGTCACACTTAACTTTGGAAAACAAGAAATCTAATGGAATAGATTATTATAGTATACACTATATGGGATTGAAGAAATTTAATACATTTGTATGATTGCAAAAGGTATATGGTAAAATAACAGAGAAAACTGAACGTCATAATTTCACTTTATATTTTTGTTTTCTGTAACAATTTACATGGGAGATCTTTTCTAATAAGGTATCAACGATGAACAGCATAATAGGTAAATGGCATTGATAATCTTTTAAAGTCTTCTATTTGAAGCACACCAATATACACCAATCTTGTTATCTACCAATGCTGTCACTCACCTTTCCTCACTAACTAAGTTACTTGAAATAATTTCACTTTATTGTTTCACCATGTTATACAATTTATTATTTCTTAACTATAATTTCTACAAAACTTCACTATTTTAATTTTAAGTATAGCGCTCGACACTACTGTTCCTTCTGATTTCTTAATGATAATACAGCTTAATTCTCTTCAACGTTGTTATTTGGTTCTCTCAATTAAGCCGAGACTAGTCAAAGAAAACCGAACCCAAAGACCATGTAAACTAACAGAATGATCAACTCTCTCTCTCTCTCTCTCAGCTATGCTATTTCTGTTACTCTCCCGATGAACAACAATCGGATACAATTTCTTCGAAGTTGTTGAGAGAGTAACAGAAATTCAAGAGAGAGTTGACGAGATATATCATTAACAGTAACATAACAGAGAGAAACAAGCACAACAGAAAAGTATTAAAATGTGTGAATAATATTTACCCCGGTCAAACATTTTTAACCTATGGAAAATTGACAAAGTATAGAAAATTATATAATACAATCGCCATTATACTTGTACTTACCTAGCCTAAGGGAGAGTTAGCCCTTGATCTCAACATTTCTCACTACTAAGTTCTTTCGATTTTTGTGCATATTTTGGACATGAGGGGATATTATCTAGAGTCACAGAAAAGCACTCTTGCAGATCTCTAATACCAGGGGGTGGATTATTATTTGTTTAACTTCCTTCTAATGCCAAGAACAAACAAATTTAAATAATATTTTTGTTTCCTATTATTTTCATCAAATGTTCGGACTTAAAGAGAAATTAATCGCCGTAAAACTATACAGCAAAGACAATACCATTCTTATAATCTGTCATTGCTGCCACTCACCTTTCCTCAATTAATAATTTTCTTGAAAAATTTCACTTTAAAGGTTAATATTTCAACAGGTTATAAGATTTATCAATATATAATATTATTCACTTCACTTTATATTTTATAATTAATTTATCAATGTTTCAACTATAAAATCTTCTACAAAACTTTACTATTTCAATTTTAAGTATAGCGCTCGACACTTCCACTCCTTCCGATTTCTGAATGATTATACAGATAAATTCTCTTCAACGTTGTCATTTTGTTCTCTCAGTCAAGCCGAGATCAACCGAAACAAACCGAATCCATAGACCATGTAAACTAACATCAACTCTCTCTCTCTCTTGCTCTGTTATGTTATTTCTGTTACTCTCCCGATTATAACAACAATTTCGACGAAATTTTATTCAAGTGTTGTTGGGAAATGTTAATCGGGAGAGCAATATAACAGAGAGAACCAAGCCCAGCATGGCTGAGAAGAGCTTAGCGACAAAATGAACATGAACAGAAATTATTGATCTTCGACCTAGAAATCTCCCATCACCAGATCGAAAATCTCTAATTAACTACTGAGGAATTATTCTCCCCAAAACTAAGTATTCAGAAACTACATATTTTCCAATAAGATATCAACGAAATACTAAGTATGAAACTCACCATTGCTTTTAAAACAAACATAGCACCATTCTTATTATCTGTCATAGCTGTAACTCACTAAATAATTTAAGTACTTCAAATAATTTCACCAGGTTATAAGTTTTATTATAACACCCTGAACTTCTCTTAATATTTTTTATTTAATTTATCAATGTTTCAACTTTAAACATTTCTAGAAAACTTCACTATTTCAATTTTAAGTAGAGCGCTACGCACTACTGTTCCTTCCAATTTCTGAATGATAATTGCAGTTTAATTCTCTTCAACATTGTTATTTGGTTCTCTCACTTAAGTCAAGATCAGCCGAAACAAACCGAACCCAAAGACCATGTAAACTAACAGACTGGTCAACTCTCTCTCTCTCAGCTATGCTATTTCTGTTACTCTCCCGATGAACAACAATTGGATACAATTTCTTCGAAGTTGTTGAGAGAGTAACAGAAATTCAAGAAAGAGTTGACGTGACTTTTCATTAACAGTAACTTAACAGAGAGAAACAAGCACAGCTGAACAGACCTGAACCTCTTCCTTAAGTTGAGCTGAGAGGTAACAACATGTGCATGAACAGAAAGAATTGTGTGAGTGTGTTACATTAATGACGCCTATGTGATCTTCAGCCTAGAAAAGTAGTATCACCAGATCGAAAATCTATGGATTTATTCTCCCTCAAACTATTCAGAAACTATTTTCAAATAAGCTTCCAATGCTTCCAGCAAAATAGGTAATTTCAATTAATCAATCTGATTGAGAGATGTGGTTATATAACTATATGAAGGAACTAGCTGAACGGGCGAAACTAACTGCTATGCTCCGGCATATTGACAAAGACTACTTGATTGATTTGAAAATATGTCTCTAAGCTTCATATGAAAAATTTGTTCCACTTATTTCGACCCATTTTGTTGGTCAATATTATTAAAATAAAAGCAATATGTTACAGGAAGCTTGCTACAATATACCAGTGAAAACCGCATTCAAATTGGTTAACCCATTTCTGAGATTAACGTGCACAGACAGAAAGAAGCATATGGTTTTATATCTATGCCACAACTCATACATGTTTCTATATGTTATGATTAATCAATCTGAAACCATGAAATATCGTAAAAAAAGAGACGATTCAGTGCAATATTTCTGTTCTACTAACTAAAAACGAATTATTAATTTGCACATAAAGAAACAGATGCTAATGATGACATATATACCACTGATCGAACATATACACGTATATATTTATCAATATACTATATAGTATGATAATAAAAAACGCATGTTTATTCATGTGTAGACAAAGATTAGGCCACACTGAATAAATCAAATCAATTCCAAGTATCGAAAACAAAGCTCACCAGATCTTTTGTGTTATATGATATTGAGTGAAGACGATAATAGTAGTGCCATGTACCAGGGTAATTAATGAAATTTGAATGTGTCACAATATTTGAATTATTCTATTTATAATGTCACATGGTGATATCAATGGCACTAGTATATAATGTTTATATAATGCCATATTTATCATTCGATTTAAGTTTTTCAAATTTCAACTGAACAAAGAGAATTACTTCTAGAAATATCTCTCTATGTAGTATAATATGGTTAACGTGACCAACTTTTTTTTTTTACTCAAAACGGGACATCTTTTTATATTGTATTTATTTATTTATAATATACTTATAAACTATGTAAAATAGCTTACAAATTAAAAATCGAAACTATAGCAACGGGGCCTAAAGCTTACTTAGGGTTTTGTTAAAATATTTACAAGAACCTACAGAGGAGGTTATTAAATCTATTGTTACCTAGGCTAGTTATTGTATTAATAAATGCAAAATATTTGCTTTTTATAGGAAGTTAATAATTGATGTAATATTATCCCGGGAAGGAACGAATAATGCAATGAGAGGATTGGAGTTGTAGAATGACTGGAATCTTAGATTATTGAATAATGGGCAAATTGTAAGAATATGAATGATGGATATGTGGTGGTTGGTGTTACAGAATGGGCAAGTGATAAGAAGTATATTGTCAAAAATATGATTCTGTGGCCAAGACGATGAGTTTTGAAAAGAATGAACGTGGGAGTGTTGTCTCAAAATGTTTGTTACCATAGTCATACTATAGACTATTATTGTGTGAGTTAATTGTTTTTTAATGTGGGTTGGTAAGATCCCAGATGGACTTACGTTTGTGTATGTAATGAGATTTAATGTGTTTAGCAATGTCAGATGGGTTATAATTTGGCCGGAAGGTAAGAGGGAAAGAGAAAGCGTCTTTCGCTACTTGTCCAGGGATCCAGATTATTTTTATTCAGGGAAAGCAATCTGATAGCATTTGTCTGATTGCGGTGGAATAATAACTGTTATTGGAGATGTTATTGAAGGATTCTATTGCAGCTTATGAGTCTGTACATTTGGTAAAGTTTTTTTTTTCTGTTTTTATAAAAGTTGATTGCATTGAAAATGGCTATGATTTCAGCTGAGATGTTCGTGCTGTAAATAGGAATGAAGGATTGATTGATAATTGAGCTGGTTGTTGTAATGCTGTAAGCGGGAGCGGATTGTGATTTGGAGCCATCCGTGTAAAGGAAGGTCAATTAATACGTTCACAAGAAAATAAACAGATTTATGAACTTTGCTTTTATTTCTTAAAATAGTATTTATTAGAAATTAAAAAGTTATTAAATATAAATGCTTATATATATATTTTTATAAGTATTTGTCAGAGGAACAAATTTGTTTCAGTGCAGCTGGTGATGATTATAAGTAAGAATAAAATTCTTGGCAGATTTTTTAAATATTCTCTTTAGTTATTTAATATCACCATAAGAACAAGAACTTGTAACTGCAAATATTCATTTTTGAGATTGTTGGTGTGAAAGTGTTTGAATACTTCCAACCAACAAGTTTCCGTCAAAACATTTACATTATTCCGGTTACTTTTTGCGATATGATGATGTAGTTAGAAATTAGTGAAAATTCGTCAAATAATTCTATGTCTTTATTTCAATCAATATATTCCTCTCTAATTAATACATCCAATGCTTTTTCCATGCAGGTATTTTTTTATATCTGCCCAATAAAACAACTCCAATTCTTTAGTAAAAAAAAAACAATTCCACTATTCCAAATATATAATCAAGACTTATTTTATACAAAACTCTCCATAAATATCATTGCCACAATTTTCAATTTCACCATCAAACTGCGGACTATAAGGGTACATTTCCAAAGGAATAAAATGATGGATAAAAGTTTGCATATATCTAGGAATTTTACTTTGTTTTTAAAACTCAATTTCTGGGTCAATACACTACACTTACTAATCTATGTTTTTATGACCAAATCTAATTGGTCCACTGCTATATTTTAGAATGTCACTCCACATTGAAATGAATGAATCTTCAAATTGTGTGTAACACTTATTCTCTTTAACAAATATTGGGGTAAATGTTATCGAATTGATCATCACGGAACATAGTTTAAGGATTGATTGATTTTCTTTTAATCAATTACATTAATTTTGACAAACATTTCTCTGTAAAAAAAGGCACAGTCACACTTAACTTTGGAAAACAAGAAATCTAATGGAATAGATTATTATAGTATACACTATATGGGATTGAAGAAATTTAATACATTTGTATGATTGCAAAAGGTATATGGTAAAATAACAGAGAAAACTGAACGTCATAATTTCACTTTATATTTTTGTTTTCTGTAACAATTTACATGGGAGATCTTTTCTAATAAGGTATCAACGATGAACAGCATAATAGGTAAATGGCATTGATAATCTTTTAAAGTCTTCTATTTGAAGCACACCAATATACACCAATCTTGTTATCTACCAATGGTGTCACTCACCTTTCCTCACTAACTAAGTTACTTGAAATAATTTCACTTTATTGTTTCACCATGTTATACAATTTATTATTTCTTAACTATAATTTCTACAAAACTTCACTATTTTAATTTTAAGTATAGCGCTCGACACTACTGTTCCTTCTGATTTCTTAATGATAATACAGCTTAATTCTCTTCAACGTTGTTATTTGGTTCTCTCAATTAAGCCGAGACTATTCAAAGAAAACCGAACCCAAAGACCATGTAAACTAACAGAATGATCAACTCTCTCTCTCTCTCTCTCAGCTATGCTATTTCTGTTACTCTCCCGATGAACAACAATTGGATACAATTTCTTCGAAGTTGTTGAGAGAGTAACAGAAATTCAAGAGAGAGTTGACGAGATATATCATTAACAGTAACATAACTGAGAGAAACAAGCACAGCACAACAGACCTGAACCAAGCCGAACTTAGCGACAATTTTGGAAGAGAATTCAAGAAAAGTATTAAAATGTGTGAATAATATTTACCCCGGTCCAACATGTTTAACCTATGGAAAATTGAAAAAGTATAGAAAATTATATAATACAATCGCCATTATACTCGTACTGACTTAGTCTAAGGGAGAGTTAGCCCTTGATCTCAACATTTCTCACTACTAAGTTCTTTCGATTTTTGTGCATATTTTGGTCATGAGGGGATATTATCTAGAGTCACAGAAAAGCACTCTTGCAGATCTCTCATACCAGGGGGTGGATTATTATTTGTTTAACTTCCTTCTAATGCCAAGAACAAACAAATTTAAATAATATTTTTGTTTCCTATTATTTTCATCAAATGTTCTGACTTAAACAACATATCACATATTACACGATAAGTTATGAGAAATTAATCGCAGTAAAACTATACAGCAAAGACAATACCATTCTTATAATCTGTCATTGCTGCCACTCACCTTTCCTCAATTAATAATTTTCTTGAAAAATTTCACTTTAAAGGTTAATATTTCAACAGGTTATAAGATTTATCAATATATAATATTATTCACTTCACTTTTTATTGTATAATTAATTTATCAATGTTTCAACTATAAAATCTTCTACAAAACTTTACTATTTCAATTTTAAGTATAGCGCTCGACACTTCCACTCCTTCCGATTTCTGAATGATTATACAGATAAATTCTCTTCAACGTTGTCATTTTGTTCTCTCAGTCAAGCCGAGATCAGCCGAAACAAACTGAATCCAAAGACCATGTAAACTAACATCAACTCTCTCTCTCTCTTGCTCTGTTATGTTATTTCTGTTACTCTCCCGATTATAACAACAATTTCGACGAAATTTTATTCAAGTGTTGTTGGGAAATGTTAATCGGGAGAGTAATATAACAGAGAGAACCAAGCCCAGCATGGCTGAGAAGAGCTTAGCGACAAAATGAACATGAACAGAAATTATTGATCTTCGACCTAGAAATCTCCCATCACCAGTTCGAAAATCGCTAATTAACTACTGAGGAATTATTCTCCCTAAAACTATTCAGAAACTACATATTTTCAAATAAGATATCAACGAAGAACAACAAGATAAACTTTTGGAATTCTACTAAGTATGAAACTCACCATTGCTTTTAAAACAAACATAGCACCATTCTTATTATCTGTCATAGCTGTAACTCACTAAATAATTTAATTACTTCAAATAATTTCACCAGGTTATAAGTTTTATTATAACACCCTGAACTTCTCTTAATATTTTTTATTTAATTTATCAATGTTTCAACTTTAAACATTTCTAGAAAACTTCTCTAATTTAATTTTAAGTAGAGCGCTACGCACTACTGTTCCTTCCAATTTCTGTATGATAATACAGACAAATTCTCTTCAACGTTGTTATTTTGTTCTCTCACTTAAGCCAAGATCAGCCGAAACAAACCGAACCCAAAGACCATGTAAACTAACAGACTGGTCAACTCTCTCTCTCTCTCTGTTATGTTATTTCTGTTACTCTCCCGATGAACAACAATTGGATACAATTTCTTCGAAATCGTTGAGAGAGTAACAGAAATACAAGAGAGAGTTGACGAGATATATCATTAACAGTAACATAACAGAGAGAAACAAGCACAGCTCAATAGACCTGAGCCAAGCCGAGCTTAGCGAAAAATTTGGAAAAGAATTCAAGAAAAGTTGTAAAATATGTGAATAATATTTACATCGATTCAACATCTTAAACAACTGAAAAATTGAAAAAGTATAGAAAATTATATCATACAATTGCCATTACACTTAGCCTAAGGGACTCACGACTAAGTTCTTTAGAGTTTTTCGAATATTTTGAAAATGATAATAGATGATGAATTGTTAGTTTGGATTGTTCAAAAAAAAAAGATGATTATTTCTAAAGACAGTCTCTGTAGACATGTTGGATCACATTAATTCTAATTCTATATTCATGGAACGACACATACAGCACATCAAATGAGCCATGGGTCTACGAATTTTAAATGCAGACGATTCAAAAGGCAACAGTAGGATGGAGAATGAAAGAGAAGATAATTCAAAACGAAAAAATCAAAATCATAAATGTCGAAAAGAGTTGAAGGACAATTCGGAAAGCGCATAAAAAGATTTTCAATAATTAGCTAAAGCTATTTTAAGTTTAGAATGGAAATACTTATGCAGAATACTTTGATATATTTTTTACAATTTTATTTTTAATAAACTTCAAAGAGCTTTAATTAATTTAATTTAATTTCTTAAGAAAACAATCATTTTAGACTTTGAATGGTTGGTGTGGTAAATACAACAAATAAACCCAATAAATATAAAAGTTTACACAAAAAAAAAAAAGAAAATATAATACTAAAAGCAAATTTCTGAATGTGATTATCATACAATAGTGTGTGATAAGAATCTGATAAGAAATCAGTTAAAATTTTATCAAGTATATACTAGTGTATAAAATGATAAACATATTGAAAAGATTTTAGAAGAATACATGACTTTCAGATGGAAAGAAATGATTCAGCTGCATTTTACATATGTAAATAGTACATAAGTACTGAGCTACACTTGAGGCAGAAATGATCTTTAGATTTTTAACAAAATACGTGGAATACTTTCATTGTCGATGACAATACATATGTATGTAGAAGGCATCTTCAAAAAAAAAAATTGGATACGTAGACAAACTCGATATTTGGATTCCGCATGAGTTGAAGGAAATTCCCATCAATTAATGCATCAACAATTGAGATTCATTGCTCAAACGTAACGAAAATTATGAGGTTTTGAAGCGAGTAATAATGGGTGATGAAAAATTGGATCTTTTTTACAATAAAGTCATGCGAAAATGATCATGGAGCAAGAAAGATGAACCGCCTCAAAGACCGATATTCAACAGAGGAAAGTTATACTGGGCGTTCGGACAGATATTGTTCTTTTTCAGTTGCTGCCATGAAATTAAATCATCAATTCGGTTGTGTATGTTCAGCTCATCGAATTGGTCAAACAAATCAAAAAGATGGACCCGGGACCAGCCAATTGGAAATGTGTCATCTTCCATTATGACAACGCTCGACCACATACATTTTTGGTCATTTTGCAAAAATTATCGAAGCTTAATTGGGAAGTGATGGCATATCCACCATATATAAACTCTTTCAATGCTGTTACATTGCATTCTGGTGAGGCTGTCAAAAACTTGACTTATCACAGTTTTGCCCATAAAGATCAGAAGCTCTATGAGAATGGAATAATGAAATGTCCCGAAAGATGAACTAAAAAGTGGTCAAACAAAATGAACAATACATAATCGATTAATGTTTGACTTCTAGCTCAGACTCTGGTCTGAATGACCCATAAGACATTGAGTTTGTAATGTGGTTGGTCTACCGGGCTCCTAATCGTCGTCCCTGAAGCTGTGCCTTGAATCCCGTCACCATTGAAAGTACTGTGACTTTCAAGCAACAGGTAACAAAGCAAGCTTATGGAATAGACGACGAATGACTCCTTTGGCTGTTCAGATTTCAACTACTCGAACACGACCATCTCCATGAGTAATTGTTACTACTATGCGACCCAAAGTGTAACACTGTGGCGGCATGTTATCTTCACGTATGAGCACCATGCTGGTCACAGAACAGTTTTTTGATAATGTATTCCACTTCAGATGTGACTGCAATTCTGTAATATATTTCTGTGACTATCGTCTTTAAAAATGCTGCTTAATGGCAACAACTGGTTGCCATCGCTCCAACTGATCGATTTTTCATATGCAAACGGGTACTCTGGTAACCAACAATAAAATGACCTAGCGTTAAGGCCTCCAAATCGCTTGGATCTGAGACAAAGGTCGTGAATTCAAGACTGCTTCGACTTCCGTTGTCACCGTATTGAGCTCCTTAAATATAAGTCTGAGGTTGAGAAGTCCCTTAGCGCTTTTTACTGCTGTTTCCTAGAGGCCACCAAAATGAGGTGCCCTGGGCGGAATAAATTGAAAATTTATGAATTCATTACAACAATAATTTGTTATTATCATTTTGGTTTTTTGATCAAACAGAAATATTCGAAGCTCCTCTAGCTTGTTGGAAGTTCGTAGCATTGTCACAAAATATATCGGTAGGCAGTCCACGTCTAGAAATCATCCGCTTCAAAGCAGCTATAAACGAGTCCGTTGACAGTTCCGATAGCACTTCAATGTGAACCGCCTTTGTAGCAAAACATATAAACATATTGCCTCGAATTCGAAGATATGTAATATTTACTGGTCCGTAGAAATCCACACCGCAACGGCCTTGAGGGATTCAGCCTTTCTCCACTGGCAAATTTCCCATTTCTTGTTGTAGAAGCTTAGGTCGATACCAAAACTTTCACAAATGATTTCATATTAATGTCCAGTAAGTGGTCCTAGCACAGCTTTAATACTAAGAGGGTAATAAAATTTTAAATAATACACTGAATCTGCCCACCAGAGACCACATTCATTTGCAGTCTTTTGATTCTTATAAAAATTAAAGGAAAACATTGACTCAGCTTAGGGGCTATTTTGATAATTTCTACTGATAATTCATCTTTGACATATAGATTGTCTCAATGCAGAGACAACTAACGATTGTTAGTATTGTAAAATATTATGTGTAAATATTAAGTATATTTGATACAAAAATATCAAAAAATATTGTAAAATCAATAAAGGAAAAGTATCATTATATTTATGTACGAGTATGTTGACAACATTTTATCAAAATATATGTCAGTGAGTATAAAATGCCAACAAAGAAATGCAACATTATAACAACAGCAATAGCAATAGCAATAACAACAACAACAACAACAACAACAACAACAGCAGAAACAATGGTAACAATGGCAACAAATCCAATAAGAAAATAGAAAGCTAAATAGCAAATTGCACTAACAGCGCATGCGTGCAGTAACAATAACAAATTACTGTACCAAATTGCTAACAGCAACAGCAATAACAATTCATGCCAAACATACTTTATATTATATTGTAATACATATACACTACATAAATATATGTGGATAAATACATACATATATAGTATAGCATATAAGTATGTACATATGTATGTATACTCGTATGTAAGTATGTGCCTCAATCTGTCTGACTACTATCTGTTTATATGTTTGTTGCTTGCTAACTAACCATTGTGACCATTGTCCAATTTGAAGTTAGCATTAGCAACAACATCATGTCACGTTAAACATTAAACCAGTGTTTCTTAACACGTCCACTACCAGTGTGTCAAATTATTTTCTTTCCTCAATACCACGCATTATCCATCCATCAAGGATGTGTTGTGGTGATATATGTACATACGTGTATGTAATTCATTCTCTTTAAGTAGGAATGTTTCAGTCTACTACGTCACATTAATGTGACGCTGGTCTATAAGTAAAGTTATCAGTCTCTTAGATCAAGTGTTACATACTATTGTATATGTGACACGAAATTTGCAAACTCACCTGTAACAATAATTTCTTGGGATTGGAAAAATAAAAGAATTGAAATATAAATAAAAATCTATAGTACAAAACGTTACAAAATGTACTTTTTATGATAAGTTTTTAAAACAATCTTCAATAGACCAAAAGTCCTAATGTTGCCGATCTTTTCTTGTTTGCAACACCTGAGTCTTTTAGAATTTTTTATTGGATCAAGATATTTATTACTTTGACTTTGATTTGATGGTTTTTTTTTTATCATCAAAAAGCTTTTCGCAAACTGAAATCGAAGCTCATTATTGCGGATTTTTTTTTTTTTTTCTTAAACTGGAATAGATTACACAAGACCAAGGGACACATGTGATTTGAGAGAAAAAACCTTCCATGCAGACAACAGACTACAAAATGCAAGGCATTTATATTATTAGATGTCTGAGTGTATCACATAATATATGAGAAGCCGGTCATGCACAAAAATTGATGTGTTATATACTTTCTATATGTGACCAGTGATGGCACGATTAACCGACAAACGATTAATAACAGATTTTTCGATTAATCGTCATAATCGGTTATTCCCTAAAATAATTGTAAAAATCTACGACTAGTGACGCCACTTAACTTCACAATTGGCGCAATTGAATTGAAAGCATAAGTAAAATGAAAACTGAAGTAAATTTCTACAATTCTTTTTTTACACGGTCTTTTTTTAAATGCTTGCTTTCCGTAGTAAGAAACTTTTTTTTTTTTTCTTTGAATTCGTGCGATAACAAAAAATTCGTGTAAAAAACATTTATTCGTCTAATTTGTAAAACGTGTTATTTTAAATAAATCCTGTAAGAAAAAACCGTGTTAAAAAAGGGTTGGGTGTCTTTAACAATTAATTATAAGAAACTAATGGCTCTTGTTCGTAGCAATATTTGGGATAATTTTTCAAGGAAAAATGCAACCTAAGTTATGTGTCTTCTATGCGGCAAAACTAATTTTTGATATTTAATACTGGAAAAGGTTTTTTGAAGTTGATGACTAATGGAAAAATGTATTCCAACGAAGCAGAAAACTTCAAAACCATATTATCATAGGGATCGAATATATGTTTGACAATATGGAATATTCATTTCTTCTCGTTGCATCTACGTTATTAGAATCGAGGTTTAAAAAAAAAATCCACTTCCAAGATTCCCTAGAGCTGTCGACAATAGTGATACACGTAAATAATCCAATTGACTCTAACGGATCTATTGGTGAGTATTTTGATTTATGGGCACATCATAAATCTTTTGCCTATAAACCGAGAAAAAGGAATAGGGACTCATCCGCAAGACGAACTGAGTTGTTTTTCTCAACCCACCTGACGTGGGTAATGCTTGGGATGAAATCGGTACATTACATTCTGGCAACAGTATCGTAAGTTTTCACGATCTGAGATTTCCATCGTGAAGTTTGGCATTTTTATGCATATTTGTACTTAACACGTTTTGTCATGTCGACGATATTTGTTTACTTTTTGTTAAGTTGAAAATTTCATCTCGAGAAAAAAAGGTTTTAAATCGTAAACATTTTCGTGCGATTTTCGAAGTGGATTAACTTGACAAGATAGTCCGGAAAGACTTCGGCTTTTGTTGATGAATAACCACATAAGACTACCATATATCGCTGGTTTATGGATTTCAATCGTGGATGCTCCTGCGGCGCTTGACGAAAACATAGATGTTGTGAGTAAACTAATAATGGAAGATCGGCATATAACATACCCTAAGATTGAGACAACTGTGGGCATTCATTCCAACGCAATACATACATGCAATACATGAACACTTAGCAGCTGTGAGAAAGCTAGTTTCGCATTGGATCCTGCATAATTTGACAATCGCTCAAAGAAAGGCTCGCGTTGATTGGAGCAAAGAAATACTTAAAAAATGTGATTGTGGTGCTTCAAAAGACGTATTGAAGATTGTAACAGGTGACGAATCATGAATCTATGCGTATAAGCCGGAAAGTAAACAGCAATCGACCGTATGGGTATTCCAAGAAGAGGACAATCTAACGAAAGTTGTTGACGCACGAAGCACTTCGAAGCAAATGGTGGCCTGTTTCTTTGGAATAACCAGACATATTAGAACTGTGCCACTAGTGGAACGTAAAACGGTCAATTCTGAATGATACACGACCATCTGTTTGTCAGAAGTTTTTGGTGAAATGAGGAAAACAATCGGTTAACGTCGGATCATTCTTCATCACGACAATGCAAGTTCTCACACTTCGGCTCAAACAACCGAGTATTTGAAGGTACAAAACATTGAATTGATGGGTCATTGGGCGTATAGCTCCGATTTAGCATCGAATCATTTCTTTTTGTTCCCAACAATGAAGAACAAATTATGTGTTCAACGATTTTCGACCCCAAAAAAAAAACGGTTGATGCATTCAAAATGCATGTTTTGGAGTTACCTCAATCGGAGGGGAAAAAGTGCTTCGAAAATTGGTTTAAGCCAAAATGTATTGTTTTTCATGGAGAATACTTTGAAAGACAATAAAGCTATTTTTTATATTTTATAATTAAAAATACAGTTTTATAATTCATCATAAAAATTTCAAATAATTAATCGAAAATGTCAATAAATCGGTTAATTATTTATAATTAATTGCAATTAATAATCGGTTCCATTCGATTAATCGAATGCCATATTAATCGGTAAATCAATTTTTTTTTGTCATCACTATATTGACGCGTGGTAGCGAACTCATTAAACGAATATGCTCTGCTCTCAGTGATTTATTTGAATATTCGAAAATACGAGTATGATTTAATTCAGTTTCAATTTGAAAAGTTGGTTTTCAAAATGATTTGAGTTGAGTTTAAGAAACTCTGAACAAAAACTGAACTGAATTGAATTGAATGTGTGTCGCTCCATCATGTGGCAGCATTGTGTTGTGTAGTGTAAAGTTGTGTTGTGTTGTCGTGTCTTATTGTCTTGTGTTGTGTGTGTTAGATAGTGTTTTTCTTATTGTAAAAGTTGATGTTGATTTCATGTTGATGTTGTCGTTTCTGTTGCCAATGTGTGTACATAAGTGCATGTGTTGTCACCTTATTGTCTTATTGAAGTGTTTTATTGTTGTTAATAAGTAGTATATTGTCGCAGAGATGTTAGTCTAGTTGCTGTTGGTCATACTACATACTGTATACAATATTTGTGTATGTATGTTTTGTAACATTATCAAAACGTCAAGAGTAATAATGCATAGACAACGGGGCCTTTGTCTATCATCATTTGTCGTCATTATTATTGTTGTTTAAGTTGTCAAATGAAGCCATTTTCTTCCGGCAACATTTATTGGATTGTGTCTACTATGCCTATGCCAACCAAACCTAATAGTATGGTAACTTGTACTTACTATTACTGCTCAGTATATGTGATGAGGTTTCGGTTGACGTGTTCTGCATCTTCGGGCCTTTAAACTCTTTATACTCTTTTTTTTTTCCTTTCTTTGCATTGGACAGTAATAATATATATATATATAGTAGTAATAATACAGCGAATTTACCAATAAAGAGTACAACTAGATAACAAAAGTGAATGTTTCGGTTTGAATATCAGTCAGTCTGTCTGTCCGTCTGTCTATCCGTGCGTCTCTCTGTGGGTCTGTCTGTCTATCTATACTACACATATACATATTTAAAGATGTCAGTTGTCTATTTAATGGTCTTCATATTAATTTACTTATTATCTTATTTTGTTTTTGTTTTTACTTCCTCTACTCCACCCACTTTTTTCCGATTCGAAGGACCATGAACCATATCGAGAGAACAATGTTGGACCAATAATTTTGATCATGCATGCCCAAAGACGATAATGAAAGGCAGAATGGTGCTTTATGAAGAGAACGGGAAAGCGATAGATAGCAAGATTTGTTCAAGATTCGCCAAGAAGAAACAAACGCCAAATAAAAAATTATCGTGATTGCCGTCTTCGATCTCCCCTAACTCAATTTACCTCAATCAAACAATATGAGTTTTTCTTATGATTTTTCTAAAGACTTTTAATTGAAACACACTATTTACTATTTACTATAGTATCAAAATTTCAGTTCCATAGAAAAATAAAAAAAAAAATCTGATAAGAACATTAATTTGAGTCTGGGTTTGTATGGGAGGTACCGCCTCTAGTAACGCAAGGGTCTTGAAATTTACATGGTTTGTGGATATAGATCAGATACCTACAGTGTCCAAATTTTAGTGCCATAGTATAAAAATCAAAAAAGTTTTTCTATTAAGATGACGATTTTTAATCTGATTTTGTATTGGAGCTACACCTCCCAATAGTCCGATGGTCTTGAAAAGAAAACTTCGTGCTCTCTAGCTAAAAAAATGAGGGACTAGTTTGCAGACATGTAGACGGATAGACGTGAATGGCTAAATCAACACGTCTCGTCGCACTAATTAAGAATTATTATAAAACTAAATATAGTTTTATTTAAAACGAAAAGTATCTAAACTTAATACATTTGAATTGTTCAATTTTTTGTTTATGAGGGCGGTCGAACAGTCGGTCTATTTAGTATTCTACTTATATCATCATCATTTTCTAACATTATGGTTTGAATTGGTGGTGATGAGTTCTATTGTATGAAAGTATAAAGTGTGAATATATTTAAATATGTATCTATTTCTTTCTAAAGAAAATTTGAACCGTGAGAATTTCTTCTGTAACATTTTTTTTTTTTCACAATTTCTGTACCCTTCAATGGGTAAAAGATATACATATTATGTTAATTTTATGGAAAAGAGAGAAACAGTCCACATACTATATAGCATGATTAGACAGATCAATATAGTCGACATCCATTTGTATATTTTTTTAGAAAAATAATATCTAGAAAACAAAATTTGATTAAAAACTTCATACGTAGAACTAATTTGTTTTAGATTTATGTCATTTCACACAGTTTGGGCTAAACTCATCTATGATAATTTAAAAAGGTATTATTTGTATATTATTAGAGTATCTACTAAAGGTTTTTGTCCCAAAGTCTCACAGTTCCTTCGACAATATGATGTGTGTGTGATGAGAATTAGGGTACTCAATAGTCAGTCAACCAATCCAATCCAATCTATCCATCAAGCACTTGATGTTAATTTTACTTTGAATTAAAATCTTCTTCATGCTTCTGTTGGTTGTTTTTGTTGTTGTTGGTGGTTTTAGTTTAATTTATTATGTTCTTAATTTATGGTTTTTTATTTTATTTTTTAACAAAAGACTTAATCAGATTGATATTTAAATAAATGAATAGCTTTATTCAAAATCACAAGGAAAACAAAAGAATTCAATTCAAATAATAACAATGGATTAGTCATGTTTTAAATCAATACTACAAAATGATACTTGGTTTATCCACTACATATTAAATTTGAATTATATTTTAAGCAACTGATAAGTTGATTAACCAAACCAAACCAAAGCAATTTAATTCTATTTTAATTTTGAAAGATTTTAAATATTTTCCAAAACAAAAGTAATTCAATATTTGGAAGAAAGATCCATCAAATTCAAGATTCAATATTGCAGTATTGCTGTATTATTGGCATAGTCTTTATATTTCTTAAATTTATCTTACCTACAACAATTCTGCTTCCAGTTTAGAGAATATAAAAAACCCCATCTACATATTTGTACATATCTATATGTACATACGAGTATATGGCAATTATGTTATGCTGCATAGCAGTATGTCCGATATCTGATCTGATTGAAATATGTATAATTAAAAATTATTTAATGATATGATCATCAATCATGCAAAAAACGAACATAAAGTTGAATAGATCATCATTTATGGCAACCATAACTCATACATAGTACATACTTCTATATGTTATGATGAATCAATCTGCAACCATTATAACAAAATGGTCAATCTGATGTAAAAACCATTAAAAAGAAGACTAACTTTGAAGTTGTAATACTCTTTACGCCCCTCATAGTGGTCAGAGGGTTTTAAAATATACATGATTGGTGGATATGGGTCAGAAACTTATAGAGTCAAGTCGATAGTACAAAAAACAAAAAAGTTTTTCTAATAAGAACATGAATTTGGATCGGGTTGGTGGGATGGTACCCATCCCCCCCCCTCCCCCATAGTGGTCCGATTCGGATGATTCCGACAAATGTACTACGAATGGTGAAAATAAAGCTCCGTGCTCCATTCAGCTCTCTAGCTCAAAACTGAGTGACTAGATTGCATACATATAGACGGAAAAACGGACATGGCTAGATGAACTAGTATCGTTGCACTGATCAAGAATATAAATATATACTTTATGGGGTCTCCGATGTCTCCTTCTGTGTGTTACAAACTTCATGACAAACTTATAATACTATTCACTGCGTGAAGCGTACAAAAAGAGACGATTCATTGCAATATTTCTGTTCAATAACTGAAAAGCTGACGAATTATTTGTTTGCAGATAATGATGACATATGCATCGCTGATCGAACATATATGAACACACATACATATACATTTATCAACATACTATATTGTAATAAAAAAAAAAACGCATGTTTATTCATGTGTAGACAACAGCTATGCCAGACTAAACAAATCAAATCAATTTCAAGTATCGGAGACGAAGCTCACCAGATAAGTACCAGGGAGATTAATGAAATTTGAATGTGTCACAATCTATAATGTCATATGATACCAATGGCACTATGTCTCTATATAATGTCATATTTTTCATTCGGTTTAAGTTTTGCAAATTCCAACTGAACAAAGCGAATTGCTTCTAGAAATTTCAATATCTATTACTAGATACCCGGACAGACGTTGTCCGGCCTCTCCTTCCCAAAAAATTCATTGATACTAATTGGGTGACCTGATGGGATGTTTGTCAAAGGCGACTTGACAGACAGACAGACGCAGCGGGGGAGTTTCTTTTCTAATATCTATAGATGATGTAGGTAACCAATAAACCATTAAATAGTGGATAAAAGTTTGCATATAGTATAAAGTTTATTTTATAAAGTTTTCGCTTCTTAAACTCTTGGAATTTTACATTCTTCTTAAAATTCGATTTCTTGGTCATAACAAAAAAAATTACAACAATAAGATAAAACTTAAACTTAACTTAAAGATTAAAAACAGGAAATGGGGTGGAAATGGTAGGTGGGAATTGGGAACCATGGTTATTCGGACAACCACCAGAAATGCATTTTTTTTTCATTTTTGAATCTTTTATCGGGAAAGTAGTCTCAAAACGCAAATTTTGATATTGCTTTATATTAAAATCTATTGATTTTTGTGTAGCACGCCTATATATATATATATATATATGATAAAATACCGGGCAACCAAATTGATTTTGGATTAGAGCCTTTTAGTGTCTAGAAACAAGAACGCTTCCGTTGGAGCAAAGTCATTAGTTAGGGCTGAATTTAAATACTGAAAGTTTGTATAGTAGGGTGGCATTATTAAATTATTTTCGGGAGTTTCCATGCAATTGTAGATATGGTTGCGAATAAGATTTATTATGAAGTTGTCTATTCTATGCACTTGTGCTGCCTCATAGAGAACTTTATTTGAAACAAATTTTATAAAGTTGCTTTGTGGAGTTCTGTGATCTTAAACATTTTCTTTCAAACAGTCTTATCTTTTCCATCTACGAAGGTGAGATGTTAAACCAAACAGGACATGCATATATTATAATCTATCTTATTATCGATTGGTACATTATGATTTTGACTCGTGTGTTTATGTGTTTGGGAAAGAACAGATATTTATATTTAAAGAATGCTTTTCTTTCTTTGTGTAATTGCGTATTGACATGAAAATTAAACTAGAAAAATATGTCGAAGTCTTTCCAGTTTTTTCTTATATTGGAGTTGCAGTATTTGAGCGGGGGTCGTAACAGAATAGTTTCGCATTTACTTAAATTAATTTTGAGTTGCCAACTATTTGTGTATTTTTCGATTGCAATAAAGTCTTTCTGAAGTTGTGTGTTGATACAGTCTATTTTATCTCCCGGGGAGAAGATGATTATATCGTCTGCAAAGGCTATCATATTATTAATTTGATTTAACAAATCAAGGATAAAAAGGTTAAATAGGATTGGGGAGTTCACTGTACCTTGTTATAACCCATTATTGAGATTAAAAATTCTTGTGCTGCTTATGTTGTTACTTGTAACACTTATTGTTTGTAACAAATTTTGGTAAAAATTTTATTGAATTGATAAACAAGAAACATAGTTTAAT
The DNA here is from genome assembly GCA_035041805.1 of Amiota mariae. Taxonomy (NCBI): domain Eukaryota; kingdom Metazoa; phylum Arthropoda; class Insecta; order Diptera; family Drosophilidae; genus Amiota; species Amiota mariae. Next base: position 368,499 of record JAWNKV010000294.1, read on the forward strand.
GACTGCTGATTGCATCTTTTTAACAATTGCATTACTTTTCAATTAAAATTTCCATTATAATGCATCTGGGAGCACTTAAGTCTGAAACACTTGTGCGAGTGGAGGAGTAGAATAGAATAGTATAGTGCATACACTATATGGGGTTGAAGAAACTTAAGAATATATTTACATTGGTATAATTGTAAAAGATATAAAAGAATAAAGTTGACTGAACTGCATACATAGTTTTAAAGGAAGACAGAAATAAAAGTTCTACGAATTCTTATTAGCATTTTTATGACTTTCATTTCATTTTTTTCTGTTTTCTGTAACCATTTACATGAGAAAAATGCGAGATCTTTTCTTATTTTTTTTTTTTTTTTTTTTTTTGCTTATTATAAAGTACACAAGTAAGTAGATACATGTGTATGTAAGTATAACCACCACCATACCATATTCTAAAAATGATATTGTTGTTGTTAATGTTGATGTTGATGTTGTTTTTGTGATTCGCATGAAGTGTGCGACATGCAAGAATTATTTTTTTAAAGTGAAAAACAAAATAGGCAGAACCGAAACCAAAGCCAAAGCTCAAGTCAAAGTCGAAACCCAAACCAAACCAAACCAAACCAAATCAAAACAAATCAAATCCATAACGAAACTGAAATAGAAACCAAACTAGTAAAACTTAAACTCAAATTCAAACTGAACTGAACTGAACTGAACAGATCTGATCTGAACTAAACCAAAGTGGTAAACTGAACTAAAGAAAAACAAAACAAACAGAAGAAGAAGAACACAAGAAATACTAAATACGTAAAGAAACGTTTGTATGTATGTTTGTTAAGCCGTGTTGAACCGCATCAAGTCAAGAAATCAGACATCAGAAATCAGATCTTACAAACCCAAACGTAGCCTAGCCTAGCCTAGCTTAGTCTAAACAAGAATCAAATCAACAAGTAAAGTAAAAGAAGCCAATGAACGAACGTGAGTACCAACGATCGACGACCGGTAGCACTAACAAGAAAATCCAACAAAATTCTAATGTGACAACAATGAAAAACAGAAAATAGAATGACAACAAAAGATTACAGATTCAGATTGAGCAAATACTCTAGAAACATAAAGTATGTACATAATATATAAAAAAGAAGAGCAACCAAACAACCAAGTAATCAGTAGCAGTAGCAGTAGCAGTAGCTGTTGCAGTATCATTAGTTACTAGTGAAGAATAAGTTGTCAAAATTGAGGAAATACACTACATTGCATGCAGCACGTTCATGCAACAAATATACTACACAAAATATAAAATATTATCTTAACATATCAGTCATTTGCTAGCAATAGATACATAAATCCATCCATCCAAGTATTTATCTATCGTTTCATCCAAGCATCTGCATCTATTTAACTATCTATTCTATGTACTATATACATACTCGTATGTATGTATTTATGTATTTATTTATAGTTCTTACATCTGCTAAACTGAACTTGAAACTTCAAGAATTGATGCAACAAACAAACTTACTAACTTTTCAAAATCAAATCAAATCAAATAAAAATGAGGAAAAAGAAATTGTTAAATATACTGTATCTCATACTATTGTATTGTATTGTATTGTATTGTATTGTATTGTATTGTACGAGTAGATAGTTTGAGTGACATGGCGCGTGCAATGCCAAATGATAAAATTGAACTGAACTGTACTGAACTTATCAAACAAATGAACTTCAAAAAAAAAAAAAAATAGTAAGTAATAAGAAATTATATCAGTATGTAGATAGATACATAGCATGTTAATGGTAGATACGCAGGTATATTTTCAATTTTTTTTTTTTTTTTTTTTTTGATTAATTTTTTTTCTTCCAGATGCTTGCAGATGTACTACTATGTACGTGCAAATTGCATGGTTATATTATTCGGTATTTCCGATTTTGTTGGTAAGAATGAAGAGAACGAACTTTGTAAAAACAATAGTAATAAAATAGCAATGAGAATTTATGTTGTTGTTGTTGCTGTTACTGTGTCTGTTTCAATTCGAACATCGAGAGGAAATGTTCGTGATAATTAAAATATTTTTGTAAAAGATATAAAAACATATTGCCGCCAATGAAAATTATTATTCAATGTTATATGTACTTATTATGCTTCTGCACTAGACATAATTTTGTCTCTTCATTTAATGTGATATTTAAGAGTATCATTTCTGAGGCAAATTGGCATATTAAAAATCCATCAATTCTATTCAAAATCTTCTGTACATGGCGGATGTACCAATGCCTCCTATCTGTCGTTACCATGTTCACACCAATACTTCCTAAACTTCTATTTGCCAACCAACCATTAGTTTTGGCCTGTGATGATGTGAACGATTTTAATTTTACAGCTTAGAGTCTTCTTCTTTGTTATATTATATTAGTGCAACCTACGAATTTCCAGGACTTTTCACGGGAATTATAGAAAGAATAATATTTATCGTCTTATAGTATTTCGTTGAAGGCTTACAATTCAAAAAGAGATTTTTGAAAAAAGAATAGTTAATTAATTATAAAAAATATGTATGTCTAAAATTTACATACAATATTCGAATCACATATTCCGATAGTCCAATTTGTAGTAAACATCACAGGAACAATATCCAGACTTTTAATAGAGTTTTCCTGAAAATTTTTCAAAATCAATCTAGCGGTTTCGGAGTCCATAGGACATAGCATAGTACATACTATTTTTTTTCTGTTTTTTGTTTTTTTTTTTTTTATGTTACATTTTCTTACGCCGATCAAAGACAAAAGTACCCTTAAGACATAAGTATCAAACGTTGACTGGGGATTGTTTTAATATTCTAAAGTGTACTAAGTCAAATATTGTGACAGTTACGCCTTCGGCGGAGATCAGCTGGGTAAAGCCCCTTCAGTCGTCTTCGACAATTGTAGTTCAGAAGCAAGTGGATTTTTATAAGAGATCAACCGATTGTTGTATCTACATACTACATATATATTATAAATAGTAGTATTGTAAATAATGTAGTTAATAAAATTCACAATTGCTTAAACATTTCCAGTTTAAGTTCACTTTTAATTCAATACATAAATAGATTGACTTTGGACACTGACAAAGGATGGGATAAGATGGGAAAGATATATTTACATCTTTCTTTTGACTTCTACGCATATAATATATATCTACCTAATTATCAAAAAAGATTTTTATATTAAATGAAAGAGATAAGTCTCAATCAACCCCGACTAAGGGATAAACTCAATCTGAGCAGAACCAATGTAACCATCAGTGACAGTGACCTCTGTACTACTAAATTCTATTTTCAACAATATTTTATAGGGTCATTTCTGGACAGAGCAGATTGGGAACGGTTTAGACCAAAGCCCTCTCGACAATTCCTTGTGCGGTATACGGATGGTTCTAAAACTGTCACTGACGTGGAAGCTAAAGTCTGTGGGAAAAACCCTATGCAACCCATGCAATAGAACTGAGTATTAGAGAAGAATTAGAGTGTGCTGCTGCTTATAAGCACATACTCATTCACTAGGATAGCAAGGCTGCACTACAGGCTCTCAACGTCTTTGAATTCAAATCGAAGATTTTTTGGGACTGCCTAGTATTACTTAAGAGATTAGCTTTAAATAACTAGTATGTCAATCTTATTTGGATATCTGGACTTGGTGGGTATCTTGGTTCTCATTGGACCAGAACCATTTTGCGGGCTACTATGGAATTCTACAACGGCTAAAATCGAAAAATGGCATCAATATTGGGTTAATACAGAAAATATTAGTAGCAAAAACCGTCATGCCAACCATATTTAGCAAAAGATCACAAGAACAATTGTAGATAGTCTCGGGTTTCTTGACTAATCATTGCAAAGTGTTAAAACATCTACGAAATATACGGATCCATCAGATCAGATCGGATCAATGTAGATTATGTAATGAAGAGGAGGAAGAGGAGCCAGCAAAGCATGTGCTATGCCACTATGAAGTTCTAATTTGGATTAGACTCTACTATCTGGGTTTCCAATACTTGGAACCAAATGAAATTGCAAGTTCGTATCCAAAGAAGGTACTGGAACTCTTTATGAATACCACGATATCGGAGGAACTGTAATTGCCCATTGGTGGCGTCAGAGACGAAGTGTATTTAGTTCCTCTACTGATGTTTAATCTAATATTAATATACCAAAAATATTTTGGGCTTAACAATTAAATATAAATGTATTCTTACAATTGGATAATTTTATAAGAATATATATTAGTTTCTTACATTTTTCCCCTTAAAACATATACATATAAGAATGGAAACACTATTTTTATATTTTTAACAATATAAAAGTGAAACCACAAAAGAAGCTTAAGCACTTAAGAGTTTATAAAAAACTATGTGTATTTAATAAAAAAAAATATAATGAATAATATTATGTTCTTCTTTACTAGAGCAGTAAAAAAAAAAGAAAAAAAGAAGGTAAAGCAAACGAAACCAACTCAATTCCACTCCACTCCACTTCATTCAATAGAAAACCAGACAACATTAGCTAAGAACTTTGCTTTGCATCTGGTAAAAGTCTTAAGGAAAAACAGAAAATTTTATGAGTACTTTATATATCTCATAGATACATACTACACAAACAAATGAATCAATGAATGTAGAATGCATTCACATATTTTTCTTGTTATGTTGTAGGATTTGTTTAAGAAATCAATATGCAAAATAAAAAAACAAAAACTGAAATGCTGAAGTTATCAAACAATGAAAGAGTAACTTCAATTTTGAATGAATGAATGCAGAAATATTGTACGAGTATATCTATGAATGAATAAAGAAATGTATCCATGAATGAATGAAATAAATAAAAGGCAGTCAGTATGGATGGCCATACTGGTGTCTGGTGTGAAATTGTTTGGCATGTTGCCCACATAGTACTAGTACTAGACTTGACTTTCATTAAGTCAGTATGACATTTATTAGAGTCTTAACACGTTAGTGGGCATTAGATTGAGGCCGTTAAGTCTTACTACTAAATCAAACAATACTATGTATGTATGACTTAGCTAAGCTGATGAAGAATTACAATTGTTATACATATTAGTAGTAGTAGTAGTAGTAGTAGTAGTAGTAGTAGTGGTATGTAGTAGTATAATGAAATGATGATGATTTGAATAAATGATCGATCGAATGAATGAATAAATGAATAAATTGGCATAACGGTAGAATGCTTATGCATATTAACACATATACATTATACGTATGACCCCCTCAATTCCTCATTCCAATCTCTTATTCTCGTTCTACTATACTACAATATACATATATTATATGTATGTAACATACATATGTATCTGATTCAACAACTATTATAATTCTAGCACATAGTAACTGCATTTTATGATAGTATTATGTATATTAGTACGACGACTTCATTCATTCATTCATTTATTCACTCACAACTTCACAAACTTTTGTTTGCTTTTAATGCATTTTTATTACAATATATTTCTATCTTTTTACATATTTTTTTTTTTTTTTTTTTTTATTGTAATAATTTTTACATGCAAACTCGCATTAAAAGAAAAAGTTAGAAAAGAAAATATGTAGTAAGTAGTAGGTACACAAAAAAGATACATAAACATAAGTATTATATTCATACATATTATTTGTACAATCATATTGTAGTAGTTCGTTTATACTTATTTGTTTGATGGGTGAATGAGTGAAAATCATGGTCTCACATTCGAAAGGTTGTCTGTGGGAATTCTACTACTACGAGTACCATATAAAAACTTAGTATTGTCGTTACTTATGTTTGTTCATGTTGATGATTGTCTTAGTATGTAGACGACGTCAACGATAAGCAGTTATGGATATGTATTTGATTAGACCTTAACTAATGATTTTGCCTTTCACCCACTCACTCACTCATAATAGTGTAGGAATTCGACTCATAATAATCCTAAAAGGAGCAACATGAAAGAAACTTAAGGTACAAAATATTGGATCACTATAAGCTCCTTAACGAGATCTAGCTATGTTCACGGAATCTTTAGATTGGTTTTAGAAACTGAGGGAGACCTCCCGGATCAACTGCCAGACGTTCACCCCAATTTCTTATCCCACCACCCCGCCTCCCCTATCCTTATCATCCTTCCATAATAAGGCATCACAATGGGCCATAAGGCTTCTGAGTGAACTCGCGTGTAGTGCGAGCGACCTGTCTAATTTTACCTAACCTAGCTCCTTAAGTCTTTGGTACTTTCCATAGGATCGTATTTAATAAAAGAGTTGATTGTCTGTGCCAACATGCAGCATCGATAACGAGCCACGTTTTCAAATCAATGAAGAAATGGAGGTACACAAAATTTGTTAACTACTAGGATTGACGCCTATTGGTAAGGGTAATATTTTTTTAAACCAGATAGGGAATACATATATTCTAGAGATTATTGAATGTTGTTGAACACTGAGCTTATTGAATGGAACCTTGAGATTATGGAATGAAACCTTGAGATTATTGAGAGGAACCTTGAGATTATTAAGTAGAACCTTGAGATTATTGATGGAACATTGAGATTATTGAGTAGAACCTTGAGATTATTGAATGAAACCTTGATATTATTGGGGGGAAACCTTGAGATTATTGAATGGAATATTGAGATTATTGAGTGCAACCTTGACATTTTGTGTGAAACAACAATTTCGATACAATTTCATAAGAGAACTGTCTAGTCAGTCTAATTAATTTATAGGCTAATTGATTAAGATGAAAGCCATGGCAGCTAATGCTCTTCATATTAAAGAGTTTAAGAATTTATTTCTTATCCTACTTCTTAATAATAATAATGATAATATGCTAATTGGGCTAAACTCACTGCCACTTTTGCCACATTGCTTGATTCCTAGCTGAAGAATGAAAAATGTGAAGAAATATGAAAGGATCATGTCAAATATACACACATATACATATGTATATTATATTGAGGAAATAGCATCTAGAGTGAGAGAACTAGTAATTTGCGGGTTATAATAACATTAAATAATAATAATAATGACTGGTCCATTTCCTCCTAGGTTAGTGCGCCAAGCTGACATCATAGAATCACGGGTGCGAATCCCGCTCAAGTCTGGTCCTGCACTTTTCTAATATCCTACAATCCTTCATAACTCTCCCCCTGAGCTAAAGATCTTTGTCACTATTACTCATATTAATAACTAATTTATAATTTGTAATTATAATCTTAGTTCTAAGTATATACATAAATACATATATTCTCGAAAGTATCCCTATCTATAAAGTGAGGATCTAAAGATCAATGCGAGATAAATCACAAGCTATTGTTGTGATCTAAAATATATATTCTCTGTGAATGTCGCATATTTGCTAGGAAAAGAACCCAATACATTGTTTAAAATTCTGAATATTTAGAGTTACCATTTTCAAGGTCAAGATCTATAACTTAATTGACTTTTATGTAATATTTTGATTAAATCTCAAGAATATATACGAAAATATATATATAACATATAGATACGGGGTGTATCATCTTTTATGTCGGTATATTAACATTGAATAAATTTGACATTTGTTAACCGATTGACTTGAGTAACATGTGTTTGAAATAACAATTCAGCACAATTTTAACCGAAACAATGCACCGAAATAGTGTCTCTGTACATTAAAAAATAGTCGTTCAGTTGTGTTAACTCAATGTGCATATCGTCGAAATTATCGTGGCCAATAGGCACCGTCTGACAACACTATTCGTCGTTTGTTGTTGAATTTTGTTGAGCACGGGATAGTGGACTCGCTGTTCATCAACGATAAAGACGTTCCAATGAACTGGTTGAAGAGTGTTGGCCAGAACCCAAAAGTGTCCTATCGTTACCTCGCTCAGCATTTTGGCGTCAGTGAAACCATTTTGCGGCGCTTTTTGAAGAATAATTTGCATTTGTTTCCGCATAAAGTGCAATTAACACAAATTATATTGCCGAAATACCGTCCACGTCGCTTGGAATGCGACCAAAGGTCTGATGTAAAAAAGAGGCGACATTGCCTGGCCGCCCAAATCTCCAGATTTAACCCATCCGGACTTCTTTTTGTGTGTTTTTTTTTTTGAAAAGCAAAGTATAAGCTAGCAAACCTCAGATCTATGACGAGTTCAAAGCAAACATTCGTACTGAAATCATCGTTATACCGCCTGAAATACCCGAAAAGGTAATGGAAAACGCAGCAAAAAAGCACATTTTGTTATGACCAATAAAGGCGGTCACTTATTTGATTGTGTATTCAAAAACTACACCAAATAAATTTCAAAGGACCGAATTGAATAAAAATATCTCATATATTAAAATCGGTTGTTTTTTATTTATTTTATTCAATGGTAACATACCGACATAAAAGCCGCACCCCTTAGTTAATTTAAAATACCTTACTGGAAAAGGTCCATAGATTCTTACCTGCAAAAGAAAAGGAAAAAAGAAAAAAATTATTATTATTATCATTTTAAAAAGATTTCCAAATTTTATAAATTTAAAAAAAAAAAAATCGTTTTCTAAGATTCAAACTCTTATTTTTCAAAACATTAAATATAAATCAATTGTAAAAATCTTACGATTAAATAAATAAATAAATAAAAAATAAATGTAAAGAATTTATTCTCATCTCACCTTTTTAAAGTTATCAAAAAATTCTTATAAATTAACACCTCATAAATAATTAATAAAGCGATTTAAAAAAAAAAAAAAAAAATAATTTTCAATTGAAATCTTGAAATCTCTTTGTCAATCCCAATTTTTAATTTAAGTTATTCTACAATAGTATGATGTATAACAATATGTACTTCTTTGTATATACTATAAACTCAATTGACAATTTCAATTTCATTCTATGTATATCAATTGATTTTAACAGTTTTTCTAGTATTTAGAAAAAACAAACAAAATTATGATATTTCCAATCTTGTCTAAGTGTGTTTACATTTCCATTATTGAAAATACCTTTTTATTCTTTTAGTCATGTATTCACTCGTAATTGATACAACCAACCCAATATTAAGTGTATCTACTTGAAAGTTCTTGAAAATTCAACAAAAAATTATTATCGGCGCCACCAATATGGATGATGATGATGATTCATTCTTATTGAATCATGTAACAATGACAGAAACAAAACCATATTTTTGTTATCTTTTTATTTGGAAATAAAGTGCAAAAAGCCTATCTTATCTAAGTATAAAACAAAACACTCGTTATGGAACTATATAGTATTGTAGTATTATATATTCGTATTACTTGACTGAAATACATATATAATCACTTAAGAAAAATAGAAAGAATATTGTGGGTTCTGCTAATAAATGAGAAAAGAGAGAGCCGGCAGTTAAAAATCTATATATGCTGCATCACATTCATATCATGATGCTCACTTTGCCTTATCAGGAATCAAGCGAAATAATCAAACAAGCAATCAATCATCAATTAATCACCTTTTCCCTTGCTCATGTTCACATATCGCTTGATTCAAACTTCTACAATGAACTTGAGGACGTCAAAAGCATGAAGAGATTCCTTAATTTTTTATTTTTGATTATTTATGAAATATTGTGTAACATCATAACAAATCTTAACCATATACTTGAGTGTTAATATCTTATTGATGTATTATAATTATAATACATTTATCAAAATATAAAACTGAAAGATTCTTTAGTATTTTTAGTAATATTGCTTCAAAAAATCACAAGACAAGTTTTATTGGAAAACATTTCGATCTCCGATGAAACTCAAATACTATTCTATGCAAAATAAGGAAATTTAATTCCTAAAGAATGTAAAGATTGCTATAAGATCAATTACATAACTTCTTTTGAATTTTTTTTTCATTGGAAATTGCAATGCAACATTCTTTAATTGACTTTTTATATATTTGATCTATGTTGATGTTTTTTATCAATTTCAATTTACATTAAATTGATAAAGAGAAAGGAATAAATAAGTTCACTATTCACTCAAACTCAAGCTAAATAACATCCATCAATAACAGAATCTACACTTGTTCTTTCAATATATGTATATATGTTTTTTAGTGATGAATCCAAGTTCAATTTAATTGGGAATAATTGTAAACCGACCCTATATACGACGTCCTCCACTTAAAGAATTGAATCTAAAATATATCAAAATAACTATAAAACAAAGTGGCATCCTTGAACTTGTTTTACTGCATTCGGTTTAGATCCAAAAGTCAGGATTAACGGTATAAAGACAGTTGAAGTTTATAAGAATATTACTAGATATCCCAGCAGACATTGCCCTGCCTCTCCTTCCCAGAAAATTAGTGAATACTGCTTGACCTGAGAGATGTTTAACAAAGACGACTTGATTGTTTTGAAAGTATTTCTCTAAACTTTATAAGCATTTCTTTCTAAACCTTCCTCATGAATCACTCTGTCCATTGATGAAAACCGTATAAAAATTCGTTCGTTAGTTTTTAAGTTTATCTCGTATAGACACACAGACAGATGCGGCTTTATTTCATAATATGTATTAATATTAAGCTTAAATTTGGCCATCGACTACCCCTATAATGAACTTGACAACCTAAAATGTATGACGATATTCCATAACTCTTTGGGTTTGATAACCTAGAAAATAGAATATCACAACAAACCTCCTCCAAATTCTTAAGTATTAATATCTTATTGTTGTGTTTCTATAGTTTTCAAAATATAAAACGGACAAAAGTTTTTAGTATTTTCAATATATCACAATAATAGACTCCATTCAAATACTTTTCTATGGAAAATAAGGAAATTTAATTCATAAAGAATGTAAAGATTTCTATTAGCTTCTTTTGAATTTTCTTTCCATTGAATATTGCATTGCTATATAGTACAATATTCTTATATTGACTTTCCAAGTACAATATTTAATCAAAATTTATTTCTTTATCAATATCAATTTCCATTAAATTGGTAAATAGAGAGAGAGAGAGAGAGAGACAGACAGAGAGAGAGAGACAGAGAGAGGAATAAATAATTGTACGGGAATTACGCAAATATGTTATAGGTGCACAAAGATATTAAAATTCTTTCCATAAAATTTTGTCGGGGTATTTGATAAGCAGAAAAAAAAACACTTTCTTATCAAAGCAGAGAACAACACATTACAATAAAATACAATATCAGCAAAAAAGAACCTTATCAATTGAAAATTTACCGCACTTTTTCTTAACTGTACTCTTATTGGTATATACAATATATATTATAATCCTATATTATATGTACATACATACATATATCTACATACTAAATCTATATACTAAATATTGATTATTAAAATTATTATCTACATTTTATGTTAAGATATATCAATCTTTGATATAGAAATATTATAATCAACATTATCATTAATAAATTCACTTTTCCTTAACTTTATTTTTTGTTATATAAAATTCTAGTCTCTATATGTATCTCTATAGATAACAATATGCCAATTTTTAATATAGGAAAAATTATAATCTATCTATAATAATTATACTTACTATAAATTGACAGACTTCAGTACTATTGTAAATAAAATAATTTTGATATTTAATTAGATCCAAATTCTTAATGAAAGTTTATCTTTTCTATAATTAATATTTATAATAAATTGAATGAATTATTTAATACTTTAAAAAATAAACAAACAAAAAATCAATCTAAGAATATTTTTTTTTTTATAGTATGTATGTATTTTTATTAATTATAGTACCTATATATATAAAATATATGGTAAATGAATGCTGCTCTATTTTGATGTATGATTAGATAAAAAAAAAAAAAACACAATCATGGCCAAAACTAAGAGTACTATATACTCTGTATAAAAAATAAAATATTATGAAATGTCATGAAAACTTAAACAAGCAAAAAATAGACGAAAAAATGCTAAAAGTTCATGAGTTTATTACAATTGGAAAAGCTCACGATTTCAATATAAAATTGCCAATTTGCAAAAACCTCAATTTTTAGTAGTATTATAGTAAGAGTATACGTTCTTTTTCTTTAACTTTAAATATATTTTGTTAAGCTTTCAACTCGGTTCAGTTCACCTTGACATTGATTGATTGTAAATGTACTTTTATATAGTGGAACTCAAACTACTACAACTACTACTTACTATCAATCTCTGTGTATACTAACTAACATAGTATGAAGTTGAATGCATTTCAAACTCTTCTAGTGCGCACACTAAAAGATAAGATTGATTGAGGTATTGTAAAAGTAAAAAGAAAAAAAAAATAATATCAAATGATTTAACTTGAGTTTCTAGACTTTTAGATATAAGTATTATTTAATACACCAAAAATCATTATAAGAAAATACGAAAAATATATGGTAAATAAAGTATTTGAAAAATATACTTTTACATTAATTTTTTTTTATTTCAATCAAATTTTTAATCAATAAATACAAATTTATTGTTGTTTTTATGAAATTTTATGATCTTATGATCACAAAAAAAAAAAAAAAAAAAAAAATAGCTTTAATGTATGGAAGTTCAACCAAAGTATATGTCTAATACAATAGATTACAAAAAAAATTCTTAAATGCTTTAAAGTCTTCTCAACTTATGGTTTTTTCAATGCTTGTTGTTGTTGGAAACATTTAATTTTCTCACCTGTTGCTTGCTGCATTAACATCAATAAGTATATTGGCATTAGAATTACATCTTACCAATCTAGAGATGAATACCTTTCTAACCATATACCTTGCATGAAAATATATTGACATTTAGTAGAGTAAAACGGTGCTGACAGAATCTTGTCTCCGTATTAATATATTGAAGATATCTTTCTTTCTATCATCACCGTGCAAAATCAATTTTGATAAAATATTGCCGGGGCGTAGCAAAGCTCGCCGGGACAGCTAGTCCCATAATAAATATATAATCATAAAATAGTCATGAACTCTAATACATATACCATATACTCGTACTTATATAATAAGATAAGGTATATAGAGAACGCAGTTTTTAATTTTAGTATTTTAAAGGCTAATTTTTAGAATATTATGTTGTCTTCAGATCCCTGAGTAAATCTGAGGTCTAAACTTTATCCCCAATCATTTTAAAATGTTAAAATGTTTCTGCTAACAGAAAATAGTCACAAAAAGCCAATTAAAGAAAATTCTGAGCTATAGGAATGACATAAGTATACGAGTCGCATATATGTAGAGTTTAACATTATTCACAATTATTGATTGATGTTATTTTCTATTACAAGAATCACGTTTACTCCATTGCCCTCACAAAATCCGTATTATTTTTTTTTCTCCTCCTTCTTTCTCTGATTATACCCTTGGCCTACATCTAAACGTTAAAAGGACACGTATTATAGACACCACTTCCTTGGAATCACTTGTCGATCATTGATTCTTATACTGTGGTCTCCGAAAACCTAGTGGTAGGAACCCCATATACCATTACTGCAAAACTGCAAAACTCAATTCTATTATATTGCAAAAACGAATTCCAAGAAAAGAAACACAACTTACAAAATTTTTTTAAATTCTTTGCATTGGTTGAGGTCTAAAGAATCATCTCAAACCAAATCTCAAAAACAAAAAAAGTATTCAATAATTTTAGGAGCTCATCATTTTCTAGAGAAATATGAGATTATTGATCAAGAACATACATAAATTTTTTTCAGAACAATTGAACTTAACATAAAAAAAATATTGTCCAAGAAAAGAAAAAAGGATATTGTCCACTGACTAGTATATTGCTTAGTTTAAGAACCGCCAAAAAAAAAATCTTTGAATACTTATTTAGATAATAAATTTTAAACTCATCATCATAATCAGATTTATAAAAACTTTCGTTTCCTTTAGTTTTTTTTTTTTTTCATTATTTTTTATTAAATTTTTCTTTTTAATAAAATATGAAATTTTTTTTTTTTTTATTTTGCAAAATAAAATTTTATTTAATGCAGAAAGTTGTTTTGTTTTGCTATTCACTTTACGTTTTGTATTGTTATAATTCTCATATTTAATATATATATTTTTTTCTTTTTTCAATATAAAGCAGCAACAACATTTCGATTTGTTTTTGTTTTTCTTTAGATTTTTTGTTTTTATTATTTTTCACGGCCATTGTTCAAGTTTTGAGCCAAGTAACACTGACAATGTAATGTAAAATTTTTTACAACAATTATTTCTACTATCTTCAATTCCATTCCTTCGTACATTATTCGCTCACTCAGTCGTTCGCTTTCCACAGTTCCACAGTCTGGTCTTGTCTTGTCTCAAAATAAAAGTATTTATTTTTAATTATTTCTTTTTTCTTTTTTAAAATTTTTTCATTTTTTCTTTTTGTTTGTTTTTTGTTGTGTTTTTTTCAATGAAATTGACAATCGTGGAAAGCATATAGAAACATATATACAATATTCAATGTAAAGTAGCACAGTCAACAATATAAAAATCTGTTTCATTTTTTTAGACGTGGATACGTTTCTATTTCTGATATCTAAAAAATTGATGATAGGAAAAATAGGTATACAGTTTGGTGTTGTAGTTGCAAAACTATTGTCCACATCCAAAATCTAATTACACCACTCGGTAGTTAAAGGATCAAAGAATTGATCAAGTTTAGTTACAACTGTGGTGGGCGTCGCAATTTTGCCTTTTTTGATTGTAAAAATTTTCATTCAATTTGTTATTTTGGCTTTTGTTGTTGTTTTGTGTGTATTTTGTTTTTGTTCTATGAATTTTTTTTTTTTTTTTTGCTATCGCTTTATGCACATTCTGTTTTGTTATTACTGTTTGCTTTATGTTTTTTCCTGTTGCTTTACTTTTTGTTGATCATTAATTTTTCTAAGTTGATTTTCGGCTGATTTAACCATTTTTCCTTAAGCGCTGTGGCACAAAACAGTTGCAAGTATTTTTAAAAACTTTTCTAAGCGGGAAAAAAAAAAAAAGAGCTGAAACAGATACGTGTACAACCCACATATCGTGAAAAGTCGAAAATTGAGTTCGTGAATAGTTGTTGGAACGGTGGTAGCGGGTGGTGGGCTATCAAACGCAACAAATTCAATCATTGAGTGTCATCAATTACATCACCCTACCGACACCGGTTGCCTCATCGACCACGTTCGGATTTGCTGACGGATGTTGCACAATATTTACAAGAAGCAATAATAATAATAGCAATAATAATAATAGCAATAATAATAATAGCAATAATAATAATAGCAATAATAATAAGAGGTATTTAATGATTAGCTCCAGTAATTTATTTCCACTGAATCAGTTTGATGTAAAAAAAAAATGCTATTAAAAAGAACATTGAAAAAAAAAAAAGTTTAAAAAAGTAAAAAAAAAAAAAAATTGGTTTGTGGAAGCTCAAAGCTCATAAAAAAAAAAGTACCATTCCACATATTCACCACGAAATTTAGGTGGAAAGCAAGCATGGGCACAGTAAGCTGCTATCTGTGCCCAATGCACACAAAAATTAAAAAAAATGCCTCAAGAATCATCCCGAATAAATTGTATTCTATTTCTACAACCTCAGAAAAATTCAAAACTAATAAAAAATTGTTTTTTCAGGACCAGAATTGTCCATAAAAAAAAACATATATAAGACTTCATTAAATTAACAAACAAAAATTAAAAACGGCAATATTGAGATACAAAACTGTATAAATTAAACAAAGGGAATTTGAACTATTAAGGACAATGGTTTATAAATCGTTTGAGAAATATAACATAATGAATGAAAACAATATGACAAGAATGTTGTGCCCATGCAGTTTTATATACGAGTATGTATGTGTGCATGTGTCTGTACGTATGTATGCATGCATTGCGAACATACAATTCTGATTCTTCTGGTTCTACAAATCAATTCCATATTGATTAATATCTTTTAAATATTTTTAATTGTTAATAACAAAGTACATAATATGAATTCATTTTTCAATATAAATTGAAAATAATGAAATCTTTTTGCCAAATTAAATGATCATAAAAATTGGTTAAGACATTTTTAAGCAAAATTTTAATAAATTTTTATTTTTAAATGAAGTCAAATGTGCAGAACCCGCCGGACAATTGCTATGTCAATATTCTGTGTCAACAAGTCAGAGTAGCTTATGTCGAAAATCGTTGTTTTGAGTTATTGCCCATTTTGTGTAAAGTAATTTCTGTGTGGTTTCATTTCATATTTATAAGTTGCTACACAAAAAAAATTATAAAAAATAAAATACATGCTAAATAAATTTTGTAAAATATTTTTATAAAAGTACATTTCACAACCTTTCTAACAAGCATAAATTTTATTTATTTTATTTATTCCAATAATTGTTTAAAAGAGTTTGAAAATTGGATTTGTGAAAAAATCGTAGGTGTATGAATTTCTAGTGGTCAGGGTAAACTATACTCGTATATAACAATGATTCTATACCATATTTTTAGATTTTTTTTTTTAGCCAAAATACGTGTATTGAAGCGGTTAATAATAATAGCGTTCAAACTCAATTCTTTCAATTTTCGACATAAGCTAGTCTGACTTGTTGACACAGATATATTTCACGCAGTGAATCTTATTATTTGTACTCTTTAGACTGACTCGTTTGCTCAATGGTTAGTGCGCCAAACTGACATCCTAGAGTCGCGGGTTCTCGATTCCCGCTCAAGTCTGGTCCTGCACTTTTCTTGTTTCCTCCAATCCTTCTAACTCTCTCCCAGGCTTGAAGGCCTTTTTCTTCGCTATTCCTCATATTAATAACTAAATTATAATTTGTAATTATAATCTTAGTTCTATATAAATAAATAAATATATATGTACTCTTTACGCAGTCAATAGTTTTATAAGTTTGTCATGAAGTTTATAACACACACAAGGATCCAAATGAATGTTCTTATTAGAAAAATTAAATTTGTTTTTTGTATTATCGACTTAAAATTTTGACACTATAAGTGTCTGACCCATAGCCACCAACCTTATACATTTCAAGACCCTCGGATCACTAGCTGTGGCGTGAAGAGTATTACAACTTCGGCATAGCCAAAGTTAGTCTTTTTTTATATTTTCTTGTTGCTTTACTTTTTGTTGATCATTATTATCATCATATTTATTTGTTGATCATTATCATCATCATTTTTGAAATTAAGAGAGTAGGTAATAGAGATATAATGTATAAATTGTAGCTATATATAAATGCATCAACAATGTGTTCATTCTTTTAACTCTCTTTAAGGTTATGCTTAATCATTTCATTCCATTATTATTAATGAAAATCCGAAGTACTTTTTAGTTAAAAAATAAAACGTGTCCACGACACAGCCACACCCATTTTTTTTTGTTTTTTTTTTTTGTTTTGTTTCAAGTCTGCAATGCAAAGTAACTTTTTCTCAAAAAGATATGCATATGCATAAATAAGTAAAAACTTTTATAGATTAAACATTGGGATAAAAACATTTACTATTAGTTCTTAATTACTTATGTACCTATGGCAAGGAGTTGGGTTCCTATAATATAATAAATACTATAACACATGATAAAATACTTTTCTATGCACCTCTTTTTTAATTATTTCGAATGTTTCAAAACAACTTTGAATACAAAAATGATCCTATGTTGCTAACTTTTGCTAACATTAGACAATTCCTGGAGAGAAATGATTGTAAGAAGGGTACGTCACCACACAAGACGAGCTTTTAATATATACAGATGGCTCCAACTCTGAAAAGATGACATCTCATCGTACCTTCTACCGAACTGACTCAGCATATTCCATGGAGAGATATATGGCAAGCAGCAATGTTGATGGGAGACCCCGAGAAGCATATCGATCTATGTTAATAGTAATGCTGCTATTAAAGCTCTGTCGGCTCATAGCACTAAGAGCAAAGCTATCCTGGGTGTACTTGCTATCAACCAAAACGGACCTTCGAGCGCCTACACTTTCACAAGAAAAGGATTCAGATGATGACTGAAGTCTTAACGGAGCACTGCGCAATTAATGGCCAAAAGATGTGTGTTCCATACCAAATAAATAAATAAATAAATATCTGTCGTAGCTGTGAATATGAAGAAAAATTAGAGAACATTCAGCACCTACTCTATGATTACCCTGCTCTTCTTAGAAGATGTACCCGTCTTCTCGTAAAACCGTTCTTTGAGGAATTGGGGAGTTTGGCAAAGGTGCCACCTCGTGGAGACCTGGCTGTGTTCGCGGAATCTTTAGTTATTTTTAAACGCTGAGGGAGATTTCTAGGACCAACATTTACCCCAAGAACATCTCCCACACCAACCCCTTCCCCCACATTTCCTCACCCATCCATAATCAGGTATTACAATGGACCGCAAGGCTTCTGGGTACTCTCAAGCGACCTGTTTAATCTAGCCAATGACAATTGATGGTTATGTACAAATGGATTTCAGAATTGAGAATTATAGCTAAAGAATAATACAATATCACATGATCCTTGATTTACAAAATATTAAAACCGGGGATGCTCTACAAATTGAAACAAATATATTTAGCCTTGATTCAAACCTTAGAGAGATTTGCTACGAGTATGCATAGATTATACCCATTATCCCTCAACCATTTATAGGGAATGTGATAAAGTTTCTGGGAAAGAATTCATGGAGCCTTTTCATACTTTATTGGCACATGATTACATACTTATTTATTTTATCTGTATGTTTTTGTTGTGTTTGAAATTAAATTTCTGCCTAAGAAATGTTTCAGAGAGAAATAAGAAATAATTTTGACATCCATCTATTGTCTCATAGAAAATCATGTGATCTTAGTATAATAAGCTTTGATACTCCATTTACTATAACAAGTGTTCGTCTATTGGTCGAAATTCGACCGTCCAAAAGGATATTTCCAGGCATTAAAATTACTTGAATATTTTCCATGCATATAAAATTGATTAACTGCGACACTAAGAAAAAAAAAAAAAAAAAAAATAGCCAGATGCAGTTTCTATCGAAACATGCATTTAAACAGATGGTTTTGTTTTAAAAATTTAATTAGAAATGACTGTCTAAGTTTTTTTTAATTTTTGTTTTTATTGATAAGACTAAAGCTCGTCAATATCTTCCAAGCAAACAAAGAAAAAAGATAATCGGTCGAAAACAGAGGACAATTTGGGGTTGAATTGATTTGTCTTTGCCTATTTATATATAGATATACATATACTAAAGGGTGGACCATCTGTTGTTCCGATTTTGGTTTGGTCATTAAATGGACAAAAGTTAATTTTTTTTTTTTTCAACTTATTTCAATTTAATTTAATTTAATTCATCCGATTAAATATAAAAAATGATTACATTCAAATGTTGGTCGCGGCTGGCTCAGCAGTAGACCATCCTGGAACAACAATTTTCAAGCATTTTTTCCACTCTTTCCTGGTCAATTTGGGCAATTTCGTCACGAATATTCTGTTCCAAGTGATCAATTGTTAGTTTTGAAGCTGTTTATAAATAAATAAGTTTATTTATCACACAGAAAAAAGTCCAGCGGTGTCAAATAGCGCAGAAGGTTGCTGCTACACGCGGTGGTATGGTAAGTTGAGCCGTCTTGTTGAAACTATAGCTCATCGAGATCGATATCTTCCAATTCCTACCACAAAAAAAATCAGTTATCATGTTTCAATAGCATTCACCATTGACAGTCACGGTGCGACCCTCCGTATTTTTGAATAAAAAAGACCAATCACGTCACTACTCCAAAATCAGAACCTTGCAGTGACTCGAGCTGGATGTATTTCCTTCTGTACGACGATGTGTGAATTTTTCATTCCACAAATGTTACAATTTTGTTTGTTTAAGTATTCGACAAAATAAAAATGCGCAATTGATTTAATATCCTTTAAGGATTTTCTTGCATAATTCTCCTCGGTCGAATGGCTTATCAGTTGTTATACCAACATCGATATCTTCAAAAGAAGCCTCGTAATCCCCATTCAACTGAATATGGAAATTAGCTCTAAAGAAGATAATATTGAATGATGCTTGATCAGTTATCTTCTATGGCTTGGCTGTTACAAAGGATAAGAAGAATTAATGAGTATTATGGAATCCACTCCAAAAGAAAAACAATCACACATAACCACATCAAAGTATTAATGCGCTCTACTCTCTTGACTCTTCGATTAACACTATTTGTCAATCTATCTATCTACCTACTAAATAAAATACTTAACTAATCTATTTTAAAATGGAATGAATTTTATGAAATCTAATTTATTGATCTACATGCATATAAGTATTTCTTTTGAATCAATTTCTTTAGTTTAAGAACAAACCTTCATTTCATAACAAAAAAATATCCAAATTTAATAAACAGAAATATTACGAAACAATAAAATTTATTAAAAGAAAAAACAAAAATCTTTCAAATGAGAGATTTAGAAAGAAAAAGTGAATGTGCTACCGTTATATGATGATAAAGAAATATTTATAACTCTTTATGACAGACAAGCAGACAAGTCAAGACAAGACAAGACAAGACAAGCAGGTGCAACAAACTAAAGATAAAAGATAAAGACTCCAAAATTAACATATAAATACTAAGTATATTAAAATAATTTATGCCACGCATCCAAAACACGGGGCAATAATCAACAGATGCGTTTTACTCGTCGTCGTCATTGTTGTCACAAATCTGAAACTGAAATTTAAACAAAGCCAAGCAAAAATTTTGAAAGTTCCACCACAAACTCCCAAGAAAAACACAACGCACAAAAACAAACAAACAAACAAACAATGAATGAATGTATTTCAATCTGAATCTTCATTCAACTTCAAATGTTTATAAACTGCGCTTAATTAATTTAAAAAAAAAAATCAGTTTTGTGTTTAATGTGTGAGCTACTTTATCACCATCCCCATTATCCGCATAATCATCATATTCATCATCATTACTAACATCATTAACAATATTGTATCTATATAGTAGTAGAGTTCACAGTTATATTGTTTTATTTTATTAGGTATTTGCATATTAAAAATATAAAAGTAAAACAAAATAAAAAAATAAATATAATAAAATGCGTTACTCATTTCAACAGATCAACATCATCATGAACATCATTAACAACATTTATTGCAAGCATTCATAAAATGATTTAAAATTATGAAATGAAGTTTTAAATATTATATTTTATAACTTAAAGTTTGCCACTTGCTATTTTGTATATCTGTGAACTTGTAAATTTCTGAATCTTTGGCATTCATTCTCCCCTTAAAGCATGAAGGTTTTTCATAATTTTTCAAATTGATTTTTTATTTTTTTTTAATTATTGATAGATACAAAATTTAATTTATATATATTGTATATAAGTAGGTAGTATCAAGAAATTGTAAACCTAAATTCACAAATTAACACTTTTGTAAGGCAAATTAAAATTGGAATCATATTGAAATCTTTCCCCTTTCTGGGAATCTACAAAAAAAAAAAAAAAAAATTAAAAAAAAAAATCAATCATTTGATAAAAAATGTAAGGTAAATTTTATTTTTGCAATCATTTAATTGATCAATAATTATAATAATCTTTATAATGAACAATAATTACAAAGACTCTCTATTACTAAATACTTATGTATATATGGTATTATATTCCATCCATATCTTTATTTTTTGTTGATTTGATTTGATTTGATTTGATTTGATTTTGTAAGTTATCAATTATTTATCGATTTGAAATTTTGGAAAATTTTAGTTTCCATAAAAATTGTTTGTAGATAAAATTAATTACCATAAGTGTAGCTGGCTCACACACAATTCTATTGAAATGTTATTGTTGTTTGATATCTTTATACTAAAATCTAAAGATATCATCACCATACTCTCCCTCTACCTCACCCTATAAAATGATTCATGATGATCAATAATCGATAATCGATAATACTAAAATGCAGAAAGGAGTTCTTGCAACTACAATATTTCAGATCAGATATGTAAATTTACTATTATATACGTCCGGCAAAACCTTATCAATATCAGCTTTGCACGGGAATAATAGAAAAAATTATATTTATTATACTATTTCGTTGATGACTTACAATTCAAAAGAGATTTAAATTTTTCCTGAAAATTTGATTAAAATCGATCTAGCAGTTTCGGAGTCTATAGGGCACAGGGACATACTACATAAATATATAAATAGTAGTATTGTAAATAATGTAGTTAATAAAATGTTGTGACTTAAAATTCAAAAATAGATGCTTGACAAAGACAACTTGATTAGATTTAAAAATATGTCTGTAAGCTTTATATGCAAAATTTGATTTACTAATTTAGGTCGATTTTGATAAAATAAACGCTGTATGTATGTTACAGGAAGCTTTCTACATGATACATGAGTGAAAACAACATGCAAATCGATTAATCCTTTTGTTTATTACTAGATACCCGGGCATACGTTGTCGTGCCTCTACCTCCCAAAAAAATTATAGATACTGATTTGATGACAAGATGAGAAGATGTTTGACAAATGTGACTGGACTGATTTTAAAATATGTATGTCTCTGAGCTTTATATGCATCTCACTTGCACACCTCACTCTTTTCAATTCTCTTACATTTTTTCGTGTGTTCCTTTGGGATTTTTCGAATTTTCATTTTCCTAAAACCTTCTGCATGAAACACCTTGTCCATTGGTGAAAATCTTATGAAAATTCGTTCGGTAGTTTTTGAGTTTATCGCGTTCAAACAGACAGACACACCAATGAGACTTTTTTTATAATATGTATGGTAGATTGATTGTGCATACTTATTTAAGGGACTTTGTTTTATAAAATGAATATAGATTTATTTACAATCTATCTTCTTAGTGCTCATATTAGACAGTAATTTAACTTCCTAAGTATAATACTTCTAATACATCTAAAAGGATTAATTAATTTCCAACAAACTTACATAAGGGGCCATCTACATATTATGTGGGGTTCAACGAAGACCACCTATGACAGGGAGGGGGGAGGAGGTCATAAGATTTGTGACTTTACAAGTCAATATCTAAAATATTAAAAATCTTTAAACGAAACATTATTACTAACTCTATCCTTAGGCTTTGTGACCTATATAGAGCCCTAATAAAAATCTTAAGAGACAAACATTGAATAATGAATTCTTTGGAATCACATTAGAGCATATTATCAAAGGTGACGCCATTCCAAGAAACGGCACTTTAAAGTGCCTGAGGCTGACACTGAAAAGGCGTCTCACTTGGCAACCTCAAATTATAACCTGACCGGAAACTTTAAAGAATAAGTTGGCACAGCAGGTCAAACTGAAAGCTCAATCTGGAAATTAAGCTATGGGGCACCTCATCCAATTCAAACCTGGAAATTATTAAAAAAGAGGGTTCAGTCCAAGCTACTGCAGAGGATTGCAGGTAACCAGTGGTTTGTTCCAAATTCGGTTATTCACCCAACGATAAAAGAGGAAATCATCAAGCACAGCAATAAACACTTTATTAAGTTGGATGTCAATCAACATCTGTTACTCTACAAAATGTTATTTTGACTCAAATTGAGATCATTACATAGTACAAATACTAAGCACTAAAGAAGATGAGTTTTTTTCCATTTTTTTTTTTTTTTTTTTTTTTTTGATCAAAATTGTATTTAACATCTTTCAAAACTGAAGAATGCAATCCAGAATCATTATTATTTATGAAAAAAATATCATTACTAAAAAAAGAAAATTACTTGTACATATTTCTAAATGTAATAAAATAAAATCGGTCTATTAATTTATAAAGATTTATTATTATTTTTAGAAAGCTTCAGCAAAGAAAATAAAGAACACAACTAATAATTTCTACGAATTCAAAAGAACTCAAATCTTTCTCTCAACTTCTCAACAGAAAGGCATTAAAAGAATATCAAATCAAATCTAATAGTAGAAAAAACTTATAACTAATAAATAACTCACGGTAATTTGACAAAACTGACAACTAGCAGTTAACGGTAAGTTTTTAACAAATCATCAACAAAAAACGAAATATGAATAATGAAAAAATTATTATATTAATTAATTATTATTATTATTATTATTAATTTATTTAATAAACACATAATTATTAATATTCATATTCCTTATAATACTCAGTATTAATAATTTGAAATGAAAAGAGATTTTGAATTGATTTGATTTTGAACTACAACTCAAATCCACATCACATAATACTACTTCATGTATTATATGATTGATTATAAAGACAACAGTTGAGTTTGAGTTAAATTTAGTTGAATGATCAATGATCATGATACATACTTCGTTTTAGAAGAGAAAAGGAAAAGATTAACTCGAGATCAACAAAATAAAACAAAACAAAAAAAATTATATATGATTTTTAACACATGGATACTACTATTAGTAGTAAGTAGTTGTTGTTTTTGACCAAACCATAATTATAGCATAGTGGGGCAAATGTATTATAGCATAGGAAAATAATAATAAAATTTGGAGAACAAACAACACAATAATGATCATTACTAGTAATATTAACGAACGACCAACTTAGAATAGAAAGAAACAGAAATTCTATATTTTGGCATTGTAATTCTTACTACATATAAAGATACCCTCCCATCATAATACATTAATATTATGAATTTTTAGATTCTCATATTTATAGCAATATCAAATAAACACCCGCGCAGATAAAATTTAAAAAATAAAAAACCAGTAAAAAGGCTATGCATAAAAAATATAAATATGTGAAAGCTGTAAAGAGGTAGGGGACTCACGGCAAGACTTTCGGGCCTGACGTTCCCGCCTTCCCCGAGTCGTGACTCTTGTAAACTGCCCACAGTCTACCTACTGGAGTAGGTATGTTGCTTAGAGAAAAGGAGGAAGGTTTCCAAAACAAAAAAAAAAAACAAACTAATTTAAGTTTAAATAAAATAAATTGATATTTTTATTGATTTTTGGTTGGCCAACCAAGTAAACTAAGTATATGTATTTGCATAGATCGATTCAATTCCTAAGAATTCAAGATGAAGTAAAATGTTTATGTCGTAGTATATATAATACTATTTTAGATGTTGTTCAGCGAATTTTGCGATAATTTTCTTCCAACTTTCGGAACTGATGATAAGTTCTACAAAATATCTAAGCCGAGATTACAAAATACAAGTAAGAAAGACGTTTACAATTTTATATATGTATGGATTTAAGATCCAAAAGTTAATATTTTTCTTTCAGATCTCTGGTTATTAGAGTTTTTCTGAAAATATTTTCAATTCTATTCTATTTAATGCAAATAGTAGAATATTTTCAGATCATCATCATATTATGAGTGAGGATGAGTGATGTACTGAAGAACAGCAAAGTTGAGTTTAAGTTTTGTTTGAAATGAACCAAATTTTGTGAAATAAAATAAGATACTTATGTACTTATCAATGTACATATTCAAAGTGTAGGGTATTTATTAAGTATGGTAAGTAAACGAATAATCAAAACAACAAATGCATTTAGCGGCATAAACGCGATCTTGTGTTTAATTTTTATTTTGGTTTTTGGCGTTTGGTGTTTGGTTTTTTTTTTTTTTTTTTTTTGTGGGTCAATGACTGTTGACCCTTATGAGATGACTGGAATTTTATTGTTGTTGTTGTTATTATTATTGTTGCCACCCGGTTAGTCCCATTGAACTTAAAAATTGAAACTGTTAAAAATTTGTACTCATGCACAATTGATTGTTACATTAAACACACAACAACAGCAGCACCAACAACAACAAAAACCAAAAACCAAAAAACAACAATTACAATTTTTCAAGTGCAAGTGCGTCGTCGTCAATTTTACTTTATAATCATCATCGCCATCACCAACACCATCATCATCATCATCATCATCATAATCATCATCATGATCATCATGACCATCATCTTGTTTTTACCGGTGACCGGTTTCCTACAAAACCATTTACTTTCAATTAAAATAAAAATAAACAAGAAAACAAAAAATAAAAACTTGAAATACAAAACACATGAGCAAAATTTGAACTCCTGAAAGTAAAAAAAAAAAAAAAAAAAAAATATAAAATAAATTATATACAAAGTTACACAGAAAAGCGAAATTTTTATAGTATTCGCATAAAAATTCTAACCGGTTTCTTTTCCTTCGCCCTACTCAACCAATCTACCAATCTACCGATCTACCATACTACCAATCTATCTACCCACCTACCTACCTACCTTCCTACCCTCCTTCCTTCCCTTCATCCATACTTCTTTTCATCCTGGCTGCCTACATACACATGCCTGCCTTACTTCATTTTTTTCTTTCTTTTTTTCTTTCTATCTTTGGTGTTTGGTGTTGCATGCATACATTTTGTTCAGTTGTATTGTAGTATCTTTTATTGGGTTTAAGTTTTGTATATTACTCGTATACTTATTTTTTTCTTGTTGCTGTTCAATTTTGCTAAAGAGAATGCAACCACTAACTTAATGGGTTCTAGATAATTCAAATGAGAGTATGTTAATATGTATGTAGACATATTTATATACTTATATACTTATATGTATCTACTTATGTAGATCGATTCGTGAAATGTTATGTTTTTATTAGTGCATACATTATATCACAAATCACTTTGACGATCATAGAAAATCAGAAATTAAAGAATTTATCATTGAAACATGCATATGCTGTTTATACTACAATTATAATGATATGGAAACTGCGGATCCCCTGCTGAAAAACATTTTCCTTTTGAACACCATCCCATCCTATCCAAAGCCTAGGCATTTTGTATTCTCTTTGAAATCTATTTTTTTCTCAACAATCTCATAGGCCAAAGATGGCGTATTCATATTGATTTAGTACTCCACGAACCACAATTAAGGACTTGCAGATCTTATGATCTATATAAGGACGCCCCAAATGAAGTGACAACAATCTGTTAAAGTTTACTGGCCAATTAAATAAGTTAAACTCATGTCTTCAATTCAAATGTTAACTAAACAAAACCATGTTTCATATATTGTAGTAAAACTGAAATTATGGCAGTGCTAAATCAATGAAGACAAATTTTTCTAATTCAGCAAGTTTGGCAAACATATTCCGAAAAATGGGAACAAATTGCAGGTGAATTTCCAATTTGATAGAAGAATTCGAAAATAGATTTCTGGATTTTCGGAGAAAGGGAAGCAAGTTCATATGCGAACATCTTTTGTCAAGATGGAAACACACCAAGTCGAAGATGTCAACAAGTATGTTAGATACCGCAAGGCTCAGAGCGGTTTTTACTGGTCACTGGTGTGTTGGGACTCACGCGAAGGGACTGGGTATTCCCTTCAGGAACCTTTGCAGAAGTTGTGGTGACGTGGAAGAAAGGGTATTATTCACCCACTTTCTATGTCAATGCCCAGCACTGGCAAGAACTAGAAATAAGTTCCTGGGCAAATATATCATCGATAACCTCTCGGACTGTTCGGTCACATTTCCGGGTGACCTTTTAAAATATCTAAAACCTACGGGATGGGTTTGGCAATACTGATTGTGTTCGGTGACGAAGTGGTTTCAAAACGGCACTTCAGTGCCAATTGTGGATTGTAGTAGACTATAACTAACCAACCAACCATGTTAGATACCTGGAGGACTGTCTGAGAATATTAGCAACATAGTCAATCGAACCAGATAATGACGCATTATTATCCGAACAGCAGTCGCAAGTATCACATTAATTGTATTTAGAATGAGGAAGAACTTTTTTTTTTTTTTTTGTCTCCAAAATGATTGTTTCTTTCCACTTGCGGCCCAACTCACCGCAGATTCTTCCAATGTGGCCCGGGGAAACAAAATGTAGGACAGCCCTGATCCAAATAGTCTTAGCTTAAGCATGAAAATTTTTGAACCATAGTTCCATGTGTGTTTGGTAAAAATAAAAGCAATCCAAGTCAAGTGAAGATTTCCAATCCTTCCAATGTGATAAAGTGTTTTCATAATTATTTACTTTTGAGATAAATACAATAAAATTTGAACAAATTGAAACACTGAATGGCGGAAGGTAAAATTACTGTCGGGCGACTAAGCTCGCCGGGTGTAGATTTCCTCAAAACTAAAAGACACTACCAATCTACTTAGATATGTGAATGAACATTATTAGTATCAACTAAAATGAAGACGAGGAAACAAGATAATGTTTCTAAGAAACTTGTCTAAGAAACATTTTCATTATCCAATAAGTAAGTGGACGTGTCTCTTTTAAAGTCCCAGTACCAGAAAGATTGATACTATTAATATTAACGATCAAAACTTTTCAGATTATCAATATTATATGTATGTAGATTATTTGTAGATATTTTATTAGTATGAAATGTAAATACATTCTTTATTAATACAGAAACAAGATTCTATCAGCACCGTTTTTCCCTACTAAATGTTAATACAATTTCATAAAAATTATATGTTTAGAAAGGTATTCATCTCTAGATCGGTAAGGTGTAATTCTTATGCCAATATCTTTTTAGTTTTTTATTTTATTTATGTAATATTTATATAACACTAATTTGGATTATAGTACTTAATTTCAAGATCTTAGACTGACTCTGTCTGGGTTCAGTGAATCATTAACACTAGACTCAATTTAAAAGTATTCAAATAATTGTTTATAAAAACAAAAACCACCTTAAAATCCATTGGTATCTATTGAAGTTTATATATACCGAATATTTGTTCTCTACTTACAATATTTGCGGATTTAAATCAAAATAAAACTTTATTAAAAACCTGTATTAATTATTATTAATTAACAAAATTTCACCTTCTCCCATTATTAATAACAATGTCACAATAATAAACACAAAAAAAAAGAACACCATTATATTCGATTCATTGAAGCCTACATCATACTACATAACTATTCACCCCAAATTTTCATATGTTTATTATCATTAAAAAATTTATTTAAAAACAAAACAATTTCTATTACTATTAAGGCTTTGTGAAGTGATTTTGTGTGGTGTAGCCCCCCTTATTTCAGTAATCAAAGAACTCTGATTTCAATTTTCCCACCATAGTAGTCCGAGGGTTTTGAAAATTACATGGTTGGTGGATATTGGTCAGACACTTATAGTGTTCAAATTTCAAGTCAATAGTACAAAAAATAAGAAAGTTTTTCTAATAAGTACTTTAATTTGGATCCATGTTTGTATGGGGGTACCCTCCCTAGTGGTCCGATTCGCCTGATTCCAACAAATGTACTGCATATGGTGAGAAGAAAGCGTCTTACAATTGCAATTTCAACTCTCTAACTCAAAAATTAAGGGACTAGTTTGCATACATACAGACATACGGACAGACGGACATGGCTAGATCAACTCGGCTCGTCGTGCTGATCAATAATTATACACTTACTTTATTGGGTCTCCGTTGTCTCCTTCTGTATGTTACAAACTTTATGACAAACTTATAATACTATTCACTGCGTAAAGAATATAAAAATACAAAAACTATTGTCGAAAGAATAAAGGCTAAATCGAAACTCTTCATCATATACTGATCTATTTCCATATAGTAGAAATGTATGTAGTTATGTATACTTTATGGGTTCTTCAACTCACAATTCTATGCGTTACAAACATCAAACTAAACTAACAATACCTGGGCACCTAACTTATGTAAAAGGTACATACGACAAGGAGAGTAATAAATATTCGAGTATATGGTAGATTACTTCTACGTTACTATGTTTGTTATATTTCCAATTAGGTCATGGACATTCAATATGTTTGTACAATATTTATGATATAGTCATACTAGTATATATAATAGTATTGTAAATATACATACTAGTAGTAATTCCTATTAGACCATTTTCGCTTGTTTACTTGCTTTTTTCTTTTACTTACTATCAGTGACTTGTTTCCGCTACTAAACTAAACTTCACTTCACGCTTTTCTTTTTGAATCAAGAAAAAAAAATGTATGACAGGTTTTTCGACTTTTACTTAAGCAAGTCATCATCGTCATCACCATCACCATCATTATCATTATCATTATCATCATCATTAACAACATCAAACAAAAGAAAGAAAAGAAAAAAGAAAAAAGAAAAAAATTCAAGTTGGAAAATCTATAGACAATACTTGCAGTAAACCAAAATTGCCGCTTCAGGATTTGGCAAAACCAAAAACAGTTGGTTCCGCTTCCAAACGCTTCAAATGCTCTAAAACCAATTGGATATTTTGTTACTAGTGTCAACATATGTTCTCTTGTTAACGTCTATATCTTTATCTATTAATATACGAGTACACACGTATATCGGATGTGCGTGTCCATTTCAATATTGTAGTAGTAGTAATCGTAGATACAATGAATATGAATCTTTTGTTTCATTGTTTGCTTACTCAGACAATTTGAACTATCATACCCATAAATATAGTATAAACTAATATTCAATATTTCTAATGGCGAATATAGAAACTATATATTTGATAAGATACTACATAATATATAAATACATGTGTCAATTTATTCTAAATTTATGGTATTTGAACAAAATAAATTGCACATTGTCAACACATTGAAATATAGAAAACAATTGCAAAAACAACTGCATATTTGAGACTCCAATAAATTTTTGTTAATATTTAATCGTACTATAGATACGTACGTACATATTTATGAATGTATACATACGTATGTGCACCATCACATATCACTTAGCAGCATATTGGCTGACGACCCATGATGATGACATTTACATTATATTGATATCAGTCCTCAAGTTGCTCATTGGAATACATTTACCTTTGAATGTTGGATATCTGAAAATTATACTACTAGACTTTCATTGAGCATAAGAAGGCATATTTCTGTCCTTAGTTAAAGTAGTAGGTTGAACGATCTGTTATGTATTCGTATGATGACCCATGACAATATTTAATGATCTCAGTCACAGAACATTCCTCCAAATTCCTAATCGGAAAACCTTTTCCTTCGAATGTACTAGGGTTAATACATAATGACTATAATTAATTAATAAATTTAACAAATCCGGTTAAGAAGCGCGAAAATTACTGTATGCCTCTCCGTGTCAGTCTCAATATCTCTCTTGTTCTTTTTCGAGAACTGGTTCCAAATAAGATTGACATGGTTATTTGAAGCTAATGGCATGAGTAACATTAGACAGTCTCAAACAATCTTTGAATTGAATTCGAACGCTTTGAATGCCTGTAGTGCAGCCTTGCTGTCGGAGTGAAAAAGTATGTGCTTATTAACCGTAGCACACTCTAGTTCTTCACTGATACATAATTCAATTGCATGTACTTCTGCCTGAAAGACTGAGTTCTCTTCGCCCATGCTACTGAAAATGCACCTTCTACAGTTTTCCACAAAGACTCCAGCACCAACGCCAGTGTCAGTTTCGGAACCAACCGTATACCACACGAGGGAATTGCGAGAGGGTTTGGGCCTTGCCCGCTATCAATCTACTCTGTCCGGAAATGGCACTGTAAAGTTCGTTTGAAAATTAAAATTCTTAGAAAAGAGATCACTGATGGTAAGGTTGGTTCAGCTCAGATTGAGCTCATCCCTTAGACGGATTTGAATGAATTTTGTTGAGTCTGTTTCATCATTTAGTAGAACGAGCTTAGCCATAAATAGCATTGCTCCCTTCTTTATAAACAGGTGGATTGGCGGTAAATTCAAAAGCGTCTCAAGGGCAGCTGATGGAGCTGTCTTCATGACACTAGTTATTCCCACACAAGCCAGTCTTTCTACTCTACCGATTTTCAGCCTTGCTGTACTTCTTTTTAGTTTGGTGCAACAGATGGGTGCAGCATAAGTCATAATTGATCTGGTGATAGCCGTATATAGCCACACTGACATCCGCGGGGTCAGACCCCAGTTTCTACTCAGAAGTATGTGGCTCATCCATATGGTAGCCCTAGCCTTATTTATGATGGATTATAGGTGGCTATTCTAAAGCAGCTTCTCATCAAGTGTGACATCAAGATACTTAAATTTTTTAGCGAATGCTACTTTTTATGCAAGAATAGACGGTTGTCCATATCGAGACCTTTTTAAATCTTTCTTTGTGTAAAGATTACTATATTGGTCTTTCTTGGGTTAACGCTTAGTCCTACTTCTGCGCACCATTTCATAATACGCACTTAAGAAGTTCGCTAGTCCGATTAATTGTGATTTGCTCGAGTTGCAAACACAAAACGCCAATCTAGAGCGTCAGAATGCCTATTGTCCGGTATTCTTGAACTATTACAAGACTACTTTGTATCATCGTGTGCGTGCTGTTAAATTTCGTACTGTGCTAGCCGAGAATGGCTTTGATTTGCAAGGTTTGAATGTTGTATGAAAGGAGAAGCGCACCGATGGAATATTGGAGCCCTTGCAATTAATTTAATCATTGAAGAACGATAATAAAGCTGAGCTTGCCGACGTGCTGGATTTCTGTTTTGATCCAAATAAGACAACTATTAAGCCGGTTATTAGATCTATTCATAACCGTTGCCGTAATAGATACATTCGCACTAGGAACAATGATGGAAGTGGTAGCGCACGTTCAGTGAATACTAAATATGGTGCTGGCAGTCTCAAAGTGTTTCGTCTGTGACCGATTCTACTACTAAATCACCATTACCAATGATATCTGCCAATGGCAATGGTTATGGCAGTCGTGGTCAAAGCAGAAGTGGACCACGTAATACCACAAGCTCAGGCAACCTGAAGACCCAATCGCCACAAGGGGGCAATAAAACTTCAAGTTCTGTAACAACCCCGGTTCCAACTGCTCATGTTAGTACAAACCACAACCAGTTGCTGCAACTCCGGTACAACCTAAACTACAAATCAAGTACACAGCTGCTGCTGCTTAACAAAAAAAAATATATATATATTAAACAAACGTAAAAGCAAAATTTAATTCAATAAAAATGCATGTCGCCCCTAAGAGTTGTCAAGAAAAACTTTTGAAACTTAAGATTTTTTTATTAATTAATTAAAGACTATAAGAATGTATCTACGCTTCTAGATTAGGCGCACTCAATAGAAATCTTTCTGATGACCATGTCAATGGAGTAATCTTTAGTGATACTTAGTTAGTTAGTGAGTTAAAATAGAAATTATTTGTCTCTAAAGGATTTAACACGACATGACAAAAACATGAATGATTAATTATGGACATCAAATCTTAAGAAACCTTTGGATAACATACTCGTGCATAATAAATCTTCCAGAGCTTTTTGATTTGACATGAGTAAATATTCTTACTCGTAGTATAAATCAAATCAAATCAATCATTTGTCTTAATTAAGAGCTTAATAGTATTAAGTAAAAGACACATCTGTTTTTTTTTTTTTTTTATTAATTTATTTAAATTTTTTTTTTTAATTTTTTTTTTATGAAAATTATCAGAAACAGATTTTTCTCAATTTTTAGAGCAATTTCATGTTAGCAGTTAAACTGCTTACTGTCATATGTTTAAATCAAATACCATAAACTTTAGTACATTTCAGCTATTTATAGATTATTTCATGGTTTGCACTCTTTTTGTCTTTTATACTTTTCTTCCAATGACTATACTTGTACAATGTTTTCAAGATGTTAATAATTAACTTAAAAGTTATAGGTGAATTTGAAGATTTTACTTTTTATTAGCTGAGATCAATTATTCAATACCAAATAGATCAATAGACAAACCCCTTGTTGGATTGCCACCTTGTCGTGGTAAGGAGGGGGCTCAGTAAGTGTAAAGAGCCTGACAGATTCTAGGCTATTAGTGGGGACAAAGGCAAAAACTGAAGCTAAGACCAATCCAAATAAGGCAAATTTCATCAGTCAAACCTCTGCTTTTCTATTCTATTCTATTCTATTCTATTCTATTCTATCCTTTCCGATCCTAATATGTCCTTCATTCAACTGTATATAGGTTGAACAATGAGTTAAGAGATGATCTATGTAGTTAATAAATTTAACAGTGCATATTTTATAAGTAATTTGTGTGTGTGTGGCGTTTATTTTTGAATAATTATTACTATTCTTGTGGAAAAGAAGTTGGAAAAGAAAAAATTCATATGCAATACAATAGTAGTACTTAATAACCAAAGTCAGGACTAAGAAAATAGTATTAATAAGTAAGTAGTAAATTTGTAAGTTAAAGATCTCATGGTCGCTGACGAAAATCATGGAAGATGAACAATTTTCTTTGAAAAGAAAGCAAACAAAACTTTAAATATTTAATAAAGTGAAGATAAACGACGAATGGATGAGCGTAAGAAGACTATGATAATAATGATGATGTTGATGAAGGCAAAGAAATTTCTTTGTAATTCCTACTAATGTAAAAACAAAATTACAAAATTTTTAAGAAAAATAACAATAAATAGTATAATTGATGTTTACTTTCTGAAGATATAAAACACAAACATACTCACACACCCTTTGGCATAAGTCAGCGGCTCTTAAACTTAAGCTAAAACCTTCTGATAAATATCATAAACTTATATACTATGTAGAGCTCAAACCATTTCTTGATTGAACAAACATTCTGTTACATACACATACATGGACCCTGACAACTGCTACTCAATCTTAAAAAAGTTTTAATTCTCCAATTTTTGTTTCTCAGATCTTTTGAAGCAAGTAAAGTTTAAGAACCACTGGCATGGACTATATAAAATGACTTAACACAACTTAATGTACTTACTACAAGCAAGAAGAAAAATAATATGAAATTGTTGCAACAAATTCAGTTTCTTTTTGTTTTGTTTTGTTTTGTTTGGTTTTGGTTTTTAGATGAGATGAATAGCAGACAACTTTTTTAGCTTATGTCAGTTTGTTGTTTATACATCTGAATGGATCTGTATACACTATGAGTGTCTGTGGCAAGATCTTGACTAAGAAATAGCAAGCAAAAAAAAAAAACATAAAAGAAATTCTACTTTAACTCAAGTGACAACAGTTGGTCGATCGGCTGTTGGATCAGTTGTCTTGTCTTTTCTTTTCTTTTCTTTCCTATCGTTTCCTTAGCTCAGCTCAGTTCAGCTTAGTGTATGTAAGTATGTAGTATATGCCATCATTATCATTATCTTCATCTTATTGGACCATATAATAAGTGAAAGAACGAACGAATGAAGAACTTTTTACTCTTCTACTACTACTACTACAAAATACAATAGTATAAACCACAATAGAATCTTCTTGTGTTTGTTGCTCACCGCTTGCGCCACAAAATAAACACAAAACTATTGTTTTTATTCATTCATTCTTTCTTTCTTTCTTCTATTTTTTTTTTTTTTTTTTTGTTTTTCTTATGCTCATTTCATTTTTCCCCTTCCTATTATTGTTCTTGATCTTAATTATAACGATCTTCAAGATCTTTACTATAATAATGTGTAATAGCAACAACTACAACTACAACACAACACAACAGAACAAAACAATCGCTAAAAAAAATACTTTTAAAAACCAGTAAAATAAAGACTTTGACTATGCCGAAGCTGTAATACTCTTCACACCCCTCCTAGTGGACCGAGGGTCTTGAAATGTATATGGTTGGTGGATATGGGTCAGAAACCTATAGTGTCCATATCGATAGTACAAGAAACAATAAACTTTTTCTAATAAAGAACTTTAATTTTGATCAATGTTTGTATGGGGGGTACCTCCTTAGTGGTGTTGAGAGTCTTTATAAGATTGGTGGATATGGGTCAGACACTTATATTGTCCAAATTTCAAGTTGATAGTACAAGAAACAAAAAAGTTTTTCTAAGAAGAACATGAATTTGGATCCAGGTTTATATGGGGGCTTCAGCTCTCTAGCTCAAAAACTGAGGGACTAGTTTGCATACATACACATGGACAGACGGACGGACGGACAGACGGACGGACGGACAGACTGACAGACAGACAGATGGACGGACACATGAACATGGCTAGATCAACGCGTCTCGTTGCGCTGATCAAGAATATATACACTTTATGGGGTCTCCGATGTCTCCTTCTGTATATTACAAACTTCATCACAAACTTACATTCACTGCGTGAAGAGTATAAATTTAAAAAAAAAAAATGTATATAAGAAAAAAAAAAAAAAGAAAAATTTTGCTATGATCAAGAAAACTTCTATAAAATAGTAGAACAAACTAAGTATTACAAGAACAATAAACATCAAGAATTATTTCTTATTAAAAAAAAAAAAAAAAAAAAAAAAACTAAACATTTAAAATCATTTGTATTTCTTTTTAATCCAATTGTGAGATACTTTATTTATAGATACATATGTATATATGTGCAATCATCATCTATCATTTACTATGTTCCATATATGCAGAGCTCCCTTGATTTATGAGTCTTCATATAGCCATCCATATACATACTTATGTTGATGAAGAGATGTCATCCGACAACTGGAAAAATAGCCAACGAACACTTATGATTTGAAGATTCGAAATACACATCTAAAATTTGTAAGACTGATTTTCAAAACAATAAATTAAAGCTCCTTCAAACAAATAAAGAACGAAATACTCTTCTGAAGTTTGTAAGGCTGCTTTTCAAAACAATATATGATAAGAAGTTTTTACTTAATCTTCTCACTCCGCTAACGATCCCCCAAACTACATTGAGAAGAATATGAATAACACATGCCTTGTTATAAGGTTCGGGATGGCAGAATAAAATAAGCGATATAAGTGACCCCGATTTATTGATAAAAATCTATGGATGTTTTAGGATTTAAGATTTTTATTTTATTTTCCAAATATGAATAGTAGATAGTTCTAGAGATTGGTAATCTTAATATTTTTAGGATACATCGATTGTATTTTAAAACAGTCAGTGGATAGAAAAAGTCTCTGTTATTTGTCCTAATTTGGTATGTACATATTTCTTTCAATGAGAAGAGGAATGACACTGGAGCTCCATGATACAATTGTGGCTATTCATACTAGTAATAAAGGGTATTTCCCCTTTTTTATCTCATAGTTGGACAATTTTTTTTTTTTTTTTTTTAATTATTGTTCTGTTGTTTGTGAAAATCCGTAAATGAAGCTCAATATTGAGAGATGATTAGAAATTTTTTGTGAAATCAATTGGAAGATATTGATTCCCAGAATATCCACACAGCAACGGAATCAAACGATCTTTTAATGGAAAAATTTAATAATCGAATAATTTCTTGAAGAACAGACCAAAATCAGCCGATTTAACATAAATGGACTTCTTCTTAAGGGGTTTCTTAAAAAGTAAAGTTTATATGGATACTCCTCATTAAGCGAAAAAGTTATTCAAAAAGTTTTGGTAAAAAATTGATTGGTCACTTGACAACATTCTTTCATTCATTATTAACCGGAATCAATGTACTTTAATTCCCAATAAATATACATGTATGTATATAAAGTTTTTACACAATTTATGTCTTTTATAAGTATAAAACTAGTGGACCCGGCCCGGCTTTGACTGATAATTCAAAAATAAATACATATTTGACAAAGACTACTTGATTTACTAATTTTAAAATATTGCACGTGTATGTCTCCAAGCTTTATATGCTGAATTTCATTCACCAATTTCCAACGATTCTGTAAGTCGATTTTGATGAAATAAACTGTATATGTTAAACACAATAAAGCTTCTTATCTTTTAGTAATTCGATTTTGAATCCAATAAATGACTTTTGCATGATGCGCGCACAAACATACAAAGTCTAGGAGTTTATTATGTGTATAGATATAGACAGAAGATATAGAAGAAGATTTTAAAAGATACATCAAACATTCTTTAGAAGATTTTAAAAGATACATCAAACATTCTTTACATATGATTTGCAATTCAGATAAAATTCCTTGACATCCATTGGAATTTGTCATTGTTGTTCTTTTTTTCTCTAATTAGAAAATTCATTCTATTAGTTCAGAAAGTAATTTCGTTTTTTCGCAACACACGACTTAAAGGTAAAAATGCTGTTCAAGCAAGAAAAAATTATCCGATATGTATGGAGAGGATGTGTTGACAGTACGCCAGTGTCAAAACTCGTTTCGAAAATTTCAATCCGGTAATTTTGGTGTTGAAGATGCACTACGTTCTGGAAGGCCAGTTAAAGCTGATGAAGACGAAAGAAAAGCATTAATTGATGCAAACCGGTGAATAATAATATCGCTGAGAGATTAAATTTATCGAATTCAACCGTTCATGATCATTTGAAACGCTTAGGTTTTATCTCAAAGCTGAATATATGGGTTTCCCATATTTTTACGGAAAGAAATTTGTATCGTCGCGATTTGCTTCTCAAACGGCAAGAAAATGATCCGTTTTTGAAGCGCATCATCACTGGGGATGAGAAATAGATTGTCTGCAACAATGTTAAACCCAAGAGATCATGGAGTAAAAAAGATGAACTGGCTGGCTCAGAGCACCTTGAAAGCTGATATTCATCAAAAAAAGATGGTGGGATTTCAAAGGAATTGTGTTTTTTGAGCATCTACCGGACAACGATACAACGATCAATTCTGAAGTGTACTGTGATCAGCTGGACAAATTAAATGATTCACTTAAATAGGAAAGACCAGAATTGGTCAATAGAAGAGGTGTAGTATTCTACCAAGATAATGTGAGATCTCATACAAGTTTGGTAACTTGTTAAAAGTTTTTACAGCTTGAATAGGATATACTTCCACACCCATCATACTCTCCAGATCTGACACCTTCTGAATTATACCGCTATCGAACTCTACAAAACTTTTTAGACTGTACAACTTTTACTTCAAATGAAGAAGACAAAACTCACGTGGGTCAGTTTTTTGCCAGCAAAGAACAAAAATTGTATGAGTTTGGAATCATGGCAAAAGGTATTGGATCAAAATGGACAATATATGTATAATTTCATAAAATAAAAATTAACTATACAAAAATCGTAAATAAAAATCATAAAAAAAACGAAATTTCTTTCTGAAGAACTCAATACACCAAAAATATTGTATATATGTACATATTTATTTATTTAATAAAAAATAAAATAAATAGAAATTTCTTACTTCATCAAATTTTGTATTAAAAAAAAATTTCGATTCAGAAGAAAATTGAAATTGAACATAATTAAGAAAACGGAAAAGAGAAAAAAAAGAAAAATAAAGACAATTGAAAGATAACAAAACAAAACACCTGTGCAAATGCACTGAAGCTTTCAGTACTAAAAGTGACGGAAAGAAGAACGAAATTAAGAACAAGGGAGTAGTAGGTGAAGTAAACATAAATAATAATAAAAAGAGCCGCTTGGAAATGCAAAAGCAAAAGCAATAAGTAGAAAAGTGCTAAAGGGCTAAAGGGAAAGAATACACATGTGGATATTTGTTGCTGCTGCTGTTGCTGTTACCAAAAATTTAAATGAACAAAAAGATAGAAAAATACCAAAAAGAGATGTGAACAACACAAACAAAATAAAAAAACGAACTATGTGTGCTCATTAAGCGGAACATTATGTTTCCCGTACACAAACCAATGTTTTGTTTTGCCGGTTAAGAACACATTATTATTATTATTATTTATTTTTTTATTATATTTTTTTATTTTTTTTATTTTTTTTTTTTTTTTTATTAAATGATGCCCCAATGATGCCGATGGCCAGCAGTAACACTTTTGTATCTATATATCTATACAGTTAATATGTGGTGTTTAATAGTAATGATGATGATGTTCTCAAACTTCTAAACAACATTCAGTTTTCATTTGTCAATTGGAAATTTTCATTTATCATCAAATTCATAACTTCAAGAAATTTCATACACAAATTTATTTATTTTTTTTTTTTTTAAATTAATATTAATATAAATAAACTCACCTCAATTGCAGCCTGTTTCATTTTAATTTATTATTTTATTATAAATATATATGTATTTTTTTTTTTAATATTAAATATTTTTATGATTTTTTCATGAAAACAGAAAAAATACTAAAAAATTGTACACAATAATGTTTAGATAAAATTCAATTTAATCGATCAACAAAAAAAAAAAACAAACAACAAAATTGAAATTGAAATTCTGGTTTCAAAATAGAATAAGAAAATCACAAAAGCAAAACAAAAACACTTTCACTGTTTCAAAAAATTGTATAAAAATTAATTTTGAAATTTTCCTTGATTTCTTTGAGAATATTTAATTTTTTTTTTATAATCCAAAAGTTCACACCGAAAATAAAAAAAAAAACAAACAAACTAACAAAAACAAAAAACAAAACTAAAAGACTAAGTTTGTGGTGGAGCCTTAAAAAATTCCTTCTTTCCTTCCTTCGTTCCTTTCTTAGTTTCAGATCAGATCAGATGGAAGTACTCAGTCTCTTCAATAGAAGAAATGCGCGCGTTACTTTCCTAAGTTGTTAAGTTGTATTGTAAAATAACGGAGTTAACAAGCAAACACAAGACCGCACGAACGAACAACTGAATTAAGAGTAATATAGCCAAGCAAGTAACTGTAAAGGTATATAACCGCGAACGACCACAAGATGCGTTAGTGTTGAAAACTGCTGAATAGAAAAAACGATCATAAATAGAGATGTTCCAATTCAAGTAACGACTTCTTGGTATGTACTAATAAGTTTTCATTCAATACCAATTAATTTTGTACTCTATAATTTACAATTACATTAACATTTAATGTTAACAGCTGTACACCCTTGAAGTTGTGTGAGATAGAAATATGTATATGTATTAACATTCTCTCTGCTAAATTGAAATTCGCTCGCAACAACAAATATGAAAAAAATAGCTCGTGTGGTGTACAACAAAAAAAAAGATACTTTTAAAAAGAAGTAGAAACGAACGATAATTTTTTTTTTTTTTTTTTTGCAATTAGATTTAAAAAATCAATCATTCAATATTTGAAAGTACTAAGCCTTTTTTGTTAAACAAACTTCTCAAAAACACCGATTTGAGCAATCTAATAAACATACAATATACAAATTTTTTTTGTTAAGGTATTGGAACATCTCTAATCATAAATTTAATTGAACCATTCGCATATACATACATGCATGCATACATACATACATGAAAGAAGTTTAATGACAAAAACGTGATGCCAAGCATAGAAGTGGATTAAGTTATGCGCCCAACATTACTTTGATACATAAAGCTATTTAATATTTGCATGCTCATAGTGGTCATGTGTTACAGCAGCATTGTGATTGTCATAAATATAAAATCAGCTGTTTGAGTTTTGACCAATTTGACTAATTTGATATGGTGCACATTCCACATTCCTTTGAATTTTGTTCTTATTCTGCTTCTTTTTCTGTTCATGTTATATGTATGTACACTTGCATTTATTTGTGTAGCAAAAACAATAAATCAAATCATTTGCCTCATAATTGAACGAAATCTTTTAATATGCTGTTATAAGCAGCATTGATTGGTTGGGGTAAGTTTGACATTGTTTGAAATAAAACTGTCTCAAACAGTCATTAAAACTGTTGTTGT
The DNA here is from genome assembly GCA_035041805.1 of Amiota mariae. Classification (NCBI taxonomy): domain Eukaryota; kingdom Metazoa; phylum Arthropoda; class Insecta; order Diptera; family Drosophilidae; genus Amiota; species Amiota mariae. The sequence goes on from JAWNKV010000294.1 coordinate 409,927, forward strand.
TGTTGTTGGGAAATCGTGTGTTCTATTAAAACTGTGCTTACTCAAACTGTTATACATATATGTATGAAAGAATGAAACTGATCATAAGCTTAAAGCGTCCTAGACACGATACAATTGCTGTAATACAATTTTATCATAGTGGTAGTGAAATGTGTACATGAGAGTCTCACGTACGTGGCTGTATGAAATATCCAATGCTTTTGAATATTTCGTGCAACGACAAAGTTTTTTGTTGCTCTCTTTGATCATGTAATGCATAGTTGTGTCATATACGCCGCCATAAGGTGAGTCTGTATGAAAGAGACAAATATAGGTAAGTGTTCATTTATTTGTAAATTTTATAGTGAGTGGACGTGTGCGCTAATGTGAAAAATGTGTGCAGTGACGACGGTTTTTGAAATTATGGTATTTGTAAAATGCATTGAGTCATTGGTATTGTCGTCAGCACACTTCAAAAGATAACAATAAATGGATGTTTTACAACTTCGTTGCATGTGTTGTATGCTTTATCACACATGCATACAAACATAAATGTTGTATTACAGCAGTTGTATCGTGTCTAGGCTGCTTAACAGAAGTAACAATGGTGCCAAGCATAAAAATTGTTTCGCATTCAATTATGGCTATGTGCCAAGGAACTCAATTATAACATAAATCTAATTAATATTTACATAGTCATATGTCATGTTACTGCATTATTGTGATTGTCATTTTAATGATGCCGGCATGCAAAACAGCTGATTGAATGAATTTTGTCTATCTATATTGATAATTGTTTTGATTGTTGTTCTTGTTAAAATATAAGTAGAAACGAATCATTCACACAATTGCTATGTTGCAAGTTTAGTTTATATATTTATTATTTATAAATTGAAAAAAATTATAATTTATTTTAAAAATGAGTTTACGTTTAATACAATTTATTAATTTGTGGCGGCTACCACGTTTGTATACATTTACCAATAAGCCGGTCACATGTACCATTGGAAGAAAAGTAGCACGTAATTATGCAACTAATTTAGTGGAAACTAAAACAATTGGAGTCATTGGCAATAATGCTACTTGGTCAACACATTCCGCAACAAATCAAAGACATTTTAGCAATGCCTTCAAACGTCAACCTAAAGCGGAGGCCACCTTAACATTTGATACACTACTGACGCGTGTACAAATGCATTATAAACAATATAACTATCTTAATTATGAGCAATGCCAACGACTTGTACAAATGTTAATTGCCAAAGAAGAGAAAACTCCAAACACATTGTCAACGGAACAAGCACATTTTCTACTTAGCGCTTGTGTGCCCGAATTGCTGCCTACCCAGAACAACAAGGAGCGTTTGGCTCTATTTAATACTCTATGGCAGTATTTGGCAGACAGTGATCAGCTGAATGTAACGCACTATCTTATTAAATTGCAAATGTTGCGCCAGAATCGATTGCCTTTGTTGGATGTGCGTGGTTTACTTGACGATTTGAAACGCTATGAACCAAATGAAGCTACCTATGTAGAACTATATGGTGCCTTATTGGATGTAGCATGTGCTTGTGGTAATATGCGGCAAGCGACAGAATTAATTGCTGAAATGCGTTCAAGGAATTATGCACTCAATGAACACAATTTCAATGCTTTGATATTGGGTCATGCACGTTCAAAGAACTTGGAGGGCGTACAAAGTGTGCTAGACAGTATGTCAGCGGCAGGTGTTCCGCTCAGCACTGAGACATATGCTGTCCTAGCATTGGGCTATTTGGAAAATGGGGAAACGGAAAAAGCATTGGAATTATTGCGCCGCTTTCAGAAACAATTCAAGGGACATCAATTGCTGCAAATGATGCGAGCCACGTTGCAAATGTCACTTAAGCCAGAGATTTTAGAGCAACTTGTGCATGAATTGCCACGAGACTATGTAACCGGTGGAGATGTACCAGCTGGCCTAAGTAGCTTATGCGTTGAGCTTCTCTATAAACGTCAGCTGCCACTCGTACAGACAATTATTGCTGCTTTGCCAACGCCTCAATTCAATGAGAACCAAGATATTGATAGTTTCGGTGTCTTTCTGCTGCATGAAATGTTTCGTGCACAAGCGACTGTTCCACAAATTATTGAAATTGCCCAAATGCTCCATGCAAGTGGCAAAAATACGCGTGCCTTGCATTTGGCCACAGAAATTGCACTACGCCGACAACCGGGCAGCGCAATCAAGTTCTTAGAGGAATTGAACCGTACCACTGGTGAAGAACTGCGACCACACTATTTCTGGCCACTGTTGTTATACAATGTCCGGCGCAATGGCGAGTCTGGAGTACTACAGTCGCTACAGGAAATGTCACGCCTTAAGGTGACATGTGATGAGGAAACTATTAGATTATATGTTTTACCTAATCTCTGGGTAACTCTGGAGCAACCACAAGTGGCACTCAAGCAGCTCAACGATTGTGGAGTACGCATATCACAAGTACTGGAGCCCATAATTATGCATCTAATGCAATTAAATAAAGACAATGAGATACTTGAGTTATGTGATTTGTATCCAACGCGCCTGAATGTTAGTACCTTAGTGCAGCAGCTTAGTGCCTTGGCTGTGACCACACGTGCGACTAAAAGCTATCAACGTTTTGCTAAGCTTGTTGCTGCTTTAGCCAAGAAATCATCAGATAACAAAGCAGACTTCGTGGGTTCGTTGCTTTTGCAAATGTTGGCACCACAAACGCGTCTTCGCAAAGATTTGCCTGCCTTGCAACGTTTCATCAATGAAATGGATAGACAAAATTTAAAAATCTCCAATGTTTCCTGTGAAACTATAATCAGTATAATGCGTCCAATGGAGAAAGATGCCAGTGAGGAGTACACAAAGTTTTGTAAAATGTTACAAACAATGCGTAATAGCAGTTTGACATCATTGACACAGGAAAATAATAGTGGTGGTGGTGGTGCTAATAGTTCAGCAACTGGGCCAAGTTCATCATCATCTGCATCGTCATCGTCGTTTATAAAACATCCTCGTGAAATGACACTCGATGAACTTGAATGTCATCTGATTGAATTGGAATCGAAGCATTTAAATGCCCGTGGCGTACTAAGGCGTCTCTTGCAATTATGTGTACGCGATGGAAGACTTAAACGTGCTTTAGAGATTAAAAATAAATGCGACAAGTTAAAAGTTCAAACCAGTCCTGGTATGTTGGCTTCTATATTTGATATGTACATAAAATTAAAAGATCTTTAAAATGGCACAACAAAGTTTACACCAATTGGAACAAAAATATCCAGGTGAGTTCGAATTACATACATAGTTTTTATACTCTTTACGCAGTGAATAGCATAATAAGTTTGTCATGAAGTTTGTAACACACAAAAGGAGACATCAGAGACCCCATAAAGTATATATATTTATGAGCAGCGCGACGAGACGAGTTGATCCAGGCATGTCCGTCTGCATGTATACAAACTAGTCCCTCAGCTTTTGAGCTAAAGAGCTGAAATTTTTCACGGAGCTTTCTTATTACCATACGCAATACATTTGTGGAATCAGCGGAATTGGTCTACTAGGGGGGGTACTCCCCATACAAACCCTAAATCCAAATAAAAGTCCTTATTTGTTTTTTGTACTATCGTTTTCAAATGTGAAAACTATAAGTTTCCTACTCATATCCACCAACTATAAACATTACAAGACCCTCAAAGTTCTTATTAGAAAAACTTTTTTGTTTTTGTACTATGGTATTTAAATTTAGATACTATATGTTTCTGACTCATATCCACCAACTATATAAATTTCAACACCATCGGACCACTAGGGGTGATACCCCCCATACACACCTGGATCCAAATTCATGTTCTTATTAGAAAAACTTTTTTGTTTTTGTACTATCGACTTAAAATTTAGATATTACAAATGTCTAACTCATATTCACCAACCATTAAAATTTTAAGACCATGGGACCACTAGGGGTGATACCCCCCATACACACCTGGATCCAAATTCATGTTCTTATTAGAAGATCTTTTTTGTTTTCTGTACTATCATTTAGAAATTTAGAAACTGTAAATTTCCGACTCATATCCACCAACCATATAAATTTTCATGACCGTTGGATCGCTAGAGGGATACCCCCCATACAAACCTGGATCCAAATTCATGTTCTTATTTGAAAAACTTTTTTGTTATTTGTACAATCGACTTGAAATTTGAGCACTATAAGTTTCTGACCCATATCCACCAACCAACCTCGAACCACTAGGAGGGGCGTGAATAGTATTACAACTTCGGCATAGCCAAAGTTAGTTTTTTTTACTGGTATCTTCTAAAAAAAAAGTATGTTCTTTATCATTATCATCGTTATAGGTTTCCAAATAGACGAGCATAAATTGATTGATTATGCTGCACTATTAGTTGAAGAACATCAATTGGATGCAGCCAAAGATTTACTTAAGGAACGTGCAACGCGTACCAAAATCTGTGGTGGTGACTATGTGATCAAAAATGTTTGGCAACTGCTTACAAATGTGGCTCAGTATGCTGCTGCTGCTGCGGAAGAACCTCAATATTTACAACTGTCGACAGATTCAAATCAACTTCCACATAATCTAACGCATGAAACATTTATATTCTTAAGTAAATTGCGTTATTGCAATGCTCATAATGCCATACTGGGACCAATTGTAAGGGAATGGCTACTACGTGGTGATATTAAGTCTGCTGTTGCTGAATTCCAACGTCTGGCTGAGAAATATAAACACACACCTCTACAATTTGAATTGCTCTCGTTGCTTGTCCGTCTTAGCAATGGAAATGAGACAGAACTTCAACGTTTTGCACCCATTGATGTCACGCAAGCTCAACAATTGCTTGCTTATACTACAGAAGTGGTTAGTAAAGTTCATGGTCCCGCCAATATGAATAGTGCTCTATTATTGGCCTTTGCTGAATCAGGCACTGATAATCAATTGCGTCGTTTAGTTATAAATCCAGAATTTTGTATTAATCATGAACTTTTGCTCAAGAATTGTGAGCATTTGGGTCAAGAGGGTGCTGTCCGTTCACTATTGAAATTGGCACGAGGTGTTCGCGGCCTACAGCGTGTCATCAATGAACAACAAATCTACGATATGTTACTAACGAAGTTCACACAAGAGAATAACTATGAGGCTGCTCTCGATTTATATGAACGTTTAGACGAAGAAGATGAACTTAAGGTATCACAACAATTCTTGCGAAATCTTGTCAATTTGCTTAAAGTGAATAATATAGAGATACCCAGCAATATAGCACTACGTGCCCAGGTTATATAATAGTCATAGAATATATATATATAGAAATTTAATAATTGATCATCTTTCTTCGAATCGTTTGTAGAAAAGATTAAAATCAAAAAAAATAAATAAGAATTTTTCAATTTCAATTTTGCTTTCTTCCCTTTAAAATTTACATTTTCATTTTCATTTAAACTGATGATTTACATTAATATTTACAGAGTTTAGTATGAACAAAATAAATTTTAGGGTTTTGATACCAACGCCAACTGAAGAAAACACCCTCGCTACCACGTATGCGGATGACACAGTATTCTTAGCGTGTGATACTTCTTGTGATCTAGCTGCTGCCATCTCCCAAAAATCTCTTGATGAATTTGACGCCTCGTCCTAATGCGTTGAAATGTTGGAGTTAATAGTGCTAAATCTCAGCATTGTTTCTTTACGCTGATATCCAAACCCTGTCCACCGGACACGCTGACAGGCACTCAAGTCCCCAAAAGAAACCTTCTGTTAAGTACTTAGGCATATTTCTGGATCGCTGTTTGACATGGTCTAAGCAAGTGAACGTCAATTCAACTACTTGCAAAAAGAAACTGAACGAACTGAGGTGTATCATTCGACCTGGCAGTATTTTTTATCTGGTTGCCAAGGAGGTTACGCTGTATAAGGACATAGTCATATCATTATACACTTATGGCATTCAGCTCTGGGGATTTGCAGCAAAATCCACAATTAACCGAAGTCCAGGCCATATAGAACAAAACTCTTCTTAACATAACGGGTGCCGGTTCTACTAACGTTTGTTAGGAATTAAAATAAAATGAAATTTTCGCAGAGTGTGTAATTCACTTGGGGGTGAACGACAAATACTAAAAAAAAACATTTTTAGAAGCATTGTTTTTTAATTTAACCTTTTGTTTAACAATTTTTTGTTTTTTGTAGTATACTTTTAAGATTTAATTGTAGTATACTATTAGGCTGTAAAAATTTCCACAAAATTTAATACTTTAAGCAAAAATTCTTGTACGATGGTACGGAACCCTTCGTGTGGGAGTCCGACTCACACTTGCCTGATTTTTTATATTTTTTTATATTACGATACTGACTCATGATACATTTCCAGGTTCCAGGGAAAATTTTGTTTACATTGAAATTGAAGATGAAATTGTTATCAGTAATGTCACACAATGAAAAACATGGCAATATTTAAAGTAAATAGTATTTACTGAATATGCCGGTTATACTCATATACCAATATTTCATAAAAAATAGAGTCAGTTGATCTAAAATAACCGTAGAGTTAGGAAGCAAGACGCAGCTGCAGGTATCGTGATTAAGACTTATTGACTTATATACTATATATAGGTATGTAGTAAATATGAATTGATTTGGTCTTAAGTCAATCTTATAGCAGAATAACTTAAGTTTGTGAAGTCGTTTCGGGAGTTTCTTGATTTCAATCAATTTAACTTTGAAAACTTATTGCGCATGTTTTTCATTCAAATTTTTAAACCATAATGACAAAGATGATGATGTTCTTATTAGTTAAACTTTTCTCTTTTTCGTACTTTGGAACTGAGTTTTCGACACCTTAAGTATCCACCAACTATATTTCAAGACCCTGTGACCACCAGAAGAGTTATCTCCCATACAAATCCGGATTCAAAATCTTCTTATTAGAATTCGTGCAGTTTTCCCCAGACTATTACCCCGTAGGTAATCATAGGTCTGACAATTGTTGTGTATATCCAACGCAGAATTTTTGGTGTGCAACCCCAACTCTTACCTGCAATTGCTCTACATGTCATGACAGTTTTGGTGGCTTTCTGTTTAACCTCCTTAATGTGGAGTTTCTACATTAATTTTTGGTCTAAATAGATACCCAAGAATTTTACTTCTTTTTGAAGTTCTATCTCTATGCCGTCTAAACGGATAGTTTTAAGATGCCTAAGTTTATACTTTCGTGTGAATGGTACTACTACCGTTGTTTTCGCTGGATTAATATTCAGCCCAACAGTGGCACACCATCTCTTCGTTAGTTTAAGTCCTAGTTAAATTTTTTCACAAAGAGTGTCCTCAAATTTACCTCTACAAATGATGACTATGTCGTCCGCATAGCCCTGAAATGACAAGCCGCTGTTTCCTTGTTCAACCAGTAGCTCGTCTACTACTATACTCCACATAAGTGGTGATAGTACACCTCCCTGTGTGCAGCCCCGTGAGGTGTCGGCGATTATGCTTCCTTTACTAGTTGGTATTTCTACCTTCCTGGTATAAAGCATAGTATTGTCAACCCCCCTTCTTGTAAGAGCTCTTCTGAAAGCGTCATGTGAAGTATTGTCAAAAGCACCTTCTATATCTAGGATGGCACATAGCGCCGTTTCCTTCTTTTCTAAGCTATCCTGCAGTAGGTTGGTCAGTTGATATAAAGCAGTTTCAGTGGAATGCCCTGCTCTATATGCATGCTGACAAGAGTGCAGTGGTTTTCGTACTAAAACTGTAGTCCGGATGTAGTTATCTACAACCGTCTCTAAAGTTTTTAGAATAAAGGATGTTAGGCAGATTGGCGTAAAGGATTTAGGGTGAAGTGGGTCCTTCTTCCCTACCTTTGGCAAGATACCACCTTTGCTCTTCTCCATACCATTGATATGTAACCTAGTGCTATACTGCTTCTTGCTATTCTCGTCAGTGGACCCGATAGCTGTTCTAGACCTTTCTGGAGCAAGGCAGGAAAAATTCCGTCTACTCCAGGTGATTAAAAGTATTAATTGCCCATCTAATTCTAGCTTCCGTGCAAATTTCACTTGCTATGATGCATTCATTCCTGCACACTCTACCCAGGTTATCAGTATGTTCTGTCCCTGCCACCACACATGTGGAAGATCCAGGGAAGTGTGTGTCAAGAAGTAATTACCCTCTCTTCTTCGCTTTCCGTGAAGGATCTCTCTCATTTTTTAAGGTTAGTGGATGAAATACTACTGCCTTTGGCTAACACCTTATAGAGTTTTGATACCTCAGAGGTGAGCTCAATGCTTCCGCAGAAGTTTCTAAAACTTATGCGCTTTGCTTCTCTAATCTCTTTGTTATAGAGTGTTAGAGTCTTCCTGTATTCAGTCCAATCCCCGGTAATTTTTGATCTGTTTGACAACCTTCGAACTTCCGTTCTTAGTTTCATTAGATCGTTGTTCCAGCAAGGTACGTCCTTGGTCGAGCTTACCTTGCTTATTGGACAACTATCCTCAAATGAGTCAATAATTACTTTATTGAGACTTTCCACTGCAGTTTCTAATTGTATTGAATTTCTAATGCAGTCTCTTAATTTAATTTGCCTTAGGCTTGGATTCAGATTATTTAGGTATTTATCCCAGTTTGTTTTCCTTGGATTCCTTAAAATTCTTTGCGTTAATTGCGCCCCTTTCAAGTCAAATCTCAGTATCTGTGATCAGACACTGATGGTTCATTGGAGACTATCCAATTCTGAATAAGACCTAATCCCCAGGTATTTCCTAAAGTTAGGTCCAAGACTTCTTTTCTCACGCTCGTTACGAAAGTGGGTGTGTTACCCACATTGAGAATTTCTAATTTACTACTAATGATAAATTCAAGAAGGTACTCACCACGTTTATTGGTGTCCGTGCTCCCCCATACCTCGTTATGAGCATTGGCGTCACATCCAAGTATCAGAGGTAGCTTCTTCCTTTCACAGTACTCTACCAGTTTGTAGACAAGATCGGGTGGGACCCGAGTGTCTTCCCCTGGTAAGTATCCTGATGCAAACACGATTTCTCGTGTGTGCCCGTCGATGTTGATCGGGATCTGTACCGCTACTAGATCTCTAGAGAGGAACTCTGGAAGACACAAGTATTTCATATATTTTGTTAATACAATGCAAGCTCTTGGGCCTTCGGGCGACCTTCGCATGATGTAGGTTGATTTAGGCAACTCTAATGCTGGCCATCTCTACGTTAGTTACGTTTCTCCTTGACATCGCTCTCCGTCAGTGCATCGTCGATGTCTAACAGGAGTACTTTGTCGGAGTTTGCTTCTTCGTCGGTCAGTTTTAGCGCTGCTAGGTTGATGGCATTTATATCTTCGCTTTCGACAGCGAGAACGCTGACTTCCGCTACAGGCATCTCGCTCCTGACCACTTCCTTTGCCACCTCTTTCAAGATTTCCTCGGCGTCAGCTGAGTTTTTCTCAGTTGTGACCCCTGCGCCTAGAGGATCTCCACTTGCGCGTCCTTTGTGTAAGTGGACCGGGATCTTGCCAAATCTGTAGGCCACTCTACAACCCTTGGCTTTGATCGCTTCAAGTGATCGATCATCAATGCCGATTGTTAGCAGCTTCCCATTCTTCTCGACCTTGCTACTGAAGATTCTCCAGAGATTGGTGCTCAGTGCTTTGTTCTGAGTTACCATCAGGTCAAGTAGCTTCTTGTCTTCGATACCTGCCGCTCGGGGAAGGTATACCGTCATCAGATGTACACCGGGGATGGCATCTCCAGTGCATGTCGTCAGCTCTGTCCCCTTCCACCCGGATAGCTTAGGTATCGTCGACTTCACCCACTCCGCAACCGCTGTGGTGGAGCAGTCAACCAGGATGAGGCCTGGTCTAAAGTGGATGCCGTCAAATTCAAGTTCGGTCTCTGACCCCTTGAACATTTCGTCCATCAAAACTCACTCACTTGTCCCTGTTCCTCACGCGAGAGGATGATCTCCGGGTAGGATTTCGGGAGTATTGTCAGCCTGACACCTTTGGTGATGTTGGCGTAGCTGACGCCCGCCTTCCTGGAGGCCGCCTCTGGTTTCGGTGCAGGTTTAGACAAGTTTTTCTTTTTGGTTCTCGTCCCAGCGCAGTATCCGTATCCCTGCTCTTATTTGCGGAGTTATCAGTTGGACTGATTTCTGTAGCACCTCTTTTCTTTGTGTCGGAGGTGCTCTTAGCGCAATCGAGCACCTTCTGTTTGGTTTCTTCGTGCTTTACGCCCTCACTGAGATAGCGCAGATACCATTTGGTACCCGCCCCACTCAGCGTGTAGCCTTGCTGGCAGCGCCGAAGTCGGGAATTAGCCTCGCCTGTTCTGTCCTAGTCGAGGGCTGTGTGTTTGCGGCCTTGGATGTCGACGCACTCTCAGCAGCCACAGTTCCCCTACCACCTGTCCGTTTTGGTCCAGTTGCCGTCCGTGGCGCAGGTGTAGAGTTGTTGTCTCTATTACCTTTGCAATCCGTCTGTCCTCTCCGTTTAGGAGTTTGAACGTGACGTTCAGTATTGAGAACATTGTGTTCCACCTGATCCGCCAGTTGTGATGCAGTATGTAAACCTGCTAACTTATTAATTTTTTTAATTGAATCCGTTTTGAATCCCACGAGTGTTGGGGAGAGGACGGTCCGCCGTGTCATAGTCCCGTTAACACGGTAAGCCCGTCTTTACTCACTGAGATGGGCAGGTGTCAGTGAGGTGCGTCACTGGAATACAGTATGGTAACCCCTAACTGCAAACATCAAGCCGATTGACATGCGCTATTCCGGCTTAGGGGGGGTGCTTAACTGCCACCCAGTCGTGTACCAGGGAAAATTTTTTTCACATTGAAATTGAAGATGAAATTTGTATCAGTAATGTCACACAATGAAACACATGGCAATATTTAAAGTAAATAGTATTTACGGAATATGCCGGTTATACTCATATACCAATATTTCATAAAAAATTGAGTCAATTGATCTAAAATAGCCATATAGTTAGGAAGCAAGACGCAGCTGCAGTTATCGTGATTAAGACTTATTGACTTCTATACTATATATAGGTATGTAGTAAATATAAATTGATTAAGTCTTAAATTCATTAATCTTATAACAGAATAACTTAAGTTTGTGAAGTCGTTTCGGGAGTTTCTTGTTTTCAATCAATTTAATTTGAAAAAAATTGCACGCATACTTCTATCCAAATTTTTTAATAATAATGATAAAGATGACGGTTTCTTCATTTTTTGTTTTTACTAATTTGTGTTCTTTTTTTACTTAACAAAACGGAAACCCGATCCAATTCAAGAAAAAGGATACAGTCAACTGAAATCTAAAACTACAATGGCTTCTACCGCTTATAATACAATTGCTGCTACTAATGACAAAACCGTTCCTACTACTGGAAATACCGTTGCCCCAACCGTTAATGATGTTAACGCTAATGTCACTCCTATAACTGATCTGAATGTTGACAATAAGGATCAACAAGCTCCACCGCAAGATGGTAAACAAGGGCAACATGCCGAACCGGAAGGTGGAGATATTGCAGGCTCGATTGCTCCGTTGTCTATCCCCGACGAGCTCACTTTTGAGCACTCAATCAGTTGCATCGAGTGTTAACAGCAAAGATAGCTTCGATGAACGCCAGTCCAATGATTCTGGAATATCGGCTTCATCGATGTCTCGTAAAATCGCTCCAGTAGCAGTGCCAAAAGAGATTACACCATCTGGATTAGTAAAGGTCTATATCGGTCCAAACTCTTATAACAAGACACCTGAGCCACCAAAACAGATATTTAACTTTGCTGCCTGCAATCCAAAGCCACGTGAATTTGTCCCCTTCAATGCCCCAAGTAATGGAGTCATGCAACGTTTCCTTACAACTCATGAAAAAGTTGATGATACCGGATCAATTAGCGGTATCAAACCATCCGTTGGTGGTCTTGTAAGATCCCCATTACCTGAAACTGATCCATTGCGCCCGATTTGTTCCGGCACAGACAATGAAATACAGGATTATAAAACACGCGAATCCGAGTTGAAGAAGCATCGCAAGAGCAGGCAATCCACAATGGAACCTTCAGTTTCTGAAGTTGAGGTTGAGCACTGCTACGGCCCAGGGTGAGTCTTCTTTGTTTTCAATTACTAATATTTATTTATGCATATCTTACACGTAATCACAGTAGCAGTTCCACTCCCGAACATGAAAACCTACCGTCCGTGCTTTACCGTCTCAACCCATTGGGTAATTTTGGTTCCGGAGGAATTGGCGTCGTTACCAGCGGCATGCGCCCCGCCATGTCTTTGGCACAGCTTTGTGATGTGGATCCCCGAAGGGCTCCTTCTTCGCATCGCTTGATCACACAGTGGGAACGTCGCATACAAAGAAACGAGAACGAGCAGCAGAAACAAACAACATCACGGAAATGCTGCTGCTGCACAAAACAAAACAAAACAAAAAGAAAGAATGAAGAAATACCCTTAGAAATAGGAAAGAAGGTAGAAAGGTAGATATAGAAAGAAGTGCATTGAATACGTCACACACACACTCACACACACACAGACACAGTCACAGACATGGGGCGAAAGGTTTTAGCGTGGTTAAAGTCTCTCACTTCGATCGTAGACTGGTGAGGCTATCCATGTTTTCTTTCCGTTAAAAAAATATATATAATATAGAAATAGAAAAGAAGATATAAAGATAACAAAAGACATACGTGAAATACGTTACACATACACCACATACACACATACATATACACATGGGGCAGAAGGTTTTAACATGGTCAAAGTCCCGCACTTCAGCCTTTCGATTCTTTCCTTCCGATAAAATACATATATATAAATCCCATAGAAATACAAAAAAAGGTAGAAATATACCAAAACACATATATAATATACGTTTCACACGCACCACATACACACACACACACAGACACACACGAGAAACAAAAACATACATCGATTTTAATAGAAATCCTATATTTGCCCGATACTGTATTCCTTTTACCTTTTCATTTCATTTCATCTCATTCCATTAATATTTTTGTTAACTGTACTTGAAAATTGTAATTTATTGTAGTATTTTGTTCTGTTAAGTTTAGTTCTAATTATGTTCGGAAGGAAGTTTTAAAATGTGTAAACTTTACATGTATGGGTCGGGGGACTCCGCCCCAAAAGCAAGAAATTCCCCTTTTGCCAAATCTTTTTAGGCCACAAGGTATTTCTGGTTTTCCCTTTTCCAAAGCTAAGATTTTGGTGCTGCTGCTCATCGTGTAGAGTGAAATACATAAAATTTGTTTTCTTTAATATTTGTCCAGATTATGAGTAATTTCTGTTAACTTTCGCATCAACAAATTATTTAAGTTTAATTTTCAATTAAATTGATGATATTGGAGACGAGGCGAGGTAACGCGAAAGTAGGTTAACTATGTAAGTCTAATCAATCTTTTTTTATATGATACATATGTACATACGTACAAATGTATGTTTATTATTATATTATATTATATCTTATGCAAACTATTATTATGTGATTATTTATTTAAAAAAAATAAAAAATCTAAAAAAAACAATAAAAAACCAATAAAAATAATACAAAAAAATATAAAATTATTAAAAACAAATTTACTGAGTTTTTTTTTTAATTTAATTTTCATATTTCGAAGAAACTAAAAATCAACACAATTATATCAACTAGCGTGTGACAAACACTGCGTGAAGAGTATAAAAACTAACCAAATCGGTTGAAAATTATGGGAGCTAGAGGGAAACATACACATTTTTATACTCTTCACGTTAGTGAATAGTATTATAAGTTTGTCATGAAGTTTGTAACACACAGAAGGAGACATCGGAGACCCCATAAAGTATATATATCCTTGATCAGCGCAACGAGACGAATTGATCTAGCCATGTCCGTCGGTCCATCTGTTCGCACTCCTAGTCCTTCAGTTTATGAGCTAGAGAGCTGAAGTTTTGTACAAAAGTTTCTTTTCACCAACCGCCGATCAAGTTCGGTAATCAGCCGAATCGGGCCGCTAGGGGGGGGGGGGGGTACCTCCCATACAAACCCCCTTTTTTAACTCAATGTTCTTATTAGAAAAAGTTTTTTTTTTTTTTACTTATTGAACTGAAATTTGGACACTATAAGTTTCTGACCCATATCCACCAACCTTAAAAATGTCAAGACCCTCGGACAACTAGCTGGGGCGTGAAGAGTATTACAACTTCGGCATAGCCAAAGTTAGTCTTTTTTAGAGTTCCGTACCTATAGGGAGCTAACGGGACCCTATTACTAAGTTTACGTTGTCCGTCCGTCCGTCTCCTGCTCTATCTCATGAACCGTTATAGGTAGATAGTTGAAATTTTCACAGAGTGTGTAATTCACTTGTGTGTAGAACGACAAATACTAAAAATACACAAGCGTTGTTCTGTAATTTAACCTTTTGTTTAACAATGTTTTTTTTGTAGTATACTTTAAGCTGTTAATTATACTTTTAGGCTATTAAATATAAAGATAATTTTATATTTTAAGCAAAAAAGCTTGTACGATGGTACGGAACCCTCCGTGTGCGAGTCCGACTCACACTTGACTGATTTTTTATATTTTTCTTTGATTTTTAGCTTGTACACCACCAAGAACTTCTTTCTTGGCTGCAGCATTGTCATATCCTTGAACTCAACATAGATGTATGTCCAAATTATCACTCTCCAACAGTGTAAGGATATTTTCAGAAAGATCAAATGCAGTCTTTCCAGCTGAAGGAATAACACTAAGAAATGATTTCTTCACTTCAACTTGATCGCATTCAATATGAACATATCTGATGATATAACTTATCTGATGATATAACTTATCTGATCAACATGTGATATGTCTGGAGTGCTATCGAAAAGAAATCCAAATATTTAGCTTTTTTTATTATGTCCACTATCTTACTTTTTCACATCTTTCCCCAAAATGTTGATGAACTCATTTTGTAAGTCTTTAGACAAATAAGAATCTAAAAGTTTCTTTTTGTACGGGTTATAGCATGTTCAATTCTCAGCACATGACCCAGACAATAGATTATCTAATTCTAAGAAATTCCCTCTATTGTGTGATGAAATCCTCTCTTTATGCTCACTAAATTTTTATTTTGGTTTTTTCATTGTACGGGCAGCTGCTCCAATAGTTGGCTACTAAGCTGCGCAAATAAGTTTCAACTTCGTTTTAACACTTTAGTATGTTGCACCCGGTGCGAACCGCCCCTGTATGTATGAAAATAAGAAAAGTATAAGCTAAAATACAAAGCGCAGCAGCTCTCCGGGTTGAGGTTACCCACGGTGATAGATGGTAACAAGAGCGTGAGGCGCTGGGAACCATCAAAGCAGCATATATAGTGGACAAGATGCTGGTGAGTAAGCTGGGCACAAATAGTACCATGCATTAAAAAGATACTAAAATGCAAGAAGCGGGACCTGTACGCAAATACTATAGTCGACATATGAATACAGAAGAAGATACAACCTTGAAGTAAAGCGAAAGCAGTTCCAGGATGGACACTTATCTTATAGGGGGAATATTTTTGACACCACACATAGAAAAATACAACCTGATGTAATTGACAGTGTAATAGCTGCTGAATTACCGGATAAAGATGAAGATCCAGTATTATTTGATATCGTGACAACAAATATGATACATGGACCTCGTGGTATAGAACAACGAAAAAACGGTTCTCTTGGCTTTAATGGACATTACGAAATTGCAACTTCTTTCAAAGTATTCTCCCAATGATCGTTAGTTTCAAGCAAACCTCTATCTCGGCAAGCTGCTTGATAAGTTTCTTTGACAATTTCATTCACAGTTTTTCGGTCATTGAATGAGATTGGACCGCGTACATGATGCAATAACATTCTGAAATGAAAAAATGGCACTCAGATTGAGCAGGATGTACATTTTATACTCTTCCCAAAGCAGCGTCTTTCTTTATTCCTTCGCTATAACTATTAAGAAGTCATAGGATTGCAATCGACATACGAAAAGAGTGCTTTTCCCACGGCCAACTACGAGTATATGTTGCTTTATCACGAGTTGGAAGTCGCGACAAACAGTAAATTTTGCTACCAAACAATAACACAACGTCAAACATAGTCTATAGAGAATGTCTTAGACATTAACATTTATACTATAATACAGGGAGGGCCAGAACAATATTTGACGGGCCCGCAGTGGGAGTTATAAATATTAGTATAGATGTAATTTTGCTTTAAATTGCATATGGTAGAGGGAGTTGAGAAGAAGGTGTGCGTGTGTATCATGTGTGAGTGTGGTTTTTCTCAAAATCTCTGCTATTTTTTTCCTCTCATTTATTATTAACGAACAAGAGACTTCAAAAAATTCCAAAAAATGACCACTTACCTATATTTGTCTCTTTCATACGTACTTACCTTGTGAAGGCGTAAACGAAACACCATGGTCAAAGAGAGAATTGAGAGAATAACATGCATGACGAAATATCCAAACGATTTGGATTTTGCTTCGTACATGACACGCACACATACTTATTTCACAAACACTATGATAATGACTGATGGTACATGCATGATCGTGTGCGGGCCCTATAATATTTATCAGAGTTTAGACTTAAGGTGGTATCGACAAGTTTAATACTTCATCAAATGGTGAGAGGAAGGAGAGAGTGGAAGCTCTTTGACGTGTTGATGGGGGGGGGGGGGGGTGATTTGACGTTTGATCAAATGTTTTAGCAAAATCAAAATGTTTTGATTGCTCATCAAATGTCTTGCTCTAATTTTTGTATTTGAGGAGCCATTTGATGTATTGGTGGCGAAATCATCTCATTATGATGAAATTGTCGTTGTGAATAGACGTGTTGCTGACACGTTGTTAAAAATTTCAATTTTTTCTTTTAATAGCTTATACAATTTTTATTCAGTGAAATTTAAAATATTTTTATATAAAATAATTAATTAATTAAATAATTAATAGTTTTTACGAAAATTATATCAGATTAAGGTATATTGCCACCGGTAAAGACCATAAATATAAATAGATAATGGTCTCTGCCGCCACACATTATCTGTGTCCACTCGTTGCTGTCTTCAAAGAGAACTAAAAATTAATAATATTCCATTTGACGAACGAAATTTAATGTAGTTGATGGGCAACGCATCAAAAAACAACAACAACAACGATTTGATGAAATATTTGCACAAATAATTGTTGTTGTAATTTATATCGTTGCCAACCAACGATACAAACATTTGCACAAATAGTTGTCATTGTAATCGTGCTTTTATATTTTGTCCGTTTTACACACGCGTCTATTCATATAAAAAATTTTGAAGAATGAAAGAATTTCATCATCCACACATAAATAAACAAACAAATGCAAAAATGAGAATAAAGATTTGAAGAAAAATCAAAACGTTTTGATTTTCGTCAAACATTTGCACAAGCTCACAAACAATGCCATCGACGACACAAATGGATTGCGCTCTCTCTCTCTCTCTCTCTCTCTCTCTCTCGCTCTTTTCGTAACATTTGCGCAAATATTTGTATTGTCGATGCCTACCTTTACTGTACAGCTGAGATATTATAATTTTGGCTTAATTAATTAATTATTTGCATTATTGTTGCTACATTTAAATTACCCAAGGAAAGATGGCATTAAAAACCAAAACAGAACTAAAAACTAAAATAAAACTTAATCTACTTAAATCTAAAGGAATGCTGGTACTTCATGAAAGCTAACCGAAAACTAGGAGGAGGGGAAGTACCTGTCAGCACGTAGCTGTGCAATATTAGTTGTTTTTTGCCTAAATGTACTTGTAGCACGAGAGATGAGCTCATCAATCGTTTCAATATTTGCTTTTATATACAAAAGATTTGTTGCATAGAAGTATGGTAGGTCAAATATCATTTTCAAAATTTTGTTTTGGGCAGTCTAAAATTTTCTTATATGAGTCTTTGCACAGCCACCCCATATTTCAGACCCATATAAAATAATAGGTAAAAGTATCGATTTGTAGATCGTTAGTTTATTTTGAATCGAGAATTTTGATCTGCGGTTGATAAACGGGTATAAGATACGTACAGTCTTATTTATTTTGTCTAGGGTTTTACTGATATGCTCACTGAATAGAAGTTTTTTATCTAGAATAGCACCCAGATACTTAACTGAATTTTCCCATTTAATGTTGGAGTTGTTAAGTTGAAGCTCTAAGCTTGGCAAAAAGATTGGCTTTCTTTTCATTGTCAAATAAATCGCTTTAGTTTTAACGGCATTTACCTTAATTTTTCATTGAAAGAAATAAGATGACAGGGAGTCCAATGAGCTTTGAGCTGTGTCATTCGCAACAATAAGCGTACCACATCTTTCAAACAAAGGGATGTCGTAAGTGTAAATATTATAAAGGATAGGTCCGAGCACAGAACCCTGTGGGACACTAGCACTTATTAGCTTTCCACTGGAGTCAGTTCCGTTTAGACTAACGTAAAAGTACCTATCAGTTAGAAAGCTTTGTATTAATTTAGTAATATAAGTAGGGGTATTACAAGATATTAACTTAAAAATCAGGCCATTATGCCAAACTGTATCAAAAGCGGCTTCTATGTCAAGTGTTACCATGTCAACTGACTATATACAATGTATATATATATAATGAAAAGTATAATAAATAATACTTTAACAAATAATTAGCAATAGAGCACTAGCTACTAGGCATTTGTCTCTTAAGAAATTATAAAATATTATATTAAATTTATAAGGTCACAATTTTTTAGGAAGTGGAATATTTTTCCTATATTTGGTTTGGCTGATGAGTCGTAGACATCACCACATAACCGCATAGGTGGCAAGATGGGAGTGTATCCCTATTAAGTAAATAAGTGTGAGTGATAGCACTGTGACCAATTCGAAGTTGAGTGAAAACGGTACATTTTCTTCTGGAGCAACCAATCCGAATAGTGTGGTTTTTCCAGGTGTGGATTAAAAACTTAACACCTGTGTTGATGATATTTCATGATACCTATGATTGACCTGTGCATGTCCTTAACGACAGAAGGAATTGTGGTTACTGACAGACTAGCTTAGCTACTGTGTCCGTCATTTCATTTCCGGTGATCCCTTTATGATATCGAAAATTAATAGTTTACGATTCGAATATTTTGCAGAAAATATTAAAATATTAAATAAAAAACAATAATTCTTGGAATGATTAATTAGTAGTCTTTCATTGCTTTTATTTCTATTTTGTTTTGTTTGATTTTTTTTTTTTTTTTTTTGGCATTTAAATTCCCTAGCTGACATGAATGAATTTTGTTTGTATGATTTTGATAAGAAAATATAGACAAAACCTACATAATTATAATTTATACATACTTATCACTAATTCTATTGTGAAGTTTGTGTGCTTAATATATAATTGTCTTTACAACCTTTAGCCACAAATCTAGTTTGTTTTATTTGTTACCCACCCCATCTGATGATAAGAGTAATTAATTCTTAATATACAATTGGCCAGACAGTATTACGTGAACAATCCTCACCTCCTGGCCACTTGCAAATTGTATTAAATGTACTGCGTTTGGTAAAACCCAAAATTTCACGTTCCTCATAGATGCGATAGGTGAAAGTACTTTCATAGGTACCCATGAAATATTTTGCATATGAACAAATCAATTGATCAATTATTGCTATGCCGCCATCCATAATATCATTGCGTTGGTCCTGTGACTCAGGCACAAATTGTCTAAAACGAAAGTAGCTAAAGTAATTCTTTAATTCCAGCAGCTCATATGGCGTTGCATCAGTTGCCACAAATGCTGTTGTCCAATTGAAATCTCGTAGCCGCTGCTTAATCTGTTGGGCAGCTGCCTTTATGGTGGGAGTGGTACGTTGACGTCCCTGTATGAAGTCACCACGACGCAAATGTGCACACAAATAATTACCACCGCGTGCCCCACGATATGCACGTTCCATTTCCCACATGGGTGGACGTTGGACACGTGCCTCTTCGTCTGTTGTTCTCAATTCCCTACGTCGATAATCATCGGCAATCCTAACTAAATGCTGTGCAAAACGCATAGAGCGACGCGCTTGCCAAAAATTCTCATCGCCCCAATAATCATGTAAAACTGTCTCAGCCCCTAAAATGGCAAACACTTTAACATCATTGACCGCACTCAATTCATGATCGTCAGCAGCACGTTGTCGCTTAATGGCCTGACGCAGTAGACGTTCCAATAAACTGGCACTGCCTTGAAAGCGTGTACAATCGTAACGTGTATAACGCAACAATGGTTGACGCAACAATTGCCCACCATGATTTGGATTGTCATTGCAAGAGCTATGCATATGTTCGAATTTGTCAGTAAATGTACCGCTCTCCAGCATATCATCATAATGCATTAACCTGTAGACATGGTCGATGCGTACAAACGGCATTTCTGGGAGACCAAAGTAGCTGTACTCCTCCAAGAACTCATCATAATCAATGACTGGAGCAAAACGCCGCAAACTTTCCAAGTCGAAAAAATTGCGCCATAGTAAATTATTTTGGCGTATATTATTCGAACTCCAATGATACAATCGTGGCCATGGCGGCAACACCAGACGTACATTGGCAAAGAGTCCACCTCGTCGATGTAAATGTCGCATAAATACCGCCAAACGTATATAAACATCACGCCTCAAATTGAAACCCTCTGAATGATTGACATCATAAAGCACATATATGGTGTTTCGTAAATGCCGCACTGCCAATGGGCAGCTATCTGCTGGGTATGGTAATCCATTTAGCCACCATGTTTGTATTGATGGTGCTAAACACTTGTTGCCGTCAGCATTGTTTTCTTGATTCACTGGCAAAAAATATGCTCCACCAGCATCCGTGATGACAATTGTCTTCATCAATAACAAAATTGTACATAAATTTCGCCATACTAAGAAAATTGAATATTTACTATTATTTAAATTTTTATTCTCACTTCCACTCCAAGGAAAAAGCATCTCTTTACTTATCATCATAATAATTTCACTAAATTTTTAGAGACTCTAGGGCCTTCAATGAATCCAATAAACAACATTACGCGCCGGCAAAAAATATTTGTTTGTTCTTATTGATGATGCTGATAGAAAACTGTGCCGGCAAAAAACGCCCGTTGACTTATACACATACATACATATTTTTGTATACTGCGTGCGTGGTATATACATACATACAACATACCACCCTATATGTCAGACAAGACATTGTGTGTCTGTTTGTGTGTGTGTGAGAGAGAATAGAGAGACAAAGAGATAAGAAACAGATGAAAACAAAACTCAAAAGCTCAAAAGAGAACAAATAACGAAAACCATGCTGCTAATAGATGATAATTGTAACGAACAGCTGATGAGTGTAACAATTATTAATGGTTACTGGCTACTTACTCATTGACTACTTTCATATAATAAATAACACTATGTACTCACCAATGAAATCGAGGTGGCGAATTATCGTTAGTCGGCAGCATCGATAGTCAACAATCGAAAAAATATATGATGAATACACTTCTGTTTTTATTTTTTTAATATAATGTCCCAATTTTGTTTTTATTCAAATTTAAAAAATGAAAATTGGTCATTTTCAAAGTCAAATATAACGCTAAAAAGATACATATGTATGTACTTATGTATTTCAACAAAACAAAAGTTTGGTTTTTAGTGATCCGTTCAAATTTTGCATAAGATGCAAAAATAATGCTGCTAAGGGGTCATCCACATATTGCATCAAACAAATTTCATGATTTTTCGACACCACCCCCCTCCCCCTGTCACAGTTGGTTACATTTGTGAGAGTCTGGTATCTGTTGGCACAGTGTATTCGGCAACCACAGCAAAACTGTCAATGATCAATTCGCTCACAAACATTTTTGATATTAGGTGCACATGTTAAAGCTTCACTATTTCCCGCCATTAATCCGCATGTGTCAATTCGCTGAAGTGCAAACAACAAACTTTCTTTGTTCTCTAAACATTCAACTTTTGTGCCGACAAAACGCAATTTACGGGAAGCGCTGCGTTTTTGTTTTCATTTGAAGAAAAGTGCAGCTAATGAACATCGATTGCTGTGTGAAGCATATGGGGAACATAGTCCATCAACAAAAACTGGTTCCGGCGATTTTGACACCAACGACAAGGAACGCGAAGGGAGGTCAGTAAAGTTTGAGGACGCAGAGTTGGAGGCGTTATTGGACCAAGATTCATACCAAACTCAAAATGAGTTTCAGTTTCAGCGAACTTTGGATGTGACTCAACAAGCAATTTCAAACCGTCTCATGGTCATGAGTATAATGCAAAAACTAGGCAATTGGGTTTTTCACATGCGAACAACTGTTCCAAAGGCATAATCGAAAGGGTTTTTTTGTTTCGAATTGTGAAGGGGGACTAATATTGGATCCACTACGACAACCCAAAGCACAAGAAAACATAGGGTAAGCCTGGTCATGCATCAACTTCAACGGTCTTATCGAATATTCATGGCAAGAAGCTAATGCTGTGCATCTGGTGGGATCAGCTCCGAGTCATCTACTAGCACATAGTCAAGTCTTACGAAACCATCACTGGAGATCGTTACAAACAACAATTGATGCAATTGAGCTGAGCATTGCCAAAAAACACGACAAAATGATTCTCCTTCACGACAACGCAAAAGTCTTTAAGGAAACTTTGGATGCACTAAAATGGGATGTCCCCCGTCGTATTCAGCAGACATTGCTCCTTCCGACTACCACTTGTTCCGGTCGATGACTCATTGCATGGCCGAGTAGCACTTCACTTCTTTCGAAGAATCCTAAATATGAGAAGAGTTTTGGATAGCTTCAAAAGACGAGGAATTTTTCCAACGCAGAATCCGTATGCTGCCTGAATACTGAAAAGATATCTGCCTGTGACTCTACGTACTTTAGCAAGTTCTCCTTGAGAAGTAATTTCGAAGTCCATAAAGATAAAATGAGAAAAATATCAGATATGTACTAAGTTATGCAAACCATACCAACAATTTAGCAATAAGTCTGCTGGAAGATGACAAGGATGTTAAACGCTTGAAAAGCTTTCATAAATCTTTCTTTCACTTAGATTAAATTACAATAGATTAGATTTGATTAGATTTATGTATTTTTCTAGTTCGAAGAACCTACAATCCTGTGATGTATAGTAAAATATTGTTAATTTTTTTTTTCTCACTATACATTTTAACAATAATCCACTCTGCTAATCTAGAGAATTAAATTGTTACACATAACTATTCTAAAAAAAAAAATTATAAATAAAAAAAAATGTGTTTTTCATTAAATATTTATTTAAATTAATTAATTTTCATTACACATACATTTATAATATATAGATATACACTTATATAATTGTGAATGATTTTGGTTTAGTGATAAATCATCTTACAACACAGCGTACACACTTAATTTCTATATAGATCATTTTGTAAATAATTTTTTTTTTAATGATTTTTTTTTAATGTATTTAATTCTCATTTATTTTTTTTTTCCCTCTGTTATATATATATATATGTATATATATATTTTTTTTATGTATATGTATATTTATTTTTATTTTTTATTTTAGGACAATCTCTTTTTATTTATATTTATTAAAAAAAAAACACATCAAGTAGAAAAAAAATGTACATACACGTATATTTTATTTTTCAAGATTTAAGTTCATAAATTTTATTTATACATTTCTTGTCCATGAATGATTTATGAATTTCATTATATTTTCAGTAACTATTGTTTTGCTTTTGTAAATATTTAATTAAGCAAGTTGAGGAAATCTACCATATTTTTTAGATTTTAGACTGGCCACAAAATTTTAATTATTTTTTTTTTCTATGTGTATATATTATAGTAGTAAAGGATAGTATTTCAGTATTATTATTATATGCACTTCTATGGCTGTTCAAGAAACCGGAATCCATTAGGTTGTGTTTTTTATTTTTAAATGTTTAATGTTTTACAGAAAATATTCATATTCATATTTGCTTTCAATATATGTACTAGTATTATATTTTAAGAACTTCAACCTATGTTCTTATGTAAGTTCACTCAACATCATTATCATTATTATATATAATATACGTATACTTCATATATATTTTTTTTAAATTTATTTTTAATTAAAAATAATAAAAATAATTAATAAATTTTTCCATGAATTTTCTATTTTGAGGAAAAAATTATTTTTTAAAAATTATGTTTAATTATTTAAGCAAATTATTAATTAAAAATAAATATTTCAATATATTAATAATTTTAATTAATTCACAGCTCGTCTCCTTTTACATAAATAAATAATAATATAATATAATACCAAAGAGGTCCATGCAGGTGGAAGTAGAGGGAATAATATGGAAGAAATCGAAACACGAAAATGGAGAAAAGAGAGAAAAATAGGATGACTTTCTATTATATTCTATATATGGAAATTAATTTAATTAGTTAAATCTTTTTTAGTTTTCCATTTAATAAATATTTGCTCTTAAATGTTAAATAGTTTTTTATTATATTTAATTTAAAAATAATAAAAGAGAAATACATATAGAAGTTAAGAATTTTTTATTTTTTTTTATTTTTTTGTTTTAGCTTATACACACATCAATAATTTTATAATTTTAATAATATTATTGTAATTTTCAATTCTTAGTACACACAACACAACAATGAACAATTTTTTATTTAATTTTATTTAATTTTTTTTTTTTATTTATATTTAATATTTAATTTAATTTATTAAATTAAATAATTGTGTCAGTTACACACTTAAATTTTTTATGATATTTATCTCCACGTCATTGCGATTTTATATTTATATACACTTACATATATTTCAGGTTGGATGCCCAGGGATTAGGACACACTATGGGCCTTTGAGGGCTTTGGTACTCTACCGTATCCAATCAACCAATCCAACCCAACCTAACCTAACCTAACCTAACCTAACCTAACCTAACCTAAATTTTATATTATATTTAAATAGCATGCATGATTATACTAAGTTACTAAGTATGGTATCTTATCATTATATAATTTATCAATAGGCTTGACAAGCTCATTATTACATTTCTTAACTAATTAAATACTCGTTATATCCTTTCATTTATGCAGTTTCATGTACAAAAAAAAAAAAAATTATCTTAAATATATTTTTTCCTTTTTTTATTTTTAATGAAATTTCATTTAAATATATATTTCTTTTTTATTATTATTATTACATATTAATTGTTATTTTTATATATAATACTTATAGATATTATGTACTTTACACTTAATTTAAATATATTTTATTTTCATTTTAATGTGTTAATGTATTTTTTCCCAACTCCAAAGTTAGAAAAATTTCTTATCTTATTAGCCACTGATAATGTTCTAAATGAAAGACCCCCTGATTTAAGAGATAAGGAACTGAATTTTTGCATAGAGTCTCTTCTCTTTCTCTTCAGATCGGATCGGATCAGATTAGATCGGAACAGATCAGATCGGATCGGATTATGATAAGACTGTTACAATTGATCTGTATATATATATACATATAAGTACATATATATATTACATAAGCATGTACAAAATGTTATTTGAAAATTTCAAAAACCGTGGGTCTAAAGCGATTAAGATAAGAATAATCTTCGGTGGAACCGTAATATTATATATTTTTACAAATATATATATTGTTTATGATAATATTTAATTGTATAAACGCAATATCTTAATATGCAACACTTATTTTATTTAATACTACTTATTTATACTGCTCTTACTACAATACTTAGTAAAAACCATAGAAGAAAATAGAATTAAATAATTTGCATTTTTTTTTTTTTTTTATTGATTTTCATGTGTCGTATATTTGTATATGTACAATCTTATTATTTATGGTTATAAGAGTTTAGATCTCTGATCAAAAAAATATAGGCATTATATGTTTCAAAAGTTATCTGATACTTATAAAAACTACTAAGTAATACTTAGGAGCTTTTATGTTGTCGCAGTACTTTCTTCTCTTAAATTATATTTTTTATTTCATCTTTTCTTAATTCCTTTAGGATTTCAGATTAAAACTAATAAGTTTTTACATATACGTAGATTATTCCAGGAAAAATTGTTTATGTCCTGGCAATCTATATTCACTTAAGGACTATGTGCATAGTATACCATAGACGTATAGTGCGTTGATAAATATACTAACATTAATTAGATTTCTACAAATTATATTAGTGAACCATTACAATATTCATTAAAATGATCCATTTAGTGGGATGTAGATATATAGACTGAATTGATCTCCTCTCTTTTACTTTTATAGAAAATCAATCAAATTTTCCAGAAACTACTTAAAGATGCTGGAGATTATAAGAAAAAAAAAAATCATAGATTAATCTAATATTTGCAATGATTTCTTTTTTTTAATAGAGCTTAGGGTACAGAAAAATATTGGATCACTCGAATTGAATATAATATATTAGTATATGTATGCAATCATGCAATGGATGTAGTTATTAATCTACTTCTGAAACTTTTTTCTCACATTTTTCTATATATGTACAATAATAAATATACTTATTTATAGACATTTAATATTGAATATGTGGATATATGTAAATATTTATATATCATATATGTTTATATTATATTGTATTAAATATTAAATTATGAGTCTATATACAACTTAATTGCTTAATCCCTTTACTCTCAATGAGAAGTTTTTTAGGGATATTAAGCTAAAAATCTTGAGCTCTGTGTTTATTTTATTTTTGTCAACTATGCAGTTCATACTATATTACTATATACTATACTATTGTATATTCCAACAAAAGTTCCAGGATTATTGGAGAGAGATGGTTTTAAAAATATCGTATTTTATAATCAAGGAAAATCTTCTTTTTCAATTTAATGATAAATGAAGTAATATGTAATTTCATTATTTGAGGGGTCAAATTTTCAATTTCATATGGGCATATTAACATATTAGAAAGCATAGATATTGAATATTATTTTTATTGGAACGATTTGCTTACTATAACTTATACTTATAATAATAATTTTCATCTATATGATTCATATTAATTATTTTAGTAACTTTCAAGTTGGAAATCACTTTGCAATTTTTTCTGTATGAATCGATAAGATTGAGTAACTATTAACATTTGTGATGAGAAGTAAATTGTGATGTTTGGAACGTGTAGACCCCTATGAAATAATATGTAGATATCTATGAAATATAAGTATACATATACATATTTCAGGAAAACATTAACATAATGAATAGAATCAGTCAATTCTATATAAAACTCTACATCTCAAAGATTTCGATCTACCAAATTATTATAAAATTTTATACAGACACTTCTTGTAATACCTATATAGTATTATGTACTACTACGTATATATTCATGATTCACCACAAAATCACATATAAAATTATAGAACATAAAATATTTATTAAAATCGATTATTTTAATTCGATTATTAATGCTTTGAAAATTTTCTTTGAATGTTTCTTCAAGTACCATAAGCTTTGAGGATGGTCCGAGGTTTATATGTACTATGTTTATGTGTAACCGAATAAAAAGGGATAGCAATAGGTTATGCATCTCTGTCATATTCATGTTCAATGACATTTATCAGACAATAAATAGTAAAATAAATTTAATCTCTTTTTTGTCAATAAAACTGATTTTTTGAATGAAAAAAAAAAAAATAAAATAAAATGAGTCCTAATTATTCGATATTATTTGGTTAGCAAGTACAAAGGATAATCTGAGAAAATTTGTCGTACTAGAAAATAGAGTTAGAACATTTTAGGTTTCAGATTTTTCATATGTATGAAAGCTATAGCAAATTGTATTTCAATTTTCTGGATATGTGGCTTAAACATAACATGGCTTATTTCATATCAGATAAAAAAATATGTGTGTCTAACAAAAGTCTAGTGGTTCATAATTGAATAGAAGCAGATAGTCTTGACTTTTAATATGCAATATATACTTAAATAAGTATATTCTATCACCCTCTTCACTTTAATCGATTTAGTGATTGGTATTTTACTAATGAACAAACATTTATTCATATTAATTTTTGTCTAATCGGATATGTTGAGTGTGTCTATGTGTGGCGGTTATCTCTTCCAGTAACCAAGGAACTTCAATTGAACATATGGCTGGACGATGATGATTGCGTTTGTCACTTACTTAATGGTTCACAATAGTGTAAAATTAAAAGAATCGAATAAGAAATAAAAACTCTAGCTAAAAATTTAAGTATATATAATATAAATAATGATAGAGGATGCCCCAAAATTCACGCAGAATAGTATAAATGTAGAACCAGTGTATTGTGATAACTCATAGTTTTGGATGATTAAAACATTCGTAATAAGAACAAGGTCTCAAGGTTCCCCAGGAAATCGGATATAAATCAGTGAAAAGGTTGTTCAATAATGGTTGAGCTATAATGGTCTAAGACAAAATTGGTCGAAGTACCAGCTAACACCAAACTTATACATAACATACATAACCTGAGGACCGATCAGACCAGATACTTGATGTAATTTTCCTACAAAATATATGGTCGGATTCTAAAACCTAAACCTACATCATGCAAACAGATTTAATGACTTTGGACTTTTTTTCATTGCGTTTTGCAAGCATCTATGTTTGGAAGGAGTGATTTCGGGGCAATATATTATCATTTAGCAATGGTCATGGAAAATTTTAACAAATATATTTGATTGAGTAACCCAAATACAAAAAAAAAACCTCTATTAATATATTTATGTACTTATTTATAGGGATCAGCAGAAAGACCCAGGAGCTATGGCTGAACCCCCTCCCCCTCCCCCTTCCTGTAGCTTAAGTTTAAAACTGTAAGACTACAGTGTATAAATAAATAAATATTTATAGAGATAATTGTTTTTAATTTATAATCTAAAATTATAAGCTAACGAGGTATGAAGTATATACATACTAATATCGATGGTTATCGACCCCAGAGGGTGATAAGAGATTGACCTACAATATTTCAGTATATTATTATGTTCTGTTGCGTAGTTACATAGTGTTAGTTTATTATTGGTAGGTATGTATTATCGAAAATAGAATCTATCCTAGTGCTATCAGATTTGCTGAGATGTTGAGCGGTGAATTGCGTATGCATTGAAAAAATGGAATATTACAATTGATTTTAATTTATATTAGCACTATGTGCTTTTCATAAAGTTCATCAACATATACCAAAACGATGTACTTTAATGAGAGTCTGTTAAAGACTGAATTATCTATCTCATTTCTCAACATCAACTAGCTTAGCTAAGCTTAGAATATGTTTTATGTTCGATGAGCGGTCATAAATAGCTGCTGCTCATTAATGACTTGCACCGTAATATTCCGCTACACCCGTTAACGTATGAGAGGTGTTAATTTCCTTCAGTATTTTGGAATATTACGTTAAATGGTATAAGCATATGTTTTATGCAGATTTGTCTGGTAGCACTCTCGTTCCCGGCAATGTTGAAGTGGTCTGGTGTCCAGATGAAAATTATATTACCATTCTCTATACTTATGTACTCTAATCTTAATAAATCAATCAATAGAAATTTGCAATTTATAATAAATGATTTAAAATTTTGTTTCTATCCAAATTAGTAATTCTTGCGTGAATTTTGGGACTTTTATTTTATTTGTCTGTAATTAAAAAAATTTGACCCATTGAGTTTTACTTTTTTCTATTTTTTTTTTTTATACTAAATACTTTATAGTTATATTATGTATGTTTGTATATGCTACTATTTCCTTATTTTATATTTTTTAAATTCTTATTAATTTATTTTATTAATTATTTCTATATGAATATATGTATATATAATACCGTTTGACTGCATAGTTTAAAAAACGAAGATAAAAATAATTTTATTTTGTTTTATTTGTTTGTTTGTTTAATTTTCTGTTGGTTATTGTTAATTAATTAATTTATGTTGTTTGTATCTTAAACTTATTACATTATTAATATATACTTTTTTTTCTTACATAACAAATTGCTTTCACACTGATTTAATAAAGACATTTATCAATATTTATTATTATTTACGATAATTCTTAATTACATAGTTTTGTCTTGTTTTATTTTGCTGTGTTGGTTGGTTTAATTACAAATATATTTAATTTAATATTTAGTTTAGATGTTAGGTAGTATACTCACTATATTTAATTAATGTAATCATGTTAATTTATTTTTTATTTATATATGTATAAGTATATATTTATAGGTATGTAAATATTAACATAAACAGTTAGACTCATCTGTAGCAAAGTACTTGATTATACTTAGAAGAGTCTCGGTTCTCAAGTTCAACTGTATAAGTGTATATTAAATTGTTGGTTTGTTTGTTTATGTTTTTTTTTATGTTCTTCACACATCATACTTAATAGGATAAGAAATAAGATTAAGGGTAAACGAACTTTGAAGGTAGTATGTGTATTCAGAGAAGAAGATGAGGTCCTTTCTTTTCATCACAAAAATAATTCATACATAAAATTTTTGAAAAAAAAAAAAAAAACAGGCAGTTTCACACAGATGAGATGAGGTAACTTAGTCATAATCTGACTATATACTTTCTATTTCATTTAACAAAATTCAACAATTTTTTTATTAATATTAATATGATATTTAATATTTTTATCTTATTTTTTTATTTGAATTAATTAAAAGAAACGGCAGAAGCTTCTAAATGATGATTTGCCAATTCTAAAATTATTGAAATAAATTTTGTATTAATTTTGAATGCTTTTACAACTTTTTTTTTAAGTCTATTTTTTTTTATTATTTAATTAGTGCGTGAGATGTAGGGTACCTCATACTGTCATACTACAAACTATACTGCATTCTACTGTTTGTATGATGTGTGTGTGTGTGAGTGTGTGTGGAAGTTAATATTTTAATTTTTTTTTTTCAAATTTTGTCTTAACTCTATTCTCTTGTTTTTGTTTACAAAAAAAAAAAAAAAAAAAAAACAACAAAAAATATATATACTATTGCTACTATAATATTCTTTTTACATATTATATTTAACTAGATTAATTATCATGATCCATGGCATGAATAATTTATCTTGAATGATCTTCATATTACTCGTTTCTCTTTTATTTATACATGGGAAAATTCATTGAAATTTCCTTTTTTTTTTTTTTTTTGTTTTGTATTTTTTATACTTTTGTTTTTTCTTGGGTTATTTTTAATTTTTTAAAATAAATCATATAAATATTTGTCTTTCTCTTTGTCATTAATTTTATATTATTATGAATTTTTTAATTTTTTTTTATTATAAGTAAATAATTGTTTTTTTTTTTCTAACTCTTAAGTTTAAAAAAAAAATTATTATTATTATTATTAATGAAAAATTTATTTACATTTTTCCCTTAAATTCATTTTTAATTATTTTATTTTTTCAAATTACTTCTTATATTTTATTTTATTTTTCCAAATTATTTCCTTTATTTTATTTAATTTAATTACTTTTTATTTTTTTTTTCAAAAATTCACAATTTATAATTTTTTTTCTTTTTTTATTTATCTATATTTAATTTTAGTTTTTCATCGATTTTTTTTTTCTTAATTATAATAATATAATATTAATAATAATAGTTGCATTATATACATCAAATTTTTGTTTTATTTTTTTTTTTATTTAATTTTAATAACAGTTATTTTTTCGTTTGTTTTTCTTTCTCAATTTATTTATATAAATTTTTATTTTTTGTTTGCTTGTTTTTCTTTCTCAATTTTTTGTTGTTTCACTTTTAGAAATAATTTTTTTGTTTTAGTTTACAATTTTTTTTTTTAAATGAAAATTCAATCATTTATTCTTTTTTTTTAAATTTCTTTTATATATAAATGTGCTTTTTTCTTTTGTTTAGTTTTTTTTTAATATTTTCATTTTCTTATTTTATTTACTCTCTTTTTTCTTTTTTTTTTTATTCAATTGAATTGAATAATTTATACTAAACATGCAAAATTGTGTTTAATTTTATTATTCTTCTTGTTCTCTATACTAGAAGATCTTTTCCAATCTATTCTTCTTAATCAAATTGTTACTTTAGTCATGACAGATTAATTGATTTTTTCTGCTTGCTTTGCTGTTGGTTGCTTGATAAATTGTTTCGTTTGTTTGTTGGTTGTTGTTGCTGTTTTAGTAGATTGTTGACTTGAATGATTCAATGATTGATTTTTCTTGGTTTAGTTTGGTATGTTAGTAGTTGTGCTAGTAGTTGTTGCTGGTGGTTGATTGTTGTTCGATTGAATTCATTTAAAATTTCGAGTTGAGTTTTGCTTTTGCTATAATTTCACGCTGTTAAAAAATTAATGAATGAAATAGAAAAAAGAGATGTTTTTATCTTTTAGTTTAAAAGAAATTCATTCAATTGATACACCATTTGTTTGTTTTAAGAATTTAAAAAAAGAAAAAAACACATCCACACATAAATATCAATATATATATATATATATATCAATAATTAATTATTTCATCATTCATGCATATAAAAAATTAAGAATTAAAAATGATTAAAAACAAAATAAAATATTCTAAGATCTACAAAAAAAAAAAAACCTAAAAATCAATGCAAAAATATGTATGTTATAATTTTAAAATTAAAATATGTTTTATATAAATTTAATTTTTTTTTTTTATAAAAATTAAAAATGAGAAAATTGAGAAAGAAATATGCAACAAAAAATATGAAAAAAAGTATTATATAAACATAACAATGAATTTATTATGAATCAAATAAAAAAGAGGAAAAAAAAAACAAATTAATTTAATAAAATCACAAATTATTTAAAATTATAAATTTTTTTATTTCTTTTTTTGTATTTCGCTTTTTTTTTTTGATTTTGTATTTTTACTGTTGCATGTATATTTATTTTTTAATTACAATTAGTTGAAGTTGCAGGGGTTCTTGCTGTTGTAGTAGTTGATGCAATTGCTGCTGTTGTTGGAACATTTGTTGCTGCTGATGCGGATGTGGATGATGTGGATGATTATGATGATGAGGATGAAGATGTTGCTGCTGCTGCTGTTGTGGTTGTGTTTGGTGATTCGGATATCGGGGATGATAGTGTTGCTGATACTGATGGTGGTGATGTTGCTGGTGATGATGATTATTATGATGTGGGGGATTGTGATGATGATGCGGATGGTATGAATGTGCATGTGACGAAGAAGGGGCAGTTATTCCTGTTGCTATTGCTGATGTTGTTGTCGATGCTGTTGTTGTTGATGTGGTTGTTGTTGTTGATGTTGGTGGTGGTGGTCTTGGCCTTGGTCGTCTTCTTTGATATTGGAATGATCGATAATTCGGCGGATGATGTTGTGGTCGATACGAAGAATACGACCCATGATGTTGTTGATTCTGTTGATTATGTTGATGATGCTGTTGTTGATGCTGTTGTTGATGCTGTTGATGATGTTGTTGATGATGTTGATGTGTTCGTGTTGGTACTACTGGTATTGATGGAAGAACAGCAGCGGCAACGATAGACATTGAAGAAGTTGATTGAGGCAGCGTTGGTAGTGTTGGCGTTGATGGTAATATTGGTGGTTGGGGCAATGGTGACGTCGTCCTTTCGGGTATTTGTGTTGATGCTGATGTTGTTGTTGGTGTTGATGTCGTTCCTGTTGCAGTTGGTGTTGTTGCTGTTGCAGTTGTTGTTGTTGCTGTTGCATTTGGTGTTGTTGCTGTTATTTGTAATTGTGAAGATTCATGCCTTGATAACAATGGTGTTGTCAATGAAATAGCGTTAGATGTTGCGGCTGATTTTAATGAGGCCACTGGTGATGGCAGCAATGGTAGCCTACAGCCGCAGACTTTGCACCATTGCCCCCGACGCGCGGTCGGGCAAGAATGCAAGGCTCAGGATTGCGTATTTACCGGATCGTCGGTATAGATAGTGGTGCCCTTGCTATGTAAAATATCGGACCAAGCTGCAAATAATCAGAATTGATTAGATTAAAAGAAAATTACAAAAAAAAAAAAAAAAATTAATAAGCCTAGATAAGTGGGAATTACCCCGATTATCAGATAGAATATCTGTACCTGTACTACGATATACTTTCCAATGCTTCAAATGGGGAGAGAGGAAACCAACAGTTTAGTAAATATGATAAAAAAAAACCGACAAACTAATGAACATCAATAGATGAGATCAGATCTTATCAATAAATAAATTACCATTATTACTGGGGCCGCCCCCAGTTGTAAGATACTCAAGATACTTCTTTGAAGATATATACATCTGTAATTTCTCTTGATTCTAAGTAAAGTTTATGTGGGTTGCCAAATATTGGAATAGTATGGTTCCAAATTAGACCAATATGCTAGTGGCTTAGCAAATGTTAATCTCTGCTCTGCTGTTTCTTCTTCTCAATTCTTACTTGGACAATCGAATCTTAAACGAACGCAGCTGTCACACTGTGACTGACCTGAAACCCATCATCCAAGGCAGGTGTGCCCCAAGACAGTGTCCTGGGTCCTATACTTTACTTCTACATAGAGGTATCCAACAAACTCACTTGTGGCTCACACGAGTGCAACACTGCCATCATCAGTACCAATAATTCGACGTCTCATACACCTTAAACTATTCAAGCGTAAGTCTAAACGGCCACATGCCCTTCACGGCATTTAGTGTTATATAAATACCTAGGGCTTACTCTGGATAGAGCATTCAAACTGTAGGAAACATCTGCTCAACGGAACTAGCTAAACCTTAAGCTCAAGCTTCTGTACTGGTTACTCAGGCCTAGATCACAGCAGCTCGCACTACACAATAAGCTGCTGCTCCACAATAGATTATATACCCAGTCGGAACCTATGCCATCCAAAATTAATGCAGTTAAGTGTCCTTGGTGAATTTGGCAAAATTGATTTAACATATTACAAGTTAGATGACCCGGCGCGCTTTGCTACTCCCCGGCAAAATTTCATATAAATCGGCTTTGCACGGAAATGATATGAATTTTGTGTAACACACAATTGAACCAGTAAAAAAAATAAAACAAGAGTAACTTTGACTATGCCGAAGTTTTAATACTATTCACGCACCTTTTATATTTTCTGATTATTACTCTAAGTTCAAGTTTTGTATGGGAGCTACCCCTCCTAGTAGTCCGAGGGTCTTCAAATTTACATAGTTCGTGGATATGGGTGTCCAAATGTGTTCAAGTTGATATTATAAAAAAAACAAAACGAGTTTTTCTATAAGAACATAAATTTCAATCTGGGTTTGTATGGTTAAAAGAAAGCTTCGTGCAACATTTCAGCTCTGTAGCTCAAAAACTAAGGGACTAGTTTGCATACATACAGACAGACGGACATGGCAATATACAATATATACTTTATGGGGTCTCCATTGTCTGCTTCTATGTGTTACAAACTTCATGACAAACTTATAATACTATTCACTAACGTGAAGAGTATAAAAATAAATGTTTGACAAAGGCTAATACTTGCTTGATGCAGAATTTGATCCACTAATTTCGACCGATTGTGAGGATCGATTTTGATGAAATGAACGTTATATGTTACTCACAATAATGCTTCTTATTTTCTGTAATTCTATTTTAAATCCAATGAGTGGATTTTACTTGATGCGCGCACACAATGAGACAAAGTCTATCTACGATTTTATTATTATGTGTACAAATATAGAAGATAAATTAACTTTCCCACCATCCCCCTTTTCCCTTATTTACATAAACGTATGTGTGTACATATGAAATTAAGAGGTAAAATATACATATGAATGTATCTTAATAATCAAAAGTTGTTGACTTACTTGTGCTTATGTAATCGACAAGCTCAGTACTGCTCTTATCCGTAATAGTTGATACAAAAGGGGTTCCTCCATTTGCATTGGCTGCGGCATTGCCATTTTTAATTGTAATAGCACCACCATGATTATTGAGTATAATAATACTATTATTATCATCATTAGCACCACCACCACCAGCACCAGCAACACCAACGCCAACGCCTGTTGGAACACCCCTATTATAGTTATTGTTATTGGTGGCGTCATCGTTTGCTTTTGTACTGATACTAGTTGTAATAGTGGTGGTGACGATGACGGTGGCATTGGTATTGACATCAAGATTAGGTGTGCGATTATGGCCAAGATTATTTGTTGTATCAACATCACTACCAGTGGTTGTTATTGTTGTTGTTGCTGTTGTTGTTGCTGGGGGAGCATCATTATATTTTTTCTTATTGTTAAAGGCATTATTGTTATCACAACTACTGCTGCTGCTGTTGTTATTATTATTATTATTATTATGCTTAGCATAACGACGATTATAATAGTGCGAGTTGTTGGTATTGGAATTAATATTCGCATTGGGATTGGTATTATCTGTACCACCATAAGCACCACCACTACAACCACCACCACCACCACCATTATCCATTGATGAATTTGATGAAGTCGATAAGGAACTTTGATTTGATAATTTAGTGTTTCGTTGGCGTTGTAGATATTGATTTTGTTCAGCTGCTGCCCTTGCCGCTGCTAATATGGCTGCCTCAATTTCATTACATGTCTCCAATTGTTGTGGCACAACAACATTATGCGGTAATTGATCATTCATATTACCACCCACACCACCACCAATGGTGTTAACACATGAAGCATTTGTGGAATTATTTGCAGCTGCCATATTAAGGACAACATTTGTATTATTCAAAAATGTATTCACCTGATCTGAAGATGATGCATAATTGTGTCTGCGTCTTTGACTGTGATTTTGGATTTGGCTTTGATTCGGTCTATTGTAATAGACAACATGACGATTATCAGCAACATTTGTTTCAGCTGCTGGTACTGCAACGGTTGATGTTGATAATGAATGCGATGACGTATTATTAAATGAAATTGATGATGATGCAGCCATTGTACCACTAATTCCATGAATTCCACTATCCATTGATTGATCTGAATTCTGAATCATTATGGTCGATCTATTTGGTGTTGATGACTGTGCAGCTGCAGCAGCAGAAGCATCAGCTTCTGGAGGATTGTCATCTGTAGAAGTTGCAGCATCACAACAAGAGATTTGTAATATTTCTACAACACCAACACTTTCGCCATTGCCATCATGTTGTGTTGAATTATGTACAACATCTGATGATGAAGTGCACGAATCATCATTAAAAGGTGTCGCAGTCACTGAGGCAGAACCAGCTGCAGCATTTAATACATCATCAGTAATTAATGGTGGTGATTGGAATCCTGTGCTTTCTGATGCCGATGCCGTTGTTGATGATGATGTTGATGATGATGGTGATGATCGATTATGTTTATTTTTCTTCTTGTTATCTTTAGATTTTTGTCTATTCTGTTTATTAACATCATCGAAGATTTTCAATTCATCTTCATTGAAATCACCAAAAATGAAATCATTATTTATGGCTGACATGGAATTATTACGATCATCATTGAGTATAATAACAGCTGGACGATTACCACCACCACCACCACCACCGACAGCAGCAGAAGCACCACCACCACCAGATCCAGATGTAGCTACTGAAGCAGAAGCACTACTATTGGTGGGACTACAATTACCATCACTGCTGCTGCTCTCTTGTTTATCATGACTATCTGAAATGACATCCAATATCATATCATCATCGTCGATTGTTTGTGTTGATATTGTGGAAGTTGTTGCAGTTGAAGTTGTTGCATCAATAGCAGCAGCATCTGTTGATTTCTGTTGTTGTTGTTGTAGTTGTTGATGTAGCTGCTGCTGTTTATCTCTTTTAGATTTTCGTAAATAATCAGTACCACCACCATTATTGTTTCCTCCAGCATTTGTATTATTTGAATTTGGAATAACTGCAACTGATGTCGTTGTTAATAAAACAGTCATTGTTTTACTATTATCTTTCACTTTCTTTGTTGATGGTACAGTATTACAACCGCCACTGCTGCTGCCGCCACCCATTTGTTGTTGAGTTGAATTATTTGATGATGATGTTGCTTTATGAGTTGGCGTTGTTGTTACATCAACATTTTCTTGTGTATTATTCATCTGTTGTTTAGCAGCTGCTGCAAAATTGTATTGCATTGGACTGGACAATGAACTGGTATTGGAATTACTGTTGCCGCTGCCGCTGCTGTTGATGTTACTGCTGCTAACCAATGAAACATTATTGGCGCTATGACGTTTCACAGTTTTCTCCAATGCTGGATATTGTTGATCCAGATTACTGCTATTGAAACTGTAGCTTTCATGCTCAACACTTTTTGATTTTTGCAAAGTTTGTTGTTGCAATTGTGTTTGTTGACGTTGTTGTTGTTGTTGTTGCTGTTGCTGACCACCACCATTGCCACCAGAATTAGATGATGCCGACGACGACGACGCCGCCGTTGATGATGGTATTAGTAATTCATTGAATTTATTATTGTTATCATTATTATTTCTTGAGCTTTGTAAATGACTAGCAGCATCAGGACTAATACTTGCTGCAGCAATGTTTTGAGCTATTGACGATGATAGAATTGCTGCTGCTGTTGTTGAACTTGTAGCAGCTGCAGCTGCAGAACCTGTTAATACATGATGCTGTTGATGCATTTCTGGCATGGCAGCAGTTAAACTTTGTGAATAGGAAATTGATTTTGTTAGTTTCGAACTATCACCGCCGCCGCCAGCAACATTGTTGTTGTTGCTGCTATTATTTGAAGTAGTAGCAACTAATTCTGGAAAATCTGGTTTTAATTTTAATTTAGCCTTGGATTTGGAACCAGAACCACCATTTCCATTATTATTTATAAGACCACCACCATGATGATGATGTCCAGCTTGGGCAATTGCTGCTATAGCAACTGTAGCCAAAGCATTGCCAATTAATGTGGAACTATTACCAACTCCAGCTGTTGTTACTAATGTAGCTGCTGCTGCTGCTGGTGATGTATGATGTATATTTGATGATTCTGTAGTAGTTTGTTGATGATCATGATTACCGCCGCCACCGGCACCACCACCACCACTTCCAACTCCACCATCAATTGGTGGCCAAGAACTAGAATCATTATTGCTATTGTTAATGTTACTGTTGTTGCCAATCGATAAGGATGGCAAAGAAGACAATTCCTTTTTGTTTCGAGCAATATCAGCATACGAAATT
This sequence comes from Amiota mariae, assembly GCA_035041805.1. NCBI lineage: Eukaryota > Metazoa > Arthropoda > Insecta > Diptera > Drosophilidae > Amiota > Amiota mariae. The sequence continues at coordinate 449,163 of JAWNKV010000294.1, forward strand.
GGTGTTGGTGACCAGGATGATGTGTTGTTGCCTAATGATGATGATGGTCCTGCATGTGATTTACTATAACCACCACCGCTATTACTATTCTTTGGTGTGCCATGCTGCATTGTTGATCCAGAAGATGTTGATGCGGCTGCTGTTCCTGCTGCTGCTTTTGCATTCTTTGGATAACGTTGTTGTTTACCCTTCTTTTTAGCTGTTTGCACTGGCAAAGAATGCACTGAGTCGAGATCACTGGAATCGGATTTATCTTCAGGCATTGAAGAAGTCGATTTACGACGTGATTTATCATTTCGATTGTTATTTGAATGACCGCCGCCGCCGCCACCACCACCATTTCCACTATGGGTATTATGACTAGTACCATTACCAGATGAATGGGATTGATTTTGATGACCACCACCACCATAATTGTTATTACTATGGTATGATGTTGTTGGTCCGCCGTGATGCTGCTGCTCATTAGATGTTGTTGGTGTTGATGATGAGGTTGAAGCGCCTCCACCACCACCACCACCGCCACCATAAGATCGTGTACGTTGTTGCATCATATTATTCGATGCTGATTTAGCAAAATGTTGCATTTTTTGTAAATTGTTTGCAGCTACAGATGCTGTTGCATCATCCATAGTGGCGGCACGTTGCTTTTTTGGTTTCTTCTTTTTGGTGACCACATGAAATTCAGCTGTTTCTGTGAGTACAGCGTTCAACGCATTGAACTCAGCCATGGCTGACATTAAAAATTGTGTCTCACACGATGCACCAGGAGCAGCAGCTGCTTCTGATGATAGTAATGCCGATGCCAATGAAGTTGTTGGCATTATTGTTGCCGTCACCCCTTGAGAATATGATGCCGAGGACGGCGATGTTGACGCTGATGGTGTAGTAGTAGCAGCAGTTGAATCACTCTTTTTACGTTGATGATGATGCTTTTCAGTTTCATCATTTATGTCCTTAGAAGACTGTGATGATGGTGATTTGCTGGTGGAGCTGCCGTTGACGCCACTTGTTGATTTAGGACCTGCCTTTGTAGTGACATCTCTTTTATCCTCATATTCATGGGAGTTGGAGCCACCTGATGATGCTGCTGCTGCTGCCGCTGCTTGATGACTTTCGCCTAAATATTGGAGCTCTTCAGTGCCCCATGAACGACGTTCACCTTTACGTCCTGCTGCTGGTGTAGTCTTGGTAGCATTTCCAGTACCAGTAGTACCAGCTTCAATTCCTGATGTTTCAGCTGACGCTCCTCCTCCAGCAGTTATGTTGAAATTCTTATTGAAATCTTGTTGTTTGCTGTTACCTGATGCACCACCACTATTAGCACCAGAACCAGAAGCCCCACCACCTCCTTTTGCCTTATTACGCATCATAACATTACTTTCGGTTGTGGCCGCTGAACGTTTCAAATCAACAACATCAATTTTCGAACAACTACGTAATTCCTCCAATGAATTACTTTTCTTCATTTTATGCTGTTTATCCTTTTTCTTGTCCTTTTTCTTATTATTCTGGTTATTGTTGTTATTCTCATTGAATTTACCTCCACCACCACCGCCGCCATTCTTTTCCTTTTGCTTGGCATTAGTACTTTCAATGTATTTGACAAGTAAATCAACTGGATCCTTGCCACGATAACCATCCACAGATTCTACGTCAACAGTTTTTGTATTACGTTCCTGTTGCGATTTCTTCTTAGACTTTGCCTTCGATTGTGTCGATTGAAGTGCATTAAAACTGGATAAAGAAGATTGTTGTTGGACCATTCCAGAACGTTCAGCTCTTTCACTGGCTGCCACAACAGCAACAGCTGCTGCTGCAATTGCCGAAGACGAAGATGATGCAGATCCCGATCCCAATGATGGTGTAGTCGATGTAGCTGGTGCAATAATAGTTGATGTTGCACCAACGAATCCTGAGTATGATCCGCCTCCAGCACCACCACCACCAATCGAAGAGCTACTACTTGAACCACCAGCGCCACCTGCGCCTCCAGCACCACCACTGCCACCAGCACCAGATGTTCCATTGTTATTGCTCACAGAATTCCCATTTTCATCGTTCTGCAACAGAATATTAAATTTTAATTTCAAATATGTAATCATTTTTATTCCTTAGTAGTTGTTCCAAATGCAATAAATATACAAAATATATTAACATATATAGAAATTTTTAAAACGAAAATATTTTATTTTATTTTTATTATAAAATATTGTAGCAGAAACGAAACGACAACGTGAAGAAAAATGTGTATATAAAATGAAAATCAAAAATAATGACAACAAAGTGACAACAAATTCAAAACGAAACGAAAGGAAATTTGACAAATGGAAAATTGTAAAATTGAAAATGAATTGAAAGAAAACACAACTTACTCTCTTTGATTTGAAGGCACCCAATGATCCCTGACGTTTAAGATTGGCTAACTTGAAAGCATCAATACTACGGCCACCACCACTGCCACCAATGTCATCTGTACAAGTTGTTGTTGTTGTCTCAGTGTTATTGCTGCTGTTACCACTTCCCAATAAACATTTATATGATTGATAATTCTCATTGAATGGAAAATAATTTGGTGATGATATCATCTTCTTAACCAGATCATCATTCTGAATATCGAGAACTGGAAAATGAACAGAGTCATCTACTGATTTTGTTGAACTTAATTGGGGATGTTGTTGTTCTTCACCCTTTGGTCTTTTTAAATCCACCATATCCTGATCAACAACATCTGGACCGGAAATACGACGACCATGTTGATAAACCTCAGTCTTTTCACACAAAGAGGAGAATACACCACCATAATGTAATGAAAAGATATAGAAAAAACAAAACAAAACAAAAAAAAATAAAATAAATGATAATAAACCATAACAAACAAACAAAAAAGGATAGGAGTAATAAAAATAAATTAGTATGTATGTATGCACAACAATAGGTCAGGACAAGGCAAATCCGACCCTCCTCCTCCATCTTCTACTAATCATTCATGGAAGGGGATCAAATCAAACAATAGGTTAGTTTAGGCCGCTCACAACAAAAATGCAAGTTCTTCAGCCAGAAACCTTATATTAATATGATTACCCACCTACCCATCCCATTGTGATGCCTGATAAATCAAGCAAATCACAACTATACATAAATAATATACAAGTATAAGTATACGTATGGCAGGCCAGCACACACTGTCACAGTGACTGACAGTCTAAAATGTCTCCAAGAAATCATAATATTACAACAAGCAACGCATGCATGCATCTGTTCATTCGTTCTCGATTTGTCTTTTCATGAAAGCAGGAATCTCAATCATATCAATTTCATATTGAAAATGCAGCAAAAATGCAGGTAGGCAGATATCTCCATAACTTTGGGATGTATGTGTATTGTAAAGCAGCTCGCTCTGAATGGGATACAATAACAAATTATTTAAAATTTGTAATAGACCCATTAGTCGTCAGTCAGTCAAACCCACACACTTCTTGCGTTTGCTGTTCCGGAACCAATAGATTCATAGAAACAAATCAATGCAGCAGCAGCGACAGACTATGATATGGATATACATATGTAGTAAGTACCAAACCATATACTAGTCTTCTGAGCTGATCAATTGTGTGATATATCATATATCACATACTAAATCATCTCATCTCTTAACTATGATCTATAATCAATCTAATAAACATATATTTTTTTTTGTTTAAGATTTTTGATTCAATATATAAAATATATTGTAGAAGATATAGAAAATATTCATAAATATTTTAAATAAAATTAATTAAATGATATTAAATTATAAATATGTATGTAGTACTTAGTAGTAGTAGAGAGTAAGAGGAAACATGCATGAGAATCAAACAACATACCTGATTCAATAAGTCTGGACGATTCATGTTGAGCATATTAAGAACCCAATCCTTGCATTCAGCTGGATTCATATTATCAATGTCGGATTTATTTAAATTTCGTGAACTGCCGCCCCCATGTGTTGTAGCACCAGCAGATGTGGAGGCTGCTGCCGTCATATCATTATCATCCTTTGATAATGATTTTGTAAAACGACGGTTTTCCTTTTTATTTGTCGTTGTTGTGGATAAAGACTGAGATTGACTACTACTACTAATGGTAGTGGTGTTGGTATTTTCCTGGCCGCCATCAATTGGAGGAACATTACTCATATTATTATTGACATTTGCACAATCAATATTGGTGCCGCTATCAACACCATCGCTGGTTATAGCATTACCAGAAGAACATTTGCGTATCGCTTTATTTATTTGTAAATCAAACATAATCTTTGGTGATATCAAACTATTTAAGCTATTTGGTTGTTGATTATTGGTAACGTTAACGTTACTTGGTAGACTGCCTCCTTCACGTTGACGTGATGATGCTGAGGAATTTTTCTTTTTATTATTTACAAAGTTACCGTTGTTGCCGCCACCGCCGCCGATGCCAGTATAATTGTTACTACTGTTATTGTTGTTGTTGCAACGTCGATTATTTCGATGAATACCACTGGCAGAGCCAATTGCTACATTACCACTACCACCACCACCACCACCACCACCAGTAGTAGTTGTTGAACTAACTTCACCGTGATTGACTGTTGAACTTTGACGATAATCATATTCAATTAATGCATCACTTCTACGTACTGACTCAACGAGATCTTGCAAGGAACCACCTTGCTTTTGACGATTATGATTATGATGATAGTTTGATTGTGACCGATGTTGTTGTTGTTGTTGCTGCTGTTGCTGTTGTTGTTGCTGATTATAATGATGCTGCTGTTGTTGTTGTGTATTGTAATGATTATTAATGTACGAAGATGATGAATGACTATTACTATGATGATAATAGCTACTGCTGGACGTTGATAATGAGGACGAATGCCTTGAGTAACGTGAAGTTATTGCACGTAAAGAATATGCTTCTTCATCTTCGCTTTCCGCTTTCTTTAACATTTGCTATATAGATAAAATATATTAATTGAATGATTAACATGATAAACACAAGAAGGCAACATGACACAACACATGGTGGTATGACATATGCCCGCCATAAGAGTAGAAAGAAAATTAATAAAACAAAAAAAGAAAAAATCAAGAAAAAATATAAGGAAATCTCTTTTTTGAAATGATTTTGGTTTGTTTTTTTTTTTTCCTTTTTTTTTTTTTTTTTTTGAATTAGTTTTTTATTTATTTATTTGTTTGTTGACTTACCAAAAATATTTCACTTTTATTTTTCTTATCAGCAGGATTCCGATATAAATAAGCTTCTTCCAAAAGATTTCTTAGACAAGAATCATCCAAATTATTCAAATGACTATCTTCCCAGGCATCAGATTCACCCTGTGAACACAAAAAAAAAAAAATATATATATATATACATACATATTTATAAATAACCATAATAATAATACTCGTAAAAAAGTAAATTGAAAATTCTTGATGATCAACGAAATCAAATGATCCACAATTGATTAGTTGACCAACCAAATAAATACTTAAATGAATGGCGACGAGAACAGAGAGAACAATTTTGTTGTTGTTGTTGTATTGAATAAATAAAGTTTTGATACTTGAAAATTTTGAACTGACTATTGAGAACTGAACTCAATTGAATTGAACAACAATAAACAAGGCTTTGTTTGACTGACTTCAGACAGATTTCAAATGGCGAAACTCATTCTATGTTTTTGCAGCACGATTTTATGTCATTGCCATAACATACATAACCTCACTTTTTCAATGCACCACAATATACAATTTATTGAACATATACTATGTGTACATAGATATATATAAAAATAAATACGTAGGTTGTTTCAAAAGTTTGTAACGTTTGACGACTAATACTAACAAGATAACTGATTATGATTGCTTTGATAAAAAAATGTCACAGAAAGTGGGGATTGTGTGAAATTATAATAATGAAACAAAAGCAAAGAAAATTCTCTCCCAAAGATCTTTTAATACATATTTCTAAACCTTAAACACAACATACATACTATGTATGTATATATAATTTTAATTCAATCTATTTTGGTTAAAAACAGCATTCCATTCTTATTTTACTAAAATGCTATACCCACACCACACATTTTTATTACCGAATATCTGCAGGCGAGGCATCTTCTGACCTTGATTGCTCTTCTGAAGAGTTAATGAGATGAGAATGATAGAATTATCAAATACATTATACATTAGATCAGGGCTGTCCAACATTTTTGGAGAAAAAAAAAAAAGTTGCCACTTTGAACGCGTCTAGACCGCATTCAGGACTCACTAGGTCCGCAGGTTGGGCAGCCCTCCATTAGATGAAATCAAAGATCTTTAAATAACACATCACCAAATGTTATATACATGTATGTGTGATGTACTTTAAATCTAATATTTGGCACTCATTTCCCATTCCCATGTTACTTTACTTAACTAGACATCCTTTCAAGACTGGAAGTTAGCAGACAGAATGTGGGCGAATGAGCTTGTATGTACTGTTACTAGGACACTCTAGCCTAGTTACCAACCTAACGGACCTCCGATCTTTTACACTCTCATAAGAAAAGGATTCGGATGATAATTGGAGTCTTAACAGGACACTGCGCAATTGAGTTGATAGCCCAAAGGATGCGTGTTCCATACCAAGACTTCTGTCGTAGTTGTGAAGATGAAGAAGAATCAGAGAGTATTCAACATCTCTTATGTGAATGCCCAGCTTTTTTTTTAGAAGACGTACCCATATTTTCTGGAAACAGTTCTTTGATGAATTGGGTAGGTTGGCAAAAGTGCCACTAGGAGGCCTAGCTCTGTTCGCGGAATCTTCAGGTTGATTTTAGAAGCTGAGGGAGACCTCTAGGACTAACTGCCAGACGTTCACACCAATCTTTTGTAACCCACGTACCAACACCACCACCCCCACTCTTCATCAATCTTCCATAATCCGGCATCGCAATGGGCCATAAGGTTTCTAGGTGAACTCGCGTGTAGTGCGAGCGGCCTGTCTAACCTAGCCTAACCTTACTATACTAAACTACATTAAATATTGCATGTTCATTTTGCTCTCATTTGGAATCCTGAGTCAATAAGTCAACATGCTTTACGGTTTCTAAAAAGAAAATCCAAGGAAAACGTTGTTGGAACCTTGAGATTATTAAATTGAACCTTAATATTATAGAATGAAACCTTGAGATTATTGAGGGGAACCTAGAGATTATTTAATGGAACATTGAGATTATTGAATGGAACCTTGAAATTATTTAATCGAACACCGAGATTATTTAATGGAACACCGAGATTATTGATTGAAACCTTGAGATTATTGAGGGGAGCTTTGACATTTTGAGAGAAACAAAAATTTGGTAATTTGGTCTATGTCTATGTATTGCATAGGCTAATTGAACTAACTCACTGTCTCTCACCTTGCTTGATTCCTGACTGAACAGTGAAATTTGAAGAGATATGAAAGGATCAAATCTAATATCAAATACACATACATATATATTAGATTGAGGGAAGAGGAGATAAAGTGAAAGAACTAGTAGTTAGGGGATTATAATAACATTAAATATTTATAATAATAATAATTTGTTACACTTTTCCGATTGATTTGATTGATTTTTCTTTACAAAATTCACTAATTCAGTTTTTCTATGATTATAGTAGAATCGATCAAGTATTCGTTCTTGTTTTTTTTTTCCATAACTATGAACTTTCTGATCTAACCTCGCATTTATCATCATCTAAATGATGAAAAAAATGCATGTAACTCGCTCACAAAACATGCTTCATAAAAGGAGAACAGAAAACAAAAAGAAACAGAAAATTGAAACACACCGGTAAGGTGATTACATTGGATTGGATCGGATTGAATCGAATCGAAACGATCGATTGATTGAGTGTGCACGGATGACTGGACTGAACACAAAACTGACTGTGAACTGGAAGACTTTCAATGTTGTTTTGTTTTTTCATAAGTTTTATTACTATTATTAATAAGTATTATTATTTTAGTTCAAGTGCACGCACAAACACGAGTGTGCAAAAAAACTATAATAAATTCAAGAATTAAAAAATAATGAAACTAAAGAGAGAGAGAGAGAGAGAAAAAACTCAAAACTCAACTATTCAAATGTGTCTGCTGCAGCCGCTGTCCATCCACATATACATAAATATATAACTGTGTTTCTTTCCAAAAAAAAATTTTTTTTATTATTTTTATATTCTTTTCTTAAAATATATTTTCGTCCTTTTCGTTTTCGTTTTAATGTTTTTTTTTTTTTTAAATTTAAAATTGCAATTAAATTAAAGGATTTATTTCTTCACTCAATCACAATTTAAAAATCACTAAATTCTGAATTTGTTTCATCAAAAAAATAGAAGAGAATCGTTGTTAAAAAAATATACTAATAAAAAAAAAAAATTAAAACGACGTTGCTTTTACTTCAAAACCTAAAGTGAGACTGATACAATATTTTATGGAAAATAGTTAAGAGAAGCAACAAGCAGAAGCAGCAACCAGCAACAGTTGTAGCAGTTAGCAGCAGTAGGCAATTGCAGTGTTAAATGTCACTTCTGTTCACTGTTCCTTCCTTCCACTCTCCCTCTCTCTTTCTCTCTCTCTCTTTATCCTTTCTATCATTTATCACCTTATTTTCTTTTGTTTAACTTTAATTATTATTATTATTAATGCCATCACTTTGAGTGACTTCTGTGCTTGATGGAGAACAACAAAATGAATTAAATCAAATATAATACAACATATTATTATTAGAATATGTTCAGACCCAACAAAGCTTATCAATCCTACCTCACCGCACGCCCCATTGAGCTGACCATATAGTACTATATGGCCTTACTCTTCACGCACCTTCTATAAATTCTGATTATTGATCTAATTTCATATTTTGTATGGGAGATACCACCCCTGCTGGTGGTCCGAGTAACTTACTAACAGGGTTCGAGTGAATCTTACATAAATCAAAAATATATATACTTTATGGGGTCTCTCTCCTTCTGTGTATTACAAACACACACTACTGTGTGACAAGTATAAAAAGAAGTGCCCGGATTATTGAGGTAAAGAAAAAACCATGTAGTCCGTCATGGAAAGAAATTGTTTTTCCGGATTATCGCGTTATCATGATTAATGAGTGTCCGGTTTATCGAGTTCATACTGTGTATGAAATTTAGAAGGTTGGCGGATTTGGGTCTGAATAGTAACAGATAGTACAAAAAACAAAAAAGTTTTTCTAATAAGAATATGAATTTGGATCGTCTCGTCGCGCTGATCAAGAATACATATACTTTAACGGGTCTCCGATGTCTTATTCTGTGTGTTACAAATTTCATGACAAACATATAATACTATTCACTGCATGAAGAGTATAATGAAACGACAAAGCCAAACCAACCAATTCAACTAAAATAAAAAAAAAAAACCAATCGAAGATAAGAGAAAAGAATTTAAAAAAAAAATTATTATTAAACAGAAATATAAAAATAATAATAATAGTTACAGTTGTTTGTGGTTTTTATATGTTTTGTGGTCTTATATATTTATTTTTATTTTTGTTTTCATTTTTTGTTTGTTCTAATTTTTTTTTTTTTTTTTAAGTCAAACGATCGCCGTCATAGTCGTTTCGACCGATATTTAGTCACCACAGAAATGCAATAAGAAATCACCAATCCTATCCTATTCTTCTTTAACTTAACTTCTATATATTAAAGTGTATACTAGAGATCTTCGTTGCTTCGCTCACAACTGAACTCCAATAGAATGCATTCGAATTGAATTGAATAGAATGAGTGAGAGCGAGGCACAGAATGAATGAATGTGCATGCGAATGAGTTTGAATTAATTCGAAAACAACCTCTCATCCTCACTCATTCAATTCGTACCTCTTTGTTTAAATGTTGTGCGACTGAATCTTACGCGAGCGCACAAATTCACTCGAATTCATTCGGCGTCGCATTCCAATTCACTCAATTCATTTCGAACATTGTTAATTCGAACGTCGTTTTTTTGCCTTCATGCAGTATATATTGCATGTTATGTGTTCTACGTATGTAAATTACATAAAGATGATAATGGTCATCAACATATTTACTAAGTAGTATGATTTAATCTTATTAAATATTAGTTCGGATTCAGACACGGTCATGCCACGCCAGAACAATTCATACTAAAGGCTTTTGAAAGGAAGATATATTGCTCTGCTGTATTTCTAAATGTCCAAGAAGCTTTCGAAAGGGTTTGGCATGAGGGCTTACTTGCCCAAATCAAGAACCATCTCCCAGAGTGGCAGTATCTTCTTCTAAAATCATATCTGATGGATCGTCACTTCATGATGGATGTGAAGGATGATAGATCATCTATTCGCAACATTGGTGCGGGTCTGCCACAGGGTAGCGTCCGGTATTCTACGCACTGTACACTGCTGATATGCCAATAACTGTAAATGATGACTCAATGGTGGCAAACTTTGCTGACGATACAGCGTTCCTAACAGGAAGCATCTGTAATGTTCAAGCCTCGAATAATACACAAAAGTATCTTGACAGCTTTCATGGATGGGCTAAACGCTGGAATGTGGGACTAAACTCAGCAAAATCGCAACACTGCTGTTTCACGCTACATCGGGACAGGTGCCCTATAGTCTACATGGCTGGTGTTGACATTCCCTATGCTGATAATATGAAATATCTCGGTATACACTTGGATAGACGCTTGACATGGAGACACCATATCACTGGAGTTGCTAAACCAAGCTTCACATGCTAAACTGGTTGCTACGCCCCACGAGTACTTTAAGCTTAAATGCTAAACTAACTGTGTACAAAGCTATCATTAAGTCATCTTGGACATACGGCATCCAGTTCTGGGGTTTGGCATCCTACTCACAAATCAAACGAATACAAGTTACCCAGAACAAAACACTTCGAAAAATAACCGATGCGATATGGTTCTTTAAGAATAAAACTTTACACAAAGATCTCCAGATACCAACAGTTTGGGAGGAAATCAACATGCACACCAGCAGATACAATGATCGGCTGATTTTTCACCTCAATCCATTAGTCAGCGAACTTCTCAACCATAACTGTCGCAGACTACTGAAACGACTTCATCCTAGTGATCTGCGTCGTGTATACCAAATACGACGATCTCATTAATATTTAGTTAAACTTAATATAATTATAATAAATGGTAATAATATATTTCCTCTATTAATGTATGAGACCTGTGTCTTAGAAGTACTGTAGAAATATTTGATTGGCGCATCAGTATATAGTTTTATTGTCCAAGGTCTTCACAATTGATAACCGACAGTATTTCAAAAAAATTTACTGCTGAACCTACCACAATAAGTAACTTGACTTGCTTTCTGTGTTGATGAATCATAAAAGTTCGTTCTCGAACAGAAAGTTAAGATTTTATTTTTTATTTTTTTTTATTACCGCAGACAATAACCAGACAGACAGACATGCAGACATATAACAGTCATGAAAACCTTTTTAAAAAACAGTGAAGCAGCAATACAGTCGAGATCCTCTATAATGAAGTCGTTAAATGTTACTCAATTGTTTTAATAAATATTTGTTACATTCGATATAATATTGATTCCCGCTTTGTAATATACTTATTTTCATTTGTAGTCATGGTGACTACATCATCTTCAACATTTATCAAATCATTCAACGTTGCTCCTATTATATCAAGGATTCATTTATTCCATAATCTCCTAAATACTTAGATAAATAACCCATCAATAAAATCATCATATTTTTAAAAGTTTGACAATACATATTGCTTCTTATCATCAGAAGGATTCAGCTCCATACCCACTCACTACCCATTACACCCAGACCTTGGTTTGCGTCGTATATACGTTCCAAAAAAACACGACGCAAATTAAAACGACGCAAAGTGCATTTCGGTTTTCTATAGGACACCATACAAATATAAATAATACGTACCCAAATTTGTTTTTTTTTTTTTTATACTTCAAAGAAGAGGATATTTAGATAACGAAAATGAAATGCAACTTTATTAATTCATTTCATAAAACAAAAGTTGAAGAAATTCAATTATACACATTAGTTAACAAAAATAAATGACTAAATAATAAGTACAAAATCATTCGCACTATGAAGATGACGAATCCATTAGAGTAGGTTAAGTTAGACAGGCCGCTCGCACTACACGCGAGTTCACCCAGAAGTCTTATGGCCTATTCTGATGCCTGATTATGGGGGGATGAGGAAGATAGGAGGCAGGACGTGGATTAAGAAATTGGGGTGAACGTCTGGTAGTTGGTCCTAAAGGTCTCTCTCAGCTTCTAAAACCAACCTGAAGATTCCGCGAACAGAACTAGGTTTCTTGGTGGCACCTTTGCTAAACTGTCAAATTCATTAAAGAACGGTTTTACTGAGCATTTAACGCTTCCGAAAAGATACTCGCCCCCGTACCCTCCTGTATATATAGAAAGCTCGTCTTGTCTGATAACGTTACCCTGCTTTCAATCATCTCTATTCGGTAATCGCGTTTTAAAATTGTCGTTCCATTTTAAATCCGGTGCACAGTAGTCACATTCTCCACCATCAGCAGTAACCCTACTTCTTGTAGGATGGAACTGTCTCCCACTACACAAGGTTTGAGAAGATGCAGTTCCCGAAGTCTGACTGCGCTTCTTGCAGCTATGTACTTGGGATAAGTGCCTATCGGTATTAGATTTAGAATGACATCCAGCGCTGCTTGAGGATCCAGTGATAGGCAAGCTGGCTGCTCTTTGCACCTTATGGAGGTTAGTAAGGTGGGATCTGGTGTTATCTGCGACCCACCACACTAAGGCTCCATAGGTTAAAATGGGTCTGACAACCGCAGTATAAAACCAATAAATAATTTACGGTTGGAGACCCCATCTCTTGCCAAACGTCCTTTTGCAGACATAAAATGCGCTCAACGCCTTTTCTTTCCTTCTTCAGAGTTTCTCTTCCAAGAGAGTTTCGAATCCAAAATTACTTCCAACTACGTTTCACAAAAAATAGTGATTTACCGAAAACACACAAACTAAAAAAATGTGATTCACCGAAAAATAAAAAAATAAAAATGTATGTAACATATAAAAAGCAACGCAATTCGAAAAAAACAACAACGTGAATCGAAAATCTGTCTTAATTCAGTAACGACGCAACTTCGAAAAACGCAAAACGAATCGACGCAAAGCAAGATCAGGGTGTACTACATTTTAGAAAAGAAACTTATTTTAAAACAATTTCTTCACAGCGTTTACATTTTTCTAAAGCCATAAATAATGACAATTGACAATGATACGTTTTCATTTGATTATAAAATTTCAATATTATTTTTCTCTAGTGATGTTGTTTCAAATTAAATGAAATGCCCTTGAGCTATTGGCTGCAATGACGTTGTCATATTCAGAGCGAAAAAAAAATGCGAGCTTAATGATTTTTTATTTTTAGCCACGACACCTTTTAGGTGTCAAAAGCCATTTCGCATGAATTTTCCCGGGCATCCTTGCTTTTGCACTATTTTCAATTTACATTTCCAAGAAATTCAACCCCGTTGATGCATCTCGTATTTTTAGCTTTGCCAATAACAAGGACTTTCCACTTGCCTTGTCCTAATGAAATTGCTTTCCACCCACCACAACAGCAGAATTTTACTGGGCATCCTATTGTTTTTGCATTATTTTCATTATGTTGTAGCTTTGCAAATAACACGCAATTTCCAATGAAATTGCTCCCAGTCATAACAGCTGCTGCAATACATGCAAATGTTGCGCTGCAATTGAATAAATTCGTGGGATGATTATTTTATGTGGTTAGAGGAGCTCACAAAGTATATACTCAATTCTATGAAATTAAGCAACGACAGACAACTTTCATATGAGATCGAAGATGAACTCTGAAACTAAAAGCAGACACAGTGAATAGGAGGGCGTCTTCTATGTGAATTCGTCTGATTATACTATCGACCTATCCTCTTTCTTTTGTAAGTAGTACTTCGTGAGTCTTGGATTAGCTGAATATGTTGATTTATTATGAGCTACGGAAACTAAACAAAAAGAGTTACGGAAAATCTTAACCGACTTCTATTACATTTGAAGTGCTTGAGAGCCACCAACTAAATACGCCATATTTATTTGGAATTATTGGCTGCTCCTTCTATTCCATTTTTTCACAAAACAAAAAACATTCTTTAATGTCTCGATCCATTTTATATTCAATTAGATACCCCGGGCAGACATTGTCATGCCTATACTTCCCAAATATGTCACTAAGTTTTATATGCATATCATTTCAACATCTCACATTTTTTTTCTAACATTTCTCTCCTGTTTCTTTGGGTTTTTCGAATTTCTAAACCTTCCTCATGGATCACTCCGACCATTGGTGAGACCGTATGAAAATCTGATAGGTAGTGTTTGAGTTTATCGCGTTAAGACATACATACGCAGTGGGGGAATTTGTTTTATAATATGTATAGATATAGATATACTTCAATTGGAAAATTATTTTATGTGTGAAAAATATAAATACGTATGTATATGATGACTATATATATCTTCCTTCCAGTGGCTACTTTGAAATTGAAGGAGACGACGGAACAGAACAAATCCTGTATAAGTATATAGAAAGTAGAGCACTGCAACAATCAACACAAAATAATCGGCAATCACAATATGCACAGTATAAAATCGAGTATAAAAATGTGTGTTCTTAGTCATTACGAGTCATGTGTATTTTTTTTTATTTTGCACAATCATTGATTCCATTTTATGCTGTCGTACGAATATTGTTTCATGATGTGACTAGGTATCACACTATTATGAAAATACACTGACGTTGTTGTGTCTCGTGTATTATGTCATTCTGTATTACACTCTTCTGAAAATACATTGTTAATAGCGTGAATGTATCTGTTTATTCGAGAGAGAGACGATGTGCGTCTTGATTTCCTACGCAATTTGGTTGGAATTGTGAGCACCGCTGTCTTGAGTAATTGTTTTGAGCATGTGAATACGAGTGAGAGGAATTGGGATGGGATGGTTACTATCCCATGTGAATACGAGTGAGAGGAATTGGGATGGGATGGTTACTATCCCATGTGCACACTATGAAATCGAGTCATATGTGTTTTTGAAACGAGTCATTTCAATGATGTTGTCGGTTGACTCGTGTCTTCTGCCATGACTCGATAATCACACAATCATGAAAATACACTGACTCGGGTATTACTGTCTTTTTTAACGAATTCAACTAAACATTGATTTATAGACAACTCTACACGAGTTGATTTCATAGTGGTGCGCTAGTGCTGACATTGGGCTTATTGATAGTGTTGCGTGTAGCACAAAATTCGTTTGAGCGAGAAGTCTCGCAAGGCTCTAATAGAAAGATTACCTATTTATTTATATCATACCTATTTATTTATATCACAAGTAGAGCAAGAGACGTAAGGACTGATTTTATTTGTAATTTTAATTACGAGAAGCAAATTTATAGTGTCCTCCTCTTCTATTTAAATGCAATACAATGAAATTGTTCGTTGGGGTTCTTATACATTTCATATTAGGTCAGGTCACACACACACTAGAAACTAGTATAGATATAATAAATAGGTATGCATGACTATTGAATATGAATAATAAATAAGATGTGAAAAATTTAACTTACTTTAGTTTTCTTTTGTTTTTTGCCAACATTTTGATCATCTTGAGCTTTGCCCTTATGCGATGATGTTGTTGCTTGTTGGCGATTTAAGGATTGTGTTATGGCTGTTGTCGGTGATGTTGTGGATGATGTCTTCGATGACGATGTCGATTGTTGTTTCTGTATGGCGCCTGTTGACAAAGAATTTTGTGCTGTTTGTGTAGTTGTTGAAGCGGCGGCGGCTACAGGTTTTGTTGTTTTGTTTAATGTTCCAGGAACAGTTGAAGACGAAGATGCCGGCGCTGTTATTGGTAATGGAGACTTTATTTTAAGTGACGGTGGTGAGGTTGTTCCTGCAGCTGCTGGTGTGGAAGTAGAAGTAGTTCCATCATTTTGCCGAGTTGAAACCACAGTATCATTGGAAATTGTACTTGTGGATGGCAATGACTTTTCTGTTATTTCTGTAGATGTTGTTGTTGTAATTTTGGTACTTATTGTTGTGGTGGTAGTATCATTGGTGGATGTTTTATTTATTTCTGATTGCTGAGCTACAACAGTAACTGGTTTTTCTTTTGTCTCTTCTTTAATTTGTGATTTCTCATCATCAATTATTATTGTGGTTTCAGATGCTGCTGGTGTTGCCTGGATTTGTATCTCATCAATTATAACAATTGTATCATCTGTATTTGATAATGTTGTTGTACTTTCAGCATCATTTTCAGCTCCACAAGTTGTTGTCGATGATACTACATCTTCATCTGATAAACTCTTTTCTATATTTTTCTTATCTTCTACAAAGTCAGCCAATGAAAAGTTTGCACTACGAGTGATTTTTGTAGCTGCCGTCGTTAATGCTGATGCCGCAACAGCACCTGCTGTTACTGCAGCAAGAACGAGAGCTTCACGATTGGCGACAATAGCGCCAATTGCGCTTGATGTCAATTTCGTAGCATTTGTTTCTGGTAATTTCAATGGAGATGCCGATGCAGATGCTGATGGTGATGCTGCACCACTTCCTTTATTATCATCCTTTTTTATCTTCTTTTTATTATTATTCATTATTGCAACACTTGTTTCTGCTGCACTTGATGCAGCAGAACTTTGTTGTTGTTGAATTGTTTCTGCTGATACCGCTGCTGATGCTGGCGATGATGGCGGTGTCTGTTGTTGTTCAGATGTAATTGGTGTTGGTGTTGTTCTAGTTGACGTTGTTGTCGTTGTTATTTCGCTCAATGTGCCACCAGCAATAGACACAATTGGCGTATCGGATATAATGGCAGCAGCAAGTGAGGCGGAGACGGTGAATGATGATAATGATGATAAATCAATTTCATTGTTCATCTTTTACGAACAGCAAAACTACGAACGTGGGCCATTCAAAAGCAACAAATGTGCCCAGTTTGTGGACACGTCAAACTTTATATGTTCTCTCTCTCCCAGTCGTCTACTCTATAGCTATGACAAGTGGTAGTTCTGCTTCTGCTGCTGCAATTCTTGATGTTGCTAGTATACAGTTTTCTATTACTGCTGTTGTTGTTGTTCCTGCTGTTGCTTTTGGTGGTGGTTGCTTGTTACAAGCACAAATGCTACTTTCTGTTGATGCTACTGTTATCGTTGATGCTGTTGTGCTTCTGCATCTATTGATGATGCAGTTTATGACTAGTCAATACAATTATGTTGATACTGTTAATATTAATGCTGCTGCTGTGCTGTTTCTGTTAATGTTGATGCCAAACAAAGGCTTCTTATCAGGGAAGAACCAAGATTGACAGAGACAATCAGTTATATTGATGCTGATGAAATGTTGATGATATTCTAATTGTTCTTGTTATTAACACTGCTGTTACTGCTGTTGTTCTTGTTAATTTCGTTGATGACGTTGTTGTCACTAACTGAAGGCCAAATGCAGCCGAAGGATTCGATTCTGCGTTGTTTTACAGTTTACTGTGCGACGCAATTTGCAATTTATGTATAATATATATTGAAGGATGTTGACCATACATTGCCATGTACAACAACAAATTGATACGCGTGTGTATATGAAAAGATAAAAGAGTATATGTTAGTCTATGTGTGGGCAAAGCAAGTGTATGTACTATGTATGTATGTTTGTGTGCAGCAAATTTTCATTAAGAAAAAAAAAAAGCCTACGAGTTAAGCTTATTTTTGTCATATGCTGCTACTACTCTACTGATGATGTTGCTTCATATGCATAAAATAAGACTCAAAACAAAAAACAACAATTAAAAAAAAATATTAACACAAATTCATAAATCTACTTACAATTATTTCCTAATGAAGGATGATGAATGCCAATGCGTTACCAATGCGTCCGATGCGTTACCCTGCGTTCGTTCGACTGCGTCGTGTTGCGTTTGCGTTGAGTCCCATCCAAAGTTGTAAGCCAAAATGCATTTAGCATTAGCAGCCTTTTCTGGGTAACAGCAGCATTGAGAAATATGATGATAAAACAAACGTGCGCGCGCTTTTTCTCTTTATGACGCCTACGACGACAACGACGAGTACGACGACGACAACCACAACAAGAAGGAAGATCCGATCCAATGAACGAAGAAGAACAAATCCCCAATTGAAGGCTATTTATTTTATTTTATTTCCTTCCTTCTTTTTTTTATTTTTGTTTTATGGGCTATTTTAATTGTTGTTTTATAATTTATATGCTTCTTCTTTTATTTTTATATCATTGATTAATTTAATGTTGCAAATTCATAATTTAAGTGGAGTTTATTATTTTATTTTGTTTTTTTATGATTTAATTGTTTTTTTTACTTCGCTTTGCTTTGCTTAGGTTTTTTCTATAATTAATTGTAAATTGTTTTTTTTTCCTTATATCTTTTTAACACTTAAAACTGTATTTCTTTTTTTTGTTTTTGTTGTTCTTAATTTCTTTCATGATTTTATTTTATCATTTCATCGTTTTTTGTTTAATGAAATTCAATTTTCACTTGTTGTTGTCACACTTTGTTACTGTTGTTGTTGTTGTTGTCACACTCTGCTACTTCTCTCGTTATTGTTGTTGTTTTTCTTCTACTAGTCCTTGTTGTTACTCGTTATTTTTTGGCCGCTTAAGACATTTTTTGTATCCTTGCAAATAAGTTTCTTTTTTACTTAATTGGAAGTTTTCACAAATCCTTATTCGCTTTTTGTTGGCTCACAACTTCTTTTTCTAATTGAAAAACAAAATAAACACAAGAATAAAAAAGAATTAAAAATTATTAATGATTTTAGTTCTTTGAAAAAAATTTTCTTCTAAGAGGATTTGATATTTCATTCTCTCGCTCTCTCTCTCTCTATCTTACTCAGAAATACACACTTGCACACACACACACATATATATATATATATATATATATATACTACATATATAAACTATTGAATACATGAAAATAATGATGATGATGATGGTGATGATTCCATTCACTTTTATTTTATCATACTTTACTTTTTATTTATATGATGATTTGTTCCGAGATTCTTTAATTTTCTTTATACAAGTTATACATTTTTTCAGTTTTTTTTCTCCTTAAATTCTTCTTTTTCCTACATTGTATATATATATATTTATTTTATCACAAATTTTGAATACAAAAAAAAAAAAAAAAAAAAATTAACAAAACCATACACACACACTTTTTTCTTGTAAAAGGAAAACTTTTTTGTTGGCTTTTTATGATTTTTCACAATATTTCTTCGGTTTTTTCATATATGATTCCGATGCGATGCGATTCCGATGTGATGGGTGGATAAAGTGGATATATATTTATGATAAAAATGTTGCTGTTGTTGTAGCTGTTGCTGCTTTATTACCGATTGCCGACTGCCGAGAGCGTTTCTGCTTTTGCTTTGCAACTCTATAATAATAACAACAATATAAACAACAATTGATTAAAAAAAAAAATTATTCTCTTCATTTCTAACTGCTGACTAATGTTGTTGTTGTTGTTACTGCTGTTGTTGTTGCTTCTACAAATTCTCCCGTTTTGCATTCGCTGCGGAACCCAACTGCATATACAAAATGTTGTCGGTGGTATATTGCAAACTATAGTATAAAAACCGACTGACTGACTGACCGACCGACCGATTGTAACAACAACAACTAATAATTCACATACATACATGCATACACAATAAAACGTACATTCACATATAGTTTTCCACTCACTAGTTATTACAAAATTTATCTTTCTTTTTTTTTTCTTTGCTTCGCTTCAGAATCAAAATCAAAAAATCACAAGCAAATTCAGAAGAATCGAAATCAGAATCGTTTCGTTTTCGCCATTTCCACCAAGCCGTAATAGAGTTGCCAACTTAGCGAAAATTTTTGTCGTTTTTGTGTTCGTCGCCCACTTTGTTTTTCGTTATAAAATTCTCTTCTCTGAGTGTTCGTGTGTGTATGTATGTTTGGTTTTTGTGGTTTGCTATTTTTTTTTTTTTTTTGCTTTTCTTTAATCAAATATTTTAATTCTTTTATTTGTTCAGCGGCGTATTTTTGCTACACTAATTTTCTTCACTTTACTCTAATAAAATGCATACACTCTTTTCCATCATTCACTCACCCACAGTAACTTAATAACCCATTAACTAAACTCACTCACTAACTAACTAAATTCACTCGCTTATTTTACTCATAGTCATGGATTCGATTCATATTCTAATACAAATATGCGCAGTAATGTTTCTGTTTGTCTTTTCTTTTTCGTTTTGTTAATTTTTCGTTTTTGCTTTTGATAAATATTTTTTGTTGAATTTACTCAAACACAAACTCTACTTTTATTAAACTTAATTGTCATTTTATTTCCATTCTCTATTCAATATTTGCTTCTTTATATTTTTCTGCATTTATTTTGTGTGTCCGCTGCTAGCTTAGTAGTATTGTTGTATTTGTAGTAGTTCTCTATGGTCTCATTATTCTCTACACCACTATTTCGTATACACAACACATATGCATGCCGCTGTATGCTCGTTTGTCTGTTCTGTATATTTTTCTGACCTCTTTCTCTTGTCGTCGTCGTTGCTGTTGTCGTTCTCATCTTCCGTCATCGTCGTTCGTCATACTACGACGCATACGCTCGCTACTTTCTTACTACATGCTACATGCCAGGCCAGGCCAGCCACAGTCACAGCCACAACCAACCCAACTTACACTACTTTACTATGAACATGAACTATACAATTTAAATATGTAATGGCAAATGTCTAATAAATGATTATGATGATAATTTCATAATTACGTACACAATTCGCACATTTGTTAAATTTTTAACAATTTAAAACTGAATGATGATTCTTATATGTTGACACCGTATGCAAATTGTATTGTAAATATTTTAGCGGCCCAACTTCACTATTGTCACTTTATTCGCAGCACTTAAGTGTTAGCAAATGCATTGAAATCGTACAGTGCTGTATAGTGTAACATAGAAACATTTAACCATCAAAAGAAATACAAATGTATGGACACAAATGATAATATTAAAAAGAAAAACAGTTAGTAAATTTAACAATACATTATTAAATTCCAATTATTTAATATAATCATTCATTGAAATTACTTTATATCACAATCAATAAAATTTTATGCCACTGTGGCCAACTAATTCTTTTTTCACCACTGTTGACAACTATATCAATTTTTCAAGAGTGCTCACTGCCACACACGTGTTTACATTTTTCTACGCTTTGGTTTTGTGCTTTTACAAAGAATTGTGTTAATAGTTGAAATTGTTAAATTATTGTACATAAAGATAATATATATATATATTTTTTTTTTTATATTAATTTGTGATTTAGGCACATTAAGTGCATAGATTTGCTGCAAAGCCAAGTAAAAGAATATGGAGTACGTTGACTTTACAACAGCCACAGGTCCTGCTGGTGCCGCCAATGATGGTGCCAGTGCAAATGATGCCATCATCCTTTGTTGTGAATGTGGTGTCGCTATACAACCAAATCCAGCTAATATGTGTGTCACCTGTTTGCGCAATCACGTTGACATTACAGAGAATATACCGAAACAAGCTGTCCTTCATTTTTGCCGGAATTGCGAACGTTACCTGCAGCCACCCACAGAATGGGTACAAGCCTCGTTGGAATCACGTGAACTACTTGCATTATGTCTGAAGAAATTGAAAAATCTTAAAGAAGTCAAACTTATAGATGCCGGTTTCGTTTGGACCGAGCCACATTCGAAACGTATTAAAGTTAAATTGACAGTGCATGGTGAAGTTGCTGGCGGCACCGTACTGCAACAGGTCTTTATTGTCGAATTCACCGTGCAGAATCAAATGTGTGATGACTGTCATCGTACGGAGGCCAAAGACTTTTGGCGATGCTTGGTGCAGGTCCGTCAACGTGCAGAAAACAAAAAGACATTCTACTATTTGGAACAATTGATATTGAAGCACAAAGCTCATGGTCAAACGCTAGGCATTAAAGCATTGCACGGTGGTCTTGACTTCTACTATTCCAATGAAAACCATGCACGGAGAATGGTTGATTTTCTACAGACAATGGTGCCAGTTCGTGTGAATACATCGAAACGTTTAATTTCTCATGATATACACAGTAATAATTATAACTACAAGTACTCGTGGTCGATAGAGATTGCACCCGTATCAAAGGATAGTGCAGTGTGCTTATCGAAAAAACTACGTCACCAATTGGGAAATCTATCGCCAGTTTGCCTAATCAATCGTGTATCGAGCAGTATACATTTAATCGATCCAATTACAGCACAAATTGCCGAAGTCACTGGTCAATTGTATTTCCGTGCACCATTTGAAGCTATCTTTAATCCCAAACAGCTGGTGGAATATATTGTCATGGATATTGAACTTATATTGGATAAAGATCGTAAGCATTATCCTGGACAAGGACAAATTTCTTTCAAACATGTTCTCTGCGACATTTGGTTGGTGCGTGCCTCTGAACTGGGCATCAATGAGAATACAATACATACACGCTCACATTTGGGTTATTTACTGAAAGTCGGCGACTCTGTGTTGGGCTATAATATGTCTGAAGCCAATGTCAATGATCCTGAATTCGAAAAATTGTCACCGGAACAAATACCTGATGTGGTACTTGTGAGAAAATGCTACGATAGACAGACGCGTCTCGGTCAACGTGCCTGGAAATTAAAACATTTGGCAAATGAGGCCACTGATGAGCGAAGTAAACATGATTTTGTTGAATTTCTTGATGATTTGGAAGAGGAGGAAGATATACGACGCCAAATCAATATATATCGTGATGCGAATAAGGTACCAGTTGATAGTGGAGATACGCTCGCCTTTAACGATAATGTACCTCGTATTACCTTGGCTGAAATGCTGGAGGATATGGCACTAGAAGCTGATGATGATGCCATGGGTGATGATGATGACGGCATGGCATCTGAAGAGCCACAATAATAATAAAAAAAAATATAATTTAACTTTTGATGGATTCTAAATTTATTGTGTCTAATAACGAAATAAAATGAGAAAAACTTAAAATCACTTTTGGCTGCTTTAATTTGATTTTGATATTTCATTTGGAATCCATGTTATTTTTGCTTTAAAAGCAAATCTGATGCTTTGGCTTTTACCCAATTGTCTATTGCCTCTTTGACTACTGGCAAAATATGTTTACGGGTTGCTGCCAAATTGACTTGTCGATAGTAAGTGCCCGACATAAAAGAACATTTTACTAGGGGTTCCAGGAAGAATTCTGGTTTATCTGAAGTTAACAGAGCAAATTTGATTTGGTCACAAAGATCCTTGTATACCGGTTCAGTTGTAATGATGCCAATGTCACGTTGAACTTCATTTGTGCCTTGCCGGACAAACATGCCCAACAGCACAACGATACAGCAACCATAAGATTTTGCAAATTTCCTCAATGCCGTCTCAGCATTCGGTTGTTTTATAAAGTATTGAACTGTCATTGGAAAACCCGGCATTGCTACCTTAATGACATTCACACCCATAGCTCTTGCTCCTTCGACTATCTTCAAATCCTTTAGTAATAATTGAGATGCATTTAGTTTTGTTATATCGGAACGTGCCCCAACCAATTCATTAAAGATTATATGACGTCTTTCACTAGTCCCAGGCATTAATTTCTCTAATTTATTTATCATGCAACGATCATTACTGGTTGCCCGTTTAGCACTCTCAGACAAATTTACTGTATCCAAGATGATTGTGTGATGCAAAAGTGAATAGACTATATCCGAGCTCACGTGACATTTATTTTCTGACTCATTCAAATAGCGTTCCGCTATCAGAGTGGCACATGAACCAACCGGCACAATATGACGTTTACAATGCTTTCCCATTCTATCGTTGCCACGATCATATGGCCGATGATCGATCGCTTCATCGACACGTTCGGCAAATGGACTAATATGATGATCCACCAATATGAAATGAGACAATGTAAGGAGTTGTGGCGACAAGTCATCACGAAATATGAGATGGTCATCTGCCTTAATACCAAATTTATTGAACAAATAGTTGACTTCTGTTTTGATTGGATATTCATGCCGTGATATATTTAAGACTGGCAAGAAATCCTTTTGCTCATCGTTGCCTTTGTATAGAAAGGCCAATGTAACGGCACAAACCGCTGAATCCAAGTCACAGGATTCATTTCCAATTATAATATATAACATATTATCTAATTTGGGTTTCTGTTCAAAAAATTTAATTTATATTAATAATGTTAATAATTGAGTGAAATTAAATCAAAGAATCACTTTTTACTTACCCAATTCAATAATTTTTTCGTTTCTTTCAGAAATCCTAAGAAATTCGTCATAATGCCAAAAAATGATTTAAAATTTTTCTCTCTTTTGCAAAAGAATTTAATTAAAAGTTGTTAATTTTGTTGTTTAAATTGATAATTTTCTAATGTTGACAGACATGTTGTTGATGATGCTTTTCTTCTTCTTCAATTTGCCAATTCACACAAAAGCGAAAAATATTTGAATGTTGTTTATTTTAATTAATTAATTACTTTTTTTTTTTAATAATATTTATAAATAATTATTCTATCCATCATCTGACAGTCCCTTATAATTAATTAACTTCATAAAACTGATATTTGAGATTGCTAAACTGTTCAGGTTGGATTCCCCCAAAGAATTGGGCATCCCACTGTGTCTGTGTGTGTCTTTAATGACCTTTGTATGTGAGCTTGGCTTGGTACCGGCTACCACTACTAAAGCTAAACCTTTGTATAGATTTGAGATTGTGTACCTGCAGATTTGAATGCAGGCTGAGCCTTTGTACAACCATTTCTTTGAGGGTTGTTGTTGTTGTATGTAAGTATGTAGGTAGGTCTCTCTATATTAGTTGTGAAGCACCAGTGAGGTCAGGTATGACAACTACTATCAGTCAGGTCCATAGGATGAGTTCTTTTAAGTCTGCGTTGTGTGGAGTCCGTATTGTATGCCAGTGAGTCTTTCCGCGTACCTCTTGCTGAAGCGGACTACTTCTACCAAGACTGTTGGCATATGTTGACATTTGTATAGATCGTCGTTGCGAATATACTACCATGGTGCACCGGTGAGTTTGCGTAGTGTTAGGTTTTCATACCTTTGAATAATGTTAACATTGGATTTAGCTGCAGTTCCCCAAAGCTGTCAATGCTGAGTTTTGAAGTATTCTCATTTAACCAATACATGCGCTTTGTTTTGAGGTCTTGGTGCTTTTTTTTAGTGAGTATATGATGTCTCCTCGACAGTCTTTTGTCCAAATTTATGCCGAGATAGGGATCGTGTCAACTCATTAAAACGGTGTGATGGGCTTGAGTCTTTCTGTAATTAGAAAACTGTATGTGTTGACTTTTCAGTGTTTACCACTATGTTCCACTTACACATCCAGACTTCGATGTTTCGAAGCTGTTTTTTTAATAGCTGAGTAGTACTGCTGATGCATGATAACCTGATTAATATCGCTGTGTCATCTACGTAGGTGGCAATTGTCATTTCTTCCCCCATTGGGGTAGGCATATCTACAATGTAAATGGATCATTACATGTAATACGATTCTAGATCTTAGACTCTAAAAAATTATGTATATATATATATATATATATATATATGATTCCTAGAGTTCCATGTTGGAACATAGGGCCACAACGAATTTCCTCCATTCGGCTCTATTTTGTGCCAGTCTCTTCACTTCGGATCTCTAGATGTACTGGTTTTTTCTACGTTCTGGCCCATAAGGCAGCGTTTGAGATAATATTTGGCCTGTATATTTTTAAAATTTTTCATAGACATCGGTTTACGAAGACTTGTAGAGAGTTTATATCAGTTGCTGCCGCATTATAGTAAAGGTGGTTTGACATTTGAATTGAATATTTTCAATTTTGTGCGCTGTGATATGTGCGATGCGTTCCAAATTGTTTGCAGCGAGCCGAATGCCGCCGTTGCCTTTTTTATTTGGTTTTTGATGTCTACGCTAGAAAGATTGTATCTCCTCAAGTTCAATGCCGTCAATTGACAATTTGTGCGTATTTTGTGTGTTTATACGCATGGCTTTGGTTTTCGGAATATTTAACGCCAGTCCGGCTTTCGCGGCTGCTTGTTGTACTGCTTAGATTTTCGTTGCCATGTCAAGGTAGGTATGCGAGAGTAGGCAAATGTCGTCTGCGTAGTCGAGGTCCGCCAGACGACCTTGCAGACCCCAAGCAATACCGGTTCCAGGTGACGTGGTGGTTTTCATAATGACATACGTACGATATTAAACAGCAGAGGTAGAAGAACACAGCCTTGTCGCTCGCCTGCTAACACCCAGAAGTTTTTCATGCATTATCCGACAACCTGCATCTGTGTAGAGTGCCTCAACGAGTTTAATTAGTTTTGCTGGGACCCTTTGCATTCAAGGGCGCTACGAATAGCGCCGTGGTGTATCGTGTCGAACGCTTTTTGAAAGTCGATAAACACAAGGTAGAGTGAATTTATTATTATTGAGGTCACAAGGTGGTTTGGATTTCAGAAATTCTGTTATGTATTTTGAATATGCTGGCATTGGTACAAAAGTTGCATCGTAGGTACTTATGTACCTTCGCATGACCCCAAAGGAAGCAACAGCGCCGGCC
Source organism: Amiota mariae (assembly GCA_035041805.1). NCBI lineage: Eukaryota > Metazoa > Arthropoda > Insecta > Diptera > Drosophilidae > Amiota > Amiota mariae. The sequence goes on from JAWNKV010000294.1 coordinate 475,952, forward strand.
CTAACGCTTGATTAGGGAAGAGCAACATTATCTTTTGGCGTCCTTTGGTCGACACTTTCGCTGTACGTAAATTCTACTTCGGCGCTTTTAACTCAGTTTTGCAACATCAGCGCACATAACGTTATTATAGCTGAATTTTAAAATTATAACTTGCATTGGAAATTGTTTTTCGAATTTGGCATTTTGGCGCCCCTTACCATCTAGAGCGTTCGATCCACTCGCACTACCCTACGGCCGGAGTAAATATGTACATATGTGTTGTTGCTGTAACAGAGAGGGGGCTGAAAATACAAAGGTACGCATGCAATAAATATGGAATTGGAAAAGCAATGAGAAACGAAAATTTGTGTGCAGCAGAAAAGAATGAAAAATATAAAGGGAAAATTAAAATATGTATAAATAAAGGGAAGAGTACTGCCTAAGTATCAAGCCCCATAAATTAATGGGAGTTGTTCTTTTGTTGTTGTCACTGCAAGCTGCAACGTGAAGCCACGGTGGATGGAGCATGTACAACTGAATCCTCGTGGCAGGGGCGAGTGGTCCTTGGCCGCCTGATGTCAGATGATTCCGGTATATAGACCCGACCACTTAGGGGAATCATTGGAATGGGAGTCAGTTGGGTCGGTTTATTGGACAGTTGAACAGTATTGTGCAAAGAATCAGCAAACTGCGGGCAACTATTATTATATAACGAGAAATCTCATTCCGCTGCCATCGATAGATAAAGGACGACATCCAAACACAACACTATTCTGGTGTGAATCTTAAGTTTCAATTGCCTTACAATGTAATTCATCACGACCTCACATATAGTGACTACTGTCTACGTTTCTACAGAGGCTGTGATCCTTAATACAGAGACAGATGGTTAAGATAGGCCTCAAGTTCACACCAAGGAGAAAGTAATATGACCATTGTAGTATGACTTCAATTTTGGTATCTGCCGATATAACTCCAAGGGGTCGATGATTGACGCTTATCAATATTTGTGCTCGGCTTCATGATATTATGTCTTCATGACAGCTGTTCCTAATCACGATTATCGCCTATTAAAATGGTTATGTCATTCTTGTATCGACTCATGTCTATTCAGATATACCTAGGGAGAATAACGCCTGGATTAGACCTGTAGTTAATGTGGATGTGTAGTAATATGTGAGGTCAACAGATACTGCTTAGAAAGCAGCTCATTTGTATTTTGAATATGCTGGCATTGGTACAAAAGTTGCATCGTAGGTACTTATGTACCCTCGCATGACCCCAAAGGAAGCAACAGCGACGGCCCTAACGCTTGATTAGGGAAGAGCAACATTATCTTTTGGCGTCCTTTGGTCGACACTTTCGCTGTACGTAAATTCTACTTCGGCGCTTTTAAGTTTTGCAACATCAGCGCACATAACGTTATTATAGCGGAATTTTAAAATTATAACTTGCATTGGAAATTGTTTTTCGAATTTGGCATTTTGGCGCCCCTTGCCATCTAGAGCGTTCGATCCACTCGCACTACCCTACGGCCGGAGTAAATATGCGAACCAATAATACTTTTTCTTCCAAGTGAAGATGGTCAATATTGGACATTCGGAAGCAGTCGCTCACTGTACGAAGAGCGTTGTATTAGTAAATACATACATACTTATGCGTGAATATATTATGATACTCTAACCAATTCGTAATTGGAGCAACTATCCGGTTGGTGAGATTTCTCAAGGAGTGGGTTGAAAACTTTGTATACGTGTTTACAAGAAAGCCATAACTCCCATTGACGTGATTGCAGGATATGTGTAATTGTCCTGTGCTTACCTTCTGATAGAAAGCTGTCCATTTCGTTACCAGCAATTCCTTTGTAGCTGGATACCTAGAATGTTCCTAATAATGCTAAAGCCTTGATTTATGCGTCCCGTATAAGTCCAATGAATTTGTTAAAAATATGTTCATACGTAAACCTGGTGTGTTCCAGTCTAAATTTGGATCTACATAATACTATTTTGTATTTCTGTTAATACCTGGTGAGATGCTGAGTGCTTTTCGTCTACGTTTTACTCGCTTATAAAAAAGTGTATATTCATTTCATAGATGATTAATTTTCTGTTCTGTTGTATTGCTTATTCGGTTCTTGAAGTCGTTTTTACTGGACGTGTGATGGAGTAGAATTGGAGCTCGTGTTGCCTTATCATACTAACTATTGAATCGCAATTGTTAATATTTTTGAAGCTACGAAGGTTGACATCAACTCAGTGCACATGATATATTTGGCCCATGGTTCTTGGACTTAAGGCTAAGAACATGTTGACCAGCCATGCACAGAAAGCGCGGTGAAGCTTCAGAGCTTTTAGGATTATAATTTTGGTCTCAAGTCAAATTTGTATTGTAGCTTAGTTGGATCGCAGACATTAAAGAGCAAATAAATTTAAATATTCACGTAAATAATTAACTTGTACATAGTTGACCGAAGAGCGACCTCCTCTTCTGTAGTTTTAGTTTAGCTATAAGCACATACATAGACCATTATTGTTGACTGCTGAGAATACACTGATAAATGTCAGCACATCAAATGTATGTAATAAAATAATATGGAAATGCGAAGAGTAACAAATACTGCTTGGCTGTGTTTCTAGACGCACAGCAGGCCTTTGACAGATAATGGACTACTCTGGAAGATGAAATCAATTCTAACCGAGTGATATTTCTTCCTTATCAGATCATATTTATTAAATCAATGATTGAAGTCAAAGATGATAGGTCCACTATCTGCAACTTCAGAGCAGGTGTCCCACAGGGTAGTGTACTAGGGCACGCTGTTTACTAGTAATATACCTACGCCAACAGATGAAAACACTCTAGTTGCCACTTATGTGGATGACAAAGTATTTCTTGCATGTGACACTTCAAGAGAATTAGCTGCTGCCGCCTCTCAAAGAGTTCTCGACGAATTAGAAACTTGGTCAAGACGATGGAACATTAGAATAAATAGTGCACTGTTGCTACGCTACTTGTAAAAGTATGATGTAAAAACTACGATGTCTTATCCGACCCGGTAGCAACCAATCTCAATCTCAATCTCGCTGACAAGGTTACGCTATGTAAGGTTATAATAATACCATCCTACACGGAAGTCATTCAGCTTTGAGGACTAGTTGCAAAGTCCACTATTAATCGCATTCAGATTAAGTATGTAGAATAAAGCCCTTTTGCAGATCACGGGTGCTTCTTGGTACGTTAAGCGGGTTGTAATACAACGTGATCTTGGCATCCTATCAATCAAAGAGCAAATTAACCGCCACACTAGTCGTTACAATGATGCTCTACATGTACATACCAATCCTCTCGTTATAGCTCTTAATTCGAATGATTGTCATAGATTTAGAAATTAAGAATGTATTATACATAAATTATCTAACAACCTAGTTTAGTTACTCTCTGTCAACCTATCCCTTAAATATGTTCTTTTAATGCTCGATTGGAATTCTCAAATAAACACACAAAAAAAAAAAAAAAAAAAGCGAAGAGCAAACTCAAGAGCTAAGCCGAGATAACCAAAAACATCATAGATCTCTTAAATGTGCATGTCGCTTACACAGTGTTATACTTAGTGTGTTGACTAAGCTTGGTTACTATAATCCTACTACCTCTACAATGTTCTTCCATTCAATGTTCAACAAACGATTTTTCTTAATTTGTTTTTGTTTTCATTACTTTTTACTCACTGTAACTTATTAAAAACATTTTTTAAATTACTTGTATGTATAAACACATATGGAGATGCATGGTATCCAATGGTAACGTTGCTTCTTTTACTTATTCTATTCTTATAGAATAGAAGAATAGAGAACAAAAAAGTTAATTCATTTTAAGGCGATAATGCAGATTCCATCAAATCCAAACATGTTATCGGCATAGAAAGCGCTTGTTGTGGTGGTGGCGGCGGTGGTGGTGGTGGAGGCGGCATGGCCAACGATGGTGAGAGCGGCGGTAGAGACACCGACACTGGTGAATTTAAATCTGGCAACATTTTGGGCATCATAAGTTTTGAAAGATCTTTCTTTGGACGTTTTGGTAATGTTGCCGCACGCAAATATGGATTATCGATATTTGGATTTTCAAGTATAGCCTTGTTAGTTGTTGAATTCGGTTTAATTTCTAATTCTGGCTTAGCTTCATTCTTTTGCTTATCACCATCATCATTTTCGCTATCATTCTCATCGTTGTCATCTTAAAAAACGAAATAGTTGTAATTTATTAAATATATTCTATTTTACAAATCCTATACAAAACATATATTCGCACATATATGTAACATATGTATGTAATGTACACTAACTAACCTTTGCTAGATACATCCTCTGTACGATTTGCCACTAAATAATGATATTCAAGCTCTTCAAAGTCAAATACTTGATCGGTAGGATTTAATGCAGATAAGTAAGGGGGATACGATGCCTTACAAGCGATTACTGTAAAGATATATATATATATATATAATTATAATTCATTAATTAATGAAATACGTATTTAAATAAGAAACTTGCATGGAAACATATTATCTTCAGTCTCGAATAGGCTGTCGGTATCAGAAGTTTTACATAAAAACTTTGTCAATGCCTTTTCGACATCACGTTTTTGTGTGGCTGCCTTCTCGCGTATGGCCTCATATTCAGTAACTGGTTGCTTATGAGTCGGCGTTCGTATGTATGCATGTGGGTCTGGTAATTGTGGCAAATAGTTTGGCACATGTATTGGTAGTGGTACTTTGGTACCGGCTTGTAGGAGATTCAATTGCTTTTGTGATGACATTTGTGCTGGCAATGTAACCAGAGGGCGATTGTCACGTTTCGCAAACTCTTCGAGTCCATCCATCGAAATACCCATGTTGATGAATGCCACTAAAACATCTCCAACCACGGGCATGGTACGCCCGGCAAGTTCATAATAACTACGCGCTGATTGTGCAACTTCAACGATCACTATAAACATTTTTCAATTATAGATAATAGAGGGTGGCATTGTTTTTGTATTTGTTTTACTTACAACTTTGCATCATTTCGGTAAGTGTTTCAATGCATTCTTTTTCGGCTGAATCTATACCCTTTTCAATTAAAAGCTGTGAAACTGATTTTCTCCAGCACACGCCTATAAGGATCTGCCGTATTTGTTTGTGAGGTTTCAGGTTTCTCCATTTGAAATTTATCTCTTTGGTTCTTTGGACTAAAAGAAATGCATTTGCGGTGGTCACACAAAATTTGTTTATTGTTTAGAAAAGTGTTTTTGTCATTCACATTCTTTTCATACTATAAATCAGTGTTGGTAAGCATTTATTGTCATCAGTCTAGTGTGGTTCAATTTAAATTCTATCGAAACAGCTGATGTGAAAATAAACAAAAACAAGCGACGGCGCAAAATCTTTTTGTTTTATCAAATATTACTAGAAAAATTGTTAATAAAATCATTCGGCACCATTGAGAAAGTCCATCAAAGATGGGTTTTCCTCGTATCCTAAGTAAAAATAACAAAATTTACACGAAATTGGGGGAATACTGTTTGGCGGGCGATAGTTTCTGGATTGTTTGTCACACATGCCAGGAAGAGTTGCAGACACAGGATCAGTTCTGGAAACATATACAAGATGAACACAATTTTATGCTTGGGGTCGGATTAGGTGTTACGAAGGTAAGAAAGGTAGCAATATTGTAATATTGCCATTTTGAAAGTTATATTTAAGTTACTAATGTTTTTGGGGATTGTTCGGGAATTGCATTAGGAGTCTAACATAGGGGTTGGTGCACGAAATGTTGCTGTACCGTTTTGCATGGAAATGGATAGCACAACGTCTGGTGTTGGCATTCCTACTACAACAACAGCCAGCACTACGGTAGGATTATCAGCGCTAACGTTGTATAGTCGAAAATTTAATGAGGACGATCATCACCAACAACAACTGCAACTGCAACAGCAGCAGCAGCAGCAGCAGCAGCAACATAGAGATCAAATGGACATAGGTCTACATGAACAGCACCATCATCATCAACAACACCAACACCAACAACAACCACTACACCAGCAAACCGCATCCAGAACAACAACACCGCGTGATGCCATTGAAGAAAACACCCAATCGCCGCCATCAGTAATAACAGCATCTGGTATAGATATAAAAATAGAACCGGGTGGCAAAACCATTACTCTGCCGCCACCTTCAGATGAAGCACACATAACGCCACCACAACAGCACAGGGTTGTTGTCACAGCACCGGCAGGCAGCTCAGCAAATACAACCATATATCACATACCACAAGTCGTACCACCACCGCCGCCACCACAACAACAACAGCAAGGTGCCGGGTTTACGTCAACCAGTACAAGTCTTAGTGAAGCTTCCGCCGCCGCCGCCGCCGCTGCTGCTGCTGCTGTAGCAGCAGCATCTGTCACAGCCAATTTAAACACAACAGCTACTAGTGCCACTATTTCCTTGCCTCCATCACTAAGCTTGACAGCGGTCACACCGACAAGTACAATAGCCGCTGCTGCGGCTGCCGCCATGTTAGCCCAACAGGACTTGCCTCCAAAAGATTCAAACAGCACAACTGCCAGTGCCAGCAGTGCTGTCTCGTCCGATGATGGTGAACGTTGGTATACTTGCGACTACGAAACCTGTGGTCTAAAATTCAAATACATGTCCCGTCTTGAACTCCATCGTGCTGTTCACAGTAAAGAGCGACGCTTCATTTGCGATTTATGCAATGCATCATTTAAACAATCGTGTAATTTGTCAACACATCGTAAAAAGAAACATGCAATCAAAGGCAAGGGAATCATATTGCCGCAGCGTCTCTAAATCAACAAATCATAAAATTAACAAAGCAAAACACTATAAAACAAAACACAAAACAATTTAATAATATAAAAGAAATCATGCAACGATGAGTCGTCCTCTTAAATGAAATTGAAATGGAATAGAGAAGACAAATGGATCACCAGATTACAATGAAAATAGGTAATTTAAAATAATAATAAAAAACGGTATGTACATGCGAATATTTTCGACATTCAAATTCACATTCACATACTTTATTCTTCATCAGTTGAAATATGAATCATTTCGTATTAAAATGTGGTGTAGACATAAATGTGAATCAGACTCTTTTTGTCTCAAGTTCAAATAAATTTATAAAAGTAAGTAGTGTAGTATCACAAGAAATAGTTAAGTGTAGTAACAACAGTCTGTTTCTACTTAGATGTTAAGATGAGATTTTTTTTTTGTTCTAGTTTAACGTGTATATTCTTATTCATCTCTTTCATTCGTTCGTTCGTTCGTTCGTTTGTTTTGTTCTAGAAGTCTACTTACACTACAAGTAAAAATACTAAAATAATTGAAGAATATAAGTGTAATTTAATATCATCGATGAAACTGTAATTATGAAAAGAAAATCCCATTGTTCCTTAATGTAGAATACTATTTTATTATAATAGTATACAATACAAATGAAACGATTCTTTAAATAATTTGTATTATTTCTAGATGGTGTCTTAAATCAAACAAACCAACTATGTAATTGTTAAGTCATGCATTCACAGGATACTATCAAGTTCAAGAAGTTTCTTCTAATTTATGGAATCAAGAACTTAAACACATACATACATACATTCATATTAGTATGACAAACATATGACACCAAATTCTAAGTTTTCCAATTTTGAAAAAAAAAAAAAAAAAAAATAGTTTTAATTTGAAGAAAACTCTAATTTAGGACATCTTAGTTAAGATGTCTTTGAGCTCAATTACTCAAGATAGCTCAAAATGTATACACACACATTATATTAGGCAGATGATGATGATGATAACCACCATGAGGATGATGATAAAGATGATGATGTATACAATTTCACTTATCAATTTTCTACTTCAAACAAATTTGCTTTCTAACAAATGGATTGGATAAATTGATTTAAACGATGCAGAAATATTTTTTTTTTGAGTTTTAATGAAATATACTTTCATTAAAATTTTTTTTTTTTTTTAATTTTAATGAAATACACTTTCATTAAAATTTTTTTTTTTTAAGTTTTAATGAAATATACTTTCATTAAAATTTTATAAAGGGTAATAAGTATTTTTATGTACAACAAACCCCATATGTTAATTGTCTTATAAACAATATGAATATAAAAATGTATGTATTTCATAATGTAATTTATCATATTATTATAAATGTATATGTGTGTAGGTAGACTTTAAAGAACATACTACATACATACATAAATATGTATATGAATAAATAAAAGAGAGAATTTAAAATTTAAATCTATTAATTAATACATAATTAATAAAAAAAAATTAATAATTAAGCATAACCTTATAAGCATAAAATGTTTTATTATATACATACATATATTAATTAATTAAGTTTATTAGGATTCTTTAGTTATGATATTATGAAAATGTGTTAAGTTCATTTATATACATAACATACATACATATGTATACCATATACATACACATATGTATAATAATGTGTAATGGTACTAATAAGTGTGTATGTATGTAAATAAGTGTATAAGTCGTGAGAATATTGTGTAAATGTATGACTGAAGTACAAAAAATGTTTTAATTTTTGTATCATACATATGTATGTACATAGTATATCAATACAGAGTTTGATACTCAAAATTTAAGTACCACATTTATTGTGGATTGATATGATTGTCTGCCCCCAACCCTTAGTCTGGCAATATCAGTATGTCGGATTTAATGGTAAGGGAGCATACAATCACCCATTAAAAGAAAATTATATTATGTTAAATTTAGCTATTAATTACTTTGTTTTTACATTTAAAAAAAAAAAAAAAAAGAAGAAAGATATTGAAAAACAAGAAAAGTCTATATGTACATACTATATTATTGAAGAAAATAAAATTTTTATTCGATATTCGAAATAGTAATTGCATAATTTACATCATTATAGCTACATAACACTAGTCTACAGCCAATATGCAACTGTATGGTTATTCGTGTTTATTTTATATAAATTAATGTGTACTAAATATCAATTCATAATTACTTTTCACGCCCGTTCTAGTAGACCGAGAGTCTTGAAATTTAGAAGATTGCTGGATATGGGTTAGACACTTATAGTGTTTAAATTTTCCAAGTATGGGGGTACCCCCCTAGTGGTCCGAGATTCTTCAAATTTATATGGTTGGTGGATATAGATCAGGCACTTATATTGTCCAAATTTTAATTCCATAGTACAAAAAACAAAAAAGAACTTTTATCTTCCGATTAAACAAGTCGATGTTATGCTTCTTTGATTTAATGCATAAATTCTGATGCAATATATAAAAAATAACCTAAATATCAATTTTCGAGTTATAAAGTCTGCTTTTGTAGAAACTATAGAGATTTTAAAAGTGAAAATTGGCCAAAAATGACATTTTCATAGTCAAATATAATGGTGAAAAAAATATGTATTTGTATAAAAAAAAAAATACAGTTATATTTGTCAATGCATTTTAAATAATTGTGGTTAAAAAAAAAAATAACGTAAAACAATTGGGAAGTACATAGAATATGAAAAAAGGAAACTTATCTTTTTAATTTTTTTGTATCAATCAATACATTTAAAAAAAAAAGCTGCAAGTTGCTTGTTTCGACTCATGAACTTCAACTTCATCACTACTTAACATCCAACAACAGTCCCCCCTCATGTCATATCAAGATGTGATGAATTTTGAAGGGCAATACAACGAGAATATGATATGGAGATTATATTTGAGGTTTAATAAGAGAAAGTCCAAACAAATGTAAGAAAACTACTAAAAATATTAATTTTTCTACTTGATTGTTTTTTATTTTACATTCTTATGCTAATCATTATTCTTGAATTAAAAAGAGTCTGACGTTCATCAAAGAATTTTTTAATTGTCGTTTATAATAAAATTATAAAAAAATCAGTCAATTTCCTTGGAATTCGAAAAATTGCTCTCATTTCTACAAAAGCAGGTATAGATCGAAAAAAAGTATTTTTCCCCTTATTAGAAACGTACAAGTCACCAATCTATGACATTCAGAATTCAGATACAAACACCGTGTCGACTTGTGTTATTGTTCAAAGTTCATGTTTTGTATTGGAGGTAACCCTCCTGGTGAGGGTCTGAGGGTCTTCAAAATAAACATTTATTTTTATTATATTTATATACAGCTAGAAGATAAGTATCTAGTTAAAATTAAAAACCTAGCTTTAAGAAAATAGCACTGGCCTTCGGCTAAGTTGTTTTTAATTGAATATTGTTTAAACAGGGTATTAAATCTAGTTATGACTAAAGGTCTTATTATAATGTATAAACGTAATGTGGATTTCGTTATATGTAAATAATTCTTACTCTAATACTTTTTTTTTTTTTCTAAATTTAGTAATATTTAACATATTCATGTTCTTAGATTATAGATAATTTGTGTATCAAATAAGGTGATAGAGAGATTGACTTCTTTTAGGTTTAGGTTTTATTATTTAGTCAATATCTGTTTTCGATGGGTTAGTTAGTAAAGTAAGTGGGTTAATGTTTAAGATGATTTTGGACCGTAGGTTAGTTAATAGTGGGGATGGACAGTCTTTAAGAAGGTGTCCTATTGTTATAATTACATTGTTTTGGCAATTTGTACAGGTGTTTAGTAAGTTGGGGTCAAGGTAATGCTGATGTGTGATTATTGTATGACCGAGTCGTAATTTAATTATTTTAGATTTGTCAATTCTTGGGGTATTACAATACTATATTGGCCAAGATTTTTGGTAAAATTTTTAGCTGATATTTTATTTGGGTTAATGAATTGGTACCAGTTTGATGTTTTTCCTAGTTGGATAAATTTTGACTTGAGTAGGTTTGTTTTAAGGTGTTTGTTAATATCAGGCATGTTAGCATTGCGAGGTACTATATTGGAAATTGATTTGGCTTGTTGGTCAGTTAGTTCATTTATTATTGTGACCTGGAATCCGAAGTAGAGTAATTTTAGGGTATAGTAATAATAATTATGGTTATCAATGTCGGTTATAGATTGAAGTGAGTATAACGAATCCGTACAGATAAAGTACCTCCCGGTGCTGTTTTTAATCATTTCTATTGCTTGGTGATTGACATTTATTTCAGCAGTGTAAATAGAAGAGAAGTTTTGTAATAAACCAACTTTTAGGGTGTTGCTTTTAGTTGTGATTGCAAATGATGTAGTGAGTGATGTTATAGATCTTTCTGTATAAAGGAATTTATATAATAGTTTTTATACTCTTCACGCAGTGATCAGCTCGATGAGACGAGTTGATTTAGCCATGTCCGTCTGTCCGTCTGTTCGCACTCCTAGTCCTTCAGTTTTTGAGATGGAGAGCTGAATTTTTGTACATAGGTTTCTTTTTACCAAACGCCGATCAAGTTCGTGAATCAGCCGAATCAGACCACTAGGGGGGGGGGGTACCCCCCATACAAGACCCCTTTAAAATTACTGTCATTAGAAAAAGTTTTTTGTTTTTTGACTTATTGACTTGAAATTTGGACACTATAAGTTTCTGTTCCATATCCATCAACCATGCAAATTTCATGATCCTACGGTTTCCAGCAGGAGTACCTCCCATACAAACCCCCTTTTAAATTAAAGTTCTTATTAGAAAAAGTTTTGTTTTTTTGACTTATTGAATTGAAATTTGGACACTATAAGTCTCTGACCCATACCCAACAATCAAAAAATTTCAAGACCCTAGGACTACTAGGAGGGGTACCCCCCATACAAACCGTGATCCAAATGAAAGTTCTTATTAGAAAAACTTTTTTGTTTTTTGTACTATCGACTTAAAAATTGGACACTATTTAACTTATTTTTGATAGAGAAAAATAGTTAAAGGTGAAGTTGTGTAGTTTGGAAAGTTCAGTGTTTATTTTAATTGATGGGATTTTTCAAAAAGAATTTCTTAGTTTTAAATTCAGGGATTCGTAAATAATACAAATCGTTTTTAGTGCAGATTTGTATTGATTTAATTATAGCTGAGGGTATTTTATTTTTCGAATTCTGTTTATTTCTAAGATTCTTGCAAATTGTAAGTAGGGTTGAATTGGTAGAGAAATATAGATTTTTTTATTAATTTAGATTGCAAAAAATCACGCCTATCGGATACAGATATTATCTTCAATTATTGAAATTTATTTAGTTGGTGGCTATATGGGTCAGACACTTATAGTGTCCAAATATTAAGTCGATGGTACAAAAAATCAAAAAAGTTTTTCTAATAAGAACTTTCATTTGGATCACGGTTTGTATGGGGGGAGATTATAAAGAGTACTAGCTACCAGGGTCTACGACTCTATGATGAGATAAATTTAAGATTGATGATTAGAATAGAAGTATTAAATTACAATGAAGAAGAAATTTATAAACTAAGTCAATTATCAACAATAAAAAAGGTTATGTTAAAATGGTTTTTAAAGAAAATAGACCTAGCTCTCCTCAAGCTTGGACAGACATCTAGAAAGTGGTTGACAGATGTCGTGGCCCCCGGTGTTTTCATGGTTTTGATAGAAAATGGATGCCATTGGGCATCGGATTGAAATTCATTTGTCGGTGTTGGAATCCTAGACATATCAGGTCTTTGTCAATCATGTTATATTAGGTGTCGATAGCAATTCAGCAATACCAATACTCTATCACAGATTCAGAAGAGCTAATATAAAATTTACATATTAATGTTGAGGCTTCAGGAAAAACTCAAAACAGATTATATATATATATATATATATAGATTGGCTATATATAATAGAGATTCAAAACTTAGTCTATAAAGTAAACACAAATATTGAAGGTTGACAAATAGAATATAGTAGCTTGTAAATTTTGCATAGCACCATAACCTTTCTCGTTTCTTAGTGACATAATTATTTGAGATGTTTGATAAAGACTACTTAATTGATTTGATGATGATTTGTCTCTAAAGTTTATATGCAAAATTTGGTCCAATAAATTTATTCCTTTACCGGGAACTTATTAGTTATTCTGATATTCGGGGCGGAGACAAATCCAACAAATCAAAGATATTGAAAATCGGTCCAGCAGTTCTTGAGCTGTAAATGGTATAACTAACACGACATTGTTTTATATATATGTATAATAAAATAAATAATAATATATATATATATATAGAAGATAGATAAATAAATAACTATGTAATTTTTTTCTCTTAGCTGAATTTTTTCATTACGATTACTTATAATTAATAATAATTATTTAAATAAACTTTTAAACATAATCTGTAAATAAATAAAAATCTAAAAGAATTTCAATTATTAAAAGTATATACTTGTGTTACCTTACCATTAAGTACTTGAGTGCTCAAATACGGGACATTGTACAATTATATTTAATTCATAGTACTAGCGTTTATTATTGTAATAATGTGTATACATAAAAATAAATAATACATATAATTAAAAATAAAAAAAAAAAAAATTTACTAACTTTGGCTATGCCGAAGTTGTAATACTCTTCACGTTCTTCTCAGAGGTCCGAGGGTGTTGAAATTTGTATGGTTGGTGGATATGGGTCAAACACTTATAGTGTCCAAATTAAGTTCCACAAGTTTTTCTAATAAAAACATGAATTTGGATCCAGATTTGTATGGAAGGTACCCACCCAAAAAATACGAGGTTCTTGAAATTTGTATGGTTGGTGGATATGGGTCAGACACTTACAGTGTCCAAATTTCAAGTCGATAGTACAAAAAACTAGAAAGTTTTTCTAATAAGAACTTTAATGTGGATCCAGGTTTGTATGGGGGGTACCCCCTAGTGGTCCGATTCGGCTGATTCCTATAAATGTACTGCGGATGGTAAAAATAAAGCTCTCTAGCTCAAAAACTGAGGTACTAGTTTGCATACATGCAGACAGACATACGGACATGGCTAGTTCACTTCGTCTCGTCGCGCTGATCAAGAATATTTATATTTTATGGGGTCTCCGATGTCTCTTTCTGTATGTTACAAACTTCATGACATACTTATAATACTATTCAAAGCCTGAAGAGTTTAAAAAGGAGAAGATAGAACGTAGCGGGCAGCTTTGTCAGCGTTTTCATTGCCAATAGGACCTTCATGACTGGACACCCAAAATAACATAATTTTGTATTTGCGTTGTATGCATATATGTGGTATTACGGATATCAACTATAATTTTGTTTATACAATTTATGTTTTGTATCGCTGTAATGTGTGATAAACGGTCGGTCCCCAATTAACTGCAAACGCTTCGGCAATGAAAATAGAGCAGTCTTTGGGAAATAAGCTTCTCAATATAATTAGATCGTTGTCGCAAACAAGAGGGAAGGCAGGCAGTGTTGGTGCTACCTTTGGAGCGTTCTGTGTACAACCATTTTCGATCAGAAAGTTTTGCATTTTCCTTGTCTGCAAAACTCACTACTTATATGGCTTTTTCGTGTTGTTACAGTTTTAAATTAATCGATGAGCTTATTAGCAACCATGGTGGAGAGATCTTGTTTTAATACCGGTGGGCACTTATCTCAAGTACACACCTGCAAGAAGCCCTGTGTCGCTGCCACACCATCATCGTAAAAGAAGTATGGTTAGAAGTTGATGAGGGAGAAAGTGACTACTGTGTACCGGAACTGAAATGTAATGACAATTTTAATATAAGATTCCCGGAGAGAGATGATAGAAACCAGGCTAAGGTCACCGGACAAAACGAGCTTTCAATCTACACAGATGGCTCTAAAACGGATGAGGGTAATGGGGCGGGTATCTTCACAGAAGAGTAAACAGCTCATTTATTGTACTGTCTACCAAACGGGTGCACCGTAATTCAGGCAGAAATACGAGTTCGGTTCAATAAGTACCCGTGTCTGACGACGATGGCAAAACAAATTTATGGGGACATCCAACTTTGCTTTTATCTCCTCGCATTTTTTCCCATCCAAACACAAAAAGCTGCTCTTTTTCCATCTTAGCGAAAATCACGAAACACGTCTTGCTCGAATGGCTGCCAAATCCAAACTAACCTATCAATCAGTCTGTTTTGCCGTCGTTTGATAGATGGCAGCACACGATGATAATACCAACTTCCCTCAGGAATGCCCTCTGTCGTCAAATACGGGTACTTATTGAACAGCCCTTGTATATGTAGTCTGGCAAGTAGCAAGGTTGATAAACACTATGGAGGAGACCCCGAGAAGCATATCGAAATATTTTGATAGT
Source organism: Amiota mariae (assembly GCA_035041805.1). NCBI lineage: Eukaryota > Metazoa > Arthropoda > Insecta > Diptera > Drosophilidae > Amiota > Amiota mariae. The sequence continues at coordinate 491,183 of JAWNKV010000294.1, forward strand.
CAGGCTGCCATCAAAGCTCTGTCGGCTCATACACTAAGAGCAAAGCTATCCATAGCACGGTGGCGCCTCTTAACCAGACTCGGAAACACATAATTACTCTAATCTGGGTGCCTGGTCATTCTGGCCTTACAGGTAACGAGATGGTGGATGAGTGTGCCAGAAAGGTATAGGCAACGCCGGGCTCTTTAGCTGTTGCTGATGTTCACAGGCCCATACACGACATCCTTTCAAGACTTGAGGCACGAACCAAGGAGTTAGCAGACATGAGAACGGTGAATGAGCCTGGCTGTACTGTTGCTAGGACACTCAGGCCTTGCTAGCAACAAAAATGGACCTTCGAACTCCTACACTTTCACAAGAAAAGGATTCGGATTATGACTGAACTCTCCTAACGGTGGAGATGAAGAGGAATCTGAGAGCATTCAACTCCCCCTCTATGGCTATCGTGCTCTTTTTAGAAAACGTACACGTCTTCTAAGGAAACCGTACTTTTATGAATTGGGCAGTTTTGCAAATCTTCAGGTTGGTCCAAGTCTCTCACACCAACCCCTTCTCCCTCTTTTCCCAACTCTTCCATAATTTTATATCATAGCAAGGCGCACTGACCTTATTTAAATTATAAATATATACTATAATAATATAATGGTTTTGTCCGAAAAAATTCGAACATTAGTCATAACATACTAAAATAAAAAGTATCTGTCCAGGGTTCAGTTTTAGTGAAGACAAAAACTCTGCTTCCAAAATAACTTCCTTGTACAAAAACCTAGATTTGTTCTTACATTTTGGTCGAAAGTATAAGACTGTTGAATTTTATTCGTTGGTGAAGTTGAATGTTAAAAAGTTTAAAATTACAACTAAGTTTACTACTACAGATGTCCTCATGATGATGATGGATGCCAACGCCATCTGTAAGCCAAAAGACGAACACAAAAAAGCATTTTAGGAATAAATCTCCAATTAAGTAATTTATTATAAAAGCAACACATAACCAAATAATTCCTTTTTCCGATTTTTTTGGGGGAAATTTTAATGAAAAATTCCCTTTAAGTAGAGAAACAACAGAACTGTCTTTGCTAAAAAAAATGTTAATGTTAAGAGTTAAGAATTTTAAGCTATGTTTTTTATACTCTTCAATCAGTGAATAGTATTATAAGTTTGCCATGAAGTTTGTAACACACACAAGGGGACATCGGAGACCCCATAATATATATATAATCTTGATCAGCGCGACGAGCCTGATCTAGCAATGTTCGTCTGTATGTATGCAAACTACAGTTCCTGAGTTTTTGAGCTAGAGAGCTGAAATTTTGCCGAAGCTTTCCTTTTACTATACACAGTACATATGTCAGCCGAATCGGACCACTCTATACAAACCGGGATCCAAATGAAAGTTCTTATTTTTTGTTTTTTGTACTACTACTACGACTTGAAATTTCGACATTCTGACCCATATTCACGAACCATGAAAATTTCAAGCCCCCCGGACCACAAACCTGAAACCAAATTCAGGTTCTTATTAGAACAACTTTTTTGTTTTTTTTTACTATCGACTTGAAATTTGGACCCATAGCCACCAACCTTATACATTTTAAGACCCTCGACCACTAGCTGGGGCGTGAAGAGTATTACAACTTCGGCATAGGCAAAGTCAGTTTTTTTTTATATTTTAATTTTGTGTTTGTTTTCTTTTGCTAAATTATATCTTATTTACCACTACCTTCGCGGGCAGATAGTTAAAAACTGGGCATCCTTTCAACAGAAATATAAGGACTTTAACCCAAATCTGGCTAACTTCCGCTACCCTGCAAACTGCTCTCGAGCAAAATGCCGCATAGTTGTTGGTTACAGCAGCATATCTCATGCCCACCTGCTCACTGGGGACTCTAAACTTCCTTGTACTTTATGTGAATAATTAATATTTATCGACCACGCACATTCTAGATACTTGCCCAAAACTGGAGAGTACCAGGAAAACCTATTTCCCAGACTCAACACCTTCTACATATCTTTTTACAGTTTTGCGGAGGGCTAATATAAACAAAATTTTCAACTTTATTAAAAAATTAAATCTAGTTAAAAAAAAAATAGTTTATAGTAATATAATATAAGTAGTATAGCTGAAGTCCTCGATGCTAGTGGACTTAACAATAATAATTAATTGTAACTATGTTTCATTTTGTACCTACAAAATTCCAATAGCGGGAAGCATTGGTATTTTGCTTCCATCTGCTGCTTATGGAGAGCATGCTCCATCAATTTCAACCTGCAAGTACTGGCACAACTGGCAAGAAGCTCAAAGAAAGGCCACCAACTTTTGTAGACGCCGAATTGGAAGAAATTTTGGACGAAGACCCGTGCTAAATACAAGAAGAAATTACGGCAACGTTAGGCGTGACTTAACAAGCCGTTTCATTGTGCTTAAAAGCCATTGGTATGGTCCAGAAGGTCGGAAACTGGGTGCGTCACGTACTCACACCAAGAGATATTGACCGACGTTTCACTGCTTCCGAAATACTCCTTCAACGGTCCAAAGGGAAGTCATTTTTTCATCGTATTGTCACCGGCAATAAAAAATGTATTCTGTACGACACTCCAAAACGAAGGCGTATGTTAAGCATGGCGAATCCGGACCATTGACGCCAAAACCAAACATCCGTGGCAGAAAGGTTGTGCTCTACATTTAGTGGGACCAGAATGGAATCGCTTCTGAAAAGTGGTCAGATGATCGACAAAGCTTTCTACAGACAACAACTGATGCGATTGAAGCGTGCTATTGCGGTAAAAAAGGCCGGAATGGGCAACCAGACATGAGCCAATCATCTTTTACCATGACAATGCTCGGCCTCATGTCGCAAATGTGGTCAACATCTATTTCGATGGTACCGTTTGGGAAGTCGTAACCCACCCGCCTTATAGTCCAGATGTTGTACCATCAGACTACCATTTGTTCCGGTCGATGCAGAACGCATTTACGGGAATACGCTTCACTTCAGTAGAAGGTATCAAGAATTGGCTTGATGCTTTCTTGACTTTCAAAGACAAACAGTTTTATTGCGCGGAATCCATGCATTGCCAGACAAGTGGGGAAAGTCATAGCTAGCGATAGGCAATACTTTCAATAAAATACCGTCTACCAATTTTGCAGAATAAAACTTCAAAATCGAGAAAAATATCCTTTAAAACTTACTTGTATACCCAATATTATTTTTTTAAGTATATTATAATTAATTTTAATAAATAAATAAAATAAATATTTTATTGAAATTTTTTTTAATAAATATAATTAAGTATGTAGAATGTATTTCTTTCATTGGTAAAAGTAAATTTATTCATTTTAAAACAAAAAATATGTCAATTATAGATAGCTTTCCACATTTTTGCTAAGAAGAACCTTATTTCTCTCTGATGACAGCCGCCTACATTCTATAAGTCTCTAGTCTCTTACACATAATTCTAGAGAATTGTGAAGTATGAGGAAAGATGAGAATGAGTAACCAATGTTGATGAATGCAAATAACTTGGTGTAGAATAGTTCTATACTTGTAATATGCATATATACATATGTTACTTATATGTCTGCTGCGATACATTGACTTAATTGACTGACAATTGATTTCAGCGCTTGGCTGATGCCAACTAAGTATAACAGATTTTTACCAGGATGCGAGCTCCGAACATTGAATAAACAAGTAACATTGAAAATTAATGAAATAATTTAGATTAGCCATCAGAGTGAGTAAATGAATTGGTAACTCACCTTGCTGTTGCCTTTGGTCTTTCAAATTGAACGAAAGCAACATTGTGAGAAGACACCTCCAGTCCTCCATGGCGCCTCTTGTCTGCAACAAGGCGAATATCAGCTATGGAAACATACTAGTATGAGAAATACTCCCGGATCAGGTTAGCTGTAATCTGTCACTATACATATGTCATCAGTAATGTTTTAGTGATGTAATATTGCATGTGTAAATGAAATGTGTAAAAGTGACAGGAAATAGTGCTGATGCTTGTTTACCTCTTCCGTCAGTGTGTAAACCCAAACCTGTGGCGCATTTATTGCCAACGTGATTTCACTTTTGTCAAAGTAGTTATGCCATATCGAGTTACTAATGCGGTATTTGCTTGCTCATTTCGGTTGTTGATGTGTTTGGCAAAAGACATTTTTGGTGTGAGGATTAAGCCAAGGTAGCAACAGTATTCTGATGCTAATTTCACCGGCTTATGTTTGTAAGTTTACAATTCCTGGGCCAAAAGTCGACCTCCCTCTCTCCACCTTTTCTGAACACAATTATTTCCGAGTTAGTTAGATTTACCTTCAAACTCCAATTCAAACAATATTCTTTTAACTAATGTATAAATCAACGATTGCAGTACTTTACCGTCATTGGTTAGTAACCCTACATTGTCCGTTTACATTAAAACTTTTAATATTTAGACCTCCATTCAAACAGTTGTGAATATTATTTATGTATATAGTAAATAACATTGGTGACACAAGAATAAGTATCGAAGTCATTTGACATTTCATCATCTACCCATACCGCAAATATAGTGTCTTTAAAGATATCTTCTATTGATATTTTTATTTTATATCATTGTTTTAAAAAATAGTGTTACGAAAATGTGTTACGTGTTATGTGTTATGTGAAGAAGTTGAGTAGGAGAGAAAAATGAAATAGTAAATAGTATAGGGAAGCATCGAAAGAAAGGAATAGAAGAAAAGAGACTAAATAAGTTAAAGAGCTAATGAAGCAGAAATAAGTTAAGTTGCATGTGCTAGCAAAGAGTTGTGAGGTGTGGTCTGTAAAAATAAAATAAAATAATTTAAGGTGTGCAGCGATGGAAAAAAAAAAATAAGTGTAAGCTAGTCGAGATGGAATGCAGAGCATGCTAAACAAAGCTAATGAGTGTTTCTTTCAAAGCAAGCACAACGAACGATACGTTCGTGAAGAATTCGAAAAAGAGCAGCAATACGCACAAGACCGACGTATGCGAACAATGAAATATTATAAGTGTTCCCTTCGTTGCAGTCACAATATTAACGAAATCTTTTATGAAATAAACGGAACCCTTATGTCGGCATGAAACTCTATTCCTTCTATTTGATCGAACAAGTGCTACAAACTTGCTTCGCTCAGAACGAAACAAATGACTTGGTTGCCGTTTCAAAGGTAATCGTGTAAAGCAGGCCATCCTCATGCGAATTTGTTATGGGCAAGCGTCGTGTGCTGTATACAAGATAGAAGTAAATCATTTTATCAAAACAGCTCCCCTTAATTATTTTCAATGATCCCGTCATTTGCCAATTTAGTAAATACTGTTAATTTTTTTGATAGGCTCATCTTATTCAGTTTGTAATTAGAGGGCTTCTGGGCACCTTATCACCTGAAGTCTACAAAGAACGTATAGACTCTTTTTAATTATCTGCGCTATATTCTTTGCTATAGTTTGACTCTTCAAGTCTAAATCATACGTTTTTATTAAATTATTTCCTTCATACTATGGGATTCGACTTAATGTTGCACTTGTAAATCATCCACGCAGCGAATAGTATTATAAGTTTGTCATGAAGTTTGTAACATTCAGAAGGAAACATCCGAGACCTCATAAAGTGAATATATTCTTGATCAGCGCGACAAGACGAATTGATTTAGCCATGTCCATTTGTCTGTATGTATGCAAACTAGTCCCTCAGTTTTTGAACTAGAGCGCTGAAATTTTGCAAGGAGCTTTCTATTCACCATACCCGGAATCAGCCAAATCGGACCCCATATAAACCGGAATCCAAATTAAAGATCTTATTAGAAAACTTTTTATTTTTTGTACTATCGACTTGAAACTTGGACACTATAAGTGTCTGACCCATATCCACCATCCACTAAGAGGAGTGTGAAGACTATTACAATTTCGGCATAGCCAAGGTTAGTATTTTTTTACTGATTTGTTTTTAGTTATGAAAGAATTTTCGCTTTAAACACTACTACTATACAACTCGATTCGGCCTATTGTAGCAAGCCCCATAATTACAGCTCCTCATAGATATTGGAGTCTGTTCCCAGTTGGACCATCAGAGTGGCGCATAGTAAACGCTCCTCTGCTGTTTCCTATTCTTTGTTGCATTGATACATTGATCGTTGAATTGAGTAACTTATCTGAAATTTTTAGAATGTTATTACCATATATATATATTTAGTATTACTTACTTTTACTTAAGATGATGTTATTGAATATAAATAAATTATCATCTTTCTCATTCTTTTCTTATTTGTTTCATTGTATGTACAATAAATTCACTTAACTAGACATTAAATATAATTTTTATCATAAACTTAATGTAGTTTCTTTTCTTCTAGTATAATAATTTTGACATATATTAAATTTAAAGTGCATTGACGCGCGCTCCATACTCTTTAGCTACATTGTATGTAGTATGTAATAGTACTTGGTGCCTGGTTTACTTAAGCGTGACATTGACAAATAAATAACAATTCACTTTAGTTACATAGACGAGTATGTATCTTGAAAGCATAAAAAAATAATCTCTAGAAACAAGATTCAATGCGAAATGAGGCGATGAGTTGCGATGTCAAGATGCCATTTTTGGTATTGTTTTCGTATGTCAACGGTTGAAAAAGTGTCAGCTTGAAAAGCTTTTATGTACATACAAACATAGTTAGTACTCACATAGATACATACACATTTACTATATACATAGATACTTAGATACTTTATGATGTGTACATGCTATGAAGGTACTACGTACAATGGAGCATTCAATAAATTGAGTTTGATTTGCGATGAGCGTTTATGATTTTGAACATTTTTACAAGAAGAAAGAAAGCAAAAGCATATAATCTATGAAGAGCAGAGTTTCTTAAACTATCTGAAAATGCATGTACTATGTATGTATGTCTGTTCCTTATGGAATCCGAAATCGCTGGAGGAATTTTTATGATTTTCAGGAAAACTATATATGGTATAGTCTGGAGAGTGTTCCTGTAAAGTGTGGTGCGGATCGGACGGACCACCGGAAAAGTCGAAGGTGGTGGAACGAATTTTGCATATTAGGCATAGAGATAACATATTTTAAAATCAATCAAGTCAAACATATGTATGTATTTGAATTGTGAACTATCAAATAAAATATCATTCCTTCTATCAACCCCGTGAAAAGCCGGGTGCCGGGTGAGCTAGTTTCAAATAAATAAATAATTGTTTGGCGAAAAGCACTAAGCGCTACATTTAAGAAACTCTATTCAATTCAAAGCAATAACAAAACCTGTATGTATACTCGTATGTATATGTTATGTGAGTATCAATTACAAATATGTAAAAAGATGCAATAGAAATATGAGTAGTAAGTAGTTTACGGAAAGATATTAAGGAAATATTGTACTACTAGTAAGAAGAAAAATTAAATAAAAAGAAAAAATTATATACAAAATTTCAATTTCAATTTTTCATTCTCTTTCCCTTCTTTCATTCTCTTCTATCCATCACTCTTCTAAGCTCATTTCTATTCACTACTTTTTTTACTGTATTGTATTGTACGTATATATCGTACTTCCTACAGTACGATCTCAATAATCCGGATATTTAAAAACCGAAATGTCTAGATCAATGAATCAAAGATAAAATTATACATGGAAGTAAAATACTGAAAACACAATATGTATCAAGCATCAAAATCTAGATTAACGTAATTTCTCAAGTATTTTCTTGCTTTTAGATTTCTTTGTCGATTTCTTATATATTATATATCCGCTAAAGCCCTGGGACCATTACTTTTATGAGCTCTATTTTTATGACTAAACTCTCGTTCAAGGTGAATAAATTCAAATGTCTCGGAGTACAATTCTTGTCATTTAACTTAAATTAGTGTTCGTCCATTAGTGGAAATTCGAACGTCCATGAGGACATTTCCAGGGATTGAAATTGCTGGACTACTTTCAAAGCATATAAAATTGCTTAGCTACCCCAAGCAATTTCTTTCGAAACATGGATAAAACAAATGGTTTTGTCTCTCGCGCTCTATATCAATTTGTATTTATAAATTTAAACTTTTAATTAGAAATGACTGTTTAACTTTTTCCAAAATTTTTGATAGTACTAAAGCTCATCAATATCTACTAAACAAAAAATGAAAAAAGAAAATCGGTTCACAGATAGAGTAGAAAATGGGGTTAAATTCGTTTGTCTTTGCCTATTCTTATATATTGTAGATTCTTTGTTGGTTTTGTAAATACACGACTGAAGTGACATACATATGTATATACATATGGTCTTCTCGAATTTTCTTTCACTCAGGAGAAATGGCGAAAATGATTCCTGATTGATGGAGCTTGATTGGAGAGATGGTGATCCTACTCTTGCACTTTGGAGACATTAAAGACGATCCTGATGCTGTGGCAATGGTTTTAGTTGCATCTTCACTATGATATTTTGGATATTAATTTTCATATCCATTATCATAATGATTCATGATTCTCGATATGGTGTTCTTCATTCTAATCTTCAATAGATTCACTAATCAATTATTCGTGGACTGTGAAAAGGAGCACCTCATTTCATTTTTCACTCAAATTCATAAAACCGGAAATGCTTTGGGATAACAAATATCAAATAAAAATTATTTTAAAAAATGTTCGAATTATCAAGATTATACTGTACTACATATTATTTCAATGATGCAAAATGAATACAAACCGGTAATGGCTCTTCACAAATGTGACAAAGTGAATGAAATGTATAAAAAAAAAACGAAAGAATAAAATGAAAACATAAAATTATTAAAGAAGCTGCGTTTCAAAAAGTGAAATGGAGAAATAGAATTATAAGGAAAAATGAAGAAAAATTGAAAGAAAATTAAAAAAAAAAAGGAAAAATATGATAAAATTATATGTATGGTATGTAGTAAGTATGTTTATTGAAAGGAATCCATCCATTGTAAATGAAGAGGAAATTGAATCGAAGTTTGCTTGATGTTGATGGCTCTTACTGTCTATACATTTCTCTACCGACGAATGATTGTATGATGTCCTTGCATACATTGCTGAAATTGTAATGATAAATGAAAAATCAAATACACAAATACACCCATATACTATACATATTGTATATACACACATAAGGACATACAAATCCACATTCACTTAGAAAGAATCATGTACTTACATATGGGACACAAGTACTACGTAGCATTCCTTATAAACATATTGTTGTATCTACAAATATCAACTCATATAAATATATTATATATATATATATATATATACATGTATGCACATTTGTGTGTACGTATGGACGAGGTATGATTGTAAAATAACGATTCTAAAACTGTGGTCCACTAGAAGTACTCGAATAAATTTTTACCTCCAAAAATATTATAAAAATCCTTAAAAAAATTGATGGAAACAATATTTTTGTCGAGAAAATGGGATTAGGATAAATAAACTGAAAATAAAGATAAATCAATAAAAAATTACTAATCTTGGCATTGCCGAAGTAGTAATACTCTTCACGCCCCTCCTAGCGAGCCGAGTGTCTTGAAATTTATATGGTTGGTGGATAGTGTTCAAATTTCAAGTCGATAGTACAAAAAACAAAAATTGTTTTTTTAATAAAATCATGAATTTGGATCCAGATCTGTAGGGGGGGGGGGGTTGGGTTGGAGTACTTCCCTAGAGATCCGAGGCTCTTGAAATTTATATGGTTGGTGGATATGGGTTAGGCACTTATAGTGTCCAAATTTCAAGTCGATAGTAAAAAAAAGAAAGCTTTTCTATTAAGAACTTTAATTTGGATCCAGTTTTGTATGGGCGATGGGCGGTACCCCCCCTAGTGGTGCGATTCGGCTGATTTCGACAAATGTACTGCTTATGGTGAAAAGAAAGCTCCAGCAACTTTTACAAAAGCTGCTTCTAATTAAAAAGAAGGCAATTAATCACAGACGGACAGACAGTTTACATACAGACGGATGGGCTCGTCTTGTCAAGAATATATATACTTTATGTGGTCCCCGATGTCTCCTTCTGTGTGTTACAAACATCATGACATACTTATAATACTATTCACTGCGTGAAGAGTATAAAAATAGGGCATAAGTTTCTAAGTGCTGGGGTTGGTTTCTCGGAACAAAAGTTCGAGAAATCTATAAGTTAAGAACCAATGCTAATTATATTTTTATTTAAATTTATATGACAAATCACTAGGTACCCAAACAGACGTTGTGTTGTTGGTTGACCTAATGAGATGATTGACAAAGACGACTTAATTGAGTATAAAATATACGAGTATATGTCTCTAATCTTTATATGTTTTCACTTGCACACCTCACTCTTTTTGATTTTTCGGCAGTTCATGTGGGGGTTTTCCGAATTTTTTTTTTTTTATGAACCTTCTTCATAAATCACTCCATTCAATGAGTGAAAACCATGTGAAAATTCGTTCGGCAGTTTTAGAGTTCATCGCATACAAACAAAAAGAAAGACGAGGCGGGGATACTTTGTTTTATAGTACTACTTACTATGTATAAGTAGATAGAAAAACTCTGCATTGGTAATTGGTAATTAAATTTGAACAATATATAGCTTAACTTACAATTAACAGAAATGTTAATTTATCTTATGCACCTTATTAATAAACATCTCAATAAAATATTGATATGTAAGTACATAGTACTTATATTGATTCATAACATTTTGTTTCACAATATTTATTCTATTTATATGTATATGTATTTGATTATGCGTAATCAAAGACAAGACTAAACAAATTATAGTTCAAAGTATTGAAAACAGAGCTTCTCTGTTTTTATAATACGATACTGTCTAGCGACATATTACCAGAAAATTAAAATTTCTATCTGTAATATCACACAATGATTGGCAATATTTAAATTATATATACATTAGTATCTACTGAATATGCCGGTTATACAAATGTATAAGTACATATTAGTATTTCATAAAAAATAGAGACAGTTGATCTAAATGAGCCGTGGAGATAGGAAGCAAGACACAACTGCAGCTATCGTGATTAAGACTTCTTAACTTCTATACTACAACAGTATATGTATGTAGTACGTACGTATGTAATAAATATAAATTGATTAAGTAAGATTTGTAATAAAATAACTAAATTATGTGAAGTCGTTTGAGGACTTACTTAGGCTACAATTGGCAAAATAATTCATTATATTAAAGTAAAGTAAATTAAAGTATAGTGAGTTGAAGTATGTAATGTAAAGTTGTTGAGATCATTATTTAAGTTCAGGCAACTGAGTGTTGTCATTATAAAATAATATAATTGTGTTTTGTGTTTGTTCGTATGTTATGCGCTGCCATACAGTTTCTTTGATTGCATTGAAATTTTGTGAATGTGTATGGTTGGTTCCCGACATGAACATAGGATTTTGGTTTTGGTCCCGATATGTGTCCACGCTCCCCTAGATCTGGGATATTCAAACAACTCCTAAAAGTATAACTAAAATTTACACTTTAATCTTCTTCTATTTCTTATATATAAAGAACCAATCCAAAAATTTTGTTTTTTAAAAAAGTCATCAAAAAAATATTCGAATTCGGTTGGATGCAACCCGTGCGAAGATCGCTAGGCGCTCGAAACACCCAATAGACAAAACATAAACATATAGATACAGATACCTTCATACATATGTATACTATAAGTTAAAATTAAATAAGTTTTGTTCATTTTTAAAAATATGTATTTTTATTTTAGCATTTGTTCTTCAAACAAATACCTCTTTATTAGAACTTTTATTTCAGACTGAATTACAATAATTTTTAACTTTATAAAGAAACTTAATTGAATACAACATTTTGTTTAGTAAGTAAAAAAATAAGAAACCAAATAATGAACCAAAAGAAACCAAATTATTGCGCAAGCATTGCTAGTGCAATGATTTAGTTTCACTTCTTGTCAACAGGAAGTGCTGACTACGCGTCTACAAAGCGGAATGCGTTTGTCATTTGACGTTTAACTTTGTATGAGTTAACTTATAGATTGATGCAGAGTTCGTTCATCGCATCCTGCATAAAAAATTCTATAATATGTCCAGAAAACTTGACTTGACTTGACTTGGCTTGGATCATTTGCAAATACTACTCATCCTCCCAACAACTTTTACAGAAACTGCTTCAAATTAAAAAGAAGACAATCAATCACAGCCTTTTCTGCTCCTGCCCAGTGCTTTCGATAAATGCTTACATACTTTCGATATAGGTATATTATTAGGTTCCTAAAGTGATCGAAGAAAGTTTCTCAAAAGTACCAAGAAACAATTAGGGGCTTCACTCAAACTTATAGAGATAATCAATGTGGTTTTTATACACAATTGCGTAAACCACCTGTATTGAATTTTATTGTGTTGATTGTCTATTCGATTGGTCTTCAAAATTTTCAGCCTTTGGACCATATTGATTAATTCGGTGAGTTCCAAGGACCAACACCGTTTTAGTTTTCCTAACAGTGTATTTTTTTATCTAATTTATCACAACAACAATAAGCCATTAGCTGTCGCGGGCCGGATTAGTGACATTGGCGGGCCGTAGTTTGGAGACCGATGGTCTATGTGAATCAGAAGTTTTCGTATCCACAAATGTAAACAAACAAGTCACAATTCCTTTGATTTTGTACACTTGCCAATTCATTAAAAATTCACAATTCACAGTATAGCAGTATAAGCAGTTTAACCTACTCAATCGTCCATTTGTCCATCTGTATGTACGCAAATTAGTTTTCAGTTTTTAAGCTAGAGAGCTGAATTTGTACGGAACTTTCTTTTTACCATACGCAGTACATTTGTTGGAATCAGCCGGATCGGACGACTAGAGGGAGTACCCCCCATACACACCTGGATCCAAATTAAAATCCTTATTAGTAAAACTTTTTTGTTTTTCTTACTATCGTTTTGAAATTTTGAATCTTTATGTTTTCGACTTATATCCACCAACCTTGAAAACTTCAGGACCATCGGATTGTTGAGTAGTACCCATACAAACTTGGATCACAGCTATTGAGGCTGCACCATGATGACGCATGCTGCTTTTTCTTTCACATCTTTAACAGTCTTTTAATGCAAATTTAATTTTTGGGAACAGATAAAAATCCATAAATAAAATAACATGGACCAGGTCAATAAGATGATCTAACACTGAAATGTTTTATTTGTGGATTCTATGATATATGCACATTCTCTTTCTGTAGAATCATCAATTTCGTTATTTTATAATCACACCTCGTATGTATGATTGTGTATATATACAATACTTACAATAAATAGTAAATGGTAGTAGGTATGTGATGCTGTGAAATATATCAATGACCAATTGAAAAATATGATATCATAATTAATAAATATAGTACTCGTACATGGTATATTAACATTTTAAATTCTTCTTCTGCTATTTTCTAATCTTTAAATAAAATGTAAATTTCTTAAAAATAAGCACAAAAAACAACAGACATATGTAGATGACAGACAACCTACCATTGCTATTGTTATTATGATATGAAAAGAAAACAAAAAATAGACACTTAAGCTTCCTTGAGTATTTTATGCTCTTCAATTTCTCATTTCCCAAAAAACTTAAATTTGATATATGTTAGGAGGTAGTTACAAATAAAAGTGAATTAATAACTCTGACACATGATAATCATTAAATCCATTCCATTTCGTATTTTGTCATAAGATCTAAAAGTACACATATAATAAAACCGATGACTTTGTCTGTATATTTGTTTGTTTGTGCGCGCATCATGTAAATTCCACTTATTGCATTCAAAAGTCAATTACTGAAAGCTAAGAAGTTTTATTGTGAGTAACATTTAGCGTTTATTTAATCAAAATCGACCTACAGAATCAGTCGAAATTGGTGGATAAAATTATTTTACATATAAAGTTTTAAAATCAATAAATAAGGCTTTGTCAAACATCTATTTTATAAATCTCATAATTACAGTTCTTCCCATATTCTAGTACTTATCAGGAATTGTAAGTCATTCTTTGGAAGTGAATTTGCTCTTTCAGTTGGTTCTATGTACTGATTATCTAGATATCGGAGTCTGGTCAAAATTAGATTCTCACAGTAGGAAATGCCCTTCATCATCACATTGTTTCTTGTTCAAAAGCCTAAGACTATACGAAGACCTTTCCAAGTTGGTTCTAGTATTACTTGTGTTCTTTTGCGAGAGTTAGAAGGCACATATCTTAATTAAATTGGTCTTGCCACGATTGGACGTTTTGTGACAAATTATGCTATTGATACTTTACTTTAATTTGATCATGTCATGGAACAAAAAATGATATTCAAAGTTTATTCTCTTAAAGAAAAGTTGGGAGCTTAAGTACTTTGACCGATTTTATGTCATAAAACTGTAAAATTGTAAGTCCATAACCCTTTCACCTGTTCAACACTGACAACCAGTATATTTAAGTAGCAGTGAGGTTGGGACACTTTTAACTTTTGTAATAATAGTTCTTGTTTTAATTCCAAGGGGACTGCTGCATATACAAATGCAGCACCACTCAACGTACTTGGTCGACTTTTTGCTAGTGATTCGCGACCACTTGACTTAGAAATATGTGGTTATAGTAGATTTTGGTGACTTTGATATTTGCTTCAATGCTTCTAATGCCATGAATTTTGGTCCTAACCCAGAAAACCTTTCTCTATTTATATTTTCTAAAAAAGTAGGTTTATACCAACATCATTTTTAAAAATCAGAGAACTAGAACCGACAGATAGCCAGACAAACATACATATGTATTAATAATATATACTATTTCTATACTTTAATTTGTATCTGATATTATATTTGTTCTATTATAAACGTCAAGTCAAAATGATAATACCATTAATATATTGAAAAGTGAAGCGAACAATGTAAGAGTACAACAAAAACCTTTTATTTACATGTAGAACAGAGATCTGATTATGCATGAATAATGATGAAAATTATTTAAAGCTTTTTCTCCTTTTTCTAGTTATTTCTCTTTTTTGCACTTATATGTACTCGTACATACATATGTATATGTATTATCCTTATCCTTCCTAACATGTTTGCAATCGCACTTTCTTGCAACAATAACTCTACATATCCAGTGCCAGATTGTGCATACACATGGACACATGACCTATTTGGGCAACTGCATAAAGGGGCCTTATAAAGTTTTGAGTTTTGTTAGTGATCAAAATTTTGTGTGAACACTCGATGGAGGCAAATCCTAATGTAATGTGAAACAGAAATGATAAAAGAAACTCTATATGGATCACAACAGATATTAAGATAGATAGAGGACTAGGAGTGCCTTTTCCCGATTCTAGTTGTGTGTGTACAAGAGATGAAACACTGCTAATGTGAAACAGAAATGATATAAGAAGCTCTATATGGGTCACAACAGATATTAATATAGTTAGAGGACCAGGAGTGCTTTTTTCCGATTCTAGTGGTGTGTGTAGAAAAAAGAAAAAGAAAGGGAGTTTATAGAACATTTTCTGTATGGGTAGTTGAATCTATGGAGAAATCGACTCTCATGTTAGCGGTACTAGAATTGTAGTAGTTCAGGGTAGTTTAGATAGAATCCAATATGATAAGAGTAGTGGTATGATAATGGGTTTATTTTAGGCTTAGATGTGAAGCCAAATAACAACTTTGCCTCACTGAACCTAATCTAACATATTATATTATATTAATATTACAGTTTCCAAGATGTGTGTTATATGTGATCAATCCGGCACATTACTAAGTACATATGTACATATATACCTTTGAGCTCCACAAGGGAATTATTTCTTAACTCAACTTAGAGTCTCAAAGGGGAATTTTTTTTTTTATATCAAAGCTTTAGATAATTAAAAATTATGTTTCATTCAGTATTTTAATTACGTACCTCTAAGGGTAGAGGGTTACAGCAGACTCTTGTATTGTAGTATTGCGCACGGGCCTCTATGTAACTTAATTCGACCCTGATCATACTCAATGAAGCACTTTTGCTTTAGCAAACAATAGGATGATTCTTTTTTCATTTGTTAGCACGGTTCATTTATGCATTCATTCACGCGTGTTTCTCAAGCGTATTTACATTCTGCCAATGTCGTTGGTTAATGTCGTTTACACAAAAAAATTAAGTATGTACAACAAAAGATTGAAGTGAAATGTGTTTTTTTTTTTTTGTTCTCACCCTCTGTGTTCTTGCTGTATACATATTTCAAACACGGGTGTACCCAGCATTTGGCCTAGGCGAGGAGGGTGGGGGGGGGGAGGGGGGTTGGTAGTTACAAGGAATATCATATACATGAATAACTCAAAAATTTACATTTAGTACTTAGCTCGTTGGCACGAATGGCTGAAATCTAGTTCCTGGACAGTCTAGGGCGGTCACCTCCCTGCCTCCCAAGGACCACCAATGATTTCAATTTCAAGCAAACCAAAATGCTTTATTATGTTCAATCACTTGTCACATTCAGGCAATCGAATTGTATGCTGAGTGGACTCAATTCTATCATTCATTCAGTCTGTCTGTCTGTCAGTCAGTCAGTCAGTCAGTCAGTCAGTCAGTGATTCATTCATTGGGCTTAAGGACAACAGTTTGTATAAAAGCCAAGCTTCTCTGACATTCATTCATTTATTTACCCAAACACCCATTCATTGAGTTTTATATTTTGTTTTCGTTACATTTTTTCCCATTTCTTTATTCTGTTTTCTGTTTTTATTAACACGTACAAAAATACGTATACACGGACAATTACCGTCAGTTACTTGTACTTGTTACCAGTGGAGATGTCTGATGCCTGAATTCATATAAGCTTAATTGACTCTGAGCTGTAGGTGATTGATTGCATTAACTTTTGCTTTGAATGAGTGAAAATATATCAAAAGTTCAAGTTCGATGATGACGAAGCCTCATTTGAAACACTCAATAAGGTAATCATCATCATTTTTCAAAATTTTACATTTCATTAATTTACAAACAAAGTAAAATATTTTTTGTTTAGTCCAGGGAAATATTATATTTAAGGAACAAACAAGTAATAAATCAATGCTAATTATAGTATAATATTTATTATCAATCATGTTGAAACCAATATGTAAAAACTTTGAGAAAACCTAGACAGCCTGGAAAATTTGTCACTGGCAGTGTTCACTGGATGCAGTATGCCACCGAAAACCTCTTTCTCTGAGGCTTTGCGATGGCTTTTTAAAATAAAAAAGAAATTTCTACTCTATACAGTAATGTTAAAATCGATTTAGACATGTATATCATGCAAATTTTGGGGCACTACAAGTAAAATAAATATTAAAATTTTCCAATGTAACCAAAGCAAATTATTGTGAAATATTGTTATGAACGCGCACCTTAGTATATTAGTAATTACAACAACATAGTACTACATGAACACCTCAGCATTCCTATTATCAGGGAACAAATAGAAAAGGTGACGAAGAAGTACTTAATAAGGCTGATTAGCTATGAAAGTTAATTACCAACAACAATAATACTGTTAGGCGGTTAGTAAGATATCGACCCCTTTTTGCGAAATGATCATAAGTGACAAAAAGTAAATTGTTGAGGAGACGTTTTTTTTGCGAAAAGTTTCGCTAAAATTAAATTGGATATGTGTTCTAAACTGCTTTAATTATTAGTAAAAAGGAAATTATTAAAAAAAATTGTTTTCTTGGGAAAACATTAATTTTCATGCACATACGATATTTTTGAACGCACAGCTTTGACTGCTTGGAGACCAAAATGTATGTCTTACGATCATTTACAAAAGCCGTTTCCCACACAATATTTTTGTTAAATTAAATGAGTATTTATTTTTATTTTGTTATATTATTGATTATTATTATAAGGCATAAATAAATATAAACATAATTGGAAATATAAATATAAAAATCATGCAGGTCTCGTTGTCGGTTTCAGCCAAGCATCTCTGATTCCTTTGATGCTCTTAATTTTGATTGATAATTTACTTTATTCGCCATATATATTTACATTTGTAATATTGCTTAAAGCTAGCACATAATATTTATAATAGTTTAGACTTACTGTACAGCTGAAATATTATAATGTTGGCTTAATTTAATTTAATTATTAACATTTATTGTTGTTACGTTTAAATTACGCAAGGAAAGATGGCATTAAAAACCTTGGACCAAAAAAAAAAAAAAAAAATTAACTTAAACTACTTAAATCTAAAGGAATGCTGGTACTTCATGAGAGCTAGTCGAAACCTAGGAGGGGAAGTACCTGTCAGCACGTAGCTGTGTAATATTAGATGTTTTTTGCCTAAATTTAATTGTAGCACGAGAGATGAGCTCATCAATCGTTTCAACATTTGCTTTTATATGCAAAAGATTTGTTGCATAGAAGTATGGTAGGTCAAATATCATTTTAAAAATTTTGTTTTGGACAGTCTGCAATTTTCTTATATGAATCTTTGCACAGCCACCACATATTTCAGACCCATATAACATAATAGGTAAAATTATTGATTTGTAGATGGTTAGTTTATTTTGGATCGATAGTTTTGATCTGCGGTTGATAAACGGGTATAAGATACGTACAGTCTTATTTATTTTGTCTATGGTTTTACTGATATGCTCACTGAATAGAAGTTTTTTATCTAGAATAATACCCAGATACTTAACTGAATTTTCCCATTTAATGTTGGAGTTATTAAGTTGAAGCTCTACGCTTGGCAAAAAGATTGGCTTTCTTTTCATTGTGAAATAAATCGCTTTAGTTTTAACGGCATTTACCTTAATTATCCATTGATAGAAATAAGATGACAGGGAGTCCAATGAGCTTTGTAGCTCATTTTGTATATCTGTGCATGTGTCACCAATACTGTAAAGAGCTGTGTCATCCGCAAAAATAAGCGAACTACATCTTTCAAACAAAGGGATATCGTAAGTGTAAATATTATAAAGGATGGGTCCGAGCACAGAACCCTGTGGGACACCAGCACTTATTAGCTTCCTCTTGGAGTCAGTTCCGTTTACACTTACATAAAAGTACCTATCAGTTAGAAAGCTTTGTATTAATTTAGTAATGTAAGTAGGGGTATTACAAGATGTTAATTTAAAAATCAAGCCATTATGCCAAACTGTATCAAAAGCGGCTTCTATGTCAAGTGTTACCATGCCAACTGACTTTTTAAGAGCCAAGTTCTCCTTGACATGTTTAGAAATTAGGTCAAGGGGGTGAATACTGTTAAGAAAAGATCGAAATCCGAATTGGACTGTTGGTAAAATAGAATTTTTTTCTAGGTGTAGGTTTAACCTGATCTTAATTAGACGTTCGAGGATTTTGGAGAAGCCGCATAGTAAGCTTATTGGCCGGTTTAATATATTCTAAAAGATATTTGGTGGGTATAATATTCTTAATACATAAGTTTTTTAAGTCATTGTATTTTACACTTGAAATTCTTAAAACACAAATTCTGAGTCTCATGATTTAAAATAATATTTTTTATACAATAACATTGTTGAAAAAACAAAGTATTCGTAATGATTACATTCAATGGTCATTGGATTTTTTTTAAATGTTGCAGTACGCAACTTGCTTAAATTTAATTTAGTATTATTTACAAATAATTTCCAGTTTTGGAAGTTTGTGTTGAGTTAAATCACTCAACGCATTTGTAGTTACATGGATTTGTGCGTGAGTTTCGAATAAGCGCGGGCCATTCACTAGGCACCCATATTTAATATTTTTTTTTTTTTTACTAACTACTTTCTATCCCACGCCAATTTCCCCCTTAGAGCCCGCGCGAGCTGGGGTCCATTATAAACCGAACAAGACTGGGTATCGACCACAAGTCACTTCGGTACTGAACTACTGGAGTTAGTAGACATGTAATACAAATTCATTGACTACTATACAGCTACAGATCTAACGTCACCAGCCATTTATACTAATCATCATGTACTATAAAGATACATTCAAATAAAGTGTGCGAAATTAAGTTAAATAGTTAATAGAATGCTATGTGCTAAGAAGAGTTAAGAGATTAGATTTTAGCTGATCGGAAGAAATAGAATTAGATACAAGGTCATAGTATAGATTGTATGATTGACATAAAACACGAAAAGGATCTTGCTGTAAATAAGTAGACTTACATGTACCAACAATTATAGGAGAATAATTCCTTGTAACCCGAGAAGGAATATTAAAATTAATACTACCAAGCAAAGAAGGGGAAAAGATGCTGCCTACAATTAGATTGTGCAAGAATGTGACACCAAGAGTCGTTCTGCGACTGGATAATTTCGGGAGGCAGATTAGTTTAAGATGGCTTTGGTAAGATGGAAGGTTTATATTAGGATCCCAGTGTAAGTTACGCAGTGTAAAAAGCAAAAATTGCTTTTGAACGGAATCAATACAATCACTATTATTTTTAAACTGTGGATCCCATACACTCGATGCGTATTCAAGTATTGGCCTAACCAAAGAAGTGCATAATAATTTGGTGCTGTAAGGATCATTAAACTCTTTAGATCAACGTTTAATGTATAATAAAACACATTTAGCTTTACAGATGATACTAGATATATGCGATCAAAATGCAGCTTTGGATCCATCAACACACCCAGATCACTGAATTTTGTGACGCGTTCTAGAGTGTGATAATTAATGGGTAGCTTTTTACAATTACATTTTTACGGTAAAAGGACATAATTTTATATTTGTCACAATTAAGCGAAAGATAATTTTTAGTGTACCACTGAGATAAGGAATCAAGATCTTCTTGAAGAAACATTTGTTAGACAGGAGATTAAATAGATAAGCATAACTTAACATCATCAGCGTACATTATCACGTTAGAATGTTTTATGGCAGATGGCAAATCGTTTATACATAAAATTCGGTTAATGTTATTAGCTATGTATGTAGTTTACTTGCTGAAGGGAAAGATCCAGCAATGAGTCGACAAACTCACAGCTTGCTGATGATATTACAGAGTTAAAATTATCAGAGGCTGTCCAAGAAATATTTGGAAGATTAAAATCTCCCATGATTAAAACCTTATTAGTATCTTTAATAAAAGACAAAACTTTCTTAATAGGTGTCAGATGTGATAGGTAAACAGAGTCATCAGAAGCAGGTGGGATATAGGAACATAAATAAATTAGAATTGGAAAATGAAATCTTTACACAAATAAACTCAATGGTTTGCTTTTTTTTATAAAAAACTCTATTGTGCTATGCACAGAGTCAACCGCCATCATAGTATAGCCCGGAAGTACTAAATAAGTCACTTTTAACTTCTTCAAAAATTTTGAAGAGTTTAAGAAGTATGCAAACATTGCCAGCACCGCCTTACGATTTTGGCCAGGACATCTTCTGTGATTTCTCACTTACACCACAAAAAACAGTATCCGTTTCGTGACCAATTTCGTAAACACTTAAGTTGTAAGACGCGTATTTACGGGAGTAAATTAGCATTACGTGTTACGAAAATGGAGTATTCAATACCTTTTGCATGTCAAAACTAACACACAACAACTTTTCACCCGTTTTGCTTTTAGCTTGGTCATCTAGAAATATGACCTTAAGTTCATTTTTGATGCTAAAATGAATTTTAATTTCTTCTGAATTCAATGCCTTTTCCTTCTCCGTTGCTTCTAAATATTTTAAATTTTCACATGGTATACATTTGATTATCTCAAATGCAATCTAACTGTTTACGAGTAGGAGAAGGTGCAAAGAATGCGTAAAATTATTGATCTTTCTTCATTCTTTCATTCTCCTTTTTAGGATTCCGTACCCAAAGGGTGGTAACGGGACCCTATTACTAAGCTTCCGCCGTTTTCTAAGATCAAACACATCGTCAATATCGCTGTCCGAACAAACAATTTTTATAAGTTTTTTGTTTTAGAATTAATCAACAAATAAAATAAAATTAATTTCATTGAATTTGTATTTATTTTTAAATTTTTTTACAACGCCTTAAATTGAAATTTCAAAACATTTGCTCAGTTTTGCAAGCTACTGTTTATGTGATATTTTTTCTGTTTAATGGAACCACTTATGTAGTTAAACATAATTCTTTGTATAAACAATTCGAAACAATTAGCTTAACTTAATAAGTAGTGGTTTAACCCTCAAACGAACATAATTTTTTTTATTGACTTTCAGCTGATTTCAAAAGTAGAAAGAATTAAATTACATCTCTGAGATTCCATGTTAGCCTGAATGGACTATTTTTCAGTGTGTTAGTGAAAAAAATAAATAAAAACAAGTAATTTGAAGGGGGATATGGCTATTTTGAAAACCTGTAGTTGATTCCAGACCACATTGAATTTGAACAGATTTTAAGAGTACAAAGAATTAAACTACACCCATGAGATTTCAGGTTAGCTTCAATTAACTATTTTTGAGGGTGTTGCTGAAAAAAAAAAAAAATTAAAAAAATTAAGGAATATGGGCATTTTGAATTTCTTATTTCAATCTTGAACATCATGGTGTTGCCAGACCCCTATGTAATTCTTTAAATTTTGTATGGAATTTTTTCATTTTTTTACTTAGGGAATTCTGCCTTTTTTCCACCCTAATTTACCTGAACACAAAATGAAAATGACATAAACATAAACACTATACACTCAGACATACACATAGACACATAAAAGATATATAACACTAAATAATTAACATCAATATCCCATATAAATGCCTGTGATATAGCCAAACCATAGGGTCCTGAGTAAAGATACCAAAACTGGTTACCACATAGGGGTAAATAATCATAAGAACAAGCCATGACATCTGTTCATAGTATGGATTGGGATAATATGCTGTTCAAAAAATTAATGGCATTTCACTATTCATTCGTATTTAGTATAAATTTTACTTAAGTTATTTCTTTAGTTATTCATAGTCGATTTAGTATCGATTTATCTTCTTAGCTGCAACTAAAAACTTAGTAACAACTGAAGTCATTACTAAGTCGATAAATGACATTTGCAAGTGAAAAAACTGATAAAACGAAAAAAAATTTAAGCAAATAAAACTATGGAACGAATTCAACGCGATTTTGATATTCTAAAAGATATTGAGATTGTGGATGGCATGAAATTAATGAGGCAAAATAAAAATTTTACAATAAGAGTATGTTGCGTTTTCCAAGTGTTATAAGGGTTATTGATTGCACGCACATTCATATCAAATGTCCAACATGAAATATAGAAAACGTCATGGTGGGTCATTTGGGAAATAGAAAGGGATATTATTCCTTAAATGTGCAAGTGCGTATTTCTACAATGTATTCTATTTATCAACGTTAACACAATTGTGCATTAACACATTAGATTATTTGCGATGTCAACTGCAAAATTTAGGATATTGTTGCACAGACTCGTGGTCCATTTTATGACGCTAGAATTTGGAATATACATATATTGAAATCAATATTAAAAGCAATTATACACCAGAATAGAGGGGTATTACCAGTTAGTCTCTCGCTCTCTCTAAAATATGGACGAATTAAGAGATTTTTTAAAAAATGTGTAAAATTTTAATTTTACCTTCGCATTTGTATCCATCGTCTACCTTAGCAAGTATTTACAATCAACGAATGATAAAAATGGGAATGTGTTTTTTTCGATAATATTTTTCGATATCATGGTCTCGAACAAAACTATTCCTAAAGAAATGTTGTTTTTAGGAACGCTTCTCATTAAAACAGTAGGGCTGATGTCAAAAATACGAGTATATTTCTCTTTTTAAAAAAATGTTTATAATGGATGAAATATGCTCCCATTTATTAAAAATTTACTTATGTCAAATAGATTATCGATATAATCTACAATGTGTACATCTCTTGAACAGCTGATTTGTGATGAATTACTACAACTTTAATTTTTATTTTATCCTGAAAGTATGCAAGCTTTTTAATAAGTTGTTACAATTTAGCAGCAACTAAAAATTCGACTATTAATAAACCCAAAAGTTAAGTTAAAGGTTTATTAGTATTAATAGCACGACTATGAATATGCGCCAATATTTTTTTCCAGTGGCTATGTAGTTTCATTTTTGTAAAGTGAAAACGCTTCAGCTTCTGCCATGGCAAAATATGTGGTGCTTTTATAATTTTGTATACACGTATATTCATGTATTTACAGTACTGTAGGGTACAGCAAATTGTAATTTTTGATTCTTTATTATACACTTTGGCAGCCAAATTGATAAAAGGTTTGATTGATTTTCATATTTTTCTGAAAATAATTCATTGTTCTCAATTACATAGTAGAGATCTGCACGAATTCATTGCCTTGCTTAGCTTATACTTGAGTACTAGAGATGTGAATTATTTGTATTTAAAATGCAAATGCAAAATACCTATTTTTATTTTGCATTTGAAATACTTTTTTTCAAAATGTATTTCCTATTTTATTTGAAATGCTTTTTATAAATATTTAGTATTTGTAAAATGGAAAATTGTTTTGTAAAATTTTGTAATAAAAAAGAAGATTTCAAAATGTGTGTTTGCGAAATAGCGAAACGAAATAAGTGGAAAAAAATGTGCTTTCATTATTGTTGTTTAACATAAGTTGAGGGATGGAGCAAGAGAAAGAGAGATAGGGTGCACAACAACACAGCTAGTCGACTGAAGCGTACACAGAACAAGTGCATACATACACTCAAAAACATTTTAGAAGTTTGTGAACTCTGAAAAAAACTAAATACGCATAGTTACGACAAAGTAGCTGAGCTGAATGTGGAAATTCATTCCGAATTTAAATTAAATTTAAAGCTCACAAAAATCTTAAAGACTGTTATCGATAATGGAACAAATATGGTCAAGGCTTTCAAAACATATGGAAAAGATTCAGTTACCGGAACAAGTAAAAGAGATTCAGATCTTATTCACAATATTGAAGTTGTGCTTACTAATATTGACGATGACGATGATGATGATAATACAAGTTATCTGAAGAATTTGAAGAGTTGCAACTGCCTCATTATGAAAGGTGTGCCACACATACATTACATTTAATAGCTTTAAGAGATATGGATAAGAATGCCTGAGTTGCCAGCTAGTGGTCCGAGGGTTTTGAAATTTATAAGGTTTGTGGCTATGGGTCAGATACTCAAAAAAAAAAAAAATTTTCTAATAAGAACTTTCATGTGGATCCCGGATTGTATGGGGGGTACCCCTCCTAGTGGTCTTGAAATATTCATGGTTTGTGGATATGGGTCAGAGACTTATAGTGTCCAAATTTCAGTAAAAAAAAAAAAAAAAAAAATAAAATGCTAATAAGAACTTTAATTTAAAAGGGGTTTGCATGGGAGTTACCCCTCTTGGTAACCCTATATGGTTGGTGGATATGCACCAGAAACTTATAGTGTCCAAATTTCAGTTCGATACGTCAAAAAACAAAAACTTTTCCTAATAAGAACACTAATTTAAAAAAGGGGGTTTGTATGGGGGGTACCCCCCTAGTGGTCCGATTCGGCTGATTCCCGAACTTGATCGGTGTTTGGTAAAAAGAAACCTATGCACAAAATTTCAGCTCTCTAGCTCAACAACTGAAGGACTAGGAGTGCGAACAGACGAACTAACGGACCGACGGACAGACGGACATGGCTAAATCAACTCGTCTCATCGAACTGATCACAAATACATATACTTTATGTAGTCTGCGATGTCTCCTTCTGTGTGTTACAAATTTCATGACAAACAATACTATTCACTCCCGTGAAGAGTATAAAAATACCAGATTTTTACAGAGATTGATTGTGTATTGTTTTTTTAACAAAAAATCGAAATTTGATAATTTTGAGTTGTGACGCTTTAGTTAAACATGTGCGATATATAACTGTAGAACTGTGCATGAAAGCATTTAATATGAACCCATTTGTATTTATTGCAGAAGTCTGATAGATACTTAACTAAACACTACACTAATTACCTACTGAAATTTAGATTTAGAATAGAAACAAACTTAAAAAAAAAGAAAAATTCAATCGACTTCAAAAACCACAAAAAGTCACTACACTAAAAAGCGAAATATAACAGATTTTAATAAAATATTATTATTGGTATGTGCTATCTTCTGATCGGGGTAAAGTCGGTGGCTTCTTTATTTTGAATAAAATTATGAACAACTTTTCAACCTCGACCGAATATTTTTTTTCGATATTTTAGAGGTCACATTCCCTGTAGGCTTTTATTTTGCCATGTTCAGAGACACTTAAGGCTTTATCATTAATTGCTTTATATTGGAAACTAGCTGTACCCCCCACGGGTTGCTGTGGCTCAGGCTGGTCAAATAGTTTTAAACATATAGAGTGGACAATTCGTTCACGAAATTGTTTCCTTTCATGTTATGTCCAGTTTAAATATATTGTACAACAAAATCGACGAAATTGTTGTTGGTATCGCGAAATCGCAAAAGTTGATAAGCCTGAGCCATAACAATCAATCAATAAATAAATTGAATTGTCCAAGAAGGCTGCGCAAATGAAGCCTAAAGCATAATAAATAAAATACTTTTAAGATTTTTTAACTAGAATTTATCAAAATTGGTAAACATCATATAACGGTACTTTCCAGTGCACCAATTTGTCTCCGACAGACATAAAATAAGGATGAAAGAAAAAACAAGAAAAAGTTTTTTTCGTAAATGTTGGAAAGGCAATCAAATCAATTCGATCAAAAGCTATTTAATAAAGATAAGGTATTTATGTTTCAATCTAAACTATAAACTAAAGTATGTATTATCTATTCAAAAAAGGCATAGTGTTTTTGATCCTATCCATGTCAAAAAAAAAAAAAATAAAAAATCGAAGGCAATTCGTCTAAGAACTGACTGAAATGTTTAATATTTCAGTTAATGGCTTCTGATTGCATTCACCCAATGTCCCAGGGTCTGTCTATACTAACCCATCCTACATCATTTTGTACTGTTCTATCCTATCCTATTCTATGCTATCATATTCTAAGTTATCCTATTGTACGCTATCCTATTTTATCATAACAATAACTAAGTTGCTATTTATGATTACATAAAATGAATTTAAATTTTCATCTAAGTGTGCAATATTAACAAAAACAAATATAAGTAAAAATTCTTCCCATTTTTGTTTTTACCTTATTTTATAAAACGTTAAATTTATATATAAGTACATATATAGTATTTTAAGAATATTTTGAGAAAAACTCAGGGGAATAATTGCATTGGATTAAGGTGTAAACAAGTTGAAGTTGAAAACTTCTCCCCATAATCTTTTTCTCGTTTTTTTTCGTTTTTTTAAATATGCCAATAACAGGAAGCAACACCAGTTTATCCTTAGATTTGACAAGGTGTGCCCTCATATAACAAGAACAAAAATTGAAACGAAAAAACGAAGACGTTGTCTAGATTAATCGGTGATGTAAACAAACAAATGCAAAAAAAAAAAACAGTAAAAAGAAGACTTACTTTGACTTTGTCGAAGTTGTAATACTCTTCATGCCTCTCCTAGTGTTCCGAAAATTTACAAGGTTGGTGGATATGGGTCAGATACATATAGTGTCCAAATTTCAAAATGATAGTATAAAAAATAAAAAAGTTTTTTTAATAAGAACATGAAATTGGATCTAAGTTTGTATGGGAGGTACCCCTCCTGCTGGTCCGAGTGTCTAGAAACTTGAACATTTGATGGATATGGGTCAGACACTTATAGTCTTTAAATTTCAAGTCGATAGTACAAAAAACAAAAAAAAAGCAAAAAATCAAATAAGAACATGAAATTGGATCCAGGTTTGTGTGGGGGGTACGTGGTCCGATTCGTTTGATTCCGATAAATGTACTGCATATGGTAAAAAGAAGAAAAGCTACGTGCAAAATTTCAGCATTTTAGCTGTACAACCTTATGGGGTCTCCGATGTCTCCTTCTGTGTGTTACAAACTTCATGACAAACTTATAACACAATTCACTGCGTGAAGAGTATAAAAATATAGCAGAACATTAATTTCGGTTGACCGAATCTGACATACCTTTCACACCCCATTTTTTTTTAAGTATTGCATATTGAGATAATATTTTAGCGATTTCAAATTGAAAACAAATAAATTTGTTTTTTTTATTAACAATTCCGGATTTTTAGTTAATTTTGTTAGGTTCATACGTCTTCTCGTTATCGGAGAACTTTGATTTTGACATAAAAGTAATGCGTATAATGGTTTGTCGTTAGCTTAATAACTGAGAGATCATAATACTATAACATAGCATAAACACAGACAAACGAATAAACTTGCCACTTTCGATTCTTGGAATGATCGTTTCCAGAAAAACGAGTACATTATGTTGTCTCCTAAGTAAGTATGTACTACTATTCTATGCATTACAAAAATTAAGGCAAACTGATATCAAATATCAAATAACATAGAATATTAACTTTATTTCATCAAATAAAATATTCCAAAAAAAATAATGCAATACTTTTCAAACAAAAAAAACTCGTCAAAATGTAACGATTTTTCATTTTATAGCGGCTAAGAAAATATTGGTCCAATTGGACCGATTGATTCAATTTTTGAAAACGTTGACCAAATTGTCAAGAAATAAATAAATAAATTAAATGATTTCGGAAAGAAACACTTGACACAGAAAATTATTGTTATGAATATGGCAATCGAGCTACCTTTTTCAATAGTCGGAGAACTCTGATATCGATATATCTGATATATATATCTGAGAGGAAAAATTATGAACCAAAGAAAAAACTGTCCAAAATTAAAGAAGAATAAATTGAGAGTCAAACTTTTTTCGTGTTTACTGAACTCATTTTTCTCATCAAATCAAGTCACTTTACATATAAGAAGTGTGCGTATTAAGTGTGCAGGGTATTGTACGGACTCATCTACAATAAGTATATATAAAAAGAACACAAGGCGTTTAATATTATATAAACAATAAAAAAAAAAACATACATAATTGAAGAGCAAATAGAGTGAAAAAGCAATTCCAAAGTGCCCGCATTATAGAACGATTTAAGAATTTCCCAAAAGATAAATTTAAATTGATTGTTTCGTTTTGCACAAAAGGGCAAATCCAACGCATTTATAAGTAACAAGTAAGTATGTATTGTAACAAGCTCCCTGAGACATTCGCAGTGTTTATAGTAATAGTAAGAAAGGTGCTTATCATAATTATTAGAAACTTTTGCCTTTGTAGTAGCCGATGTAGCCACCTCGGCTTATTTCAACATAATCAATTCATTCCATCGCTTAAAATGGCCTTTTTTTTAGTTTAAAAACATTGTCAAAATGTTTATATTCTGCATATAAAATATATATCCGCTCAACGGCGAACAATCTAGAAAGTCCATGACCTGCACTTAGCAGTTTTCTAAAAATCTCATTGTTTGCCGACGTGCATTGTCCTGCATGAAAACCTCGTAAACTTTAATTCGATCATACCACATTTATTGAATGCGCCCCAGACGATTACTGACCCGCCACTAAAGTTTCTCTTAGAGAACACTAGGGGTTCCTTTCTCAAATTACGCCAATAATATCGAAATCTATCAGATCCATTGAGATTAAATTTTTTCTCTTCGGAAAAAATAACATATTGAAATGCCTCTGACAATGTGCTCCTATGTGTTTATGTACTTGACCATTGCACGAGTCTACATTAAACAAAAATTTATCCATTCTCGCGCAAACGAATCAGTTGCCACACGCAACACTATCAATTATCACACTCTCTTCAAACAAAGGCAGAATATAGTTGAGTCATATCATAAGACACTAGCCGATAGTGTATTTCCACGCAAGTATTTTACGGAGTCATACCACAATGCACGATTCAAACATTTGAGTCAAAGTAAAAAAACCCAACATGTCTTGGGTTCATACTGTGCACAGTGTTGATACTAACGGCAGTGTTGATACTGTGCACACTATTGCTGTCTCATTTACCCTCACTAAAATCACACGCACTGCAGCATAAATTCGAGACAATGACTGACTTGTTAAAAGAACTCACATGATTCGGTATAATATGTTTTAAGAACGCGCATGACTCAGTATCATGGTGTGCCCAGCGTAAGTGCGGACTATTAGCACTACGTAGTGCTGACTCGTGCAATGCTCTATTATGTACATCAAACATTCATTAGACACACGTTTCTACTGCGTTTTTACTGCAAGTTAGGAATACGATGAATCTCGAAGAAACTGTAATTACGGAGTCTGCCACAATAGGTCCAATTGTGGCTGCAGTGACGAGGTGAATAGATCTCGCTTTTCCCCTAATCTAATACATTAAATAATGAATAACAATAATAATAATAAGATGACGGAATTTATTCAACGTGCAGACGATGTGATTTTTGTTCATATGTACGTACGTACGTATGAAACTTAGTATTTCACTAGTCTTACATGACATTCGCATTTAAAACACGTCGCGAATATGTTTTGTTCATATCGTATGCACAATTTTTTTTAGGACCATATAAGATATGTGCATAATTGCAATCAAAACTGCTTTTGAATTATTTACTCTAAAATACTTACTCGATTTGTCGTACTAATTTGAAATCATTATGAGTTAATGTGTGTTAATGTTAATTTTGCTTCTGAAGTATGAATGGTATTCATATTCACTTTTTGTTGTACTACTAATATAGTTTACCGCACCAATTCAGTTTAATTCATATACAAATAAACGTAATGCGCTTTGATAAAGAAAGAGAGAGGAAAAGAGAGAGGAAAAGAGAGAGGAAAAGAGAGAGGAAAAGAGAGAGGAAAAGAGACAGAGAGAGAGAGAGAGTTGAGAGAATAGACACATTGTTGATTCTTTTGCTTCTGTTATGCGTCCGCTCACTTCGCCTTGTTCGTCATAGATATGGTAAATTCGTGAGGGGCAACAACAACGGTGTAAGAAATAGAGGTGCCGCCAAGGCGAAATTGGCTCTACCTTGTATTATTGTACCATGTTTTTACTCATTGTACGGTAGTATTAAATGCAATACGCACATTCAGGTAATCATTTTGAGTTAGTACAATAAATTGTTATACCATTTTTCTCGCGTGCGCATTGTACTACTACGATGAATAATAAGTTCATTAAATTTGAGTACATATTAATGAGTACTATGAGTAGTATGGGAAATGTGATTGTAACCATGCACATGCCTAGATAATAAGAACACTACTGAGTACAAAACTCATATTGTTTGCATGTAGCACTATACAATGTCATTAAAACGATAAACACACAACTTTTCTTCTAACATATATCGAAATTTTCGAGCATGAGATATTTTTCATAGTGTTCATTTTAAATCATTCGATTTGATTTATATTGTATAATATTTTGTTAAAACAGAAAATAAATCAATCAACTGGGAAAAGAAAACTATTTGCTATACAATGGAACTTGCGTCAAGAAAAACCACTGAAGATTTATTAGTATGGAACAATAAAACACTAGATATTGAATATACAAAAGTAGAAGATTTTAGTACAGGAGTGGCTTATTGCCGACTGATGAACTTCTTATCAGCAGAATCAATAGATATGAAACGTGTAAAAATGAATCCAATCAAAGAGTGTGACTGCATACAAAATTTTGTATTGTTGGAAAAATCGTTTGAAAAAAATAAGATAAATAAAATAATACCATTAAAGAGGATTGTAAAAAGACACTTGCATGAAAATTTTAAATTCGCATCGTGGTTCAAAAAATTTGTTCATGAAAACTTTGAATATGATTTCTTTCGAAACACGGACTCTGAAGGATGCGAAACACCAAATAACGAACCAACCAGCAATGGCGACAACAAGTCCGCTTTTGATTTCATAGATAATATTTCAGATTTGGAACAGATATGCGATGTCTCTCCACCGCCATCCATGAAAAACGTATCGTTCGACAACAATTCATCATTTTCAAGTTGTATGTCACAAACAGAATCTGAAGATGATTATAAGTCAATGAAAACCATAGGAATGTTAGCAGCGGAATCTGAAGATGCTGATTTTAAGTCGCTAAAATCAATTTTTCAGCAACAGTCTGAAGATGATGATGATAAATCCTTGAAAGATCCATTGATGGTAGCAGGTAGTTTAGATAACACAACTGAAGATTATAAGTCTACGACGGATTCATTGGGTGGAAATACGGAATATTATTTTCCAAGATCCACCACCACAACAACAACAACAACTGATAGTGAGTATAATTGCAATCTCTATGGCGAATATGAAGAAAATTAACAAAATATACAAGAAAGAGATCGGTATCTCAACATATTACGTGAATTGGAGCAATATTGCAACAATGCTGATGATCGATTTTTGGGCAGGTTCAAGAAATTCTTTATATGGATGAGGACCATTTCACTCCAATTCCAGAAGATAAGGCCGACGATGTTGACGATGATGGTGATAAAGAATGCTATTGCTATACAAAATTATATAAACACACACACACCACACACATACACACACACACACACACGCACATACAAGCCCAACACATACACAAGTCTATGTTATGGATTCTGTGTTTTTTGGTGAATCAACAAATTTTTGGTAAATACTTATAAAGATAATCAGTCAAATTTGAGTGATATAACAACTTATTTTTTATCATTTAGTATGTAAACGAAAGCTGAAAAATTATAACGATTCCACATCCAGATTTATCAGATATACCAAAACTAAATATCTATAACAAAGACAAAGTGCTTGCTGAGGATAATTTGGGTGATCAGCAATAGTAAATTGGATTTCCAATTGATGATAAAGCTTTATAAAAATTTAAACATACAAATATACACACAAACAAGCACTAGTAACTCGTCTGAAGAGAATAAAAAAAAAAAAAATATATATAATTTGTTAATTTTTCATGGTAAATATGAATTTCATTCAAATTCAATTTGATATTTAATTCACTTTTTATTTTAGTTTTTTCCAAACTATGCGATAAATCAGTTAATGGACTTGGATAAAGGATTATTACCATAAAAACATTTTATGTATTGCGGTAAATAATAATACATAATATAATTTCTTCAATTTTGGCAAAACTATATTTTTTTTTAGGGCAATTTATTTGTTATCTTTTATCATGATCCATCCATAATCGAAAATACCACAAAAAAAAAATTATTTAAGATTCATAGCACATCAACAACAACAGAGAGCAAAATGCAATTTATTAAAGTCTTATTCAGACCTTGACTCCAGATACACCACGTCTTTGGTCGAATTAAAAAAAAAAAAAAAATATGTTGGATAATATTTAATTTATATAATTTTAGTAATGCGATACATTTTTTAGATCAATTTTAAGAATCAGGTTACTTTTTATTCCACAAAAATAATCATCCAAGGTATATAGCAGATATGAAGACGGTCGGGATGCTAAATTTGGTATAATACATGGTGTACATCTAGGAAGACTCTAACAGTTATTTCTCTTTGTCAACTCTGTGACATTACTGTAAAGTCCCGTGGCATCATTTGGATTAAGCGATCATTCAATATATGAATTTTTGTTTGATGGAGGAGACTATCTTTCACTATGTATACAATTTAAATGAAAGCTAAATCTATTGATCGAAAATACCAAAAACAATTATTCAATACTCAGAAATTGACATGTGATGTGTGGGTCTTTGGCCGAATGCTTTACTCACATCTAGGAAGGTAACAAACAATAACAATAATTTGTAATTTGAATTGAATTCAAGATCTTTTGAATAATTCTGTGCTCTGAGGGCCCATGGCATCTTTTGAATTACGATTAATGAAGACATAAACATGATTTATGGAGTAGCTTATCTATCATCAATAAATATTTTATATTCAATTCATATATTTTATAAAGTTTTCATTTGAAGTTGTGAAATATACGAGAGCATAGAAAAAGTAAATGTGTAATTCTTCTCATTTGTACTACTTCATAATTCAATATTTCTAACTGATTCATTTGATGTGATTATTGTATTTTAATAATTAAGACGAAGTAAAAAGTTATTAGCATATTATCGTGTGATTAATAGACTATTGTCATAAGGTTCTGAGTCAAAAGATCTATTAATGTAATGCTCTTGTTCAGTTCTTAAGATAAAAAATATTTCATCTAAAGGGCTTCTGTGAAAGATTGTACTAATGAAACTACACATATACTTACAGTGAATAGTGTCACTTCCACTCAGATTTTTTAAAATGTTTGAACCCAATGTACATTTGTGGTCCACATTCTGTTATCAAGTTTTACACTAATGGGAGTTGGTAATATCACTTTGGCTTCTAGCTTGCAGTGGAGACCCCATGTAGGATGTACCGATGAGTGTACTTAAAAAATCGTTCTCAAATTGTCCACGTTACTACCGGAGTTCCTCAAGTTAGTCATCTAGGACCACTTCTTTTCAACCTATTTATAAATGATGTGCATCTCTCCATCTTACATTCTCGTGTACTCATGTACGCTAATGCTGTGCTGCCTCTCATCTCAGACCTTAAGAAGATCTTGATTCATTACATTCTTGGTGCTTAACTAATTATTTTTATCTTAAAAGCCCTAAATGTAAGTTCATGACATATCATCGGTGTAAGCCTTACACCACAAAGATACTTTTTATATCCGCAATATACAGTAAAAAACATCAAGATCGAATTGAGTCTGTTCAATAAACAATTCCCTTTGTTTGCCCTTATTTTGATATGCTCCATCTTATCACTCTATCACACATCTTTGGTGCATCGTAGGATAGATCTGGGTATTAACTTTCTACATAAGCTCACAGTTGGGACAATTGATTTTCCTGAGCTATTATACACTGCGCATCATCAGATTAGCGCCCCCTTGAACATTCTTCGTTCTTGTTCAATATTATCTAAACCATTAGTTCACTATAGTCTTACAATTTTTATTCATTGAACTCTTTAAAATAAAACTAAAAATAAGCTGCTGTAACATTCAAGATAATATTTTAATAAATTTTTAAGTAAAAGTATTCAAAAAATAAGTAACGAAAATTTGGTCATCAGGATAGCGCCCCCAAATAGAATTTCAGTCATCTCGCTCAATTTGGCAATTACGGTCACCACATTTTTTTCCCGCTTAAATTAACGCTAAATATGGGAAGAGGAACAGTTTTATCTTTGGAAGAAAAATCAAAAATTGAAGCATACTTGGAGTCTGAACTATTAATACATAAAATTGCAAAAAACAGTCAGACACGGAAAAACAATTGTCAGTTTTCTTCGAAATAAGTAAAATTATTGGAAAAACTTCAAGGGCGGTAGTAATCGAGTGGTTTCCCAAGCACGACTCGTCCTCCAAAATCAATGAAAAAACTGGTGTTAAAGCGAGTTTATCAACGGTGTAAAGAGTAATTTGGAGAGCTTCACATCTACGGAGACAAAAGTTTAAAAAAAACCACCACTCAATACGTTCAGAAAAGAAATGCGATTATATTGCAACGAATACTTAAGTTGTTGTTGACTTTTTGCTTAGAAGCTCATTAGGATGGAGTCGCTTTAAACGGCGTCGGCTCATGCCTTGGGTGAGGTTTGTCGCCAGGCGGTTTGGATGACTTTGCAGCCATTGTTGATGACGATTGCTGTTTTGCAGGATTTCATCGCGCACTTTGTGCATCCTTAGGTCTTTGTGCAAGCAGCAGTTATGCGACGAAGGGCTTTGTTTAGTAGGCCTGGGCTCTCTGAACGCTGCTGGCAGCAGCGGTACGCTACATTTGTATTGCGTAACGCCAAACAAGGTATTTACAGAAAACAATAAGAACAAAAAAAAAAAAAAGAAAACAGTAACAAAAGGTAAATAAATAAAAGGAAGAAGAGGTGGATAGAGATGTACTACGATCTTACGGGACTGTCGCTAAGCAAAGCTTCATAAGGCTAGTACCGGCAACTTTAGTCATCATCTTGGTTGCGGCTGTTGATGGTTGCAGCAAACTCGGAAACAGCATTCCATTTGGACTGGTTTTTCAGCATAAAGCTTACCAGGTTTCCTACCGAAGGCTGTTCACCTAATGCGTCTCTCAGCTTCTGTCGCTCTCTGCCGAATCTTCCGCAATCGCATATTATATGCGCGGCGTCTTCCTCGCGCTGGTTGCTACAATGTGTACAGCATGGGGCGTCTTTGTGGTGGAACCTGTACAGGTACTTCCGAAAACATCCCAGATGGTTTAACGTCAAACAGGGGCCACTACTTGTCTGTAAATTGTCCTCTTGTTGTTAAGCGACAATTTACTGGACGGCTGCAGCAACCAGTCAAGCCTATGCAACTTTGCATAACAGCTTGCATTAGAGGTTTCAATGTGAGCTCGCCATGTAAGACGCTTGTCTAGGATTAGTCCGGAACAAAGGGACGAGAACTTTTCAAAAGAGATGACGTCCTGTTTGAGACAATTTCTTTTTCTTTTTTCTCCTTTTCTTTTTAATTAGAAATTCGCAATTGTTTCCAATTTATTTTATTTCATTTACTAAAGACAAAAAATAAATAAAAAACGAAAAATTGAACATATTTTTGCTCTTCGTATGGAATTTCACTTCTTTTATTTAATTTGTTTTTCATTTGCTCATTTGTATCTACATATGTATGTATGTATCTAGTCTCGATGTGTGCGTGCGTATCTTTATTTTACATTTATGTGTTTTGATGAAAAGAAATTTTTAAGAAATTTTGTGTACGCATTGTCGAAATTACATAAATGAAAAATTCTTTCTTAGTAATTTTTTTTTTTTTATTAAAATAAAGTAGTAAGGAAAAGGATTTTGGGTTAGTTTTTGGAATTTTTAACTTGAACTACATTACAGGAAGGGTGCTTACCAACTATAGTGTGCTGCTACTAAGTCGGAGTTCATTATATGCATTGAATTGATAGCCAAATATTAAGGCATATTAGAGTCTATTATCCATGCGTTACAATTAATAATCAATCAATCTCTCATAAAATATCATCGCATCAACGTGGACGAGGAGAGCCAAAGTATTGTTAACATTTCTACCAGAACTGCAGCTGCAATTGGAACTGATTTTCAAGTCTTGCGCATTGTATCTCGCCAACAATGTCAGTCTAATCACCCTGCTTTAGTCTCTACGCGATTTTCAAAATTGATCGATCTTCATCCCTTACCTGCTTTTGGTTTGATGTCGCTACATCTTATAAAAATTATTAGAAAATTGATCCTTAAAGTCTTATTTCTAGAAAATATGTACAAAATCTCAACA
Source organism: Amiota mariae (assembly GCA_035041805.1). Lineage (NCBI taxonomy): Eukaryota > Metazoa > Arthropoda > Insecta > Diptera > Drosophilidae > Amiota > Amiota mariae. The sequence continues at coordinate 528,420 of JAWNKV010000294.1, forward strand.
TTAAAAAAATTGGCTAAATTGTGATTAGATATTTTGTGGAGATGCACTTTCTCATAAGATAAAAATGATGAAGATATCTGATATCTTAGAATCAAATCAAAACAATTCAGTTATAAAGTAAAATTATTCCTTACAAAATTTTTAGTATTGTATGTTATTTTTGTTGATACTATGAAAGAAACTTCTTCATTTAAAATACAATACAATAGTTTTTAGCCAAACAAGTCTCATTTAGACTAATTCCAGCAAACTTCTAACAAAATAATATTCATCATTTTTGGTTATTCTTTTATTTAATGGAACATCCCTTGTTAACATTTGCAAAATATCTGCCCAAAAATACCACAGCCACTTCACAAAAAAATTGGGAAAGGGAAATGGAACTGACACTTATTTTAAAATATGTAGTATAAAGTAAAAAACAATATGACTACTAAGAATTAATGAATGAAATGCTCTTGAACCAAATTTCGAACAAAAGGCAACGCACATTGGTTTACTAAATTTTTGACCAATAGGTGGTGGGTAGATTGGTTGAAATCGGGCCATCAGGAATCTTGTGGATAAATAACTCAACACTAATTGTTTAGCATCCGAGTGGCTGCTATTTTGATCCAAAGGAGAGGTGGGCAGCTATCCTACCCTGTACCATAACTTTTGAATTTCGAACAAGTGAAACAAAACAAAACAAAATAAAACCAAACCAAACCAAACCAAACCAAAGCCATCAGTCGCCATGTGGTAAAGACGACTGTCAACCAACTTTTACTCTACTAACCAACTAATCAACCAGTATGAATTAAACAACAACCAAAATGAATTGAAATGAATAAATGAAGTAGAACAGCGTTTTTCAAACTCTTTTGAGATTATTTTATTTTTCAAGTTTCACAAATATAGTAGTCTGAACTGAAATGGAATGACAATTTTAAAAGAAGATTTTTAAAGTGAGATGATTAGAAGTAGGATAACGTCATCAGACAAGACAAACTTTTAATCTACACAGATGACTCCAAGACGGAGTAGGGTACGGCGGTGGCCACCTCTTCAGAAAAGTTAGCAGCTCATCTATCGTACCGTCTTCCGAACTAGTACAGCTTATTGAAGGCAGAGATATATGCAGTCTGGCAAGCAGCAAGATTTGTAAACACTATGGTGGCGACCCCAAGCAGTATATCGATCCATGTTATAATAAAGGTCAGGCCGCCATCAAATCTCTGTCGGCTCATAGCACTAAGAGCAAGGATATCATGGGTGTACTGTTGCTAGGACACTCTGGCCCTGCAACCAACTGAAACGGAAATCCGAGCTTCTACACTTTCACAAGAAAAGGATTCGGTTGATGGCTGGAATCTTAACGGGATACTACGCAATTGGGTTGATGGCACAAAGGATGCATGCACCACACCAATATTTCAGTCGTAGCTGTGAGGATAAAGAAGAGTCAGAGAGCATTCAATACATCCTCTGTGACTTCACTGCTCTTCTTAGAAGACGTACTCGTCTTCTCGAGAAACCGTTCTTTGAAGAATTGGACAGATTGACAAAGGTGTCACCTGGCTCTGTTCGCGGTTAGGTTGTTTTTAGAGGCTGTGGGCGGTCTCTGGGACCAACTAGGCACTTCCATACGTTTACCCAAAGGGCATTTCCCACACCAACCCCTTCTCTCGCTTTTCCTTACCATTCCATCATCAGGTATCACAATTATCCGCAAGGTTTCTGGGTGAACTCGCATGTATTTGCGAGCGCCCTGTTTAACCTAACCTATAGTATAATATAATTTTCGCAGAGCACAATTTGAGAAAATCCTCTCAGCTCTGCAGCAGCGAGCAAGTCAGGGGAATCTAGGTTGACCTTAATATTATATCAATCACAGATTAAAATCCAAATCGAAATCATCAAAAATCAATTGTTTAAATGGAAAAAGGACATCGAAAACATGTTCAATTCTTAAAATGTAGACATGATACATATTGGGTTCACAATTATACTGATTAGTTCATGCAAGTTTCTATAGTATTTCGGATGTCTAAATCTTTTCAATATTATCTAGTAGATTTATGTAATATAACCATGGATTTATAGCTGTGTGACTAATCTAATCTTTCTAGGGTATCTAACACTGATATATCTTATTTCGCTTTTAGTTTTAGAAATGCGAAAGTCTTCTAAGGATATTTTATGTTATTAGTTTCGAGCCTCGACAAAAAATTCCTACAGTTTTGTAAAGATTGAATTTTATGTAGCTCCTCACAACTTACTTTGAATGCCTTATGAGAAGACAGGAGCAACAAGAGACATTGGAGAAGATTTTAAACTGAAAATAATTAAACTGTAATTCGAAGTTATCATGATGCACTAATCACCACTGTCCTGGTGTACGCGGATTTCTCTCAGAGATTCTATATCCAATTTAATGCGTGTGCAGATGAATTAAAGTCAAAGACAAATAATCGAGGCGAGTGTACCCAACGAAACATAAATTAAGAAATTTTGAATTAGATTATGAATAGAGTACAATACATTTTTTGAATTAATAGGTTTGCTCGTTTGTTTGTTTGTCTATCAATATCATATTGTACTATACAGGAAAACAAAATGGGAAATGGGTAGGGAAAATTTGTGAAGAATTTTTATTGTGTGTCGCTCGGCTATTGCTCAACGCGGCTAAGAGTAATACGATTTTAATTTTTACTAGTTTTCTGTCATAAGTGTGTGTGTTTACCTTCTTTGTTTTAATCCAACATTCATAGATTCATTCATACAGAATCACAAACAGAAACACAGATGTGTATAAAAAATCCCCACGTACATTTCGAATCATTTAATATTGATTTTTGTTTTTGAAATCTGATTTTTGAAAAATTGTTTGCTTTTGTTTGAGAATTCAAACTGATATCAAATATTAGAAGCATTACATTTTTGCTTCTCAGTAGTATGTGATTCGATAAAAACCATAAGCCAAACCAAATCAAACCAAACTTCTATTATCATCATTAGAAAAAGCTTAGATTTTGATTATTTCGATTATTTTTACAAAAACAAAAAAAAATAAAATAGTAAAAACTGTTTTTAAAAAGAGAAACTTGATAGTCAATATGTTGTGTATGTTTTGTTTTTTAATTTATTTGTTTTATGAATTCTAATTAAAAATTAATCAACAGGCAAATCAAGTCATTGAAAAAAAAGTTGAAATGGATATTGAACTAAAAAGAAGAGTGTAACTAAAAATGGAACGAATCGAAAAATAAATTGAAATGTAAGTTGAAATTGAAATTGAAATAGAACTTAAAATTCGCATTGAACTAAAAAATTTAATAAAATATTTAATTAAACCAATATAATTAACTTTGGCTATGCCGAAGTTGTAATACTCTTATAGTGTCCAAATTTCAGTTCCATAGTAAAAAAACCAAACAAGTTTTTATAATAAGAGGATGAATTTGAATCTGGATTTGTATGGAAGGTTAACGTCCTAGTAGACCGAGGGTCTTGAAATTTACTTGATTGGTGAATATCGGGTAGATACCAATAGTTTCCAAATTTCAGTTCCATAGAGTAAAAAACAAAAAAGTTTTCTAATAAGAAGATGAATTTGAATCGTAGTTTGCTCAGGAGGTACCACTCCAAATAGTCCGACGGTCTTGAAACTTACATGGTTAGTGGATATGGGTCAGACACTAATAGAGTATTAATTCAAGTCGACAAAAACCAGAAAAGTTTTTCTTATAAGATTTCAAATACATCTTATATGTTTGTATGGTATGTCTGATCAAGAATATAGATATATTTATACTATATGAGGTCTCCGATGTCTCCTACTGTGTTTTACAAACTTTATGATGTCTGTGAAGAGTATAATAGAAGGTGTTAAAAAGACTGAAATTAAACGAAGTGATACAAACGAAAATAAACGATTGATTGATTGTCTGTCTCCTCTCTTTCTCTATAAGATCTGTTCAGATTAATCAAGTTAACTTTATTTCTGATCAAAGCTTATGAAACTCACAGACGTCCGGCAAAAATATGATTATAATGAGGGAGTTCAAAATAAGAACTAAGTCTAAACAGTCCACTTTATTAATGAACATTAATATTTATGTCAACACAAAGCAAAGGAGACAACTAAAACTAAAATATGCATATTCAACAATTCTATGTTTGAGATGAGATGAAGTGTGAAAAATTAATTAACAGAACGTTTTAAAATATAAATTTACAATGACAAAGTTGATACTTCTTGACTTGACCAATCATATTAAATCATTTCATCATTTCAAAATATTTACACAAATTTATATATAAAAATAGAAACAAAATTTAATTTAAATAAAGTAAAAGAAACAAATATTTTTTTATTCGTCACTAAAATAAAGGGATCGGAATCAAATTTTAATTACTATTTCCATTAAATGTAAATCTCTTTTGTCCTGTTCTCATAAAAGATTCCAAAAACTATCTAGATACAATTAAATATTGGAATTAAAATATATACATACATATATACAAATGGTATGGACGTGTGAACTACTATACTTCAACAAAACAACAAGTAATAAAATGAAGCAAAAAGAAGCAAACAGAAGCAAGAAACACAATAGAACGAAACAAAATAAAATAAACAACAAGTTGAACCACAAAAGTACTTCAAACTGGAAATGGAATCCAACACTTCAAATCCATCACGTAACAATAAAAAAAGGGAAACAGTGAATACCAACAAATGAAGTCCGTTAAAAAAATTAAACAAAAAGATTAGAATAGAAGAAACATTTAACATTTAATTAAGAAGAAACTTTGATGTAATCAAAACTAACCACACATAAAAACATTTTGTATGCATAACTTTTTTAATTATGTATTACTAGTATTATATTTTGTTAAGGCTTGGGCCAGAATTCTGAAGACCTCGTTCTTCTGGTGACTATATCATTGTTCTTTACTATGAAATTTGAGATAAACCTTTAGATTTCAAAGTTTTGTTCATATGATGATGATTGGGTAATAACAGACAAATGGTAGAAACTGTAGAAACCATATTAAGATCTCAAAAACGAGGGGCCAACTTTCCTAAAGGCACAACATAATAATACACATAAGTATATAGTAGACAGTCGAATATACAATACATACATGACTTAGGTTCACATTTAATGAACATTTAATACTTTGAGTGATTTAAAATTCTATCGAGGTGCTTTACAAACATTAGACTTATGTGACACTATATACTTATAGTATACAGTACAATATACTATTGATATAAAAACAAACAATTCAAGATGCAAACCACCATGCAAATATGCTCCTAATTAGTTTAACAAATAAAAAAAAAAAAAAAAAATTGATTCCATCATTTTGAAATTGAGAAGTTCACAAGAAAATAGAACTACAAACCCAAATCAAAAAAAAAAAAAAAAAAAAAAGTAAGCACACATAACCACACAAATAACAGAATATTTAACCATAATAAAGTTTAAAGAGAAATTTGTTTTCAATATGAAAGACCACAGGATATTTCCTCCCCCACATTAAGTTGAAATTTAAAAAGACTGATTATTTCCCTTAACATTTTGGGACAAAATATAATTTTAAGAAGAGAAAATATCCTACACAACAACATAAAGGGATATTTTCTCTTTAGCATTACAATACTAACATGAAATTCATGGGACAAAAGAGAAAATACTTATAATAGAGGAAATTCAAAAATAGTACCCTTTTTTAGTAATTTTGTTAAGAAAGGTATTTTTATTTACAAATGTTGAAAGCTTGTAAAAATAATGAATGATAAAGGTGTTGAATTAATTAATATTAATTATACGCAATGGGGGACAGGAGCAGATTGTATAGGAGAAGCAAATAACATGTTGATTTAATGGAAACTTAAAACCAATTAATTTGCTTAACTTAATCATAACAGAATTGGTGAGAGATGACAACAAAAATATATTTCAATTTTAATTAGAAGCTTAAATCATCAGATTTTGAAGGTTTTTTTATGAATAAATTCTCCATCAAGTATAACTAATAATAAGATTTAGATAAAAAATTGGTCTGAGAAAGGAGATAAAGATGAATAGGTTTTGTTTCTTGTAGTCTACATTGGTTTATTTATATGGTTGGTGGATATGGGTTAGACACTTATAGTGTCCAAATTTCAAGTCAAAAGTACAAAAAACAAAAAAGTTTTTCTAATAAGAGCTTTTATTTGGATCCTGATTTGTATGGGTCCAATTCAGCTGAATCTGACAAATATACTGCGTATGGTTAAAAGAAAATGATTCGTGCAATATTTCAGCTCTCTAGCTCAAAAACAGAGACTAGTTTGCATACATACAGACGGACAGACAGACAGACGGAAAAACGGACATGGCTATATTAACTCGTCTCGTCACGCTGATCAAGAATATATATACTTTAAGGGGTCTCCGATTTCTCCTTTTGTGTGTTACAAACTTCATGACAAACTTATAATATAAGAGTACAAAAATAACATAAATTTTTTTTCAAGTTTTCTTTTAGGATATTTAAAATGAGGTCAAAAATAAATAGATGTACTAAACGAAATGTTTGTTTTGATTATACAATGTACATTTAAGCATTTTAATTAGTTTAAATACAATGTAGTATTATATTTAATGGTGAGTTCTGCTACCTTTTTGGCTTATAACTTTGAAAATCTTGTTTTTCATAGACGATTACAGGGTATTGAACTAGTCCAATGTAATATCGCTTCAAGCGAGTTTAATTGCTTCTCTTAATGAATCCTTATCTTCGTACTGTCTTACTCCTTCAAAAAACCTAACAAGGTAGCCAGTCAGCCCAGCATATTTCCAATTATGATTAGGCTAAGAGAGTATGGTGGACAATTCATAACCTAATGATTCATTCATTTCAGTAATCATTTGAAATAGTTATTCGTATATTGCCTTAGATTCCAGTTGCAGAATCTAAAGGGAAAGTGATAAACTTTCAATTTATCTTATGTTGTTTTATGGAGAATGATGCATAAGTAGTTGAAATGCTTGCTTTGGATGATAGTACATCAAGAAAGGGTGTGAGACTTCTTATATGAATCCATCGAAAGTCTATGAGTTCCTATGTGTAATACTTTAGATGCAATTTCCTTTATCTTAATAATAAAATGTAGGCATCACAATGCATAACTCTTAATCTTATATCATTTAAAAAAAAAAACTACTAAATTGATATTTGATTTCAAGATTCTTCTGTAATTTCTTAAGTAGATCATTTGCACTCATAACTTTTCGAAGATATCAGTTTAAATAACCTTTATTTGTTCTTAATAGATAACACACGCATACACACGCAAGATAGAATTGTGCTTATTTTGCTTTAAGTTTTGTCATTAAATTTACATTGCATGTTGTCACCACTCAATGTTCGCTACTTTAAGGTTCAAATGTTGCATGATTGGAGGGGTGCAGGGTATAAGTATGGTGGGCTACACTTTGCTTGCTATGTTTACTTATTTTTTTGTTGGTGTTGTAAAAAAAAAAAAAATTATTTCATTTTTATTTCATTGTATAAAGTAAATTGAGGGAATGTAATTTTTGTTTTTATCAAAAGTAATTTTGCGTGGTAATTTCAACGACTTGAAAAAGGACATTAAGTGGGCAGGATAATGAGTGAGTAAAAGCAAATAAAATGAAATAAGCTACATAAAGAGATTGCGTATATAGACACCCAACACCCAACATCCAATATCCAACACTCAATGGATATTTCAAGGCATTGGGCATCATAAGCAAAGAGGGCAGAAGACAACAAATTGTGAACTATAAACTGAATATATTTTGAATAAAAAAAAAAAAAAAAAGAAAGATACTACATTCACTACGGCCTTACTACATTGCATACTTCACTACATTCTATTTCATGTAGAGAACATAGACTAGTCTACTCAGTAAATGATGCAAGTAATGATTTGGTGTTTTTAATATCCAAAAAATTCCTTCACCTGTTAGAGACATGGGCGAACCGGTGAAACGTGAGAATAAATGGCAACAAATGGTCCAACATATGTTATACTCTAAGGAGAAATGTTCGAATGGCTGTACATATCTGCGGGGACACCATGGCACAATTAAAAAAAAGGGAAATTCAAAGGTCTCATCCTGGATCAAATGCTTACTTTCGGTCAACACATCACATCGGTGTTGCCAAAACAGCTTCACTGGCTGCTCAACGGGAGAAGCTCACTCTCTCTCAGAAATAAGCATACAGTTTAAGCCCAAATCATTGCATGTACATACAGCATCCAGTTATGGGGAACTGCTAGTAGAACCCAACGAAAGGTAGTGAAATTCTTGAAGAATAAGACATTGCGCCTAATGACAGGATGCCAGGATGGTATGTTGGGAACTCAAACTTGCATGGGGACATGAACTTGGCAGTAGATGTAGGACCAGATCGCCTTTCACATAAGCCGATATAACGACCGTTTGGTCAGATCACTGGCCAATGCAACCCCAATCCGGAGACTCCAAAGTCTATATTTAGGCTACTTGCTACAACCTGGCGACTACCCGGCATCCCCAGCCCATATGCAATTACTTTCCTATGTTCTATGAATTAATGTTTTTCACTTTTTAAAAAACTCGATGATGTATTAACGTAGAAACAAAGCAAATTATAGGGCATTATGAGCCCTGTTTATTAGTTTTTATTTATTAGAATGTTTTACATTTTAACATAAGTGGAAAACTGAATATAGAAGACTAGGATTAGATATGAGTAGACATAGATAACTGATTAAACTAAATTTGATTGCGAATTCTTTTGGTATTTATTCTCAAATGCTTGTTAAGGTTTATGGAAATAAATTTCTATTGGAAAAATGGAATGAGTTTGATGCTTTCAAAGTGGAAATATCAGTGTTTAATAGAAACAACTTGTAACAAATGCTGTTCGGAAAATACTGATACCGTACGTGTGACTTACATATTATAAGCTTTTGATATTCGATATTTTATCAATTGGCCAATTCACTTTCTGAGCATAACTTTGAACATTGAAAAGTGGATTTATAAATGAATTATTTTCAAGGATACATAATTTTCTCGACGAAGATTCGGGTCTCACAATAAAATATTTTGATTGTTCATTTTTCCAAATTAAAAATATGATTAGATTTCAATAAAACAAAACGAAAGTTCTTTTCTACTCATTAAGCCCAATACTATTGTATTTGAAATCTAATTCTATTTTAATAAAAATCATTCAACTTTAAGTTTGATTCTGATTCTCATTTCGATTCAAATAAGTTTATAAAGTAATATCAAGAAAAGTTCTATTATACTTGAGGCTATGTTAAAATGACCATGGGTCATCCATCCTAAGTAGTAAAAGTTGCTTGATCCTTTTGCCTTTTTGCTGCCTTTGCTTTCTTATTGTTTTCTTTTTAGTAAGTACCACTTACACATATTTGGGATATTTTCGTTTCGTTTATTCTTTATATTTTTCTTTTGTTGGGTAAATTTCAGTTCAAATATTTGCGTCTTTTACTTGAATAAAAGAAAATGAATGAAAAATAAAAACAAAACAGGAAGTAGAAATGTAATTTATTTTATTTCATTTAGTACTGTGTCATGTTATTGCTTTTGGCTTCTTTTTTTTTTTTTTTTGACATCATTTATTATATACTACATACAATATATTGTTTTCTGATCCAACCTACCCCTCTGGTGACAAGTGAATCAAATGCTTATCTACAACATTTGATTGTGTGAGCTTTAAATTTTATTTTATTTTATAAGTGACAATTTGCTGCGGTTCGAAATAAACCCAACTCTAACTTCAAATCAACTTTATTCATTTGTATATCTATTCATCCATCCATCCATCCATTCATCTAGTATCTAGAATAGTATACGTATATCTGTTTTGTATGTTTAAGTGTTAGTGTTTAGCTGTTTGTGTTTCTTTATCTAACCAAACGTTGACCATAAAAAAATATGTAAATCGTTTTTGGGCTGCTCAACAAAACCTAATAGTAGTATACTAGTAGAATAGTTCATAAGCGCAGATGGGAAACTATAGGAAATTTAAAAAAAAAAAAAACCAGTAAAAAGAAGATTAACTTAGGCTATGCCGAAATTGTAATACTCTTCACGCAACTGTTCTTCTGATTATTGCCTTAAGTTCATGCTTTATATGGGAGGTACCCCTTCTAGTAATCCGAAGGTCTTGAAATGAACTATGTTGATGGATATGGGTCAGAAACTTATAGTGTCCAAATTTCAACTCGATGGTTCAAAAAACAAAAAAAGTTTTTCTCTTAAGAACGTGTATTTCAATCTGCGTTTGTATGGGAGCTACCCTTCCTAGTAGTTTAAGGGTCTTGAAATTAACAAGGTTGATGGAAATGGGTCAGAAACTTATAGTGTCCAAATTTCAACTCGATGGTTCAAAAAACAAAAAACTTTTTCTAATAAGAACTTTAATTTAAAAGGGGGTTTGTGTGGGGGGTACCCCACTAGTGATCAGACTCGGCTGATTCTGACAAATGTACTGCGTATGGTGAAGAAAAAGATTCATGCCAAAATTCAGCTCTCTAGCTTAAAATCTGCGTTAGAATACATACAGACGAACAGACAAGCGAACAGAAGGACAGACGGACATGGCTATAACAACTTGTCTCGTCGCGCTGATCAAGAATATATATACTTTATGTGGTCTGCGATGTCTCTTTCTGTGTGTTACATACTTCATGACAAACTTATAGTCTACTATCTTTGCTACGCATATGATTTAAGCGCTAAGGGTGATATTGAATAAAGTAGAGTTGATGACATGAACGCATCATACTCTTCATCATGCTTCCATCTAATAAAGCAACAACTTTTCATAAACTTCACACACTTTGTTTGTATCTTAAAGTTGAGTTAATATACAATACATACTACGTAAGCAGATACATACGTATATCTAGATATATTTATATTGTGTGTATATGTATATATGTGTATGTAACTGTGTGGATTAAGTGGGTGTAATAGTTGAGTAACTGTGAGTCAGCATTAGGAAGTATCATTTACAATGGTTTAATGTCTTTTGTCTGGTCTCCGTTTCTCTTCACTCAACTCAACTCAACTCAACTCAACTCAACTTAACTTAACTTAACTTAACTTAACTTAACTTAACTTAACTTAACTTAACTTAACTTAACTTAACTTAACTTAACTTAACTTAACTTAACTTAACTTAACTTAACTTAACTTAACTTAACTTAACTTAACTTAACTTAACTTAACTTAACTTAACTTAACTTAACTTAACTTAACTTAACTTAACTTAACTTAACTTAACTTAACTTAACTTAACTTAACTTAACTTAACTTAACTTAACTTAACTTAACTTAACTTAACTTAACTTAACTTAACTTAACTTAACTTAACTTAACTTAACTTAACTTAACTTAACTTAACTTAACTTAACTTAACTTAACTTAACTTAACTTAACTTAACTTAACTTAACTTAACTTAACTTAACTTAACTTAACTTAACTTAACTTAACTTAACTTAACTTAACTTAACTTAACTTAACTTAACTTAACTTAACTTAACTTAACTTAACTTAACTTAACTTAACTTAACTTAACACAATTCAACTTAGCTCCGATTAGTTCAGTTTAGTTTACTAGTTTTAGTTTAGTTCAGCTTAAGTGAACATTTACTATTTTAAGTTATCTACGATATTTTCTATAAAGTATGCCATATATTTAAGTTATTGAAGTCATCGTTGAATTTTGTTTATTCATCCATTGTTGTTAAATGAAAACCAGGCCAAACAAAGCCAAGCAAAACCAAGCCAAGGCAAGCAACACTTAAATTTACAATACACAAGTGGAAGTAGAAATGGTACTAAAATCTATACTAAACAAAATGGTGATTTTGTGGTTTTCATATATGTATATATACTATATACTATATGGTATACTCGTATACTTATATCGCAAATATCAATGCCATATTGTGGAGCTTGTGCTTTCTTATTATTGTATATTTAGTAAAATGTAGCATACTTTTTGGCTTTTGCTTTTAATTGCTTGTAATAAATTTTTTTTTAAATATTGTTATTTAATAAATAAATTCGAAATATGCTTGAGAAACAGATGCTTCGACATGTTGAACACACTCGCAGGAAGCAAGAAACTCAGAAAACAAGAAACAAGAAACAACTAAGACCAATGCGATGGAACGAACCAATAAAACCAACGACGCCAAGGCTTAAGTTAAAATTCATTGTCGACTTTGAGGCGACAAGAAATACAATAATAAAGTACTGATTAGTGAAAAAGAGAGGGAAAATGTGATTGGGAATGGGAAGAAGTGAGGAGTAAAGAATGTAAATAAAACTAGAGATTAGAATATACATCGAACATATGGCGCAAATAAATAATTAAATACATAATTGCAAATTCATTTTATTGATTCAACATTGAATTAAACCAAATTTAGTTTGTTGTCCAAATCAAGCATTTCTTCATTCTTATTTTCGTGTTTGGTGTTTCTATTTACCATCAATTTTAATTCAATTCAATTCTTTATTGCCCAAAATATTCAAAGAACTTAATAGATAACATTTTTATATACGTATAATATATACTTATGTATACAGAGTTTAGTTTATATATTTATTTGTTTTATTAAATTATTAAATCTTATTACAGTTTACAAACATATACAATAGAATTTTATAGAGTATTAGTTAGATTTTCTAACATTACAACTAACAAATGGATTTGTGAATATTATTATGTCTTAAGAGAAATTAGTATTTCGTAAGGAAAATGGGGAAAAAACTTACATTAAAAGTAAAAATTCCTAATCTAAGCGTTAAAACTAATACTAAAACTAAGGTTCATAGTTACTAAATGAAGCTTAAGTGTTAGTTTGAGAAATACGGAACGACACAAGATTGTGAGATATTTGATTTTTAATAATAAAAATTATTTTAGCCTGAAAGATTTTCTGATCTATCTTACAAACATCAGACATTTCATGGACTAGAGAAGTGAAGAAGTAAAAGAGTAGATTTAAAATCATTTTTATTAATTTGTTTTGGACCCTTTGGAGTTTGGCGAGATAACTAGCTGCACAATCACCTCAGATTACCGAGCCGTGTAGCATAATTGGAGCGAAAATCGACCTAAATATTTTTAGTTCATTTTTAACTGAAAATTTTGACTTGCTGTTTATGAACGGATATACTAGTATTCTTATTGTTTTATTAACTTTATCTATTATCCTGATTATATGTAAAATAATCTTCAGATTATAAACTTCGGCTGTTATCAATTTTGTAATGGTCTTAACTTCGTCCAACGCAACCCAAAAGAATATTTTAGTTAGAAAACTGTTGATGATTTTTAATAAGGTACTAGCAATCCCGGCAATTGTCTGAGATGTTTGACAAAGACTACTTAATTGATTTGAAAATATTTTTTAAAGCTTTATATGCAAAATTTGATCCATCAATTCCTTCATTTTCTGATGGTCCGATTCACAGCAAACTTTAGTCAAAAATTCCAGACATTGCTTGAGTTTCCCTGAAAATTTCATCAAAATCGGTAAAGCTGTTTCGGAGTTCATAAGTCTCATACATGCACTGCCGCCCACTTGAATAAAAACACTATTAGTTTCAAGTTGTTTATGTTATAGCAAATCTTCCTTCACTTGTATCGACTTTTTGTCAATTTATCATTAAAGTACCGTTCATTAAGCTATTTTTAGAAAAAATATAAAAAAAGACTAACTTTGGCTATGCCGTAGTTGATTGATAACATTAAATTGTTTAAGTTTAGATGTACATTTACTCAGAGAGAAAAGTTCCATTATAAGATTTTTTATCTCTTCGATCATAAAGTGGGACGAAGAATTTGTTTTAGCTGGAATATACGGTTTAACCCTACATTTGTTTCCTCGTAGACTTAGAAGAAGGTCATTAAGAACCAGATTCCTTAAAATAGGAGATATGACTCCCCCTTGCGGAGTACCTCTCTTGACCTTCTTCCTTATATTCGTTTGTTGAAGGCACCATCAATATCAAGAATTCCTTCCTATGCAATAAAAAAAAAAAAAAAAAAAAAAATTCTATAGTCAGTTATAAGTAATTTTTTTAAGAGATCGTGGATAAATTTGGAGTTCTTTTGTAGAACTATAATTATAATTTTTGGATGATGAATAAACTCCACATCAGTTATAATATACTCTCTCACCTTAGGGTTGTCACTTTCATTGCCTTTCATTATACTTAGTTTGCAGTAGGCAAAAATAAGACACATATTGGTCAGTAACATTGTTTACGACATTTTCGGTGAGTTTATTCACATCATTTATTATTGAATGCCAGGTATTTTAAGGTTGTTTATGTTCGGAACTAGAGAACTGGTTGGTTTTTGTTGTTTTTTTTATGCTGTTGAATTATTTTGACTAAGTTGTTGTAAATCAGCAAAGTTCGGACGGACAGAGTATAGCAGCAGCTTGATTGCAAGTACCGTGAAGTTTTGTGACAACTGCACAGAGTGAGAGTTGCACAAAGAATTGAATAGAATTTTTATATGTTCATATGTTTTTATATATTTTTATTGCACTTATGTATCATAGAATGTGGACGCCTTGGCAACAATCTTTGTCAGGTCTTGTTGTATAATCATTGAGCTGCAAAATTTGCCCCGTCAGTTTTTGTACATAGTAGTAGAATAAAACACTATTGTCGAAATTCATGCATGAAATAACAATTCGATTCAATACGATTCGATTTTCTTGTTCGAGCATTAAATTGCTTTATTATCCTTAACATTATTGTGTCGACATCATCGTGCACCATCCGTTGACCATCATTATTATCATTATCCGCATTGTTGTTGTTGATGTTGGTGTTGGAGTTGGTCTTGTAATTGTCGATGTCTTGCTTTGTCTTTGTTCTCTCTCACTTTTTGGTTTTGTTACATTCATTCTTTCATACATTTCATTCAATTCGATTCGATTGAATTTGTCTTCCAAACTCTAATATTTATTTATTTATTTGTTTTCTTTATTCATTTTCACTTCCATTATTTTTCTGTCCTTTGTAAATCGAATCGAACCACCGAATTGTTGAATTTTGTCATGCCATGGATCCATGGAATTAAATTAATCGTTTAACATATTTCTTTTTTCTTTTCCATTTTTATTCTCCTTTTTTGACTTAGTTTATTGATGTAAGTATTTTAGGTGTTTGCTTAAACATTCAACCTTCTATTTTATTTAATCGTTGTTCCTGTCCTGTTTTAGTGTTTTAGGTCAGAGGTTTTTAAGCTTCCGTCTGTAGTGTCATAGCTAAGGATCCACGAAACAATTTTCACATTTCATTAGAAACTTAGTATCTATTAGGGTTCGCAATGTTTAAATTTGGTTCAAAAAAAGATCCACTACATATGAGTATTATATTTAAGAACCGCTGTTTTGAGGCAATTAAGTTGTTTCTTTAATTGTTTCTAATTTGATGATAGTAAGAATAAAAAATAAAGAAAGATACTTAAAAGAATAAAAAAACCAGTAAAAAGAAAAATTAACTTTAGCTATGCCAAAGTTGTAATACTCTTCATGCCCTTCATAGTGGTACGAGGGTCTTAAAATTTACTTGGTTGGTGTATATGGATAAGATACTAATAGTGTCCAAAAATCAAAAAAGTTTTTCTAATCAGAACATGAATTTGGATCTGGGTTGGTATAGGAGATACCCCTTCTAGTAATCCGAGGATCTTCAAATTTATATGGTTGATGGACATAGATTAGATACTTATAGTGTTTAAAATTCAGTTCCATAGCAAAAAAAAAAAAAAAATAAAAAAAATTTTTAATAAGAACGCAAATTTGGATCTGGGTTTGTAAGAGGGGTACCCCCTCTAGTGATCCAATATGTCTAATTTCAATAAATGTGCTGTACAAACAGACACACGGACAAACGGACAAACGGACATGGCTAGCTCAACTCATCTCGCCGCGCTGTTCAAGAATAAATATAGTACTTTATGGAGTCTCCGATGTCTCCTTTTGTGTGTTACAAACTTCATTACAACCTTATAATAAGTGCGTGAAGAGTTTAATTAATAAAAGTTCCAATTTATTTGGCATTTAAATTTAATTTGGATTTAATTTCTTTTATCTAAATTCCTCACTATTTTGAACAAGTTTTTATCAAAGTGATGATGCCTTAACTGAAGAATTGTTGAAATTTCTTTCCGAAAAACCAGAGTTGAAAGGTTGTTGGTTACACGCGACGTATGAGTAATATGAATTGATTTATTAATGAATAACGTATACGTGCGTATGCTTAATTTTTTAATATTAAAAATGGATAAACCCAAATCAAGGACATTTAATATATACATACATAGAAGATGAGGAGAAAATATAAGTAAGGAAGGTGTGCGCGTGTGCCTGCAAAAAATGCGCCACTCGTTCTTGTTTTACTTTTGTTTTACATAAAGAAGCATTAAGAGGAAAAAAGGAAATTAAGTTAAATAAATCAAGGAAAAATAAAGAAAAAAGAAAAAAATTCGTAGATGAAGAGTAAAAACATTAAGAAAAATATTAGAATTTACATAAAGAAGAATGAGGAAAAATGTACCCAAATAGAATTGAACTAAAGATAAAACACCTTAAGAAGAAATATTTGCTTCGATTGCATGAATATAATATGAAAAGACCAAAAGCTATAGAAAGAATTAACAGACTCAACTTAAATATATTTGCAAACAAAGTCAAAGTTCAAGTCAGACACATATATCGAAAAGGAAAATCATGAAAAAACACATTTGTAAACATTTGAAAATGACACTGACACAGATACAAAGATAGTACTTAGAACAGAAAGAGGGAGAAAGTGAAATACATAAATAAAATAAGAAACAAAAGAAAAGAAAATATATGCTTTAAGTTTGTTTAACTTTCTGACTTGTCTTTGTGTCTTCTTTCGAAGCTAATTCCTAAGACCAAAGCCAAGCCAAGCCAAGTCAAGACGAGACAAGCCATGTCAAGCCAATCGAATCCTGGCAATCAAAAGCCTTTCGTTAATTTTAAATACACACACTCATACACAAGGCAAGGCAAACCAAGAAATAAGAAAAACAAAGAAACTACTGAAAAAAGTGTGTTGAGTCAAAGAGAGAAAGAGAGAGAGACAAGACAAGGGAGAAAAAACAGAATCAAGGAAACAATCTCAACAAAACCAATAAACATTCCGCCTCGTTGATAAAAGATAACCAAAAGAAACAAAACCAAATGTGGAATTCAAAAAAGAAAACTCAATAAATTTTCCTATATATGTATGTACTAAAAAGAAAATGGAATGCAACAAGAAAAGGAAAAGGCATAAAATAAAGGATAAACTTAAAATTGGTTCAAAGGATTAAAATAAATGCATATTTTATAGTGTAAATGATTCACACAAAGAAAACAAAATATTTACATTAATTAATATTTAATTATTATTATCTTCATCATTAAAATAAATAATGTAGGCTATTTCAGATGCAACCAACCCGTTTGTCATTCACTTTCGTTCGTTTATTATGTTGTATTGTTTTTCGTCACTCTTTTTAACGTTGATCTACTGTTCGAAGTCGAACTGCTGCTTATAGTTGCTCTGCTGTTCAATGTCGCTCTGCTATTTAACCTTGCTTTGCTGTTCGATGTCGAACTGCTGCTTATCGTTGTTTTGTTGCTCGACATCAACCTGCTGTTCGCTCTTTTCCTCACGAACCTCGTAGCATTCGCTCTGTGCCATTTCATCTCCGTTTGCGAACTCTCTCTATCCATCAAATCCCGGTGTTCTCACCATTTCATCTCCTTTTGTAAACTGTCTTTCTTCATCAAACTCTGGTGGTCTATCCACCTGCGTGGGTAAACCGAATCATTTGCACATTTCCTTCATTTCACTAATAGTCCAATTGTCACTCATTCTTTCTTCTATTATTAGGCCGAACCGTAAATATATTACTACAATAATTTAATATTTTAAATATTAATAAGTTTTGTTTGCGGCTTCCAAAAAGATCTCTGCACAAGCGCCCACTAAGTAATGTTAACAATTACACAATGTGAACACTATGAAAACGACTCAATTGTATTTTTGAAATAATTCATTAAACTCATTTTGTTTAATTGTTTGTTTAAATTTATCGTACGACTCGTGTTTGTATATCTTGTATGATACGTTATCACACTGTCATAGTTAATGAATTCAACTAGATCAATGATTCTCATTGGCGGAAGTTGGCATGTATGCAATGTGGTAAAGGGAGGTGTTCTACATGATTTTTATTTGTTGAGAAGTTTAGTTTTTAGGGTTCTGTACCCATAGGGAGCTAACGGGACCCTATTACTAAGCTTACACTGTCTGTCCGTCCATCCGTCCGTCCGTCTCCTGCTCTATCTCATTAACCGTAATTGGTAGAGAGTTGAAATTTTCACAGAGTGTGTAATTCACTTGTGTGTAGAACGACAAATACTAAAAATACACATTTTTGGAAGCATTGTTCTTTAATTTAACCTTTTGTTTAACAATCTTTTGTTTTTTGTAATATACTTTTAAGCTGTAATTGTAGTATACTTTTAGGCAGTTAAATATGAACATAATTTAATATTTTAAGCAAAAAATCTTGTACGATGGTACGGAACCCTCCGTGTGCGAGTCCGACTCACACTTGGCTGATTTTTTCTTTTCGTTTGGTTTGGTTTATTGTAGAGTGAGGGATGTGAATGGGAGCGAGAAGAGTCAAAATATTTGCTTGGCATCTGTGGGTGAGTGACAAAAACTATAAAGAGACTACAAAGAAAAATAAACGGTAAGTGTCGCCACAAATTCGATACGTTTGCGATGGCCCTAAAATAAACAGTATTCAATTATCTGTTCGTTCGACAACGATTTTCTTTTCTAACACACTTACGGTTGTTTTGGGCGAAATTGAGAACGTCAGACATTTTCTAGCACATACCCGTACAAACGTACGTGTTTTAAATATAAAAAGTAAAGTATGCTTTTAGGGATAACATTTTTATAAATTTTACTAGCTCTACCCCTCATTGTATCTATTTTCAAGGACATGTTATAACCCAGTTTTTGGTACGATAATAACATATTCTCTATAAGATCATCATAGTTGTCGCTCCTCTTATTTCCCGAGAAGTTATTTTGCAACAAGGCGCAAATCATCACATTCATTTTTTTTCTTTACTTACCAGAATAGAGTCAAAGTTATTATCTTTTAAAAAATTTCTAATTTCAAAAGCAGCTCCATTTTTATTCTTTGCTTTAAAGACATTTTTAATCAATCCCAGTTTTATATGCAATGGTAGAAGTAACACTTTTAGTGGGTCAACTAAACTTCACGGGAATGAATAGTATTGTTTGTCATGAAGTTTGTAACACACAGAAGGAGACATCGCAGACCACATAAAGACCAGCATATTTGTGATCAGCTCGATGAGACGAGTTGATTAAGCCATGTCCGTTTGTCCGTCTGTCCATCTGTTCGCACTCCTAGTCCTTCAGTTTTTGAGCTAGAGAGCTGTACATAGGTTTCTTTTTACCAAACGCCGATCAAGTTCGGTAATCAGCCGAATCTGACCACTAGGGGGGTACCTCCCATACAAACCCCTTTTTTAAATTATTCTTATTAGAAAAATTTTTTTGTGTTTTGACGTATCGAACTGAAATTTGGGCATTATAAGTTTCTGGTCCATATCCACCAACCATATTCATGATCCTAGAGTTACCAGGAGGGGTACCTCCCATACAAACCCTCTTTTAAATTAAAGTTCTTATTGGAAAAAGTATTTTTTTTGATGAATTATTGAACTGAAATTTGGACAATACAAGCCTCTAACCCATATCCACAAACCATGAAAATTTCAAGACCCTCGGACTATTAGGAGGGGTACCCCCATTCAAACCGGGATCCAAATGAAAGTTCTTATTAGAAAAACTTTTTTGGTTTTTGTACTATCGACTTAAAATTTGGACACTATAAGTGTCTGACCCATAGCCACCAACCTTATAAATTTCAAGACCCACTAGCTGGGACGATGGAGCCACACTTTTTTTGTAATGCTTTTATCACGACTATCCCATTCGCAAATAAACAAACAAAATTTCATTTACCCTATTTGTAGTCCGAACAGCAGAGCTACCACTTTTAAATCTCCGCAAATTTGCTATTGGTGTTTAACATATTTAATTCGCAGCAACTGCGTGGCCAATAGAAATCGAAGGTAAAATATTTCGGTTATGTAACAAAACCGTTTTTAAACTTAACTCAGAACCACTGACATCTTTACAAAAAACTAAACTTTCAGCCATGTCAAAGTATTGCGTCAAATTTTCTTGTCTAAGTAGTACGGAAAGATGTTTAACAAGATCATTTAATTCAGATTGTGTTATCCTATGTGACTGTATTTCATATTCTGATGCTGAGGTTATTTATGAAGTAAGTGTAATTTACAGCAAAAATGTGGAACCTAGCTTTTATCCAGATGCTTTATGGCTTCTTTAAAGTCGATATAGAACATCTTTGTTTAAAGTTTTCTTCAATTTGTTTTGTGCAATGATCAGCTGTTTAATATCGAGAATGATCAATAAAAGGCGGATATGACCAAAAATTTGGCAGCTCTGCCAACTAATTAGTAAGTAAATATCACCATTATCGAATTAAACGAGGGTAGAATCATAAAATTCGGAAAATATCAGGTATCATAAAAACTTAAACTTAACTCGTATTCAGTATGAGTAGACAAGTAAAAATTAGTTAAAATTATTCCAAATACTTTTCCACTGTAGACCAGTGTTATTATTAAATGTATAGATGTATAAATAAAAGTCAATATAAACCAGACTTTCGTTGGCCTCATTAATTTATCGAAACACACTCAAAAGCATTCGATGATTCGCATCAAATTAAAGTGAATTGAAATAAAATAAATTGAATCGTTTCGATTCGAATTGAGGACAACCATCATTTGAATTCAGTCATTGGTGGTTGTTTGGCATAGACATTTATATTATACACATACATACGTATGTCGTATTAAGTGACGAGTTGATGTTAGCGAATAAATAAGTACGTAAATGGGTAAGTACCGTAATAGATAAGTGTACTTATCGTGAAAAAGTACAATACAATTGTATAAGTGAATGTGCCCTTAATGATTGCATTGGGTCTCTTGACTACTAACTCCTTATTCATACAATTTTTTTTATTACTATGACTAAAACGAGGCGATGTCATTACATTCCATTCTATTCTACTATATTCTAATCGATGGAGAAATTATTTGTGATGCTACTAAAGTCTGTGTCTCTGTGTCCCACTTGTTCTGCCATTAATGTATTAATGTCTGTCATTTGATACAAATTGATTTTGGGTTAATTTTTTTTATTTTTTAGCTCTCTTAATCTCTTATTCCTTTAAACTTATTTTCATTCTCACATTTTCTATCCTCCTTTTTTGTATGTACATACCATATTTATGATGCAAATCACTTTTGTAAGACTCCCGCACCAATCATTAATACTTTTATACATTTTGGTCTAATTAGTTTTTGGAAACAACTTGACAAATACACTAATTTTGTTGTTATTGCTCTTCTTCTTCTAAATCCTCCTCATTCACCTCCTCCCCTTCCTTTCATGACTTTAGTTCTCTAGTTGAGTGTATTTGACTATCTTTTACTTGGATATGATTTTACGACGACATTTTTTCCATGCAATAAAGACACAAATTGTTTTTAAGTTACACTTCACTTTGTTTTGATTAGTAGGGTATTAATATTTTGTCATAATGTTTGTAATACAGAGTGATGCCCGTATTCCCGTAAGGGCGTTCTGCATAGACCGGAAGAAATGGTAGTCTGATAATGCAATATCTGGACTATGAGACAGGTAGGTTAGGACTTCCCATCCGGTACCATCGAGATATGTTTTAACCACGTATACCACATGCGGCCCAGCATTGTCATGGTGAAAGATTAATGGCTCATGCCTGGTTGTCCATTCCGGCAATTGCACGCTTCAATCTTATCAGTTGTTATCTGTATAAAGCGTCGTAGTACACTATTCCCTTCTGGTCCCACCAAATGCATAGCATAACCTTCTTGCCACGGATGTTTGGCTTTGACGTCAATGATCCGGGTTTGCCGCGCTTAACATACGCGCTCTTGCTTTTTGGATTGTCGTAATGAATACAGTATTCATCGCCGCTGGCAATACGTTGTAAAAACGACAACCCTTTGTAAAAGGAGCATTTCGGAAGCAATGAAACAGCGTTCGATATTTCTTGGTTTCATTTCGTGAGGCACCCAGCATCCGACCTTCTGGACCATACCAATGGCTTTCAACCGCAATGAAAGGGCTGGTTGAGTCACGCCTTACGTTTCCAGAAGTTCTTTTTGGGTTTGTCACGGGTCTTCGTTCAAAATTTTTCTCTTATTCGGTGTCTACAAATGCTCCTTGTCAGTTGTGTCAAAATCACCACTTTTAAAACGTCGGAACTAGTACTCGTAGATGGAGTGAAATGTATTGTAAAATATGGTAAAATGATGAAGCTTTCACATAAAGTTGGTTCCAACATGATCCGGAATGCTGTAACACTACTGATGGCCTCTGTTTAAGATTTACATGCTTGTATACCCAATACAAATGATTTATGTATGTATGGTGTATGGTACATACTTATATGGTAATATGTGTAGGGTTTTAAATTTCTCATCAAAAACTAGAAGAAATATTTGTTATTATTTTTTCGTTTCTTGTGTCTTTTGAATTAAATTTAATTAAATTGATTTTTTTTTCTCCTTATTTGTTGATGTGTCAATTTGTAATTTGTAATTGAAGCGAGAGTAGTAAATCAATTAGGGACAAAATGTAAAAGGATTAAATACATAGAATCTAAACTGACAAGTAACACAAACGACTAAGTCCAGAAGGCGATAAAGATGATTATGATGTTGCTTTTGACATTCTCAATGACTCAAACTCTGATGATGATGGTTTAGAAAGGGATCATTTCATTAATCATTTATCTTGACATTTCCATCTTCACCTACACTTGCCAACATTTAACATATAATCATGTCCTTTGGTCTTTTGGAAATCAACCACCAGTTCAAATTCTTTTTAAATTTAAACCAAACTTTTAAATAGTAAATTAAACCGAACCAAACTCACTGACTCTCAACAACGTTAAACATTTTTAACATATTTTTTTTTTTTCTTAATGTTTTCAAGGAATTTCATTTCAATTTTCTTCTTTTTGCTTTTACAAGTTTTTGTCCTCTTCTTTAAAATATTCTTCTTTAATTTTTTCTATGTCTTCATTTCTTTTAAGTTTTGCCTAATAAAATTAGGCATAATTTGTAAGCAAAAAAAAACTCAACTCTGAATGTTGATGATGATGACCAACAGTTAAGTTCATGAAGTAAGTTATACAAATTGTTGAAATTAACTTTAAAATTGAGGGAAAGCCATTTTAGTTTTTGTAAATTTAGCAGCTTAGTTCAATTCAGTTGAGTTCACTTCACTTGTCTGAATCATGTTTCCATATTTCATTCATTCATTTATTCAACTGATCATTTGTTCATCCACTCAATCACTTATTCTTGGTGCAATGACATGAAAACAGTTAAAAAATTGAGGAGACATGCCAACAAAATCATTACATGGAAATGAGTATTTACAGTTATGTTGGGTTTATGAAGTTTTGTTTGTTTTGACTTGAAAAATCTAAAATAAAAAACATGCAACACTTGCATCAAAGAATAGACAACAACACTCACCCTATAGAATACTATTTACTGTGTAAATGAGTGGTGGGACAGCAGCAAAAACATATTGATGATGGATGATGGGCAGTGGTTGGTTGTATACATAGTAAAAGTATGCCATATATAGAAGATATACATATATGTACAGTGTACACCCTACATAAGTATATCAGTATTTCATAAAAAATAGAGTCAGATTATCTAAAATAGCCGTAGAGTTATGAAGCAAAAAGCAGCTGCAGTTATCGTGATTAAGACTTATTGACTTATATACTATGTATAGGTATGTAGTAAATATAAATTGATTAAGAATAACTTAAGTTTGTGAAGTCGTTTCGGGAGTTTCTTGTTTTCAATCAATTTAATTTGAAAAAAACTGCACGCATATTTCTATTCAAATTTTTAAATAATAATGTTAAAGATGATGTATTGTTTCTTAATTTTTTTTTTAATGTTTTTCATTTTTTGTTTTTACTAATTTGTGTTCTTTTTTTACTTAAAAAAACAGAAACCCGATCCCATTCAAGAACAAGGATACAGACAACTGAAATCTAAAACTACAATGGCTTCTACCGCTAACAATACGATTACTGCTACTAATGACAAAGCCGTTCATACTACTGGAAATACCATTGCCCCAACCGTTAATGATGTTAACACTAATGTCACTTCTATAACTGATCTAAATGTTGACAATAATAAGGATAATAAGGCAGATGTTAGCAATAATAACGATCAACAAGTTCCACCGCAAGATGGTAAACAAGGGCAACATGCCGAACCGGAAAGTGGAGATATTGCAGGCTCGATTGCTCCGCTGTCTATCCCCGATGACCTTACTTTGAGCACTCAATCAGTTGCATAGAGTGTTAACAGCAAAGATAGCTTCGATGAACGCCATTCTAATGATTCTAGAATGGATTGTGCTTGATCGCACAGTGGGAACGTCGCATACAAAGAAACTAGAACGAGCAGCAGCAGCAAACAACATCACGGAAATGATGCTGCTGCACAAAACAAAAAAAAAAAAAAAAAGAAAGACACTTAGAAATAGGAAAGAAGGTAGAAAGGTAGAAATAGAAAGAAGTGCATTAAATACATCACACACACACACACACACACACACACAAAGACAGACACAGACAGACTATGCCTTAAACAGCTTTTTGAGGAGTCCGACATAAATCCTTGGGGCACAGCGTGGTAATGTCGAAGGTGCATGGTTGCAGAGTACCACAACCCACCTGTCCGGTAATGCTGGAGAACATAGTCAGTACACTGTTCCCAGCAGCAACATCAGTAGTTCATGAGATGCCTGACCAGCGAACTCCGGAAGGTATCCGCAGTGTTAGTCACGAGGAACTGTCCCGAGCGTGTGCTAAAATCCAGGATAAAAAGACTCCGGGTCTTGATGGAGTGCCGAATAGAGCCTTAAAAGCGGCTATGACAAATGTGCCAGATGTATTTCTGCAGGTCTTCAACCAATGCCTGCACGACGGTATTTTCCCCAGAAGATGGAAGCATCAAAAATTGGTCCTTATACCGAAAGCTGGTAAACCACCCAACGAGGCGTCGTCGTATAGGCCGATATGCTTGCTGGATACTGTGGGTAAAGTATTGGAAAGGATTATCGGTGGTAGACTGGAGCAGAGTGTGAACGAGAGCAGTGCTCTCTCCGAAACACAGTTTGGCTTTCGGAAAGGTCGCTCAACAGTAGACGCGATTAAGAAGGTGGTCGGTATAGCAAAACAAGCAATACAAGGTGAAAGGTGGATGTTTGGGGACAAAGAGTACTGTGCAGTTGTAACCCTCGACGTAAAGAACGCTTTTAATTCTGCCAATTGGCTGCATATTAAAGGGTCAGTTCGTAGATCAGGAGCGCCAATGTACATCCAAACAATGATCAAGTCCTACTTGTCGGAGAGGTACCTGCACTACGACAGCGAAGAAGGCAGAAAAATATACGGAGTTACTGCGGGGGTTCCTCAGGGATCAGTATTGGGTCCGCTTTTATGGAACCTTATGTATGACCAGGTCTTGCGGCTACAGCTTCCCGAAAACTGTACTTCGGTAGGTTTCGCGGATGACCTGTGTCTCATTGTAACGGGCAAGGAGATAAAGGACATAGAGCAATCTGCAAACACCGCTATTAGCGCGGTTACAGCATGGCTTAGATCGGCGAAATTGTCTCTGGCAGAACAGAAGACGGAGTTGGTCCTAATCACCAGCAGGAAGCGCATGGATTTCTGCTCCGTACGGGTTGGCGAGCATGTGATACGGTCCAAGAAGGCGATTAGATACCTGGGTGTAATGCTGGATAGCAGACTATCATATAAGGAGCACTTGCTATATGTGAGGGAAAGAGCTGCAAAGGTCCAGAATGCTTTATCCTGGATGCTTCCAAACACCGGGGGTCCTAAGGCAGATAAGCGGCGGCTTTTAGCAAGGGTGGTAACATCCATTCTGTTATACGCTGCACCTGTTTGGGCAGAGTCGCTCAGAGTTACGGCGTACTCGAAAATTATTTCGACCACTTATAGGCTTGCTGCGTTGAGAACGATCTCGGATTTCCGAACTATCTCGGATGATGCAGCATTGGTGCTAGCGGAAATGATCCCCATCGACATACTGTCTGATGAAATGAGTAGACTGTACGAAACGCGTCATGGGCGCCCGGACATTGATGTGAGAAGGCGGGAGCGACAAACTTCTGTGTTGCTTTGGCAGCGGCGATGGCTAAGCGCTGTGAATGGCAGATGGACATTCAGGCTCATACCGGACATTGAAAAATGGTTGAGCAGGAAAAACGGCCGGACAAATTATAACCTAACTCAGTTCTTGTCTGGACATGGCGGATATAGGTGGTATCTGTACAGGTTTGGGCACGACAACACACCAAGGTGCCCCCTGTGTGATGAACCGGAGGATGCTGAGCACGTCATCTTCCAATGTGCACGGTTTCCTGTCTCTGTGGGCTTTCCGCACGACCCAGAAGGCACGTTGCAGTTCATGTTATCATCTCCAGCCAACTGGGATCGAATTTGTGAACGTGTGACATCTGTCCAGTTGGAATTGCGTCGTCTAGAGAAAGCTAGACGAAATTTGCAGACGTTGTAGATGTGTCATATTGTGTCGTAATTTGTTCCTTCATCTGTCGTACCTTATGGGGGATGATAGATTATTGACGTGTAGCTACGACCCCCGTACGACGATAATACATTAGGTGATCCTTGAAATTAGGACTGACGGTTTTTTTTTTAGCAGCAATGCTCCAACCCTCCTCCCGACATAATATTTAACAACATTTCCGGGGGACATTAGGACATGGGGCGGGAGTTTTTAGCGAGGTTAAAGTCCCGCACACTCCGGTAGTATACCGGGCAGGCTTTCGATGCTTTCCTCCCGATAAAAAAAAAAAAAAAAAAAAAAAAAAGAGACACAGACAGATCTATAGTTTGTTGACGTGTAGGCAAGACCTACTGACAAACAGTTCAATAGGGGACCCACAAAATACGGGACAGCCAGACTTTGAGCAGTGATGCTCACCCCTTCCCTTCCGACGAAATATTTAAAAACAGTTCCGGGGGGACAGAAGGACATGGGGCGGTAGTTTTTAGCGAGGTTAAAGTCCTGCACTCGGTTGTAGACCGGACTGGCTTTCGATGCTTCTCTGCCGATTAAAAAAAAAAAAACAAAAAAAAAAACAAAAAAAAAGACACAGATATGGGGCGAAAGGTTTTAGCGTGGTTAAAATCTCTCACTTCGATCGTAGACTGGTGAGGCTTTCCATGTTTTCTTTCCGAAAAAAAAATATATATAATATAGAAATAGAAAAGAAGGTATAAAGATACCAAAAGACATACGTGAAATACGTTACACACACACCACATACATACATACATATACACATGGGGCGGAGGGTTTTAACATGGTCAAAGTCCCACACTTCAGGCTTTCGATTCTTTCCTTCCGATAAAAAAAATGTATATATATATCTAAACCCCATAGAAATACAAAAAAAAAAAGTTAGAAATATACCAAAACACATATGTAAAATACGTTGCACACATACCACATACACACACACACAGACACACACGAGAAACAAATACATATATCGATTTTAATAGAAATCCTATATTTGCCCGATACTGTATTCCTTTTACCTTTTCATTTCATCTCATTTCATTAATATTTTTTTTATTTTCTTTTTTTTTGTTAACTGTACTTGAAAATTGTAATTTATTGTAATATTTTGTTCTGTTAAGTTTAGTTCTAATTATGTTCGGAAGTTTTAAAATGTGTAAACTCCGCCCCAAAAGCAAGAAATTCCCCTTTTGCAAAATCTTTTTAGGCGACAGGGTATTTCTGGTTTTCCCTTTTCCATAGCTAAGATCTTGGTGCTGCTGCCCATCGTGCAAAGTGAAATACATAAAATTTGTTTTCTTTAATTTTCGTCCAGATTATGAGTAATTTTTGTTAACTTTCGCATCAACAAATTATTTAAGTTTAATTTTCAATTAAATTGATGATATAGGAGACGAGGCGAGGTAACGCGAATGTAGGTTAACTATGTAAGTCTAATCAATCTTTTTTTATATGATACATATGTACATACGTACAAATGTATGTTTATTATTATATTATATTATATCTTATGCAAACTATTATTATGTGATTATTACAATTTATTTAAAAAAAAAAAATTAAAAAAAAAATAAAAAACCAATAAAAATAATACAAAAAAATTATAAAATTATTAAAGACAAATTTACTGAGTTTTTTTTAATTTAATTTTCATAATTCGAAGAAACAAAAAATTAACATAATTATATCAACTAGCGTGTGACAAACTTATAATACTATTCACTGCGTGAAGAGTATAAAAACTAACCAAATCGGTTGAAAATTACGGGAGCTAGACGGAAACATACACATTTTTATACTCTTCACATTAGTGAATAGTATAATAAGTTTGTCGTGAAGTTTGTAACACATAGAAGGAGACATCGGAGACCCCATAAATTATATATTTCCTTGATCAGCGCGACGAGACGAATTGATCTAGCCATGTCCGTCGGTCCATCTGTTCGTACTCCTAGTCCTTCAGTTTTTGAGCTAGAGAGCTGAAGTTTTGTACATAAGTTTCTTTTTACCAACCGCCGATCAAGTTCGGTAATCAGCCGAATCGGTCTACTAGGAGGGGTACCTCCCACACAAAACCCCTTTTTTAACTCAATGTTCTTATTATAATAGAAAAAGATTTTTGACGTATCGAACTGAAATTTGGACACTATAAGTTTCTAGTCTATATCCACCAAAAATATAAATTTCATGATCCTAGGTTTACCAGGAGGGGTACTTCCCATACAAACCGGGATCCAAATGAAAGTTCTTATTAGAAAAACTTTTTTTGTTTTTTGTACTATCGACTTAAAATTTGAACACTATAAGTATCTAACATAGCCAACCTTATAGATTTCAAGACCGGACCACTCGCTGGAGCGTGAAGAGTATTACAACTTCGGCAAAGCCAAAGTTAGCCTTTTTTCATATTTTTTTATATTACGATACTGACTCCAGGTTCCAGGGAAAATTTTGTTTACATTGAAATTGAAGATGAAATTTTTATCAGTAAAGTCACACAATGAAACACATGGCAATATTTAAAGTATATAGTATTTACTGAATATGCCGGTTATACTCATATACCATTATTTCATAAAAAATAGAGTCAGTTGATCTAAAATAGCCGTAGAGTTAGGAAGCAAGACGCAGCTGCAGTTATCGTTATTAAGACTAATTGACTTCTATAGTAAATATAGGTATGTAGCAAATATAAATTGATTAAGTCTTAAGTCAATCTTATAGCAGAATAACTAAAGTTTGTGAAGTCGTTTCGGGAGTTTCTTGTTTTCAATCGATTTAACTTTGAAAAATTTTCAGGCATGTATTTTATTCAAATTTTTAAACCATAATGACAAAGATGATGATGTTCTTATTAATAAAACTTTTCTCATTTTTGTACTTTGGAACTGAATTTTCGACATTATGAGTATCTAAACCATATCCACCAGCTATATTTCAAGACCCTCGGACCATTAGAAGAGGTACCTCCAATACAAAACATGAACATAGAACAATAATCAGAAGATATAAGAGGTGCGTGAAGACTATTTCAACTTCGGCATAGGCTAATTTAATCTTCTTTTTGTTTTTGTATATTTGATTATGCGAAATCAAAGACCTGACTTATCAAATTATAGTTGCAAGTATTGAAAACAGAGCTTGTCTGTTTTTATATAACGATACTGACTCATGATACATTACCAGGTTCCAGGGAAAATTTTGTTTACATTGAAATTGAAGCTACAATTTTTATCAGTAATGTCACAGAATGAAACACATGGCATTATTTAAAGTAAATAGTATTTACTGAATATGCCGGTTATACTCATATACCAATATTTCATAAAAAATAGAGTCAGTTGATCTAAAATAGCCTAAGAGTTAGGAAGCAAGACGCAGCTGCAGTTATCGTGATTAAGACTTATTGACTTCTATACTAAATATAGGTATGTATTAATATTAAGTTTGTGAAGTCGTTTCGGGAGTTTCTTGTTTTCAAACAATTTAACTTTTAAACATTTTTACGGACGTTCTTCATTCAAATTTTTAAACCATAATGACAAAGATGATGATGTTCTTATTAATAAAACTTTTCTCATTTTTGTTCTTTGGAACTGAATTTTCGACACTATGACTATCTAAACCATATCCACCAGCTATATTTCAACACCCTCGGACCATTAGAAGAGGTACCTCCAATACAAAACATGAACATAGAACATTAATCAGAAGATATAAGAGGTGCGTGAAGACTATTTCAACTTGGGCATAGGCTAATTTAACTTCTTTTTGTTTTTGTATATTTGATTATGCCAAATCAAAGACCTGACTTATCAAATTATAGTTGCAAGTATTGAAAACAGAGCTTGTCTGTTTTTATATAACGATACTGACTCATGATACATTACCAGGTTCCAGAGAAAATTTTGTTTACATTGAAATTGAAGATGCAATTTTTACCAGTAATGTCACACAAAGAAACACATAGCAATATTTAAAGTAAATAGTATTTACTGAATATGCCGGTTATACTCATATACCAATATTTCATAAAAAATAGAGTCAGTTGATCTAAAATAGCCTAAGAGTTAGGAAGCAAGACGCAGCTGCAGTTATCGTTATTAAGACTTATTGAATTCTATACTATACTCGTATATAGGTATGTAGTAAATATAAATTGATTAAGTCTTAAGTCAATCTTATAGCAGAATAACTTAAGTTTGTGAAGTCGTTTCGGGAGTTTCTTGTTTTCAATCGATTTAACTTTGAAAAATTTTCAGGCATGTATTTTATTCAAATTTTTAAACCATAATGACAAAGATGATGATGTTCTTATTAATAAAACTTTTCTCATTTTTGTACTTTGGAACTGAATTTTCGACACTATGACTATCTAAACCATATCCACCAGCTATATTTCAACACCCTCGGACCATTAGAAGAGGTACCTCCAATACAAAACATGAACATAGAACATTAATCAGAAGATATAAGAGGTGCGTGAAGACTATTTCAACTTGGGCATAGGCTAATTTAACTTCTTTTTGTTTTTGTATATTTGATTATGCCAAATCAAAGACCTGACTTATCAAATTATAGTTGCAAGTATTGAAAACAGAGCTTGTCTGTTTTTATATAACGATACTGACTCATGATACATTACCAGGTTCCAGGGAAAATTTTGTTTACATTGAAATTGAAGCTACAATTTTTATCAGTAATGTCACACAATGAAACACATGGCAATATTTAAAGTAAATAATATTTACTGAATATGCCGGTTATACTCATATACCAATATTTCATAAAAAATAGAGTCAGTTGATCTAAAATAGCCGTAGAGTTAGGAAGCAAGACGCAGCTGCAGTTATCGTTATTAAGACTTATTGAATTCTATACTATACTCGTATATAGGTATGTAGTAAATATAAATTGATTAAGTCTTAAGTCAATCTTATAGCAGAATAACTTAAGTTTGTGAAGTCGTTTCGGGAGTTTCTTGTTTGCAATCAATTTATTTTGAAAAAAATTGCACGCATATTTCCATTCAAATTTTTAAATAGTAATGATAAAGATGATGTATGGTTTCTTAATTTTTTTTAATGTTTTTCATTTTTTGTTTTTACGAACCCGTTCCCATTCAAGAAAAAGGATACAGACAACTGAAATCTAAAACTATAATGGCTTCTACCGCTAATTATACAATTGCTGCTACTAATCACAAAACCGTTCCTACTACTGGAAATATCGTTGCCCCAACCGTTAATGATGTTAACACTAATGTCACACAAGGGCAACATGCCGAACCGGAAAGTGGAGATATTGCAGGCTCGAGTGCTCCGTTGTCTATCCCCGATAAACTCACTTTGAGCACTCAATCAGTTGCATCGAGTGTTAACAGCAAAGATAGCTTCGATGAACGCCAGTCCAATGATTCTGGAATATCGGCTTCATCGATGTCTCGTAAAATCGCTCCAGTAGCAGTGCCAAAAGAGATTACACCATCTGGATTAGTAAAGGTCTATATTGGTCCAAACTCTTATAACAAGACACCTGAGCCACCAAAACAGATATTTAACTTTGCTGGCTGCAATCCAAAGCCACATGAGCACTGCTACGGCCCAGGGTGAGTCTTCTTTGTTTTCAATTACTTATATTTATTTATGCATATCTTACACGTAATCACAGTAGCAGTTCCACTCCCGAACATGAAAACCTACCGTCCGTGCTTTACCGTCTCAACCCATTGGGTAATTTTGGTTCCGGCGGAATTGGCGTCGTTACCAGCGGCATGCGCCCCGCCATGTCTTTGGCACAGCTTTGTGATGTGGATCCCCGAAGGGCTCCTTCTTCGCATCGCTTGATCGCACAGTGGGAACGTCGCATACAAAGAAACGAGAACGAGCAGCAGAAACAAACAACATCACGGAAAAGCTGCTGCTGCACAAAACAAAACAAAAAGAAAGAATGAAGAAAGACCCTTAGAAATAGGAAAGAAGGTAGAAAGGTAGATATAGAAAGAAGTGCATTAAATACGTCACACACACACACACATAGACACAAACATGGGGCGAAAGGTTTTAGCGTGGTTAAAGTCTCTCACTTCGATCGTAGACTGGTGAGGCTTTCCATGCTTTCTTTCCGTTAAAAAATATATATAATATAGAAATAGTAAAGAAGGTATAAATATACCAAAAGACATACGTGAAATACGTTACACATACACCACATACATACATACATATACACATGGGGCAGAAGGTTTTTACATGGTTAAAGTCCCGCACTTCAGCCTTTCGATGCTTTCCTTCCGATAAAATATATATATACATAAATCACATAGAAATACAAAAAAAAAAGGTAGAAATATACCAAAACACATATGTAATATACGTTTCACACGCACCACATACACACACACACAGACACACACGAGAAACAAATCCATATGTCGATTTTAATAGAAATCCTATATTTGCCCGATACTGTATTCCTTTTACCTTTTCATTTCATCTCATTCTATTATTTTTTTTTTATTTTGTTTTTTTTGTTAACTGTACTTGAAAATTGTAATTTATTGTAATATTTTGTTCTGTTAAGTTTAGTTCTAATTATGTTCGGAAGTTTTAAGATGTGTAAACTTTACATGTATGGGTCGGGGGACTCCGCCCCAAAAGCAAGAAATTCCCTTTTTGCAAAATCTTTTTAGGCGACAGGGTATTTCTGGTTTTCCCTTTTCCAAAGCTAAGATTTTGGTGCTGCTGCCCATCGTGTAGAGTGACACACATCAATTTTTTTTGTTTACTTTTTGTTAACTTTCGCATCAACAAATTAAATTGATGATATTGGAGACGAGGCGAGCTAACGCGAATGTAGGTTAACTATGTAAGTCTCATCAATTTTTTTTTAAATGATACATACATACATACAAATATGTGTTTATTATTATATTATATTATATCTTATGCAAACTATTATTATATTATTATTACCATTTATTTAAAAGAAAAATAAAAACTGTAAAAAAAAAATAAAAAATGAATAAAAATAATACATTAAAAAATATAAATTTATTAAGAAAATTTACTGATTTTTTTTAAATTTAATTTTCATAATTCGAATAAACTAAAAATTAAAACAATTATATCAAGAGTATGGTTGGTTGGTTTGCGTGGCTGGCTCGTATAGTCCACTACGAGCCACAATTAGCACTAGAGTGCCGTTTTGATACCACTTCCTCGCCGAACGCAATCAGTATTACTAAATCCAACCTGTCGAGTTTATGTATTTGAGTAAATCACCCGGGCATGTGACTGAACAGTCCGAGAGATTGTCGATGAAGTATTTGCCCAGAAACTTATTTCTAGTCCTTGCCAAGGCTGGGCATTGACATAGAAAGTGGGTGAGTGACTCCTCTTCCTCTTCGTTTCTGCAGCTCCTACAATGGCTTCTAAACGGAATACCCAGTCTCTCCGCGTGCATCCCTACACACCAGTGACCGGTAAAAACCGCTGTGAGCCTTGCGGTATCCGAGCGTCTTCTGTTAATGAGTCTAAAAGACCTATTTTCGTTGTAACAAGGCCAGGTAGCACGTGCCGCTCTGCAAGATTCAAGATCTTTCCACCGTCTGTTAGCCAGCTGGCGGAAAAACAGGAAGTTACTCCTCTTGACGACCGCCAGGGGAATCGAGACCTGTTCCGCCAACGATACATCAAGAGAAGCACCAGAACGAGCCAATTCGTCAGCCTTCTCATTCCCCTCTATGTTCCTATGGCCGGGAACCCATAAGAGAGTGATATCAGCTTGACGACTTAGCTCGCTCATCGTCGACCTGCATTCCTTAACGAGCTTTGACTTCACAGTGGTGGATTGCAGTGCTTTGAGTGCCGCCTGACTATCAACGAAGATAGCTATCTTACGACCTTCCGGTACTTATTTCTGGCCAGCCGACATGCTTCCCTAATGGCAAGGACCTCCGCCTGAAAGACTGTGGCCTCGTCGGGTAGCCGGAAAGAGTGGTCTAAGCTTATTTGTGGTGAGTGCACCCCTGCTCCTACACCGCATTCCATCTTCGACCCATCCGTAAAGATTGAAATGTCAAAATCACTCTGAAAACTGTTCTCTTTCCATTCCATCCTGGTAGGAAATTTTACCTTGAAGTCGCTCTCAAAGCTATTGTGCGCCACTATATAGTCTGTCGTTCTCTTGAACATAGGATTATTAACCACTCCTAGTATTTTACTATGTCCATATGGTCGTTCTGCCCAGCAGCCGGTTTCTTTTAACCTTACCGCGCTGTTGCAGACCATGTTTTTGATATGGAGGTCAATTGGGAGCAGATATAGCAGTACATTCAGTGCTGCCGTGGGGCACGTGCGCATGGCTCCTGTGATTCCTACACATGCCGACCTCTGCACACAGCTAAGTTTGTGCACTATATAGCTCTTTCCTAGAGCTGGCCACCAAACAATTGCCCCGTATGTAAGAATCGGACGTACTATCGCTGTGTATATCCATGCTGTTATTTTAGGGCGTAGGCCCCATCTCTTACCAAGCAATCTTCTGCAAGAGTAATAAGCCACAGATGCTTTCCTACCCTATATTTTGTCCAGCATAACTCCCAGGTACTTGGCCTTGTTGGAAAGATGAAGCTGTTGTCCATTCAGAAGAGGAAGGGGAAAAGTCGGTATTTTGGTTTTCGTTGTGAAAAGCATCAGTTCTGTCTTACATAGGTTAAAGTTTAGACCACATCATGTGGCCCATTTTAACAGTCTCCTCAGAGCTCCCTGCATGATGTTACTTATCACACTAGGAAACATCCCTGATACCATGATCACAACGTCGTCCGCATAGGCGAATACCCTTGTCCCTGTCTCCTCTAAAACCTTGAGAATGTTATCTATGACTAACAGCCACAGCAGTGAAGAGATTACCCCGCCCTGTGGTGTCCCTCTACTGACATATCTGGTTAGAGTCGAGTTTCTTAACTCTGACTGCACTCTTCTGGTTTCAAGCATGTTAACTATCCATTCCCCAATGTCTTCCTCTACGCCAATCCTAGCTAGAGAATCCTGGATAGTACGTGTACTAACGTTATTGAAAGCATCCTCTATATCTAAGAATGCTGCGAGAGAGTATTGTTTATAGTAAATCGCCCTCTCTGCCGTGCAGACAACCTCATGTAGAGCCGTTTCCGTGGATCTACCCTTGAGGTATGCGTGAGTCGAGATGGGAAATTTATCAATAATGGATCGAAGATGGAGCTCCAATACCCTTTCCATCGTCTTCAAGAGGAACGATGTTCGGCTGATTGGATTGAAATCTTTTGCGTACTCATGACCAATTTTCCCAGCCTTTGGTATGAAGACTACCTTGACTCTTTTCCAACTCATTGGTATGTGGTTTAGACGAATACATGTCCTAAAAATCAACCTTAGTCACGGAACTACCTTGTCCCGTAGCTTCTGTAGCATTATCGGAAGAATTCCGTCTATGCCAGGCGATTTATAGGGCGAAAACGTATTGATTGAGTGCGTGATCTTGTCCTCTGTGAAGATCGAATCAACGTCTCGTGAAATTTGCCGTAACCGCACGGGTACTTCCGAATCAGTTGTTGTATCTTTACAGTCGGGGAAATGTGTTTTGAGTAGGAAGTCAAGTGTCTCAGCAGATGATTCCGTCCATGTTCCATCTTCCTTTTTCAAGAAAGAGGGATTTGCCCGTTCCTTGGAAAGGTTCTGACCTTTCCTAATCTCGCTGAGACAGAAGTAGACTCGATCGACTCACAAAATTCCTTCCAACCAGTATTTTTGGTGTTCCTGATGGTAAGTCACCACTGTGGGAAACTTTTATGGCTCCTTCTAATTGGACAGGATATCTTGTACGCTTTGCCGAAAGCTTCCTCAAGATATTAAATCCTCCTTTCAATTTCGTCTCTGGAGTCAATGTTTGAGCATGTAAAGATATTCCGTTTCGATTTAGCTACCCTTGTAAAAACATCCCATTTTATATTGCGTGGGCTTCTAAATGGAACAGAATCGGTTGTCTTCAAATTCAAATTGTAGAGTATCCAACTGTGATCCGAGAAAGATCTTTTGTTGGACACTCTCCAGTTTTCGACCTGAACCTCTGAATTTTCGGACAGAAGAGTTATATCTAGTACCTCTTCCCACCCCGGGAAGCCTTCTGTACTAGGAAATGTGAAGGTTGGAGTATTTCTTCTATTGCAAACTAACAGACTGGAATTACTAATAAAATTAAAAAGCGACTCACCCCTATCGTTATCCTCGGTGCTTCCCCATAGCGTATGGCGTGAATTGGCGTCGCATCCTAGAAGTAGGGGAGTGTTGCTGGCTGTCGCACTGGTGGTCAACTGCGTAACTTCATCCGGAGGCGCCTCCTTGTTGTGCGCCATAGACACCGATGCTATAAACATGGCTTTCTCCTCCAACACTTCGATTTTGACGGCTGTCAAATCACCTGTGCAGAATTGAGGACAAAGGAAAGAATTTACATTTACCTTAGCATATAGTATCATGTAGTTTTTGTTCCTGAGCACCAGAATGTCAGTGCCTCTGTCCCAGGGCTCTTGGACGATGCATATGTCAACGTCCTCCTCGCCTAGGAGGATGGCAAGATTATCCGAGGCATTCTTGGAATGCTTTATGTTAATCTGCACGAAGCATCGGTAGTTGGTTTCTTTGGCGTGCTTGTTGCTTCGTTCTGAAGCGTAAGGTCATCCATCAGCTAGTTTGCAGCCTGCAACTCATCTGATTCCTCTTCTGATGACCGGAAAAATTTTAGCTTACCTCACGCCAAATCGCATTTTGTGGTCCGTTTTTTCCAACTCCGTAACGGAATCTTCGTTATTGGAGAGGAGCAGAGACATGCTGCTCTTTTGTTGACTTTCATGCTTGATGACAATCCAGTCATTCATAGGAATGATAGGGTTCTGCCGCTACAGAAGCTGTAGTACCTTGCCGTGCTCCACCTTCATAACAGGCAACCAAATGCGAGCTCTCGGCCGCCTTGGGATGTCCCGAGCTGGGATGAGCTTTAGCCTTAAGCCCTCCCAAGCATTGCTTATCTTAGCAATACAATTGCCCAGCAACTACAAAGACGGACGATCGTCGCATTTGATCAAACTGCAGCTTGAAAATTACGGGAGCAAGAGGGAAACATACACATTTCTTAACTTTGTTTTATATATACATTTCATATATACAAAAATACATATAAAGATATAAAGATTAGATCAGTTAGACTTAGTATCTTTAAAAGTTTTATTCCTGAGCGAATTCATCGATTCATGATCAGCAGTTTACATTTTTAAATATAAGTATGCTAATATTATAAAGAGGAATTTGTTTGTTTGGATGTAAGAGGTAACCTTCGAAACTACTAATCCGATTTTAAAAATTCTTTCACCAGTAGAATGCTACGTTTGTGTTAAGGAATGTTACTTTTTTGATTTTTTAAAGTAAAATATGTTCATACTCTTCACGCAGTACATATGTCGGAATCAGCTGAATTGGACCAATAGGGGGTAACCTCCATACAAACCAGGGTCCAAATTAAAGTTCTTATTAAAAAAAACTTTTTTTTTTTGTATTATAGACTTGAAATTTGGACACTGTAAGTACATGACCAATATCCACCAACCTTACAATTTCGGACCACTAGCAGGGGCATGAATTGTACTACAACTTCGGCATAGCCAAAGTTAGTCATTCTTTACTGTTTTCTTTTTTGTATGGGAAGCGAGGTAGTCAAGGGGAAGCTGTGCAAATAATAATAAAATTTTTGGGAAGGATATGCAGGACAATGTCTACCCGGGTAACTAGCTATAATATAATCCACTTGTAATGGTCACAACAATAACAACAATTAATACTTTTTGCAAATCAATCATATGACATAATTTTTAGAAAAGAATCAACTGGATATACTTTATAAATTTGAACTGCTAATTATTTTATTAATTAATAAACAAATTAGTTCCGACTTCGTTTATTTATTTTATTTTTTTTTTTGTTTTTGTATATTTGATTATGCGTAATCAAAGACCTGACTTATCAAATTATAGTTGCAATTATTGAAAACAGAGCTTGTCTGTTTTTATATAACGATACTGACTCAAGATACATTACCAGGTTCCAGGGAAAATTTTGTTTACATTGAAATTGAAGATGAAATTTTTATCAGTAATGTCGCACAATGAAACACATGGCAATATTTAAAGTAAATAATATTTACTGAATAAGCCGGTTATACTCATATACCAATATTTCATAAAAAATAGAGTCAGTTGATCTAAAATAGCCGTAGAGTTAGGAAGCAAGACGCAGCTGCAGTTATCGTGATTAATACCTATTGGCTTCTATACTATATAAAGGTTTGTAGTAAATATAAATTGATTAAGTCTTAAGTCAATCTTCTAGCAAAATAACTTAAGTTTGTGAAGTCGTTTCGGGAGTGTCTTGTTTTCAATTAATTTAACTTTTAAAAAATTTTACGCATGTTTTTCATTCAAATTTTTAAACCATAATGACAAAGATGATGATGTTCTTATTAGTAAAACTTTTCTCATTTTTGTACTTTGGAACTGAATATTCGATACTATGAGTATCTGACCCATATCCACCAACTTTATTTCAAGACCCTGCGACCACCAGAAGAGGTACTTCCCATACAATTTCAGATTCTCATTCATCTTCTTATCAGAACATTTTTTGTTTGCTTTTTGTACTATGGAACTGAAGGTTGGAGACTACATATATGTTAAACATATCTACCAACTATATTTCAAAACCCTTGGACCACTAGTAATGGTACCTCCAATACAAAACATGAACATAGAACAATAATCAGAAAATATAAGAGGTGTGTGAAGACTATTTCAACTTCGGCATAGGCAATTTTAATCTTCTTTTTATTTTTGTATATTTGATTATGCGTATTCAAAGACCTGACTTATCAAATTATAGTTGCAATTATTGAAAACAGAGCTTGTCTGTTTTTATATAACGATACTGACTCAATACACATTACCAGGTTCCAGGGAAAATTTTGTTTACATTGAAATTGAAGATGAAATTTTTATCAGTAATGTCGCACAATGAAACACATGGCAATATTTAAAGTAAATAATATTTACTGAATAAGCCGGTTATACTCATATACCAATATTTCATAAAAAATAGAGTCAGTTGATCTAAAATAGCCATAGAGTTATGAAGCAAAACGCAGCTGCAGTTATCGTTATTAAGACTTATTGACTTCTATACTATATAAAGGAATGTAGTAAATATAAATTGATTAAGAATAACTTAAGTTTGTGAAGTCGTTTCGGGAGTTTCTTGTTTTCAATCACTTTGATTTGAAAAACATTGCACGCATATTTCCATTCAAATTTTTAAATAATAATGATAAAGATGATGTATTGTTTCTTAATTTTTTTTTTTAATGTTTTTCATTTTTTGTTTTTACTAATTTGTGTTCTTTTTTTACTTAACAGAACAGAAACCCGATCCAATTCAAGAAAAAGGATACAGTCAACTGAAATCTAAAACTACAATGGCTTCTACCGCCAATAATACAATTGCTGCTACTAATGACAAAACCGTTCCTACTACTAGAAATACCATTGCCCCAACCGTTAATGATGTTAACACTAATGTCACTCCTATAACTGATCTGAATGTTGACAATAATAAGGATAATAAGGCAGATGTTGGCAATAAAAACGATCAACAAGCTCCACCGCAAGATGGTAAACAAGGGCAACATGCCGAACCGGAAAGTAAAGATATTGCAGGCTCGATTGCTCCGTTGTCTATCCCCGATGAGCTCACTTTGAGCACTCAATCAGTTGCATCGAGTGTTAACAGCAAAGATAGCTTCGATGAACGCCATTCTAATGATTCTGGCATATCGGCTTCATCGATGTCTCGTAAAATCGCTCCAGTAGCAGTGCCAAAAGAGATTACACCATCTGGATTAGTAAAGGTCTATATTGGTCCAAACTCTTATAACAAGACACCTGAGCCACCAAAACAGATATTTAACTTTGCTGGCTGCAATCCAAAGCCACATGAGCACTGCTACGGCCCAGGGTGAGTCTTCTTTGTTTTCAATTACTAATATTTATTTATGCATATCTTACATGTAATCACAGTAGCAGTTCCACTCCCGAACATGAAAACCTACCGTCCGTGCTTTACCGTCTCAACCCATTGGGTAATTTTGGTTCCGGCGGAATTGGCGTCGTTACCAGCGGCATGCGCTCCGCCATGTCTTTGGCACAGCTTTGTGATGTGGATCCCCGAAGGGCTCCTTCTTCGCATCGCTTGATCGCACAGTGGGAACGTCGCATACAAAGAAACGAGAACGAGCAGCAGAAACAAACAACATCACGGAAAAGCTGCTGCTGCACAAAACAAAACAAAAAGAAAGAATGAAGAAAGACCCTTAGAAATAGGAAAGAAGGTAGAAAGGTAGATATAGAAAGAAGTGCATTAAATACGTCACACACACACACACATA
Organism: Amiota mariae; assembly: GCA_035041805.1. Lineage (NCBI taxonomy): Eukaryota > Metazoa > Arthropoda > Insecta > Diptera > Drosophilidae > Amiota > Amiota mariae. Next base: position 569,927 of record JAWNKV010000294.1, read on the forward strand.
GACACAAACATGGGGCGAAAGGTTTTAGCGTGGTTAAAGTCTCTCACTTCGATCGTAGACTGGTGAGGCTTTCCATGCTTTCTTTCCGTTAAAAAATATATATAATATAGAAATAGTAAAGAAGGTATAAATATACCAAAAGACATACGTGAAATACGTTACACATACACCACATACATACATACATATACACATGGGGCAGAAGGTTTTAACATGGTTAAAGTCCCGCACTTCAGCCTTTCGATGCTTTCCTTCCGATAAAATATATATATACATAAATCCCATAGAAATACAACAAAAAAAAGGTAGAAATATACCAAAACACATATGTAATATACGTTTCACACGCACCACATACACACACACACAGACACACACGAGAAACAAATACATATATCGATTTTAATAGAAATCCTATATTTGCCCGATACTGTATTCCTTTTACCTTTTCATTTCATCTCATTTCATTAATATTTTTTTTATTTTCTTTTTTTTTGTTAACTGTACTTGAAAATTGTAATTTATTGTAATATTTTGTTCTGTTAAGTTTAGTTCTAATTATGTTCGGAAGTTTTAAGATGTGTAAACTTTACATGTATGGGTCGGGGGACTCCGCCCCAAAAGCAAGAAATTCTCCTTTTGCAAAATCTTTTTAGGCGACAGGGTATTTCTGGTTTTCCCCTTTCCAAAGCTAAGATCTTGGTGCTGCTGCCCATCGTGCAAAGTGAAATACATAAAATTGGTTTTCTTTAATTTTTGTCCAAATTATGAATAAATTTTGTTAACTTTCGCATCAACAAATTATTTAAGTTTAATTTTTAATTAAATTGATGATATTGGAGACGAGGCGAGGTAACGCGAATGTAGGTTAACTATGTAAGTCTCATCAATGTTTTTTTAAATGATACATACATACATACAAATATGTGTTTATTATTATATTATATTATATCTTATGCAAACTATTATTATATTATTATTACCATTTATTTAAAAGAAAAATAAAAACTGTAAACAAAAAAAAACCAATATAAATAATAGAAAAAATATATAAAATTGTTAATAACAAATTAACTGAGTTTTTTTTTTATTTAATTTTCATAATTCGAAGAAACTAAAAATCAACACAATTATGTCAATAGAATAAGAACTAACCAAATCGGTTGAAAATTACGGGGGCAAGAGGGAAACATACGCATTTCTTAACTTTGTTTTATATATACATTTTATATATACAAAAATACATATAAAGATATAAAGATTAGATCAATTAGACTTGGTATCTTTAATACTTTTATTCTTAAGCGGATTCATCGTTTTATGATCAGCAGTTTATATTTTTAAATATAAGTATGCTATTCTTATAAAGAGGAATTTGTTTGTTTGGATGTAAGAGGTAACCTTCGAAACTACTAATCCGATTTTAAAAATTCTTTCACCAGTAGAATGCTACGTTTGTGCTAAGGAATCGAATGGCATACTTACTTTTTTGATTTTTTAAAGGAAAATATGTTTATACTCTTCACGCAGTACATTTGTCGGAATCAGCTGAATTGGACCACTAAGGGGTAACCTCCATACAAACCAGGATCCAAATTAAAGTTCTTATTAAAAAAAACTTTTTTGTTTTTTGTACTATCGACTTGAAATTTGGACACTGACAAATTAGTACCGACTTGGTTACACCCAATTAGTGCTTGGATCAAATCCTATTTTAAAATATGGGCTTAAAGAGTGCTGCTTAGGTATTCTCTTCTGGAATGCCTTAAGGCAGTCATCTAAGTCTACTTCTTTTAATATATTTATAAATTATCTTCCTCTCTTCATCTCACATTCTTTTGTTTTTAATTTTTTTTTAATGTTTATCGCAGTTGTTCTGCATGACACATTTTAATGGTTGTATACGTATATTACTGAAATGTCTTAGGTCCTAATCTTTATGTGGTACTTAATTATAATCATTATTATATTCTTCTTAGTGGGAGATTGTGTGGATGGAGTTTTTTAACATTCGCCGTATATTTGGGTTTCTGAACAAGGCAGAAGCCAATGGGTTGGGGTGAGTCTGGAGTTTTTTTTAGATCATAGTGCAGCGTAGTGTTTTTGGAAAACCGTGGGGCATCCGTGATTCTTCTGAGTAATAATACGAGTAGATCTAAAGTACGTTCATGACATATCATCGGTGAAAGCCTCGTTTGGATACTTATACGATTCATAACGTCCAACTTAAGGTTGTCACCACATTTACACGTAATGTCCTTGGTTTTCTTTTTTATCCTAAGCTATGGTTTAATCAGTATATCTCTTCCCTCGTAAATAATGCGAGGGGTGTTTATGGTTTCATTAAACGTTGATCTATTGAATACAATGACCCCTCTACCACAAAGATTATTATACTCTTTACGCAGTGAATAGTATTATAAGTTTGTCATGAAGTTTGTAACACACAGAAGGAGACATCGGAGACTTCATAAAGTATATACTCGTACATTCTTGATCAGCGCGACGAGACGAGTTGATCTAGCCATGTCCGTCTGTCTGAATGTATGCAAACTAATCCCTCAGTTTTTGTGATAGAGAGCTGAAATTTTACACGGAGCTTTCCATACGCAGTACATTTGTCGAAATCAGCCGAATCGGATGACTTGGGGGGTACCCCCCATACAAACCATGATTCAAATGAAAGTTCTTATTACAAAAACTTGTTTGTTTTTTTATATTATGAAACTCAAATTTGGACAAAATAAGTGCCTGATATAAATCCACCAATCAAGGCCCATGGACTACTAGCAGGGCCATGAAGAGTATTACAACTTCGGCATAGCCAAAGTTATTGTTTTTATTTTTTTTTATTTATCTTGTGCATCCATTCCACAAGTATTGCATTTGGTCACCTCAATATAAAAAGTATCAAGATCGAATCAAGTTTATTGTTATTTCTTTTTAAGTTGACAGTAATTTGTCTTAAATAATTAAATAAATAAATAAAAACTTGTGAGGATTCGATGGATCAATGGTAGCAAGAAATAGGTTAACAAGCAAAACTTTTAAATCGTTTGTCAATAGAAAAGTAAAAAGGAAAGAAGAAGAAGAACAAACTTTCTCATTTAAGAAGAGAAGGAATCAAGACTGTCGTATTTATTGAAGATGAGAAGCAGGTCAAGCGAACAATTTACAAAGTTGAGAACTTAAAACTTTTTAATTGCCAACAATTAAGACAAGTCAGACAAATCTCAACAATGGAAGAGCAAAATAATATTAAGCATTATAATATGCACAAGTTAGGCAATACAAAGGGATTTGGATAACTTTCATTGTCACTTAGTCACTACACGTGTCATATATTCCCATCTGGGAAAAGCGCTGAAGGAAGTCAACGCACACATAGATTAAGAAATTTGGTGGGTAGATTAATTAATTTAAGTTCAATCAATCAATATTTTATACTAAAAGAAGATCAAAGCTGGGGTGTGCCTTATAAACAAATGGAAAATTGCAAAAATTGAAAGTTCCAATAACAAATAATAATAATATCGTGGTCTTTAGAAAAAGATAAAAAAAACGTTTTTTCCCGAAATTTTCTTTTTATTTTTCAATATAAAATATGTTTATTATACTTCTGGCTCTATTCCCTTTTCCAATCATTTTTCTAAATTTTTTGAACCGTTCAAAACGTAGGATTTCGCAAGTTCCTTAAAATATGCGTTTGTTTTATTGATCCTCGTTCCACATGAAACGTCATCCACAGAGTCATTTTTCTAAATTTGGAAATAAAAAGAAGTCACTGGGGGCCAATTTGGTGATTACGGTGAATGTTCTATGAATTCTAATTTTAGTTCCTTGATTTTGGCTATCCAAACTGCGCTAAGAGAATTTTTTCTTTTTCAAATGAGGACGTTTTGTCTAGATTTCTTCTCCCAACTGGTGCAATAACGAAACATAATACCCTCCAGTTATTGTTTTCCTTTTTCTCAAGTTATCGATATAAATGATTCCTAGTGCATCCAAAACCTGTGGCCATCATCTTGTCTGCCGATTTCACCATCTTCGCCTTCTTCGGACCCCGTTCGCCTTCAGAAAACCACTGTTATGACTATTCCTTTCTTTTTGAAGTATAGTAATGTATCCATGTTTCGTCTACAGTTATGTATCGGGGCAGAAACTCGGTACGATTGCGACGGAACAATACCACAACAGCCTTAGAGTTGACCAAACGATTGTGTTTATTCTATGCGGCACCCATCTTGCCGAGACTTTTTTCATACGCAATTTTTCGTGCAAAATTGAAACCACTATAACATACAATATGCATACAATATGTTCTCAACTAATTCGCACACTTTCATTCGTCGATCACTCAAAACGATATCGTAGATTTTCCCAATCGTTTCTTGGGTTGCCACCTCTACTCTACTTCCCGAACGATGTTCATCTTTTGTCGATCTACGACCATGTTTAAGCTCATTTACCCAATTATAAATAGTTGCAAACGCAGGAGCAGATGTCCCATGAACTTCATACAACTCAGCTTTGATTTATTTCGGTGCCTTTTAAATAAATTTATTTAATTACCGCACGAAATTCACTTTTTTCCCATACATAAAAGTTTGTTGCTTCAATTGACAATAAAAATAAAACCACGTTGTCGATATTACTGAGACTTCAACAGTTTATTAAAAATCTAATCTCTTGGATTTTCTAAAGACTTTTTGATTAGCCCACATACGAATAGTAATAGTAAAAAAAATATGAATATTGATTTGCTTCTATAAAACTTTACAAGACTTCAGTTTTAAATTTATTGTATCTTTTTTCTTCAGGAAACTCGTTAAAGACTCTTACTTACCATACTTACATATATTTATATGATGGTGATGATGATTTATTTTCCCATAAATATTCAAGAATTTTTACTTAAAATATACTTTGCATATTATATTTAACATATGCAAAACATTTATCATCAACATTTAAAATAATGTTGCTTTACTCTGCGTATACTTAATATTTATAGATAATAAAAAGAAAATTGCTGCCTTGCATGGCGACTTATCTACAATCGTCTTATACTGGTACCTATTGTACATACGTACGTGTATTTCAACAATCCTTATGTTCATTATAAAAAATATTTTATGACTTAAAAAGTATGTATTTGAAAAAAATATGAATAAAAAGCATAACAGTACAAAAAAATTATAAATAACACAGAAACACATTTACTTCGGTTCACTGAATCTTATACAATATAATGATGACGAAGTGGTTTGCTCATATTAAACATTGCTCGGGGACTATTTCATCCAGTAGTCAGAGAACTTTGATTCCGATATATTGCCTGTGTATTATGCTTTTCTGTAAAAAATTACAGCTTGATTATGGAAAAACTGGGGAACAAATTTTGACAACTGCAGTTATTTGGATTTTTTTATAGGAACAATCTCTTTTAGTAGTCAGAGAACCCAGATTCCGGTATATATATATATTTTTTGTGTACAAAATTATAGCCCGATTATGGAAAACTGGGATACATATATTAAAAACAAAAGTTGTTTGGATTTTTCTATAGGGACTATCTCTTCAAGTAATCTGAGTGCCCTGATTCCGGGATAAAGAAGACATATTATTATAAGTGGTAACCGAGATTGTTTTAGATTTTTGCATGGAAATTACCTTATCCAGTTATCAGAATGGTACATTCTTTAATCAAAGAGGTCTCCGGTGAAAAATTCTATATAAAATAAGCATCACGACAAAATCATAACACTTATTTTTCTTAGTGTAAAATGTAATAATAATAACAAATGAGGAAGGCATAAATTTCTATTTACAAGAGGATTTTATATGGGTTTATACAACATACATACAATGAACAGCATCAAATAATATTGTAAAAAACAACAACAACAACAAAGACTATAGTTATAACCACAACCAATAATAAAAATTCTAGAAAATTAATGAGCTTCACCATAACTTATTGTAATATAATAGTATTACATCATGAACTTTTACCTTCAATCATCATCATTGTACAATACAAAATTTTCTTCTTGCTAACCCTTAACCTTGTCTTGTCTTGTCTTATCTTGTCTTTTCTTGTCTTATTACATATTCTTGTTAACTTTTCTTATGTAGCCAAATTTAAGTTTTAGAATATTGAAATAATACTTACTGTATACATTACAATGCTCCCCCATCCCCCAAACTTCTGTTTAAATTATTTTGTAAATTAGTTAAATTTATCAATAAACAACAAAAACAACATTGTGGGATAGATAGTAAAGGAGAATAGGAAGGAAACGAATGTCAAAGTAAAAAAGAATGATGAATGATGTCCTGAAATAAACCACAAAACGTTTTGGGTTTGTTTCAATACAATATGCAGTTCACATTTTTTTCAGCCAAGTCCATCGGAAAAGTCGAAATTGGCTGATCAAGTTTTGCATATAAAGCTTAGAGAAATATTTTAAAATCAATCAAGTCGTCATTTTAATAGCTTTTATATCATATACAATTGTATATTTTATATGCAAAACTATCTTATCTTGCTACTTAGATAAGTCTTCTCGTTCTATCACCTGAAAGAATCGCCATGACCTTTTTTGCCAACCAACAATAGAGAATTTAATAAATTATTATGCGGGGAACTTATTCAAATTTACTCGTACTCTTCATACAGTGAACAGTATTATAAGGTTGTCTTAAAGTTTGTAACACCCAGAAGGAGACATCGGAGGCCCCATAAAGTATATACCATATATTCTTGATCAGCGCGACGAGAAGAGTTGATTTATCGTCCGTCTTTATGTATGCAAACTAGTCCTTCAGTTTTTGAGCTAAAAAGCACAAAACTTTCTTTCACCATACGCAACACATTTGTCGGAATCAGACGAATCGGATCACTAGGGGGGTACTTTCCATACAAAACCATATCCGAATTCTTGGTCTTATTTTAAAAACTTTTTTGTTTCTTGTCTAGCTGAAATTTAGACACTATAAGTATTTGATACATATCCACCAACTATGGAGTTTTTAAGACCCTCGGACTACTAGGAGTAGTACCTCCCATACAAAACATGAATTTAGAGCAATAATTAAAAGACATCAGCACTTTTGGCACTTGAATAAAGCATACTAATACGATTTCGTTCTTCAAAAATCATATAAAATACGTTTATTTATTAAAAATATTTCAATAAAAATTGTGTTTAATGCAAAAAAGAAGACAAATTTAATTTTAACTGAAATATGCAGTACTATTTATATATATTTTATGATACCTTTCAAATATAATTTTTTTTTTTTATAACAATCAGAAGAAACATGATGTAACATTAATACGTATTTTAATCATAAATAACAAGTGTAAAACTATGGTGTCATAAGCCAAATTTTCAAAGAGTAAAACAACTTCATGATGAAATTACATTCTTCCTTTAAGCAGTCATGAAGGAGTTTTTTCGATTGCCAATCGCAGATATCAAATCGAGTTATATAGAAAATATAAACGGTTGTACACAGCAATAATATTAAGGAGAGCCAAAGCCATTTACCTTAAAAACAAAAACAAAAAAAAAATATTCAAACTATTTGTTCTAAACAATATCTTTTCTATATACCACACCATATTTATGACAATTGTAGATAAATTTCTGGAATTTATCCCCCAAAGCGTTTTCATCTTGAGAATCTAATAAAGTTTGAATATCTCTATTTTTTGATTTTTTATATAAGTCGATTTTCTTATACAGACGAGTTGCTTGTCCTGGCCTCTTTCGCTTTGGAATTTTTAAATATCCTTTTGCAGTCATGATTTTTGATATTTTAGAATGTTTCTGCATTAAAAAATATATATATATATTGTTACAATAGAAATAGACGTATTATAGTTAAAAGAAAGGTGATATTTACCAATTTCTTCATGGCCAATCGTAAAGTTTTACGTTTAAGTTCTTTGGCATTTTCAAGATTCTTGGTTGAACTAGTGTTGGGATCATTTTTTAGAGCGTTTTCATTCTCATTTTTAGAAAAGGATTCTTTTCCCTCATCATTTGATGGCTTCTTAATTAGAGCATTACTATTCTCTTTCTTAGAAGTGGATTCTGTTCCCACATCATTTGATGGCTTCTTTATTAAAGCTTTTCTGATCTCATTATGATAAATGAATTCTGATCCCTTATCAGTTTTAGGCTTCTTTATTAGAGTGTTTCTGTTCTCATTCTGTGAAATGGATTCTGGTCCTTTATCATTTTGAGACATCTTTATTAGAGCGTTTATGTTCTCATTCTGAGAAATGGATTCTAGTCCCTTATCATTTTTAGGCTTCTTTATTGAAGCGTTTCTATTCTCATTCTCAGAAGCGGATTCTTCTTCCTCATCATCTGATGGCATCAATTGCTTCGATATATTATAAAGACCTTTTATACTGGATCTCGATGCTCGTTCTTGTAGTGTCGGTAATTCAAGATTAGGTTTTAAAATTCCAGCGTGTTCGAAACTATTAACCTCGCTTATGACTGAAGAACCAGATGCCAATACAGTAAATGTTTTCGGAATAGGAGAATCCATGCTGAATCAAAGACATATTAGTCATATTATATTGTGATATATGTATGTATTGTATGTAAATGTAGAAAAATGGACAAACTTACTTTGGATTAATCATGATGACTACCCTAGTTGTAACGGTTTGTAATTGAATGAAATTATAATGATAATTAAATGGAAATTATAATGTTAATAAAATATAATTGGTTATATTTATATGGAATGTAAAAGAACTTACTTGCTTTTGGTTAAAATAAATTTGCTGTAATTTTATTTTTTCTCTGTTAAAACAAATGAAGTTACACAAATATTAATATTGAAATCTCTAAAATAAAATTTGTCTAAAATAAAATATGAAATTCATGGATGACTTGATTTATTTAAATAGAATTTATAATTATTTGCAACATATGTATTTCTTTATGTATTTCTCTAAAATCAACAAGTGTAGATTGCCTTTCTGCCTTCACGAATCTGCCCTGCAGTATGCTTGGCAATAGTCCCCGTTTCGATAGTAATTCACTTGTTCCTTTTCTTATTACCTGGTGGCTAGTTAATTCAGGAATCGTAGGTTAAGCAGAGGCGACCCAGTAAGTGCGCGTTTCCATAGTAAGTCAGTAGCCCCTTTTCGCAATAGTGGTAGGTAGTGAATTCACCAGTCAAAAGTAAAGCAAAGGCGAACCAGTATCTGGGTGCAACAACTGCTGACCAGTAATACAGGCCGTGGCTATTGACCCCTTGTAATGAAATTGTCATGATAAATTCACCAGTTGAATACAGTGAGTGACTGAACTATTATAACCTTCCATTTGTGTTGGCAACTGTACCTAAACAATTTTACTTAAAGGTATTTTACGCAAAGGGCATTTGAGCATATTTTTGTTCAAAATGCTGCCACTCACCTGCCATGCGGGCACTAGTAACCAAGTACTACCTTCGCGGTATAAAGAATGTTCTCAGGGTTGCTATCCTGCGGATCGAACAGTTGTAGATGATGCGGTGGCTGTACTTGCAGGCAGACTTCCAATAAATTTTGAGGCTCTGGCTGCTAAGGATAAATACCTCACGCGAACATCTTCTGATACAGCAAACAGTGATGAGATCAGGACCAGACACCTAAATATATGGCAACATTTGTGGAGTAGGGCAGATCCACAGAGGATCCGCCAGCTTATTCCAAATATTGAAGATTGGCTTAAGCGTCGTTTCGGGGACGTGGGATACAACAGGTAGTATCAGCACGCTGTGGGCTCATATTGTGGTCTTTGTCGTGGAATACCCAAAGCACCTTGCACACGAGTCCCCCCCCACCCTTTTTTTTTTTTTTAAGTTGAGCGAAGAAGAATGTTTGCGCCCTTGCAGCTTACAAGAGACGCATGATAATAATTTCCGCAGAAATTGCCAACATTATCTGGGACTCGCGAATGTACGAGTGAATAATGACGCCTGCTTAATTAAGACTACCATCCCTCTTTATGAAGGAATGTTTTGGCGGTACCGTAGAGAATTTGATGGCGACATAACTTGTGGTACGGGCCATAAATATCTTTGGAAGATTTGTTTGTTTTTTCCGCTCATCTGTAACTTCTTGAATCGATTTTGTAAGCACGTGTAAATACTTATACGTACTTATAATTCAAAGAGTTCTTTTTCAACATCATTAGAAGTAATAAACGGATTTGTCCTATATATTCCACAAATATTTCCACATGGGACTCAAAAATGTTGCTAATAGAGTGCAATAAGCTGTTCCCTTGTTCGATTCAATATAGCAATGACCAAGAACTTGCATCTATGCTTGTTTAAGACTTTGACTAAGTCTAAGTTCATTTGACTTAAATTCCATCGAATTTTGTTATATTTCTGGTCAACTATTCTCTAACAAAGAAAAGACGGATCCAATTTGTGAAGATAATATCAATTAAAACAATTTTTATAATTTAAAAGAATCAATCCCATAAAAATGTTTACATAACTATTTTGATTGCCTCTATAATTCAAATCTTCTGATAAATGTTTTGGTATGGAATTAACTAATTAAGCAATTTTCATAGAGAAAATTTGGCTCCACTGCTGCGGCAGCACTTATAACAAAATATGCTTTGATTTAATTATACTCTGTTGGATTTTTCGCTCAAGTAAATACTATAAGTCATACTCAATGCCATTCAGGTCATGTGAATGCGGATATATCCGGAGTTGATGAAGAGCATTATGGAGCAAGCTAGCAAAGCATTGGGTCATTGTCTTGTTGTGCATTGCTTAAACCTGATTCCTCGGTACTTTACCTTAAATTAACTTTTAAAATCGTAGCAATCATCAAGTGCTGATTGTTACGATTCGAGTCTCTGAAACATTCAGATGGATGGAAAGAACAAAATGAGGAAGAAGAAGAAGGTGGAAAAAATGGTGGCAAAAAGGAGAGAAATAGAAATGAGGATGATTGCAGAGAGAACTGGTTTTTAGTGAAATATAATAGACGACGTGATCCGGTTTGAGACCCAAAAAGTGATCTTTTGCGACAATAAAATTACTATAATATATGGTTACTTAGATTAGACTTGTACTACATAGTATAAATGAAAGTCGAAATTTCTGTCACTTCCGATACGCATAACTTCTACACTCCTGAACGGATTTTGATACGATATTCACAGTCATTAAGAGAATTTTCTGCGGAAGGCGGATTTGTATAATACATTCTAATTAATTCTAATTACGTCGTTGTACATTGGATGTATTTTGGCTTAGAAACATTTTTAAAAATCATCAAAGGCGTTTTTATTAAACATTTCCTTTTGTTAGTTTTTAAAATCATAAATTTTTTGTGCATAGATAAAATGAAATGCAAACAGACATTGTTGCTTTCAAAGTGATAAAGCTGGTGAAGGAATGTACCCTCTTTTTCTAATGCACTTGTGCAAAGCAGGGACGGGTCTCTGTATAATATAAGTAGATAAATAACAGAACGATTTAAGCAAAATATCATTTAAAATTTCTTGAATTTTACTACTACATCGAATTAATTTTGTTTTGAGGAAGATAGAATGCTGTTGCTGCTACTACTTTACAACCCATAAAGAATTTATCATATCATTGTCTGTCAACTCGAAACTAATGTCCGGAGTTTTATGTATTGTAATAAAGATCGAGTTTCATATCATAAATATGGTTAAAGTTATAACATTCTTAATCTAGTTGCATTAACTAACAATGTGGCCCGCTGCAATTGATCACGACGATCGGTAGCAAATAGAAATTGCACCCAATCTTCATGACGTAAAGTGAAATCACCCTTTTGATTTTTATCGCCGAATGGTACGTCAACTTCAGAATAATCAAGTGCACTATAATGTATGCGTCCTGGTAATAGATTACTATTCTGACGCAATGGATTATTACGATCCAAATGTTTCAACACTTGTCCCTTATAGATAATTGTATCGACATCTTCGAATATAATCGATTCCGGTGACAAGCGCGTTATATTACAAGCAAACTCTCGGCTCTGAATATTAGATTCAGTACGCGTTTGGATTGTAAATTCGACATCATCACCGGGGCGTAATTCAACATTGCCTTCGGCTTCGGGAAAATGGAATAAAATATCTTTTTGTTGCTTGGAGTCCTTAATGTTGTTATTATCAAATTTCTTGTGTTCGCTTCGTTGTTATTGGTACGTTGTATGCTTGTTACTTTAAGATTCAAAACTTAGAATTGACTAAGCTTCATTATAGTCCTGATCTCTTCAACTATTACAACTAATTTTATTTTTAATGTTCACCTAAACCTTGAGTTTCTGTAATCTAAGGTAGACTATAACTGGTGCAAGTTAGTACAACATAGAATATTTTAAATGAATAGCACAGAATTTGATTAAAATCTTTAGCTACAAGAGTCACTTCCATACAATATAAAGGTCACATAATGCAACGATATCTTATGTTATGTTATTATTCATCCTCAAACAAGTTGCCACATGTCAGCAGTATGTACTCGTATATAGTAGTAGGTTTAATAAATAGAAGTGTCATAAAGACTGAAGGACAGAGAGGATATAGAGAAGAAGGAATAAAAGGAAAGTGCATATGGTGAAAAATATAATAATAAAAAAATATAAGACAGCCTAAGCCAATTCAAGTCAAGACAAAGCATAGCAAAGCAAGCCAAAACAAATAATTCCAACAGACAAAAAAAAAAAAAAAAAAAACCATATTGTACAATAAAAGAAAATCAAGAAACCCATAAACATAACATACCCATAAGCATAACCATAAGAAGTATCTTTCAGATGATAACTGTCAGTGACACTTACGTATGTAATTACAAACACATTGTGCTCGTTCTTCTCATATTACGTGAATGCTTCTGTTACCCTGAGTCTATACTATACTCAGTGCTCTGTTTACTTATATTACCCAAGAATCAGGATTAGCTGTGGTTACTAATGAAATGACAATGTTTGGTCTCCTTACAGTACAGTTGTCACACATCCACACAAATATTAAGACACTAAAAGATGAAAATATACAAATATGTACTATAAGTAGAATTCACTCACTCTCTCGTGTAAAGATAAAGACAAGTTTACTTTTAGTTAGCAAAAAGTTCAACACTCATTTATCTTGATTTTCAATTATCGTAACTCAACATAAAGAAAGCAGTTTTCTTCCTATTCATTTACACTATACACTATATAAATATACTTAGTATAGGGTATATTAAATTTGTATTTATGAAAGGTGCATATACTCAAAGAAGAGAAGGAGAAAGATTTCAAAAGATACAAGAGACAACACAACAAGATTTACCCATATTCATTATTAATAAGTCAAAATTTTATCAAAATTTTTTAAGAACCCACATCCCATATTATACATAGCTGGCCCATTGGCTATAAAATATTGTAGGATCACTTTCAGACAAATTGATTTTAAATACTATAGAAATTTATATGTCGATTCAACATAGATTCGATCAACTTCGGTGTGAATAGCCTATTAGAGCCAACTTTTTTTTTTAATGAAAATTTTTGAGATACATATTTTGATTTGAATTTGAAGGTGTACAACACAATATACTCGTATATATATACAACCAATTATCTTCATCTACTAAGGATTCACAATTGAAAAATCAATAAAAGAAATTGATCCCTTCTTTTGATATATTTGTGGCCCTTAGAACATAAGGGAAATATTTAACAATAAGAGAGAAACTTATAGTATAATTTAAGTTTTAAACTATATTTCTTACATTATTTCAGAATTTTAGTATTTCTCAGGGTATGTCAATTTTACAATTTCTTGATGAAAATTCTTTTATTTCTAGGAAGTTGACTTAATTTCTTTTTACATTTCTTATTGAAATGATGTGATCTCACCACCATTCATTTAGTAAAATAGGAATTAAAATGTTTTTAATGTCACCAAATGGGTCATTAAGGAAAACCCAAACAGGGGCTTAGTAGTAGTAGAAAAGGTCATCGGTAACAACGATCAGTTACTAAGAGATCTATTAATAGCCAATAATTTCAAAATAAAATAAAATAATAAAATAATAAAATAAAAAAAAAAATAAAATAATAAAATCAAATCAAATCAAATAAAATAACATAATAACATAAAATAAAAAAATTAACTTAACTTAAATACAATACAATACGAGTACAATTTAATAAAAATAAAAATAGAATTGAAACCTTAAAGAAAAAATAAATTGTTACAACATATCCAGTCATATTTCAAGTGATGCTAGACTAAGCTCGTATGGGGCTCGGGTCGGTGATATGCAACCTCCCTAGTGTCCCCTTTTCTCTTCTGTATTACATGATGAAACTAGAGCAAGAATGGGGAATCTTTGTTGATCTCTCACTTATTTAATTTGAAAAATAGCACAATTTGAATGTAATTTTCTTTAAGGTCCCGAGCAGTTGCCCATAAGGGAAGGAAGTGAATGTCATTCATCATTTCTTAATGATCCTTTTTGTCTCCTTATTTAGTTTTCAAAAACTTTAAAATGATAAATCCTGATGTTATAGGGTATAATGAAGTCCATCTAGAGATTCCATATTTGCTTGAATTTCAAAAGAATCTAGACATTCATATATTTTGTACAATAAGTTTTCTTTATATACATATTTACTAGTATATAAGTATATAAGTATATACAGGTACATACATTAAATGTACATTTAATTAGCTGAACTAAAGTTTAACATAAAAATATTTAACAAATTATGCTCAAAATACCGTTAAATATTAAATGATGATGAAAACGGAAACAAAGCAAAGCAAAGCAAAACGAAATGAAACAGAACAAAGTGAAGCGGAAGCAAAGCATACAAAGTAAAAGAAAACTAAGCTAAGCAAAGTGAAGAGAAGAGAAGCAAAAGTGAAGCGAAGCGAAGCGAAGCCAAGCAACAAATTTGTGAACACATGGAAAAGTCAAATGAAAAGAAAATGATTCAAGAAAGAGAAATGAAAGACAAACTTAAGTAGTAGGTAAAGTTTTTTTGTTTTGACGGGGAACACAAAAGTGAAAAGGGAAAGAATGTGAAGGAGGTATGTAAATCAATGCTGTTTAACACAAGCAGAAAGTGATAAAAAAAAAAATGGGAAGAGGAAAAAGAAAAGTGAAAGTATTATAAAATGATTCTTTAAGAAGTGAAATATTTTGGTTGCTTACATTTTTTTTTTTTTTTGCTTTTCATATCTTTCACACACACAGAGACAACCGTTTTGGCTTGATATTTAGGCATAACGTCTGTCGAAAACCTTCTAATCAAGTCTATGTGGAAATAATCAGAGTAGCAGGGAGAATCGTGTTTGCATATTATAGACTCTCAGCTGTTGAGCTATCGAGTTGAACTTGGATATATGTAGACTCATTAGCGTTATACGTATATAAATTCGTGTTCTCCGATTACTGGAAGAGGTAACTCTCATAAAAAATTCACTTAATACACATGTAATATACGCAGTTGTTGAGCTATTGAGCTGAGTTGTCATGCAATTATCATAGTTTTATATCGAAATTAGAGTCCTTCGATTACTGAAAGGGGTTGCTCCCATAAAATATTCACTTATTATGCATATTATACTCTCAGTTGTTGATTTGTCACGCAAATACCTTAGTTGCATATTGAAATTAGAGTCCTTCGATTACTGGGAGAGGTAACTCTCATACAAAATTCACTTAATACACATGTTATATGCGCAGTTGTTGATCTATTGAGCTGAGTTGCCATGTAAATATCATAGTTTTATATTGAAATTAGAGTCCATCGATTACTGAAAGTTGTTGTTCTCATAAAATATTCACTTATTATGCATGTTATACTCTCAGTTGTTGATTTGTCACGCAAATACCTTAGTTGCATATTGAAATTAGAGTCCTTCGATTACTGGGAGAGGTGACTCCCATACAAAATTCACTTAATATGCATGTTATACTCTCAGTTTTTGATTTGCTAATTTGTTATGAAAATATCTTAGTTGTATATTTAAATTAGAGTCCTTCGATTTTTGGAAGAGGTAACTCTCATAAGAAATTCACTTTAAGTTTATATTTTTTAAAATAATATCTTATCAAATCAATTTAAAATGGTAATTAACTCAAATTTTTAAAACAATCGGGTATGAAGAAGGGTATGTAAGCTTCTGTGAACCAAAGTTCATGTTCTATCTTATTCTTCATCAAGATATTGTTGGCTTTTTTATTTTGTTGTTGTTATTATTGTTCTTGTAGTAGTATTAGTTGCTTTTGTTGTAGTTGTTATTGCATACTTTGCGGCGCATTAAAAAGTTTCGCGAAAATCTGTTGGAACTCATTGAAACTTGGCATTGTGTGTGTATTTTTTTTTTCTCTATTGAAAACTCTACTAACCCTCAGATGGCCTTCCTATTAAGTACATACTTCTATTATTCCAAGTTGGTTAATACTTAGGAAAAAAAGCATTCTGCTCATGCGAAACGAGGTTCAACAGTATAAAGAAATTTTAGTAAATATATGTAATCTTTATAGTAGGTAATCTGATAATGGTTTATTGCGTGGAAATGAAAGGGAAAAATGTAAGTACCATACATAAGTCTACTCTCATGGGCGTAAGGGAGTCAATAAGTCAATACTTGACATTTAGTTCGTCAGTCGTGGGTGGCAGCTGCCCTCTTCCTTCTATCTGCCAGAAAATGTTAATATCTTCTCTTATGATTTTCTTTATAGAACCTCGACTTTTATAAAAGTATTGCAAGCATCATAGTGAAAGTTATAAGTACTACAATACTATGTAGTATAAGAATAAAAAGCGAAAAGATTATGTTTCCTCCTTTCTAACCTCATTTTTTCATTGCATTCTTCATTCTTTTCTTCATTCCTTTCTTCCTACCTTCCTTTCATCATACACATTTCCTTTCATACCTTCTTATACTATCATTCATGGTTTTTGTTATTGTTGTCATTTGAACTTGTTAACATCGCTTTACCTCATTATTTTTTCGTAAGCTTAATGAATTTAATTAAACAATTTCCGCATGTTTCAAAATTGACTCAGACAAATTTGACGTTGCTACTGAAAATAATAAGAGGATAGACAGCAACAACAACAAGGACAACAAGAGCAAGCACAATGAGCATAATACAAATTTCTAATATCATCATCATCATCATCATCATTAGCATCTTATCTTTATAATTTCTCAATTTCCTTTTTTAATTTCGTAATTTCTTAAGTCATCAGTAAAATTAAGAAAATAAGAAAAGCTTCAACAAAATTCAAACCGACAATGACAAAGTGCTCAATATTATACCAATTATATGTGATTACATTGTTTACTAGATAATATCCGTGACTTCATGCTCAGTGGTTTGGCTAATGTGTTTAATTCTAGCAATTAAACCATTCCACTCGTTCATTCTTAATGTTGCAAAATTAAAAAAAAATGTCCCACTGTTGCTCCTTTGCTAGTCTACTTTATATAAATTGACTTAAATCAAAATACAAGTCAAATGAACAATGTAGTGACATAGTACGAAATATATTTAATTTAATATACATATATAAAATCGTAAACGTATTTTAGTCCGTGCACACTAATCTCAGAAGCGGCTTAACCAATTGAATTTCGGTTTTCACTAGTGTATTGTAGCAAGCTTCCTGTATGATATAGCGATTATTTCATTAAAAACGACCTACAAAATGGGTTGCAATTAGTGGATCAAATTTTGCATATAAAGATTAGAGACATATTTTCAAATTAATCAATTAGTATTTGTCAAACATTTATTGAATTGTGAGTCACAAAAAATAAAATAAATATCATTCTATCGATCATTCCCGTCAAAATCCGAAGCGTAGCATGCGTTGCCGGTACAGCTAGTATTTATTATAAGTATGTATTATATATTAAGAACAACCACAATAAAATATTATAATTGTTCAAATAAAAATTATAATTGTGTGTCATATATAATACGTGTAGAATAAAGTAATCATCCCACTCGGTTGCATAAGTAGAAGCCCACTTACAATTAACTTTTATAGTTTGCAGCGGCACCATGTGCCTTATTCAAGGGTTGATTACAATTATGTACTCGTACATATAACATAAAGCTTATGACTACGAGGTGTAAAAATACGATGAAAGAATTTTCATATCAGGTAATAGTACTTACGTTAAATCTATTTTAACTAATAGTGTCTTTACAGTGGTTCGTATCACGAAGATTCGATTTTGTGGTTTACAGTGGTATTTTAGTAGCACGAATAGCTGTTGTTTGTTTTAATTATACATACAAATGGAACGTTGTGGCTAATTGTGATAATTAAAATGGACACTTTGTGAAAAATATATGATTGAGAACAATTTGGAGTGTATGCAAATAAATTTTGCAGCTTCCTTTTTCATTACTGCTACTGATTTTATTAAAATTTCAATACAAATATTATAATTCATAGATTCGAGTCTTAGCTCACTATAAGAAGCATATCTCATAGCCTCATGAGTTGAGACAGGCAGTGATAAGTTTGAACATGTTCTGGCTTGTCTCTGTGAGCTTCTAGAGCCGCTATAGTTAAGTCATGTTTCCCGGGTTTGTCATGAAACAGAAATGTACTATTATATTGCAATAAAATTTAATTGCATTGTATTGAATTGCTTTGAATAATTTAATAATGTTGTCTGATTACACAGATACTAAGAATAACTGGGTCGATCGTGTATCTTAAATGTAAAATACGTAAATTACACCATGTAATTTACTTAGGAAAAATCATGTAATTCACATGAATTTACAAGAAACCTGAAATTATGATTTTTTGAAAATAAAGTAAATGAAAATAAATATAAAATTTCAATACTTTTCATATTTTTTATTGTATTATAATAATTTGTATTGACAAATTTGACATATTTTTTTTTTTTTTGTCACAAATTGCACTTAACATATTAATTTGAAGATATTAAATTAAATGCCGTATAATATAACATAATATCATATACTCGTAAATAAAAAATATATTACCGATGTTTTTCCATATAAGATTTTGCCGTGTTTGAGAAGGTTATGAAGATACACATTAGTACATCACTACATTTAAGAAATTAAATTATACAAATTGATTTTTTATTTAAAGTCCCAAGATGTAGAGAAGAAATTAAAAGAAAACCCTCAAATCTGTTGTAATTTCAAGGAACCGAAGTCACTGGGATGTATTTGTATTGGTTAGTTGATAAAAAAGTCACTGAGCAGGCATCTGCTCGTTTTGAGTTTGGTTTTAAAATTGATTCTTTTTTTCAGTTTAGCTTTACTTAAGCTAAGTTGAGAACGTTAGTGTGCTTACGCAATCATATTTGTATACACGTGTATGTGTTAATGCTATTATGTATTATTTTCTATAACTTTTGATGTGGATTATTAAGACAAGAGTGCTTCGATGATTTGATTGAGCAATTGTAAATGTTTTCTATACAGCAGCCACGCATTTGTAACGGATGATCCTTGGCAGCAATATAAGACTCTTATGTACCACTTTCTTGAGCAGTGGTTGAACTTGTAGAGCTCTATGAGCATATTTGGCAAATCCGCTCCACCCATGTCCTTATTGTAAGAAGCAACGAACGCAGGCCTTGGAACATCAATGTAAGCTTTGGGCTCCAACGTTTGCACATCCCAGCAGGTTGATGTTCTATACAAGAAGATATAATTTGAACTGGTTTATTGTCAAACCACTTCAAGCATACTATATCGTATGTGGTTTCACATCTTATAACGAAAGAGCCCCTTCCACGTTTTTTAAGCTCTGTATTTGAAAGTAACTGGCAATTGCTTATTCAACTTTTACATACAGTATCTGTTGCAAATATGCCCATTTCCTTCAAAAAAATGAGAAGGCTTACTCACATAAATCAGTTATCGACATAGAGCTTAAAGTGTTTATGTTTGGGGAGACCTTTTACCAAATATAATATTACTTCCGAAGATATTCCCAATCCATATGATTGGCAGGTGCCTTCATGAACATACAGCGTAAAACCATACACAAATCCAGATATTCCAGCATGCATTCTTTATTAAACAAATATCATTGATTAATTATGTATATATTTTTATTATTATGGAAAAAAAATATATATACATATATTCTAAAACCTGCCAAATTTCGACTGAGGTTGTTGAATACTTTTCATCATAACTTTCACATTTTTTATTCATTTATATCAATTAGTTTTATAAATTACTCATAAAATATTTACCTATTAACATGTATTCATTTTTTTAATAAATACAACATAATTTTTTTGCTATTTGTCGACAAAACAGACATGTTGCTCCTGGGCAACGTTGGGGTCGAAATCATATTGAGAGTATAGGGTTTCGCTTAGACCTGGACATCTGACTATAGTAACTAACTACATAACTTGTTTTCTTTTTGTTATTGTTGCTATGTGCCTTTATTATTGATAAATAAATGCCAGATTTATAAAGATTTATACAGGATTTTTCATAAACCAACCCAACCCACAGCTGTTGTACTCATCAATATCTTCATCTTCATCATCATCATCATTATCATTATCATCACCGTTTATTACGCTTAACTGCTTGTGTTATTCTTTTATCCTTTTCTGTTCAACTTTTCAATTTCTTTTTATTTCTTTTCAATATTTTTTCTATTATATTTTCTTTCCAATTCTTTTAAAATGGAAGAAAAATAGAATATTACAGTTCAATCACTTTAGCAACAAAAGCTTTAAAGATTTAGAATGGACGAGTATCTTTTTTTTTTTTTTAAGTAAAAATTTTAAAGGAAAACAATATTAAAGTATAAGTTGAATGTGTTCGATTATTGGAAACCCTTTAAAAAGAAAAAGGAGAGAATGAATGAATAAATATTAAAAAAAATAATAAAAATTAAAGGAGACATTTTATTTTAAGGGTATTTCATGATTTTTCTTTATTGAAAATATAAATTTTGTTGTCTGGATGCCTCGAAACATATCCGAATTAATGCAAAAGACCCTAGGCAGTGGAAGACTTTTCGCGTCGGCCAATCTTCATGAATTTGATACATGGGCTGAGAATCACAACTTTATAAGTAGGTGGAAAGGCCACAATTTAATTCTTACCGTTTTTTATTTACATGTACATGATTAAATCTAAGTTATTTTATTTATAATACTATAATAACAAGTGACTTGCTTCTGGGGCCTTCAATTCGCGATTTAATGATATTGAATTCTTATATTGAATTTCTGAATGTAACTATTTATATATGTTGGAAATATATAAGGGTGAAGGAGTTTTTAAGTGATGTTATGGAACTTGGAACAGTATGTCCAATATGCAGTCAAATGAAATTTCGTCTGATTAATTTGGAAAGTAGACAGATTTTTTCACACGTTGGGTTTATGGTAAAGTACTGGTGGATGAACTGTGCTCATTCCGTCAATTTTTTTATTTGAAGGAGGTTGTTCAAATCATTGGCGCTGGTGGGAATAAAAATATGTGATGATTTTTCGGGTTGCCATGTCAGCGTATTCACTTCCGTGCATACTTTATTGTCTGGTAGCCCAGAAGATGGAGATTTTGTTGTGGCATTCAGTATATGATTTAAGGATTTCCCGAATTGTGATTTTTTATGGCGAATATGGAGAATAGGCTGTATGAGAGCAGATTACAAATTTACCATTTTTAATGATGGCAAATAGACAGGCTTTATATATATAGTTTTTGAGACCTTGAATATGACTGCACTAGCTTACCAGACCCCGCGTTGTTTCCTTTCTTAGCATCACTATATTCTCTCTATAACAATTATTCATAGAAAAAAACAAAAACATTGAACTAACTAAATCGGTTGAAAATTACGGACGCTAGAGGGAAACATACACATTTTTCAACTTTGTTTTATACATATAAAGATAAAAGATATACTTTTTCCCATCAAAAATATGACAAATAAACCTTTTTGAGGTAGGGGAGATTATTGTTTGTTACAAACAATTGATTGAATTGATAAAAAGGAATAACAAACATTATGGATTGAAATTGTTTAAATTGATTTGTTGAGTTATAATACTGAAGAATTCTTTCAACTATTTATGATTTATAAGGGTTTTTGTTTCTGTTTTTTTTTTTTTTTAATCCCAATCCCAAGGCAATGCTATGAGATCATGATGCCATCATCAGTATCAGCATGACATGACAACAAACAATCAATAAGATTTGAGATGCAAAGCCTATTTTTCTTTTCCAATTCCTTTTGTATTTATAAGAAAACAAAAATTAAATCTTAAAAAACAAAATTGGTTTGTTGTGGTCGACTCTGTTTCACTTGTTGAAGTTGAATCATTTCAACCATTTCTTCAAAATCCATTAGTCTTTGATTTTCTTTTTTCATTTATTATGCAGACTACATAAGATTATACAAACGTGTCTATTTATTATATTTTATAAGAACTGTTAATGATTGTCAGAATACGTAAAAATGATGAGACTACTATAAAAAAATTTGTTAGATTTATTCAGTCATTACTCAATTTCATTGCGTGCGTCATGTCAAGAGCATTCATTCATTGCATGGTAGACGAAGATGACAATAATGATGATGATGACGACATTGATGATGACAATGGCAAAGGCAACAGTGAAAATGACAATGACAGTGGCAGTAACAGTGGCAATGACAATGATGTGATGATGAAAAAAAAAAAAAAATCGGTTCCACCAAACAACACATACCATTCACATTCAAACAGACTTATAGTAGTAATATTTAGAAAATGTGAATTATTTACAAAAACGTAAATTTGAATCATTTGTCTATATGGGAATCATAACTCATTGATGCTTTTTTTGTTGTGATGCTCCTAATGGAATATGCTACAGGAAGCGAGTTCACCTAGAAACCGTACACTTATTGAAATGCTTGATTTGTATTGCTTTTATATTGAGTGTTTCTCTTGGACTTTACCGGAATGGGAAACACCACCTACCTGCTACTGGCATCGTTCTTAGGATCTATACATCTATTGAGAATCCTTATGCCATTACAAGGTGACATTTGAGATTCTAAGATTATTAGAAAGATTATAAGAAGGGCGGGATCTAAGTTCGGAATAAACAAGAATCAGTTCTCAGTTGTATCCTTTTTGTAAAATATAATTTAGGTCTTTTGTTTTGTAATGTAATGGACAATTTCAATAATCCTTAATGATGAAAATAATTTGCCATGCCACTAAGTAAATTTATCGCCAAAATGCAATATCGCTGAGTGGCAGCAGATAAGAGCTCTTGCAATTTGATTAAATGCTCTTAGGAATTCCCTAGATAGAACAAAATATGCCGAGCCGAGAGATAAGAGTTCAGAAGTTCAGATTTTATTTAAAGTTTGAATGCTCAACGCGAGGTGTATAAGAGCCATGAGAGGACAACTAAAATACAATGGCTCACTTGCTTTCAGGATGACATTTTCAAAGTTCTATGAAAGACTTTGTGAAATGGATATCTGATTAGGAACGCTTCCAAGTAGGTCAAAAGCCTAGCATACTTCATAAAACTTATCATTTTCATTTCATTCCCGTAATTCGTAATCTGCTTCATGGATTAAAATAAACTTCTTAGGAAAGAGAGAATAAAATGCGTTGCAAATATTATACTAGATGTATAACATACTAGGTAAGATGATGTTTATTATTTTCTTTTTTTCTAATAAATTTCAATCTAAATAAAAATATAGTGGAGTAAATTTAATTATATTGTATGATACATGTTTTCTTTATATTTTATATGACTTTCAATTGCTTCAATTGTAAGGTATTAGAAAAGGACTGAAAATCTTCCAACATCAGTTGCCATCCCATACCCATTTTGGGTACGTACATATCATAAGCTTAAATAGCATTTAAAAGGAAATACATTATGTATTCTTATTTTTTACACTTCACTACATGTTTGGCAAAATTCTTCTTAAATTTTCATTTCATTTTTCATTATGAAAAAGCATCAACATCAAAATATCTTCATTTCATTTACAATACTTTAAAATGGAAGAGTCTCTTTATAGAAGCCTTTAAGAAATTATTAATGTACGTAAGTAGTATGAGTATATATAAGTAGTATAAAACAGTAATTTTTAACTATGTTGTGCTGTGTGCAAAACGAAGAGGGGACTAAGGAAACGGGAGAAAGATGATGCGAGAAAAAAGGCAGCGTAAAAGTGTCAAACCAACATGTGCGTGACTCATTTGCATACATCATTTTTTTATATTATAATGCTCTCTTTTTCTTTTGTTTCTTTCTTCTTTTCCTTCTCTCTCTCTTTGTCTTATTTATGGTGTCTTCAGTGGCAGACTAAGAAAATTGTCCACTTTGGGCCTCGGTTTCACCAAACCATCAAATATTGACAACTCATGTTTAATCAACATACAAATATATATAAAAATATATAAAAATGGAACTATGTCTATTTGTCATCTGTATTTCTGTTCTTTATAGACTCCGAATTCGTTAGACCACTTTTGGTGAAATTTTCAGGAAACACTAGCATAGTCTGGAAAAGCTTTGAGTGTTCCATAATTTTCCAAAATCAAAGCAGTGGACATTACCAAATCTTGATCACATGACTGCAATGACTTCAAAAATCACAAACTAACATTACTTCGTGGTCATTGAATTAAGAAGCCTTAAAATAAGATTAAATAATCGAAAACACACGAAACAAAAAAAAAAAAAAAAAAAATCATTCATACCATAGTCTTCATACAGTTTCATCACCACGGGTTCC
Organism: Amiota mariae; assembly: GCA_035041805.1. Classification (NCBI taxonomy): domain Eukaryota; kingdom Metazoa; phylum Arthropoda; class Insecta; order Diptera; family Drosophilidae; genus Amiota; species Amiota mariae. The sequence continues at coordinate 594,762 of JAWNKV010000294.1, forward strand.
AGATGAGCCACTTAGTCCGTCACTGGTTATTTTTCATAGTCATAGCCATTGTCATTCAACTTCAGTTTCTGTTTCTGTTTCTGTTTCAGTTGCTTTGTCTTTGCCATTGCAGTCTTGGTTCACTTGCACAAATGGTCGTACACTTATTTTTATTCATCAATCACTCCCCCATTCTCCTTCATCTACTCTCCTCTACTCTCTTCTCTTCTCTTCTCTACTCTACTCTTCCATTCTATTCCCTTATCTCTTATGAATACTGTTATATGCGTAAATTTGCTACGGTTTAGATGATACTCTTAGACTCTGGCTCCCTTATGCAATAGGGTCTGTGTGTCTGACTTTGTTTTCTTCATTTTGTACTTCTCATTTTGCTTTATCATCACTTGTGAGTGCTACTTAATATTATTATGCCTGCAAAGGATAATACACGCTCTAACAGGATATCAATGATGTTACTGATGATAATAATAATAAGAATAATAATAATAATAATACTGATGATGATGAGGATGGTAATGGTAATACTAAAACATATTGTAGCTATGTTTTTTTTAATCTAAAGTGCCTGCTACTCCTCATGTTGTAACGACACTACTTATCTGTGAATACATACTATTCTTTCCCCTTTTTCCTTTTGACAATTCTTCTTATTTTACTACTCTCACTTTTGTTACTTTCAACATTCAACTATCTTCTAGTTCTTTAACTTATTCTAATACTGATTCTTATCAAAAGTTACTTTCCTAATTGAAGAGAGTATCCTTCACTGCCTTAGTTTTACCACTCCCATTTTTTATACATTTTATCATCATATTTTCTTTTGCTACTCTTAATTCCACTCTTCTTATTCTAAATATTTCAAATCCTTATGGTAATACCACGCTGAACTCTACTATCTGAACTCTTGCTTTTTTTATTCCCATCAGTCCCTTTGAAGCTTTTACTTTGTTCATGCTCTCCTTTTTACTACACTAATTCCTACTTTATCCTACTACTACTTCTATTTATTTAACTTATGTTCTTCTTAGGCTTGCTAAGCATTTTTCAATTGCTGCTCCTTTACTTATCCTTTCGCATGCCACTCATTTCCATACTCATTACTCGTATTACTTCTTCTCTTATAACTCCTCTAGCTGTTTTATACACTTATTGATTTTATTTTATTACCTTTTACTACTCCTATTCAAGTATGTATATTTAAAATCTGGAGGTCACGGTTCAATCATAGGCATCCATATAATTCTTTTTATTCGCCACAGTCCTTTTGCTCTTTACACACACTCTCTCTCTCTCTCTCTCTACTTCTTCTTAATTTACTAACTCACATGCATTGGAAACTTCACACAGCTTACCTCCATCGAAACATTCATCCGTACAAGCATCTATAGGGTACTTTTGCGAATCCATTGATATGCCATTTTAAATCCATTCATATATAGGGTCTTCGCCTTGTAGAGGGTTGATGCAAGCGGGTTTGGATGAATCAGAAGCCTTGTGTGATGGCGACTGCTGTACGAATTTATCACCCCCATAACTGTTGTGATCTTGAGGTCTCTGTACAGCTTGGTATTTCGAGCGAACCAAGGGACACCTGTAATTCTACGGAGTGTCTTGTTGTAGCACGCCTACAGTGTCCTAGGCAGTTGTGGTGCCCCACATTTGAATAAAACCTTTTGATAGCAGCAAGCCGCAACCATCTTCATGTGAGCCCGCCATTTGAGGAATTTTTCCAGGATCTAGGATCTAGTTAACGGATTTGCTCCGTCTGTGGAATGATGTTTACATTTTAGGTTATAGCCGGACAAACGTCTTTTCTTAGAGAGAAGGTGCAGTTACTTGACTTGGTGAAGTTAATCATTATATTCCAGCGCCTGGCTCAGGCGTGAAATCTTATTAAAAAATTATTTATTTTTTCTGCCGCTCATTAGGTGACCCGGAGTTGTAGACTATGGCATATATAGCAATGTTTGCTTGGTTTTCATTAATTATAGGCATGTCCGATGTATAAAATGCGTGTGGAACCGGGGTAGAATGCTGCCTTACGAAACGACAGTCCTCATTAGTGGATCTGCTGTTTATAATTGCCACAGAGAAGACACGTTATTTCAGGAAGCTGCGAATGAGAAAGGAGAACTTTGATTTAGTGCATTAATCCATCGATCTAGACCCTATCGAAGGCCTGCTTGACATCTAAGAAGGCTGCGGGGGATTAAACATTCACCTCAATGGGTTCGAACCATGTCAATTTTATCATTAAATTGTTCTCTCATTTTTATAAAAACGTAACCAAAGTTTTATGTTGATATCTCAACTGAAAGTATTTTTGACAACTGACTACATATAAGTCCGATCACTGCCCATAGATGCCTATAGGAGATTTGGATGGAAGAGTCTTACTTTTTTTATATGTTACATATATAGATCGGAATGGTTATATGTTTAATTTGATTTGCTGAACTTTTGTAAGGTTTTCAAATGATAATTTTAGGTTCAATTTAATAAACTTCCGATAGGTCTAGGAACTAAGTAGTGGTTATACACGGATATACGTTAATTTAAAATATAAACAAAAAAAGAAGTCACCCGGTAGACTCATTTTTTTTTTTTTTTTGTGATTCCTTAAATTTCTTTTATTGATGTTTTTACGCAAAATTTCATTTAAGCCAAATCCTTTGTTAACATTAACTAATCACAGTTACAGTTGTCACAGTTATACATAGTTACATATTTTGTTTGATGGATCAAAGCAAGGAATATACAATATGTATTTTTACAATTGTCATAGCAATAAACATCAAAGATATAATAATGATGATGATGACGATGATGATAATAGTGATGATGATTATAGTAGTAGAACAATATGCGCACAAAAGTATGCAATGCTTTGTGCAAGGCAAAACTTGAAAAATAGGTTAAAACTTAAAGTGGACACGCAAAATAAACTACACATAATACACACACACACACTAACTAAACGCCTTTAGCGCCAACTAAGCAATCAAAGTAAGGATACCATACCACACCACAATCATGATGATGATGAAAAGTAAAGTAGTCGCTTAACAGGTGAAGGGGAATAGAACAATGGAGATTGCGTTGATGCGGGGGAAGAGAGTTGACCAAACCCCGGACTGAGATTAGTTGTTATGCGCGTGTCATAGTTTTTGTTTTTTGCAATTGCATTTGCCATTTGAATCAAGTTTTCTCTGCAGACAAGTTAAAGAGACTCTTCTCAATCAAAAACAAGGCAACAGTTTTAATACAAAGCCAAACTATATGTGTATGTGTGTATTTGTGTATGTATAACTATGTGTGTCACTTAGCTTGTTAAGCCAACAGACATAAAATGACTGAAGACTGAAGACTGAAGACAGGAGACAGGTACTGTGAATGAAAAATCCTCCAAGCATCCTTTTGTTTTCTCTATTTGCTGTTTGCTTGCTTTGACTGCCTGCAATATGAAAATATTGTTTTTTTGTTTTTGTTTTTCTTTTTTCTTGTTGGCATTTGGTACATTTCTTGTTCTCGCCACACTCTTTGTCCAAAGTGGTAAAGTGGTAAACGCGTTTTTCTTCTTGCCTAAGACTACATACAGTTTTAAATGAGATTTTCACAAAGACAACAAAATACGTTACTCTAGTACTAGTATTAGTAGGTTATAAAGAGTATGATAGATGTGAGATGAGAAAAGATATGAGATGAGATGAAGAGTACGTTGAATGCTTGACAAGACTAGACTTATGTCATTGTGTCTGGCATTGATGCTGGTAAAACTTTTACTGCTGCAGCAAATGCAAACGCAAACTCATTCAAATGTAGTCATGGGGTTCTTACTTTGGCCAACATTTTTGTTGTTGTCGTTGTTAATTTTCTTTTTTCCGGCAGCAACAAAAACAACAAACTAGATACTTAACAATACAATAATAATAATAACAACAACAACAACAACAACAATAGGAAAACAATATGGATTTTTTATAGAAGAGAGAAAGAGAGATGTGTTCCAAAAGTATTTGACTTGAAACTATTGAAAATGATAATGAAAAAATATTGTTAATTCATGTCCTGCAATGAATGGCATCCTTTAAAGTAAACCCCATTTGATTGAGTAAAATATCCTTATCTGATCCTAAATCAGTTTTAGAAATGGTTTTTTCATTATCATTTTCAATAGTTTCAAGTCAAATACTTTTGGAACACATCTCTCTTTCTCTCTCGCACTCATAAAAGAAGTGGATAATGAAAATGGAAAAAGTGATGCTTCAGTTTAATTTTCTTCATTCTACACTCTGAATTTCTTCATTTTGTTAATTTTCTTCAAATAAAGAACCAATTGATATTCAGAATTTTAATTTAATAATAAATTGTAAAAGACCTGAAGATATTGTTACTTCATATATGGATATATACGCGAAATCCCCTAGAGAGATCGAAGTTGCCGTTTATATTTTGCGTGGCAAATCCATGAGGCAGATACAACAATTTTTATTTGAAAATTTTATCATATATACAAAAGAAATTTCTGAAAAAATACTCCAAAAAAGATTTGACGAAAAATTTGACAATGCACCTATGACTTCAATATTGACTTTGCATATGATAAAAATATACCTTTACTTGAATTTACTTGAATCGAGCTTTAGATTTGTCTGATGGAAAGCTCAGTACTACAAAGTATAAAACGACGATCAATGCGGTATTGTCACAATACTTCAATAACTGTCAATAAAACATTTTTCTTTCTTACTTCAGTTATCCTAAGCCTATCGTATCCTTGTTAGGACATAATGAATGTATATAACTGTTGTTCGCAGTACGGATACTGCAATTAATATGAAAATTCAAAAAAGAAACCATTTTTATTTCATAATTTTGTTTTCACTTCGGTCGGCAGTCACATGACTGCTTATCTTTTTTTATTATAAATGATCACCTCCCATTGTCATCCAGAGCGAAACTTTCTTTGGCATTTCTAAATATTTGCATTAGAATTTTCGGAATACAAGTTTCTAAAATATTTTCTTATTAGTTTTCCCACAGTAAAACGATGCTGATCTTCTTTGATTGCAAGCAGTCGTCGTTACTTGATGTTTTCTGTAATTATTGTGATAAAAGTTCGGCAAGAACGACGATCACTTATACTATTATATTGTATTATTTATATTTTGCCTGTACTTGATAACAAAAATACCAGATGTTTGTTCAATGGGTAAATGTGGTAGCCACGAAATAGTGGCGAGACACTACGGGTTCAGTTTCAATATTCTAGGTCAGAAATTTTTGGAAAATACCTCGTATATTCTGAGCATACAACATTCTTTCTCCTTTAGTTAATGGAAAAGTTTTCTGTTTTTGCTAATTAAGTGTTCGATTCCCCACGCGTATTTAACTAAACTGATTAGAACAGGAGCGTAGCTGTAGTCATCCGTAGCCTATAACCCAAAGTTGACCTTTGCAACTTTCTCTTTTCGTGTTCATGCTACTGACAATAGTACATACACTAAGTTTAATAAAGTTGAAAGTTATATATTTAAAAAATATATAACAAAAAATCTAGATTGGGCTATGCCAAAGTTGTAATACTCTTCACGCCCCTGCTAGGGGCTTGAAATTTATATGGTTAGTGTATATGTGTGTCCAAATTTCAAGTCGATAGTACAAAAAACAAAAAAGTTTTTCTAATAAGAACTTTAATTTGGATCCAGGTTTGTATGAGGGGTACCTCCTCTAGTGGTCCGATTCGGCTGATTCCGACAAATGTACTGCTCCGTGAAAAATTCCAGCTCTCTAGCTCAAAAACTGAGACTAGTGTGCAGATATACAAACAGACAGACGGACAGACAGACAGATGGACAGACGGACATGGCTAGATCAACTTGTCTCGTTGCGCTGTTCAAGAATATATATACTGTATGGGGTCTACGATGACTCCTTCTGTGTGTTACAAACTTCAGGACAACATTATAATACTATTTACTGCGTGAAGAATATAAAAAAAGAAATATTGTATATGTTCTGTCTGGTATTTATTTCTTGGTCATAATTAAAATATATCAATATGATGGGTTAGTATGGGGTGTCGCATACATATGATAAGAGTATTAAGAATCGCTGCTTTGAGGCGTATATTAAAAAGTAAGTCGAGTAAGTAACCATTTGAAACTACTGTTTGTAGCTGGATTTTTTTTTCAAAGAAGATAATCTTCCTAAAATCGAATGTAGATACTCCATCTACATCTTTTTCTGCTTTATTTTAGTAGGCTTGGATCCTAAGAATGTTGTAAGGGCAGAAGTCTATTTTCAGATCTGATTTTAAATCATCAATAATTGTTGTTGAGTGACAGTTTACTGTCTGCAGGCAGTAACCATTCCAATTTTCTTATCTTTTCATATTATCATGCTGTGGCCGCCAGGTGAACCGCTTGCCTAGATATCGAATATGTTTGATGAAGTAAATTTGTTCAAAATAAAAGTGAAAATTAAATTTTCTACAACATCTATTTAGTATGCTATAAAACCTGATCCAATAGCATATAACTCTATAATTTAGCACATCAACTGTTTTATAAATGTCTATTTATATCTGAGCGATAGATGTACATATGTTATAAATATTAACATTTAATTTTATTTAATATTTTTTGTCCTACAATTCCCATTTTCAATTAATTTGAAAAAGAAAAAGAAAACCTATATTCATATATCCAATTGATAGTAGAAATTGACGTACATACATATTGTAAAACGAAGTCCCTTTGCCGTGTCTGTCTGTCTTAAAGCGATAAACTCAAAAACTATCGAATGGATTTTCATACTGTTTTCACCAATGGACAGAGTGATTCATCAAGAAGGTTATAGGTGTATAATTTATTAAGTTTTTGCAGTTTGACAATCATTTCTATCCCTTTCCACAATCAAAGGAGTGAACTGTGTTAAACACATAATCAAATCCACATAATCCATAACGTCGTAGAGAACAGAAAGTAGTGTGACTGATAAAGCAGTGTGATGTGGTCAAGCAGTTCTAATATTGAAACGGTTTAGAAATGTTTTTTTTTGAAATGCTATAAAAGAAATTTTAATTGTAGCTCAAACTTAAAGAATAGTTGAATTTTTCTTCCTAAAATATCTATCTATCTATTTAATTGGAGACAAAACAATTCAGTTTCCTTTGGACTAACAGAAGTGAATTTAATATTTTAAGTTACGCTACTGAAATTGATACCCTTTAGCTTTTCACCTTTGGGAGTCGGTCTTGTGCTACTTTGCTACATTCACTTTGCTCACTTGATGTAGCTTGGGAACTCATTATAATAAATTGCATTTTAAAGTGGTTTTCGCTTTAGTATTCTTGCATGTGCATGAGCATGTGTATTTGCATTTGGAATTTTCATTTAAATTTTTATTGTTGTTTTTAAATTGGATATTGGAAATTGTTATAGCATATCATCCCAAGGCGTTCCTTGTTACTTATACGCCATGAAGATTAAACAAACCTAACAACAAATGAATAAGTGGGTAGCGGAGAATTTCTAGCTCAGGTAGATTTGAAATAAAAAAATCATCCAAGTGTGAGTCGGACTCGCACACGGAGGGTTCCATACCATCGTACAAGATTTGTTGCTTAAAATATTAATTTATGTGCATATTTAACAGCCTAAAAGTATACTACAATTAACAGCTTAAAGAATACTATAAAAAAAAAATTGTTAAACAAAAGTTTAAATTAAAGAACAATGCTTCTAAAAATGTGTATTTTTAGTATTTGTCGTTCTACACACTCTGTGAAAATTTCAACTCTCTACCTATTACGGTTAATGAGAAAGAGCAGGAGTCGGACGGACGGACGGACGGCCAGCGTAAGCTTAGTAATAGGATCCCGTTAGCTCCCTATGGGTACGGAACCCTAATAAAAATTTAATAAATTTTAATATTAATTAAATATATAAATCAATTAAATGTAAAATACGAGTATAAGCGGAAAATTGTAACTTCTGCTGTAAAGAAAAACAAAATTAGAGATTTTGGCGACGGTGCACAGTGGTCGGACCATAGGCCAAAAATAAAAAAAAAAGTGAAAATTGTCTTGAAATAAGTGGCTGTACCATCTCTAATATAATTAATGTTGCTACCACTTACTTTTTTTTTGGGTTAATTTTAACCACCATTTCTACAAATAGCATCAGAAGTGAGGACAAGTGTTCACTCTTTTTTTTCTCAATTTGAGCAACCGGCCTGTGAAACTTAACTTTGAAAATCGAAAACAATTATAAATACTGTGAAAATAAATAATAATTGCTTGAGCTCACAGAAAGTTTTTACATCTACAAGAAAAATAAACATTGAACACAGTTTGCAGCTTACTATGGTTAATGGAAAAGTTTGCAATATTCTAAGCAAGATTTCCTCTCCAAAGTGTTATATATGCGAAGCAAAACCAACAGAAGTTGAATTTGGTTTATCACCATTTCATTCATATATCAGATTTTTTGAATATCTGCTTCATGTTTCATATAGATTGGATATAAAAAAGTGACAAATCAGGTCCCAAGATGAAAAAGTTGCTTTTATAACAAGGAAACACAAAATTCAAATAGAATTTCGTAAAAAAATGAGATTGATTATAGATAAACCAAGAGCTGGAGGTAGTGGGACTTCCAAGAATGGAAACACGGCTAGACGATTTTTTCATGATATAGTCGCTGAAATTACTGGTATAAAAAAAGATTTGATTGGAAGATGTGACTGCAGCATACCAGGAAAATATCACGAATTGCAACCAACACAGATTTAATTCAAAGATTGCTTTTAAGCTCTGATTCATTTATTACAGGGCAAAGAAAATTACCTTGTAAATGTAAGTCTTCTTTAATGAAAGCTGTTTTTCATTTGATACAAGCTAAATACGTTTTGTGTTTTGTATAGAAATAAACTATGTTATCATTCATAAAATGTAATGTTGCTTAACAAACTTTTAAAAAATCATTTTTAAAGGTAAAAAAAAAAATAAAACTTGTGGGCGTGCCCAACCACGCCCATTTTTTTATAAAATCGTTATTAACTTTTAGTTCACATACGTATATCTCAAGTTTCAGAAATCTAACTCTTTTGAAAGTATTTTTGGCCACTGACTCCATACAAGCCCGACCACTGTGCGGTGACAGGACAGCAATCGACTGTTCTTCGTGAAAGTTTCGAAAGCTGATCGGTCTACAACCGAAGTGCGGGACTTTAACCGCGCTAAAAACTTCCGTCCCATGTCCTATTGTCCCCCGGAACTGTCGTTAGATATTTTGTCGGGAAGAAAAGAGGAACAGCATAAGTGCTGAAAAATCAGTCTGTCCCAAGTAAGTGGGTCACTTAATGTGTCTGCACGTCAACATTCTACGATTCCCTGTCCGTTTCTGCAGCTAAATGATCAGCTTGTGTTGGTAATCGTTCAGCTGCTCTACTGCGTTCTGTTACGCGGAGGGTACACATGATTGTCGCTAAAGCGGTTTTCACTAATTGCCACTTTTCTTGTGATTGGCACATGTGTGCCACCATATTATACACTGTAGGCGGTTCACCAAAACACTGCTCTATCTGTGTCCTCTTGCCGCTAAAACGAGGACAACAGAAAAGTACGTGTCGGGCATCTTCGGCGATACCGACGCAGATAGGGCAGAAGGGGTCCTCCTCGTGTTTGAAACGTTGCAAAAAAAAATTAAAAGTAAGTAAGTAAATTAAATAGTGTCCACTGAGTATCTGCGTCATATGGAAATTCACTTATCCATATTTCCGCGTTATCCATACATTCATATATACTAGTTTTTCATCTTCTCTGCCATTATTGGATGCTGCATCGCAGGCCATCTTCTGTAGATGACCTTGTAGTGACCCTGCGTTTTAGTTCACGCGCCATTATGTCGATTGGTGGCAATACGCTTAGACGGTACGTCGAGCGAATACCCGCCATGTATAATATAATGAAGGTAACGACTCACGCCAGAGTGCTTGCTCGTGGTCCACCTATGTTTGTCATTATCCGAGATAGGGCTCCATTAACTTTCGCCGCTTTGTCGTTTATGGTGACTAGATGCTCTTTTAAGGACAGCCGAGTATCAATAAGCACTACCAGATACTTAAGGGATTACTCGTGATAGTGGACTTTTCGTTGGAGTCGTCTCACATGCTGTTGGACTCATCATCATTTTTTTGAACACATAATTGTAGTCGCACCACTTTTGGAGTCTTCGTTGGAGTTGCACCACTTTTAGACTTATCGCAGGAATCGCATCCCTGCTTTGGATTGATCATTGGAAACTTGGGCAATATTTCATCGCTTATCATTTTGACAGAGTATCGTTGAGGAATACCGATATAGGGCTTTCACCTATTGGTAAGCCCGTACACTTATTGGAAAAGTATTACAGTAACAAATTCAGTTCATTATACACGTACATGTATTATTAATACAATATCATTAATTCTTGTTGGTATACATTCTACTACTTTTTATTGTAGAAATGATGTGTTAGATTTTTCGCCAAGCAGATTGAGTTTTTTTCCAAAAGTGTACTGAATTTTGGGCAGTTGCCCGGTAGATCGACCAGATCATGTTTGAGCTGAACCCAGAGATGATCGATAGGGTTAAGATCGGGAGGATTGAGGTAGCCACTGATGTACTTCAATATTTTTATTTTGAAGACACTCTTTCGTCACTCTGGCAGTATGTTGGAAATCTAGTTCTTCCAGATTTTTATACCAAATTTCGGAACTTTTTTCAAGACAACGCCCTAAAATACTAAATACGCCCCAATATCTCATATGTTTCAAGCATAAAATAAAAAAAATATTGTACGAAGAGAAAACAGAAAACAAACAAATCAAAAAAAGTTTGAAAACAAATAAAAATATTATTAAGAATTGTAAAAAAAAAAAAAATTAAAATATATGTTTTTTATCAAATGTCAACACTTGTGCAGCAGTTTTACGAGTATCCCCAATCCAATTTTACTTGGCACATGTGGGAAGTGTGTGTGTGACATCTGTTAATTTAAATGAGATTTTTTTTAAAAACAATTTTTTTTTTTTTCTATTTTTAATTTTGCTAACCATAAAAAAACCCAATAAAGCAGGCGCTTGGCATACCGCAGCACGTACACACATCACATAATACATTTAAATAATAATACACACAGTCACACACACACACATACACATACACACACATTAAATGATATGGCGACAGCTAGACAAGTATGTCACACGTTGTTTCCTTCCAAAACACCCAAAAATGGAAAGAAATTAAGAAAAGAAAAACAAAACAAAACAAAAATACTCGTAATATTGCGTTGACGCCATGTCGTCATCGTTCCATTATCAAAAGCAACATCATCATTGTTATTGTTATTGTCAATGTCATTGTCATTGTCATTGTCATTGTCATTGTCATTGCCATTGTTCTGCTAGTTGTTAGGTTAAATCTAAAGGCCTCCATGAAACCAAAATGTCTTGTCCGCCTACGCATTTGCATACATAATACCAAATAAAATACATATAATAAATAAGCAAGGAGGGGTGCTCAATAAGTAATTATCTTATTCAGCTTAAAAAAGAAGTTATTGACTACTATTGTAATAGACTTTGAAAAGAACCTCAGGCATATTATTATTCTATGTACTATAAGTTCGGGGGCGTTTAACTCCAACTAAATAATCTGACTTTGGGAAAACAAAACAATATTAGCTTATTTACTGTAGATCATAATTTGTTCAAAAGTATATTTTTGTGTACTATCGACTTGACACTATAAGTATCTGATCCATATACACCAACCATGTAAATTTCAAGACCCTCAGACCACAAGGAAGGGCGTGAAGAGTATTACAACTTCGGCATAGCCAAACTTAATCTTCTTTTACTGTTCTTTTTTTTTCAATCCTTTGTTTGAGCTTGTTTTGGTTTGTCTCTCTTTATAAAACCGAAACTAATTTGTGGGCTGTTTTGGAGTTTCATCAAAAAGATCAATGAACAATGGTATCAATCCAATAGGTTAGCAAAATGCTAAGTTCAGTTCCTAGAGAACTTTGGGGAGCGGCAAAATTTCATAATAATTAATAATACCTTGTAAAAATTTGAAACACTTCAAATCATATTTTTGTCGCACCTACGCTTCGGACCGATTGAAATGAGCACGGAATTATTCATTACTTATTCTGTGACAAAACTGGGGAATGTATAATAATGACATCTAACTCATTATAGCGACTGGTAACACCGTCTATATTGACTTGTAGGAATTCCTCGTATTTTATTTTGTTCTTGGATTGTATATGACTAATATCCAGCAAGAATGACTTCTAACATATAAAGAATAGTGTTAAATTTTGCATAATAACACCTGAAAATTAGATTACAGTCAGAGTATAATTATAAGTGCGCTATATTTGTTATATCAATGAATTATTATATTGTAAAACATATATACATGACTTTTTTATTTGCAACCTGTACAACACACAATAATGATGATTGTTCTTCCCAAAAAAATTTATGAATTTAGATTTACTGTATATTTTAGTCTTTTAAATTGACTAATAAGGGGACGGCGCCATTGCTTTAGAGTTACTAAGTTTAATATGAATTAGTGATTTTTAAGGATACCCACAGTAAATGAAAGGAAGTCATAATGTTTACTGTAAATTGTGTAATGAAGAAGGGGCAAGGGAAATAAGAAATCATTTCTTATGCTATGATGTTGATGGTCTAATCCAGGATCTAAATGGGTCTAGAATGTGGCCAGACACACTCAAAATTGTTTTTTTTTTTTTTTGCTCGCCATGTCCACAGCGACGCATTTTTTGCTCGGGACGATGTTTTATTTTTTTGTTAAAATAAATTTTTTATCTTCGACCCAACTGAGCTGAAGGTCTCGGTCGCTATTGTTCATAAAATAACTAAGTTATAATATTGAATTATTATTATTAACTTAGTTTTTTTTTAAATAAATAAAAATTGATATTGAAGATTTTGTCAGTTTGTTTGTGAGTGCATCACATAAAAATCACTCAATGGATTCAAAATCGAAATACTGAAACATGAGAAGATTTCTTTTGAGTAAACATTTAGCATTCGTTTCATGAAAATTGACCTTCAGAATCAAAAGATATTAATTTTTAATTTCAAATATATTTAAAAAAAAGAATATATTGTTACTAATAATTTTTCTTACAAACATTTTGTGTCTTCAAAAGTGTTTTTTAAGGGATTTGTTGTGCGATCTTTTTTTATCTACTAACTAACTGAAATCAGATGTGTAATATGATATTTATGAATGATGATGCCATCATTTTGTAAATTAATATTATCGAGGAATGAAATTTTGTTATTGTAAAATTGTGTTGTTCATATCAAACTATATGTCGATGTTTATTCCGATGTGATATAACAAAGCTATATATCGATATTTTGAGATACATCGAAGACAAATATCGATATTTTCTATATATCGTAAGTGAATTGTACTATTTCATTACATTTCCAACCCATTTTATAGACTTATAAGATTTGTATCAAATTCAAAGAGGCCAAACTTCATACGACGGCAGGGTTTGGCCTCTTTGAATTGTGAAATGGGGCATAAATCAATTATTATTACATAATATTATATCAAACAATGTTGAATATATTTTTACATCTTTATTTACTTATTTATAAACTTCTTATATATAAAAATTAGTATTTTAAATTGTTCGTATGTTATACGCTGCCATACCGTTCATATGATTGCATTGAAAGTTAGTGAATGCGTATAGTTGGTTCCCGGCTTGAACACAGGATAGTTTTAATCCCGATGTGTGTCCCTGTTCCCGAGATCTGGGATATTCAAACAACTAACAACTCCTAAAAGTATACTACAAAAAATAATTAAAGTAGCACTTTAATTTTCTGATACTCAAAAAAAACCAATTACATAAAATATTTATATGGTTGTAAAGATTATATTGCAGTGAATGTTCAGATTGCTGCTGACCTTCTGCTTAGAAGGTCATTAGGATGAAGCCTCTTTAATCGGCGTGATGGGTGAGGGTTTTCCCCAGACAGTTTGGATGCGATTCTAGTCTTTGCTGATGACGATTGCTGTTTTGCAGGATTTCTTCGAGCACCGAGGCCATCCTTAGGTCTCTATGCAAGATGATATTCCGCACAAATCAAGGATCCCCAGTTATGCAACGAAGCGCCTTGTTTTGACAGGCTTGGGCTCTCTGAACTCTGCTGGCAGCTGCGGTACTTCTGATTTGGATTGCGTTACGCCAAACAGTGGCCACTACTTATCTGTAAATTATCCTATTGTTGTTGAGCGACAATTTACTGAACGGCTGGAGCAACTAGTCAAACCCACGCAACTTTTCATAACAGCATGCGGTAATGGCTTTATGTAAGGTCGCCATGTGAGGCGCTTGTCTAGTATTATTCCGACGTAACGGACTTGTACCATCTGCGAAATGATGCTGGAGTCATAGTTGACAACTGGACAAGTGTCACGCCTCAATGTAAAAACACAGTTTGCCGATTTCTCTGCGTTTATTCCGATGTTCCAATGCTTGGCTTAGGCATGGAATCTTTGCATAGTATCTCTGAAGCTTCTTTTGCAGAGAAAGAGTTTAATAGGACGGTTGTGTCGTCAGCAGCATTGTTTAAGCTCGAAAGCAGTGAGAATGTGCTGAACGACTTAATGTAGGTGTTTTGGCGTGTTGTGCCCTAAAACCAATATGGCTTCCTGGATATTCCGTACTTCCATTACTTTACTCTAAAATATTCTTTCGAATATCTTGGAGATTGTGGGAAGAAGGCTTATCGTTCTATAGGACGACATAATGTTCACTGATTTACCAGATTTGGAATAAAGTGATGCTAAGAAAGGAAACATGTTCGGGTACGGTAGTTTGTAATAAAAGCTTTAAATCAAGTATATTTTTTTCTTTAAATTATTTAAAAAATCTCAATATTTTTTTCTGAAACCTTGCATAAACAACATTGTATTGACCCTTCGAAAATAGCATTTCAGATGGCTCAGAACTAGCCACCATAGTAAAATAATTGTATGCAACTTTTTGAAATATTAATTTATAATCTACCCATATTTCCAAAGGCTCTCAAACTTTTCTAAAAAACTTTGCGATACGATATGTTGCACATAATACATCGTTTATAATTGTCATGCGTTAACATAAACGTAGCTGAGTACAAACTAACTTTATTTCATATTCTTCTACATACTTATTTATAATCTTATTCTATCTTACTCCTATTCTTTACCTTAGAAAATTGCCAGATTAACAATAACCAACAATAATAACTCGATATCTGATGATGCGATTATATCGGATTCGTTCGATATATCGAGGGTTAAATATCGATATATATCGAGCATTCCTTACTATGAGATGAGTTCATAATTCTACATCTAATCTAATCTATACCTATGCATATTGATATACATATTTCAATCCATTTAAGGTTAGAAACATTTTGAACTTCCCATTCAAGTTCCTTTTCCTTATATTCATATTACATATATATATAGAAAACATACATAAATATAAATATAAATATAAATAGTATAGTATGTACATATGTAGTACATATGTCGTCATGTGTCATGAAATACAATACAATACAATACAATACAATAGTAGTATGCAAAGTCATGATGTGTGCCCATTCTTCATTGTTCATTCAAGTTTTATTGTTTGTTGTTGCTATTTTTATTCTTGTTATTATTAATTTTGTTGTTGTTGTTCTTGTTCTTGTTTTTATGATTATTCAAATGCTGACAAAGGCAAATAAACAAATTTAGTTTTTGACAAGCGTTTGCGTTATTTTATTTTGTTATTATTGTTGTTATTTATAATGACAGTGAACTAGTAAGTACTAATGCCAATGAATGATTAACAGAAATTTGTGCCAGGAGTAGAGAAAATTGATAGAATGGAATGAAAAACTAAAAATGAAAATAGAAGTAGGAATAGAAATTAATGTATAAATATAAATGGATACTAAATTTGTATAACTGAGAGTACATAGAAAGAGATGAATTTGTATTGAATGTAAATTGAAGTTAAACCAGAAAGAAAGATAAGCTTCGGTCAAGCAGTGAGAATAGTATGGCGAATTAGAATATTAAGACAATGACAAGTTAAATAAGTAAGATGAGAAACAGCAAAAGGAATATGTACAGAATTAGAAAAGAAATAACAGTACGAGTATAATCAATGAGTATCAAAGGTAAGGACTGTGGAAATGAAATTAAAAAGGTAAAATTAGTTGAAAAGAATTTATTAATTAGCCTTAAAAGAGTAGAAGGAATCTTTATGTTTAAAAAGTACTCAGCTCTATAGCAGACGACACTTAACAAAACTCCAGATTCACCCAAACCCAATGGCTTCTGCATTGTCCAGAAGCCCAACTATAAAGCGAAGGTTAAAAAGACTCCATCCACATGATCTCCCACTAAGAAGAATCTAATAATTAGGGTCATCACGAGTTAGCATAAATAGCCGCAATTTATGCAAACTCGTGATCGTGCCGAAACGGCTGGCAGTATATAAATTGATGCAATCATACAGAGCTGCTAATCGAATTTAAAAAAAATATATAAAAAAAGACTAACTTTGGCTATGCCAAAGTTGTAATACTCTTCACGCCCCACCAAGTGGTCCGAGGGTCTTGAAATTAATAAGGTTGGTAGCTATGGGTTAGACACTTATAGTGTCCAAATTAAGTCGATAGTACAAAAAACAAAAAAGTTTTTCTAATGAGAAATTTCATTTGGTTCCCGGTTTGTATGGGGGGTACCCCTCCTAATGGTCCGAGGGTCTTGAAATTTTCATGGTTTACGGATATGGGTCAGAGACTTATAGTGTCCAAATTTTCAATAAGACAAAAAACAAAAATTCTTGTAGGAACTTTAATTTAAAAGGGGGTTTGTATGGGAGGTACAAACTTTTAGCTATCTAGCTCAAAAACTGAAGGACTAGGAGTGCGAACAGACGGACATGGCTAAATCAACTCGTCTCATCAAGCTGATCACAAATATATATACTTTATGCGGTCTGCGATCTCTCCTTCTGTGTGTTACAAACTTCATGACAAACTTATAATACTATTCACTAACGTGAAGAGTATAATAACTTAAGTTTGTGAAGTCGTTTCGGGATGTTCTTGTTTTTAATCAATTTAACTTTGACACATTTTCACGCATGTTTATATGTGTTATGTCTCTGGCCCATGTCCACAAACCATGAAAATTTCAAAACACTCGGACTACTAGGAGGGGCGGCATAGCCAAAGTTAGTCTTTTTTTATATTTTTTATTCATACTTTTCAACCATAATGACAAAGATGATGATGTTCTTATTAATAAAACTTTTCTCATTTTTGTACGTTGGAACTGAATTTTCGACACTATGAGTATCTAAACCATATCCACCAGCTATATTTCAAGACCCTCGGACCATTAGAAGAGGTACCTCCAATACAAAACATGAAAATAGAACAATAATCAGAAGATATTAAAGGTGCGTGAAGACTATTTCAACTTGGGCATAGGCTAATTTAATCTTCTTTTCGTCTGTGTATTTTTGATTATGCGAAATCAAAGACCTGACTTATCAAATTATAGTTGCAAGTATTGAAAACAGAGCTTGTCTGTTTTTATACTACGATTCTGACTCAAGATACATTACCAGGTTCCATGGAAAATTTTGTTTACATTGAAATTGAAGCTACAATTTTTATCAGTAATGTCACACAATGAAACACATGGCAATATTTAAAGTAAATAATATTTACTGAATATGCCGGTTATACTCATATACCAATATTTCATAAAAAATAGAGTCAGTTGATCTAAAATAGCCGTAGAGTTAGGAAGCAAGACGCAGCTGCAGTTATCGTTATTAAGACTTATTGAATTCTATACTATACTCGTATATAGGTATGTAGTAAATATAAATTGATTAAGTCTTAAGTCAATCTTATAGCAGAATAACTTAAGTTTGTGAAGTCGTTTCGGGAGTTTCTTGTTTTCAAACAATTTAACTTTTAAACATTTTTACGGACGTTTTTCATTCAAATTTTTAAACCATAATGACAAAGATGATGATGTTCTTATTAGTAAAACTTTTCTCATTTTTGTACTTTGGAACTGAATTTTCGGCTCTATGACTATCTAAACCATATCCACCAGCTATATTTCAAGACCCTCGGACCATTAGAAGAGGTACCTCCAATACAAAAGAACATAGAACATTAATCAGAAGATATAAGAGGTGCGTGAAGACTATTTCAACTTGGGCATAGGCTAATTTAATCTTCTTTTCGTCTGTGTATTTTTGATTATGCGTAATCAAAGACCTGACTTATCAAATTATAGTTGCAAGTATTGAAAACAGAGCTTGTCTATTTTTATACTACGATTCTGACTCAAGATACATTACCAGGTTCCATGGAAAATTTTGTTTACATTGAAATTGAAGCTACAATTTTTATCAGTAATGTCACACAATGAAACACATGGCAATATTTAAAGTAAATAATATTTACTGAATATGCCGGTTATACTCATATACCAATATTTCATAAAAAATAGAGTCAGTTGATCTAAAATAGCCGTAGAGTTAGGAAGCAAGACGCAGCTGCAGTTATCGTTATTAAGACTTATTGAATTCTATACTATACTCGTATATAGGTATGTAGTAAATATAAATTGATTAAGTCTTAAGTCAATCTTATAGCAGAATAACTTAAGTTTGTGAAGTCGTTTCGGGAGTTTCTTGTTTTCAAACAATTTAACTTTTAAACATTTTTACGGACGTTTTTCATTCAAATTTTTAAACCATAATGACAAAGATGATGATGTTCTTATTAATAAAACTTTTCTCATTTTTGTACTTTGGAACTGAATTTTCGGCTCTATGACTATCTAAACCATATCCACCAGCTATATTTCAAGACCCTCGGACCATTAGAAGAGGTACCTCCAATACAAAAGAACATAGAACATTAATCAGAAGATATAAGAGGTGCGTGAAGACTATTTCAACTTGGGCATAGGCTAATTTAATCTTCTTTTTGTTTTTGTATATTTGATTATGCGTAATCAAAGACCTGACTTATCAAATTATAGTTGCAAGTATTGAAAACAGAGCTTGTCTGTTTTTATACTACGATTCTGACTCAAGATACATTACCAGGTTCCATGGAAAATTTTGTTTATATTGAAATTGAAGCTACAATTTTTATCAGTAATGTCACACAATGAAACACATGGCAATATTTAAAGTAAATAATATTTACTGAATATGCCGGTTATACTCATATACCAATATTTCATAAAAAATAGAGTCAGTTGATCTAAAATAGCCGTAGAGTTAGGAAGCAAGACGCAGCTGCAGTTATCGTTATTAAGACTTATTGAATTCTATACTATACTCGTATATAGGTATGTAGTAAATATAAATTGATTAAATCTTGAGTCAATATTATAGCAGAATATCTTAAGCTTGTGAAGTCGTTTCGGGAGTTTCTTGTTTTCAAACAATTTAACTTTTAAACATTTTTACGGACGTTTTTCATTCAAATTTTTAAACCATAATGACAAAGATGATGATGTTCTTATTAATAAAACTTTTCTCATTTTTGTACTTTGGAACTGAATTTTCAACACTATGAGTATCTAAACCATATCCACCAGCTATATTTCAAGACCCTCGGACCATAATGACAAAGATGATGATGTTCTTATTAGTAAAACTTTTCTCATTTTTGTACTTTGGAACTGAATTTTCGGCACTATGAGTATCTAAACCATATCCACCAGCTATATTTCAAGACCCTCGGACCATTAGAAGAGGTACCTCCAATACAAAACATGAACATGGAACAATAATCAGAAGATATAAGAGGTCCGTGAAGACTATTTCAAATTCAGCATAGGCTAATTTAATCTTCTTTTCGTCTGTGTATTTTTGATTATGCGTAATCAAAGACCTGACTTATCAAATTATAGTTGCAAGTATTGAAAACAGAGCTTGTCTGTTTTTATACTACGATTCTGACTCAAGATACATTACCAGGTTCCATGGAAAATTTTGTTTACATTGAAATTGAAGCTACAATTTTTATCAGTAATGTCACACAATGAAACACATGGCAATATTTAAAGTAAATAATATTTACTGAATATGCCGGTTATACTCATATACCAATATTTCATAAAAAATAGAGTCAGTTGATCTAAAATAGCCGTAGAGTTAGGAAGCAAGACGCAGCTGCAGTTATCGTTATTAAGACTTATTGAATTCTATACTATACTCGTATATAGGTATGTAGTAAATATAAATTGATTAAGTCTTAAGTCAATCTTATAGCAGAATAACTTAAGTTTGTGAAGTCGTTTCGGGAGTTTCTTGTTTTCAAACAATTTAACTTTTAAACATTTTTACGGACGTTTTTCATTCAAATTTTTAAACCATAATGACAAAGATGATGATGTTCTTATTAATAAAACTTTTCTCATTTTTGTACTTTGGAACTGAATTTTCGGCACTATGACAATCTAAACCATATCCACCAGCTATATTTCAAGACCCTCGGACCATTAGAAGAGGTACCTCCAATACAAAAGAACGTAGAACATTAATCAGAAGATATAAGAGGTGCGTGAAGACTATTTCAACTTGGGCATAGGCTAATTTAATCTTCTTTTTGTTTTTGTATATTTGATTATGCGTAATCAAAGACCTGACTTATCAAATTATAGTTGCAAGTATTGAAAACAGAGCAAGTCTGTTTTTATATTATGATTCTGACTCAAGATACATTACCAGGTTCCATGGAAAATTTTGTTTACATTGAAATTGAAGCTACAATTTTTATCAGTAATGTCACACAATGAAACACATGGCAATATTTAAAGTAAATAATATTTACTGAATATGCCGGTTATACTCATATACCAATATTTCATAAAAAATAGAGTCAGTTGATCTAAAATAGCCGTAGAGTTAGGAAGCAAGACGCAGCTGCAGTTATCGTGATTAAGACTAATTGACTTCTATAGTAAATATAGGTATGTAGTAAATATAAATTGATTAAGTCTTAAGTCAATCTTATAGCAGAATAACTTAAGTTTGTGAAGTCGTTTCGGAAGTTTCTTGTTTGCAATCAATTTAATTTGAAAAAAATTGCACGCATATTTCCATTCAAATTTTTAAATAGTAATTATAAAGATGATGTATGGTTTCTTAATTTTTTTTAATGTTTTTCATTTTTTGTTTTTACGAACCCGTTCCCATTCAAGAAAAAGGATACAGACAACTGAAATCTAAAACTATAATGGCTTCTACCGCTAATAATACAATTGCTGCTACTAATCACAAAACCGTTCCTACTACTGGAAATACCGTTGCCCCAACCGTTAATGATGTTAACACTAATGTCACACAAGGGCAACATGCCGAACCGGAAAGTGGAGGTATTGCAGGCTCGAGTGCTCCGTTGTCTATCCCCGATGAACTCACTTTGAGCACTCAATCAGTTGCATCGAGTGTTAACAGCAAAGATAGCTTCGATGAACGCCAGTCTAATGATTCTGGAATATCGGCTTCATCGATTTCTCGTAAAATCGCTCCAGTAGCAGTGCCAAAAGAGATTACACCATCTGGATTAGTAAAGGTCTATATTGGTCCAAACTCTTATAACAAGACACCTGAGCCACCAAAACAGATATTTAACTTTGCTGGCTGCAATCCAAAGCCACATGAGCACTGCTACGGCCCAGGGTGAGTCTTCTTTGTTTTCAATTACTAATATTTATTTATGCATATCTTACACGTAATCACAGTAGCAGTTCCACTCCCGAACATGAAAACCTACCGTCCGCGCTTTACCGTCTCAACCCATTGGGTAATTTTGGTTCCGGCGGAATTGGCGTCGTTACCAGCGGCATGCGCCCCGCCATGTCTTTGGCACAGCTTTGTGATGTGGATCCCCGAAGGGCTCCTTCTTCGCATCGCTTGATCGCACAGTGGGAACGTCGCATACAAAGAAACGAGAACGAGCAGCAGAAACAAACAACATCACGGAAAAGCTGCTGCTGCACAAAACATAACAAAAAGAAAGAATGAAGAAAGACCCTTAGACATAGGAAAGAAGGTAGAAAGGTAGATATAGAAAGAAGTGCATTAAATACGTCACACACACACACACACACACACACACACACACACACAAAGAGACACAGACATGGGGCGAAAGGTTTTAGCGTGGTTAAAGTCTCTCACTTCGATCGTAGACTGGTGAGGCTTTCCATGCTTTCTTTCCGTTAAAAAATATATATAATATAGAAATAGTAAAGAAGGTATAAAGATACCAAAAGACATACGTGAAATACGTTACACATACACCACATACACACATACATATACACATGGGGCGGAAGGTTTTAACATGGTCAAAGTCCCGCACTTCAGCCTTTCGATGCTTTCCTTCCGATAAAATATATACTTATATAAATCCCATAGAAATACAAAAAAAAGGTAGAAATATACCAAAACACATATATAATATACGTTTCACACGCACCACATACACACACACACACAGACACACACGAGAAACAAAATCATACATCGATTTTAATAGAAACCCTATATTTGCCCGATACTGTATTCCTTTTACCTTTTCATTTCATCTCATTCCACTAATATTTTTGTTAACTGTACTTGAAAATTGTAATTTATTGTAGTATTTTGTTCTGTTAAGTTTAGTTCTAATTATGTTCGGAAGGAAGTTTTAAAATGTGTAAACTTTACATGTATGGGTCGGGGGACTCCGCCCCAAAAGCAAGAAATTCCCCTGTTGCCAAATCTTTTTAGGCAACAGGGTATTTCTAGTTTTCCCTTTCCCAAAGCTAAGATCTTGGTGCTGCTGCCCATCGTGCAAAGTGAAATACATAAAATTTGTTTTCTTTAATTTTTGTCCAAATTATGAGTAATATTTGTTAACTTTCGCATCAAAAAATTATTTAAGTTTAATTTTCAATTAAATTGATGATATAGGAGACGAGGCGAGGTAACGCGAAAGTAGGTTAACTATGTAAGTCTAATCAATCTTTTTTTATATGATACATATGTACATACGTACAAATGTATGTTTATTATTATATTATATTATATTATATTATATTATATCTTATGCAAACTATTATTATGATTATTACCATTTATTAAAAAAAAAATAAAAATTGTAAAAAAAAAAAATAAAAAACCAATAAAAATAAAAAAAAAAAAAAAATATAAAATTATTAAAAAAAAATTTACTGAGTTTTTTTCTAATTTAATTTTCATAATTCGAAGAAACTAAAAATTAAAACAATTATATCAAGAGTATGGTTGGTTGGTTTTCGTGGCTGGCTCGTATAGTCCACTTCGTGCCACAATCAGCACTAGAGTGCCGTTTTGGTACCACTTCTTCGCCTAACGCAATCAGTATTACTAAATCCAACCTATCGAATTTATGTATTTGAGTAAATCACCTGGGCATGAGACTGAACAGTCCGAGAGATTGTCGATGAAGTATTTGCCCAGAAACTTATTTCTAGTCTTTGCCACGGCTGGGCATTGACATAGAAAGTGGGTGAGTGACTCCTCTTCCTCTTCGTTTCCGCAGCTCCTACAATGGCTTCTAAACGGAATACCCAGTCTCTCCGCGTGCATCCCTACACACCAGTGACCGGTAAAAACCGCTGTGAGCCTTGCGGTATCCGAGCGTCTTCTGTTAATGAGTCTAAAAGACCTATTTTCGTTGTAACAAGGCCAGGTAGCACGTGCCGCTCTGCAAGATTCAAGATCTTTCCACCGTCTGTTAGCCAGCTGGCGGAAAAACAGGAAGTTGCTCCTTTTGACGACCGCCAGGGGAATCGAGACCTGTTCCGCCAACGAGACATCAAGAGAAGCACCAGAACGAGCCAATTCGTCAGCCTTCTCATTCCCCTCTATGTTCCTATGGCCGGGAACCCATAAGAGAGTGATATCAGCTTGACGACTTAGCTCGCTCATCGTCGACCTGCATTCCTTAACGAGCTTTGACTTCACAGTGGTGGATTGCAGTGCTTTGAGTGCCGTCTGCCTATCAACGAAGATAGCTATCTTACGACCTTCCGGTACGTTATTTCTGGCCAGCCGACATGCTTCCCTAATGGCAAGGACCTCCGCCTGAAAGACTGTGGCCTCGTCGGGTAGCCGGAAAGAGTGGTCTAAGCTTATTTGTGGTGAGTGCACCCCTGCTCCTACACCGCATGCTCCTACACCGCATCTTCGACCCATCCGTAAAGATTGAAATGTCAAAATCACTCTGAAAACTGTTCGCTTTCCATTCCATTCTGGTAGGAAATTTTACTTTGAAGTCGCTCTCAAAGCTATTGTGCGCCACTATTAGTCTGTCGTTCTCTTGAACATAGGATTGTTAACCACTACTAGTATTGTACTATGTCCATATGTTCGTTCTGCCCAGCAGCCGGTTTCTTTAAACCTTACCGCGCTGTTGCAGACCATGTTTTTGATATGGAGGTCAGTTGGGAGCAGATATAGCAGTACATTCAGTACTGCCGTGGGGCACGTGCGCATGGCTCCTGTGATTCCTACACATGCCGACCTCTGCACACCGCTAAGTTTGTGCACTATATAGCTCTTTCCTAGAGCTGGCCACCAAACAATTGCGGACGTACTATCGCTGTGTACATCCATGCTGTTATTTTAGGGCGTAGGCCCCATCTCTTACCAAGCAATCTTCTGCAAGAGTAATAAGCCACAGATGCTTTCCTACCCTATATTTTGTCCAGCATAACTCCCAGGTACTTGGCCTTGTTGGAAAGATGAAGCTGTTGTCCATTCAGAAGAGGAAGGGGAAAAGTCGGTATTTTGGTTTTCGTTGTGAAAAGCATCAGTTCTGTCTTACATAGGTTAAAGTTTAGACCACATCATGTGGCCCATTTTAACAGTCTCCTCAGAGCTCCCTGCATGATGTTACTTATCACACTAGGAAACATCCCTGATACCATGATCACAACGTCGTCCGCATAGGCGAATACCCTTGTCCCTGTCTCCTCTAAAACCTTGAGAATGTTATCTATGACTAACAGCCACAGCAGTGAAGAGATTACCCCGCCCTGTGGTGTCCCTCTACTGACATATCTGGTTAGAGTCGAGTTTCTTAACTCTGACTGCACTCTTCTGGTTTCAAGCATGTTAACTATCCATTCCCCAATGTCTTCCTCTACGCCAATCCTAGCTAGAGAATCCTGGATAGTACGTGTACTAACGTTATTGAAAGCATCCTCTATATCTAAGAATGCTGCGAGAGAGTATTGTTTATAGTAAATCGCCCTCTCTGCCGTGCAGACAACCTCATGTAGAGCCGTTTCCGTGGATCTACCCTTGAGGTATGCGTGAGTCGAGATGGGAAATTTATCAATAATGGATCGAAGATGGAGCTCCAATACCCTTTCCATCGTCTTCAAGAGGAACGATGTTCGGCTGATTGGATTGAAATCTTTTGCGTACTCATGACCAATTTTCCCAGCCTTTGGTATGAAGACTACCTTGACTCTTTTCCAACTCATTGGTATGTGGTTTAGACGAATACATGTCCTAAAATTACCTTGGCAGTCACGGACAACGTCACCTTGTCCCTAGCTTCTGTAGCATTATCGGAAGATTCTGTCTATGCCAGGCGATTTATAGGGCGAAAACGTATTGATTGAGTGCGTGATCTTGTCCTCTGTGAAGATCGAATGAACGTCTCGTGAAATTTGCCGTAACCGCACGGGTACTTCCGAATCAGTTGTTGT